>CM059207.1:39076503-39676503 GCA_030347435.1 Clarias fuscus
AACTTTTGGCTTGCCAAAAATAGTTCAGTCAGATCAGGGATCTAATTTTATGTCTAAGCTCTTTCCTAAAACATTGCAAGAGTTGGGAATTTCACACGTTGTTTCTAGTGCCTACCACCCTGAATCACAAAAGGCTTTGCTGGCATCAGACATTAAAATCTATGCTATGCAAATACTGGCTTGAAACTGTGCATGATTGGGATGAGGGACTTCCATTGGTTGTGTTTACTGCTCGTGATGCAAGACAAGAATGGTTGGGTTTTAGTCCCGCTGAGCTTGTCTTTGGCCATAATGTATGGGGACCTCTTAAGGTTCATAAACATCAGTTCCTTGCAGTGGGGCAAAAAGAAAAGAAAAATATCTTGGACTTCGTCTCACAATGTCGAGAACGCTTGCACAAAGCCTGTGCTGTTGCCAAGGATGGCTTTTCTCTTTCACAAGAGAAGATGAAATGGCAATATGATAAGTATTCCATGGTGTGAAATTTCAGACCAGGAGAAAAGGTTTTAGTTTTACTTCCTTTGCCGGTTGCTGCTCTTGCTGCTCAGTTTTTTGGTCCTTAAAAGCATGTTGTAAAAAGTAAGTTGAACGAAACCGATTATGTGATTTACAGTCCAGACTGTTGAAGGAAAACGCGAGTCTGTTATGTGAATATGTTAAAGACATATTTAGAAAGATCAGTGAAAACTAATGAAGTTTGTGGATGTGACCAAAAGTGCTACAGTTAAGAAGAAAATAGCTCTTGCATCTTCTGTGCTTACTGTCCAAGAGGATCAGGAGGATGGGTTAGAGAGGCCTCATGAAATGTTCTATGGAGTCTGCTTGCATAACTCCGAGATTTTAAACTGTCACTGTAGCAGAGTCTTTTGCTTTCCCCGAGAGTTGAGGATTGTGTTGACAATTCGGAAACTGCTTGCTATATCACAAAGTGAGATCTTCTTAAGGGATATTGGCAAGTTTCGTTAACGCCACGTGCCTCAAATATTGCTGCTTTTGTTACACACGATCATTTTTCTCAGCATATGCGGATGGCGTTTGGTTTGCGAAACGCACCAGCGACAATCCAACATTAAATGGAGTTAGTGCTGAGAGATGTAAGCCACTATAATGTATATCTGGATGATGCTGTGGTCTACAATGAAACATGGATTGAGCACATGTCAATGTTACGTGTGGTCTTTGATAGACTTTTGAGTGCTTCTCTTACACGCAATATCAAGAAGAGTGAATTTGAGAAAGCAACCGTGACTTATTTGGGAAAGTAAGTTGGTCAAGGCAAAGTTCGACCAGTTGAAGCTAAAGTGACTGCAATCTTGTCATACCCTGTTCCTATAACTCAACGTGAATTGCGGAGATTCTTAGGAATGGCAGGTTACTACAGATGTTTTTGTAAAAACTTTTTTGTCATAGTTGCGCCTTTGACAGCCGTTTGCAGTCCAAAGACACCTTTTTGTAGGTCAGATGACTGTCAACATGCTTTTGTGTGTGCCAAGTCTTTGTTTTGCAGTCACCCAGTGCGGTTGGCGCCTGATTTGTCACGCCGATTTAAGTTGGAGGTTGATGCGAGTGCAACAGGAGTGGGAGCTGTTCTCTTACAGGATGGTCCTGATGGTTTTGCTCAAACAAAAGTATTCTACAATTGAAACAAAACTATCAACAAATTGAAAAGGAAACCCTTGCTATATATGTTCTTTTTATTTTTCCTCCTAAGTGTTACGACCCGAGCTGTGTTTTTGGAGTTTGGTGCGCTGTGAATGTCTCCTCGTTTTGTTTTTTTTTCTTTCGCGCTTGCACATGTGTGCTCTCTCTCTCTGTCTCTCTCTCTCCCATTCAAGTTGACGCACCCTTGCTAATCCACGAGAGTGGTAATTGGTGGAGAGTTTTAAAAAGACGCTGCAGCGGATGTGAGGGAGAGCTACTTACCTACCTACTTTCTTTTTTTTCCCCTCTTTGCCCTAAATCCAGTGTGTGAATGTTTTGCGTTGTTCTTGTTAGTCTTACTTGTCTGTAAACATTGAGTCTGCTTGGTTAATTGTTGGTGTAGGTTTGGGATCAGTCTATTTGCTTTATGAGCGGTGTGACTTAAAGATAAACTGATTGATTTATCTTATTGTCTGCTCGTTTTTTATTTGACGTTGCCTTTCTTTGTTTCTCCATTTATATATAAACTATGGAAGGCAGTAACATAGATCAACTTCTGATAAACATGATTCTGTGTGTTGTACCATGACTTTTCTACACACACACACACACACACACACACACACACACACACACACACACACACACACACACACACACACACACACACACACACACAAAAAGGGAGAATCAGTTATGGGTGATAATATCATGGATATAAATGTAATGTCAGAATTTTACCTTTTTAATAATTTCCTCTAGCTGGTTTGAAATAAATTAAACTTTGTGCTACTAATTTGTCTGTTTTTTTTTTAAGATTTTATTCTTTTATTACAGCGCTCTCTCTCTCGCGCGCGCATGCTCTGTGTGTGTGATTGATGTTAGAGAGAGAGAGAGAGAGAGAGAGAGAGATGTCAGTGTTCTGATGTATCATCATTTCTCTCCCAGGCTGTGTCTGTGTAATCTCACAGATGAAAGCTGTAGAATTCTGTCCTCAGTTCTCAGCTCAAACTCCTCCAGTCTGAGAGAACTGGACCTGAGTTACAATAAACTGCAGGATTCAGGAGTGAAGCTGCTCTCTGCTGGACTGGAGAATCCACACTGTACACTGGAGACACTGAGGTCAGATCATCACTTTCACATTCTGTTTATCTGATGTATAACAAGAGACTGAGAAAATATTAAACACTTTACTATTTAAAACATTTAAATTGTGGCCTTGTACCGCTAAGGTTGAAGGTTCAATTCCCGCCTTGGGTCTGTGTGTGAAGTTTGTATGTTCTTGGTGTGTTTGCTCTGGGTGCTTCGGTTTCCTCCCAAAGACATGCAGATTAGGCTAATTGGCATTCCCAACTTGCCCATAGTGAGCGTGTGTATGTGTCATATGGTGGATTGGCACCCTATCCAGTGTGTGCCCAAAGTCTCCTGTGATAGACTCCAGGCTTCCCATGACTCTCTACAGGATAAACACTATAAAAGAGAAATAAATGAATATTAATTATAAGTGATACATTTCACTCTATATCAGGGGTCGACAACCTTAAATGAAAAGAAAACACCGGAAGCCACAAAACACTTTTGTATGAACCCCCCCAGGGGTCACGTGGTAAAATAAATAACAAACCATGTGCACTGAATACTAAACTGAGCGAGTGGATTAATAAACCATGCATTTCTCCGTTTTCATGGGGGTGGGGCTAAGAAAAATGCATCTCGATGGGGGAACTTCAACAAAACACTGGTAAACTAATCAGTATGCTCAGTTTAGTAATCAATGTGCACGGTTTGTTTGGTTTTGTTTTGTTTTACCACATGACCCACGGGGGAGCTGAATTATAATTTTTGACATCTAAAATAAATATAACACTACATATATACATTTTTACCTTTATTTTATGTATAAAATTATTATTTTATTTATGAAATTAATGAACTGCTACAGAGAAAACACAATCTTATTTCTGCAACAAAAACATTTTGAACTCTCAAATACAATACTGAATGTCTATTTGTCCTCCTCGTAAAAGCCGAATTTAAATTATCCACCTGCAGCAACCACAAATGCCGTCTGTGTCCGTGTGCCATCATCCTTTTATCGCGTGTACTGGAGCGTGCAGTCAGCGTCAACCTGAATAAAACCGAACTCGAAAATCTCAATAAATGGCGTGTCGGCGGTCACACATCGGTAGTCGTTTGAAACACGTTTTATTTTAATGCCAAAAGATCACCATAATATTCAAATTTAGAATTTCATTAAAAAATATAACAAACTAAAATGAAATAAATTTAAATTAAATACTCATTATTTGTTTTTCCAAAGCCACAGGGAGCCGCAGCAGAGGGATGAAAGAGACACATGCGGCTCCGGAGCCGAGAGGTGCCGACTCCTGATCTATACTAATGTTGGGATCGTTAATAAATCAGGATAAACTGAACAAAAAAATTCTAATGTTTCATTTATTTTACTTGTTTATCCTGGTCACATGACTTCTGTTCAAAACTTTCCATCATTTTTGACCTGCCTGCTGACTACACTGCCCCCTACTGTTAACATCTTCTGTCACGTCATGTTTATTTCTGAGGACGTTCACGAGCTACACACCAAACTAACACAGGATATGTGAAACAGCCATCAGGTGTGTGTGTAGAAAAGTATTTTTCTGCCCTAAATCATCATATAGACAGTTAATATAAGAAACCAGCGATCAGGGCGACATGTGCAATGCCTCCTCAAGAGAACTCACATTTGTGAGGAAACACACTGGAGGAGGCAAGTGCAGTTAGACAGGATTAATTTAAAGCAAATAAATAAATAAATAAATAACATAAAACAGGTAAAGTTCAGGTGATCAACAAACAACATCAACAGGGTGAGTCAGGATCAGGAATCTAAAAAAAGGACACAGGATCAAAACTGTAACGACCATCAGGACATAAATGTTTAATATAGACTGAGACTAACCCACACAGAACATATACTACATACACCAGATGTGTGAGTGAAAGTACATTTATTTGTGTGTGTGTGTGTGTGTTGATCTATAATTTGTTGATCTCTCTACAGGCTGGAACACTGCAGTATTACAGGTGAAGGTTGTGCTGCTCTGGTTTCAGCTCTGAGGTCGAACCCCTCATCACACCTGAGAGAGCTGAATCTGAACGACAATAAACCAGGAGAATCAGGAGTGAAGCTGCTCTCTGATCTACTGAAGGATCCACACTGTACACTGGAGAAACTAGAGTGAGTTAGTCTGACACACACACACAAGCATGGTGTAAGATATATTGTTTAATACAATAAGTTAATTCCACTCTCTTCCTCTTGGATCTGATCTTAAGGTGCTAACTTACTCTCTCTCTCTCTGCTCATGTGCTGGGTGTGAGGAGGCGCATGGAAGACTGTCTGGCATCTTGCCAAGTTTAGACAGACTGTCCACTTTTTCACCACTTTTCTTTTCTTAGTGAATGTTGTTAGCAAAATAGAGCTAATAGATGAGAGTGAGAGAGAGTGGGCAGGGCACCATGGGCTCTAATGCCGGTGTGGAGTCTCTGTCTCTCCAGCATGGCGTTAGGTGTGTGCCGAAGGACGGTGTACAGGGTAGAGCAGGTGCTGTTAGTGGTGGGACAATAGGTCAGGTGTGAGAGTATCTACTCTGCCTCCCAGATAAACAAGGCGGTGATTGTGTTTCTCATGAAGATGAATCTCATGAGCACGATAATAAAGACAGGAATATGTGTGAGAGGATCCACAGTTACTCCGCTGTCTGCCGGTGCGTTGTGAGTGGTGATCTTATTGAGGACAAGACAATAATGAAGGAGCTGGCCCGCTTTGGGAAGTTTATCAGCCCTATTAGAGCTATCCTGCTCGGGTGCAAAAGCTCCAACATAAGACACATCCTGTCTTTTCCCCGGCAAATTTTAATGGTTTTAAATAACCAAGAATAAACATTAAATGTAGAGGGGAACAGCAGTTACACTGTTTTTGCCACCATGAAGCGGCTGAGTTGTTTCGACCGTGGGGACGTGGGTCATAAAAGGCTGAGCTGTCCACATGGAGCTGTGCAGCCTGAGAGCTCAGGGGACGACTCAGCGGGCCACAGCGACACACTGCAGCCACGGCTCGAACAGGTAACAATCTGGCCATTAAGAATGCACGCTTTTTTCCCGCGAGATCCCTCAATACGTCACGCGCCATGCTGCGAGATCCCACAAGCAACATTCGGAAATTTTAATAAATGTGTTGTGCTTCACTGAATATCCGCCAGATGGCGCATGGAAGGACTTTATCTAAAAGCCAGACCAAGTACAATGAAGAATTGTGTATAATTATTTAGCCTAAAACAATATTGTTTCCAATGCTGAAGCAAACATGAATTTTATTTTGTTTTACAATAGATCTTTTATGATGAATGTGCGTAGATGTGCTTCATATTATGTTCATAATGATGAAATGAGATGCCGTAAATTATGAGGCGCCGTATAGGGCTTAAATCAAACTTCACTCATGCACACACACATGAAACACTGGCATACACATATATGAAACAGCCACACATCTATATATACTACTAACTGCTCAAACAACTACATGTGAAATCTCTGAACACACTGGCAACACAGACACGGCACCGTGTCAGACAGGCAGTCAGACTCAGGAGTACAGCAGCACGGGATAGTGAGGGAGCGGGGTACAGCACACACACACACACACACACACACACACACACACACACACACACACACACACACACACACACACAGCAACACCCCTGCAAACATTGAGGAACAAGCAAACCGCTTTTCAGAGAAACTAAATCACTTACAGATGCCAGATGTAAAAAAGGCACTTAGTAAAATGCTACTACAAAGTGCCAAAGTGGCAGGAAAAAAATAATAAAAAAAGCCCACAGCCACTCAGGAGAAAATGAACAGAGACAGTAACTGAAAAAAAAAAACATAAATAGAACAGGATTTTTAATTGAAAATATGTTAATACTGTTTCTCTTGGAAATGGAAGAAATAGCAAAGTGTTGTCAGCTTGCAGTTTCCACAGTGAGAAATGTAATTAAGAAATGGCAGTTCAGGGGAACTGTGGAGGTCAAGATGAGATCTGGAAGACCCAGAAAAATCTCAGAGAGAACTGCTTATATGCTGGTCAGAAAGACAAATCAAAACCCCCATTTGACTGCAAAAAGCCTGCAGGAAGATTCAGCAGACTCAGGAATGGTGGTTCCAGAAGACCTTCATGGAAGAGTCAGCAGAAGAAAACCTTACCTGCATCCGCCATCATAAAATCCAACGTCAGAAGTATGCAACAGAACATCTACAGAAGCCTGATGCCTTTTGGAAACAAGTGCTGTGGATAGAACTTTTGAACTTCTTTGGCCACAATCAGCAAAGGCATGTTTGGAGAAAAAAGGAGCAGCATTTCATGAAAAGAACACCTGGACAACTATTAAACATGGGGGTGGATCTATCATGCTATGGGGTTGTGTTGCAGCCAGTGGCACAGGAAACATTGCATGGGTGGAGGGAAGCAAACATCACAGCATCTGTAAAAAGCTGAAGCTGAAAAGAGGATGGCTTCTACAACAGGACAATGATCCTAAACACACCTCGAAATCCACTATGGAAAACCTCAAGAGACGCAAGCTGAAGGTTTTGGAACGGCCATCACAGTCCCCTGATTTAAACATCATTGAACATTTGTGGGTAGATCTTAAAAGAGCTGTGCATTCAAGACGACCAAGGAATATTACAGAACTAGAAGCCTTTTGCAAGGAAGAATGGGAGAAAATCCCAAGTACTTTTAGCGGCTATAAAAAGTGTTTTCAAGCTGTGATATCTGCCAGAGGAGGTGTTACTAAGTACTGATTATGTAGGGTGCACAAACTATTGCACAGTGTCACAATAATGTTTTTATTTTTTTATCTTTGTTCAATTTGGGACATAAAAAGTAACTATGCACCGATGTTTGCTGAAAATATTGTGCATCTTTTCCATTTGTAAGAGAGACTGTGTTAACATCATTTCAATAAAATCACCAAAATCTGTATCAAGGGGTGCCTAAACTTTTGCAAAAGACTGTGCATTTGTGTGTATAATTGTAATTTGTAAATATTTTTCTTCTATAATTGTCTCATATACAGCCCTGTGAAACAGCCGCCTGGAACGTGACGGGTCCCATGACAAGTGCGTGCATGATCCTGTCATTTTGGGGTGCGAGGCATAACTGCAGAGTTCATGTCAGTAGCGTTTTCCATAAACAGTTACAAGACACCAGAACAGAACAAACACAAGCTATTTATAATGAAACTAATAACCAACTCGGTTCAGGTGAGCGCTCACGTCACCTGACCGAGGTGCAAACTGGGAAATGAAGTCAAATCAAACAAACTACAAGCAGAAGGTCTTTGGGCGCTCTGGCGCCCTCTAGGGGTTACCCCTGACATAACCCCCGTCTAAAGGCGCAACTCCTGGGGCGCCACAGGAGGACCAGGGCATCCCCTCAGGGTTCAATGTCTGGCCCCCTTAAGCAGAGGCTGCCTGTCGTGTCCTCCGGACAGGGTGGCAGGGCTTGTAGGGCAGGCATGGTTCCACCCCTTTTCGGAGGTGGGAATGAACCGAGGTCCCCAAAACCAGTTGATGGGACGAGAACTGGGGCGCCGGCGCCGGGCGGAGGAGCTGGCCTTTCGTCGCCGATGTCAGCCGGACGGTCTGGCTCGGTGTGGCAGAAGTCAGGCCCCAGAGCTGGCACGATGTCTCCGTCAATGCAGGCCGGCGGTGGAAACTCGCTGTCCTCATCGATGCAGGATGGCGGCGAAAGAAGCTTGCTGTCCTCAGCGATGTACAATGGCCGCGGAAGCTCGCTGTCCTCCTTGCGGAGAGACGGCGGCGGCGGAAGCTCGCTGTTCTCCTCGCTGAGATGCGGCGGCGGCGGCGGAAGCTCGCTGTTCTCCTCGCTGAGAGACGGCGGCGGCGGAAGAAGCTCACTGTCCTCAGCAACGTAGGACGGCGGCGGTGGAGGAAGAGGAGGTTCGCTGTCCTCCTCGATGAAGCTGGGAGGTGACAAAGGCGGCGGAAGCTCGCTGTTCTCCTCGCTGAGATACGGCGGCAGCGGGGGAAGCTCGTCATCCTCGACGCAGCAGCTCGGCCGGTGGAGGCGGTGGAAGCTCGCCATCCTCGACGCAGCAGCTCGGCGGCGGAGGCAGAGGAAGCTCGCCGTCCTCTGCAGCGCGGCGCAGCCGCGGCAGCTCGCTGTCCTCGGCGGCGCGGCGCAGCGGCGGCAACTCGCTGTCCTCGGTGGCGCAGCGCAGCGGCAGCAGCTCGCTGTTCTCGACAAAGCAGCTACGCGGCATGATAAAGAGCTCGCTGACGCCGCTGCAGCCACGCGCCGGAAAAAGGAGCTCGTCGTCTTCATCCCCACTCCAGAGCTCACCTTCGCTGTCGCTATACAGTGGGTAGAAGAGCTCACTGTTGTCGTCGCTGAACGGCCAGTACAGGAACTCGCCGTCGTCGTCCCGTACACAGGAAGGAGCTGGCAGTTCAGGGCGACTGGTTAGGCTGGCTGGTAGGTCTGGGCCTTCCCTGAGGCTTAGCTGCGTTAGCAGCCCTTGGAGCGTGGCTACCAGCTCCTGAAGGTCACGAATGCACCCTTCGTTCCTTTTGGCGCACCGCCCAAAGCTGCTCCAATCACGCTGGGAGGCTGCTCCTTGCTGCTCTGCCATTACCTGCGCTCTCCTGCCAGGTCTCCTCCTTCTCCTCTTGCCTTTCCGCCGCTTGGAAGTTCGCTCGCCCTCCACGTCGGCTCCCACAGACGCGAACACCATAGATCCCTCGAAAAGAATCTCCCGGGGAGGCTCCTCTGCTATGCCTCTGGTAAGGTCTTGTAATCTGTCAGTTTTGGGGTGCGAGGCATAACTGCAGAGGTCCAGGTTTTCTTGGAAATTATGTTTTTATTTAAAGAAAACAGGGAAAAAATCAAATAAACAAATATACTTTATAAGAAAACCAATCAATACACGAATCTAGACATGGAAAACGCTACCGACATGAACTAAGTTAAATAAACAGTTACAAGACACCGGAACAGAACAAACACAAGCTATTTATAATGAAACTAATAACCAACTCGGTTCAGGTGAGCGCCCACGTCACCTGACCGAGGTGCAAACTGGGAAATAAAGTCAAATCAAACAAACTACAAGCAAAAGGTCTTTGGGCGCTATGGCGCCCTCTAGGGTTTACCCCTGACAGATCCGTGCACGGAACGTGATCCCCCGCCCTATAAACGCCCCCATGTGCTTTCCAATAAGATGGTTGCAATGCTGTTTAATCCCGCCAGGTGGCGCATTGACTGCTTCAGTTAACTGCAGTGTCCAGGCAGCCTTATACAGCATGTCTATATACTGTACAGGCGTTGTCAACATAGTTTCATAATTAGATTATATGGTAAAAAATAAAATAAAACCAAATCAAACAGAATTTTTCCTTCATCATCATTAATAATCCTTAAAGACACGTTAACATGTGTAATTTATCTGTAGCGATAGCTGTAGATACGGAATATAAATGCAGGCTATGTATTTTACATTATGGTGTATTTTATCTAGTTCCGTTTAATACACTGATAGATAATATTTTGCTGCAAAGTAAAGCTCAAAATGTAACTTCTGCTTGGGTTTGTTCTCGTTATATTTTTTATGATTTTTTTTTTCGCTGATTAATGGCGCATAATATCTGGAACAAATATCTGCCCATACGGATGTTACGTGGCAAGGAATGGAGAGTCGCACCACAAGATTTTTAAGACCTAGGGAAGACCTTAAGCTCCGCTACGTTGAACGGACGGGGCTCTGGAATCAAAAATAAAACGTTTGATCCTCTCTGGGCTTATGCCCTTACCGAGGACCTATGAGAGAGAGTTATGTATTTTTTGTGCTGTGGTAGCAGCATGTGGATCTGCCCGTTCTGAACAGTTTATGTGAGGATCTGCATCTCGCACGACCCACATCGTTACAGCAGATCAGTATTTCTTTTGTCTTTTACCCTGCATAATGTTCCCCCAGCAAAGATCTGATGGGGCATTAATCACTTATCACAACTGTGAATAGATGCGGCAGCAGAGACAGATTAAATCCCCATAAACACTCACACTTGAGAACAACACTAAAACAACTAAAAAGTTCCAGATGTTTAGCGCCTGTTATCGCAGGACAGGGATCACCTACAGTATACTACTGTGTTTTTCACTGCTTATATTTTTGGCCAGCAAGACAAAGTTGATGCACTAACGGTTAAAGCGCCACAGGTGTGTGCTCCTGCATGAGCAAATATATATATTATTTTATTTGAGTAATTACAAAACAGTATAACACATGTTTTGTTATGGGAAATCTTACCATTTTCAAACACTATAATTATATATGTTTAATATATGTTCGGTTTGCTCCATAAAATATAAATAATACAAATAATGATACACAAAAAAACATTATTCCAAAGTCGTGTGAATGGCATAACAAAGGCGATTAATGGCGCATAATATCTGGAACAAATATCTGCCCATAATGATGCCCCATCAAAAATCTGATAGGGCATTAATCACTCATCACAACTGTGAATAGATGCGGCAGCAGAGACAGATTAAATCCCCATAAACACTCACACTTGACAACAATATTAAAACAGAGGTTTAGCACCTGTTATCGCAGGACAGGGATCACCTAATTAACGAAAGACTGAGAAGCCCTCGTAAACTTGCCCTGAACAGCCACGGGCTGGCTGTTTGCATTTTTTGTGTGTATATATATTTTCAAATGTTCAAATAAAACTTGATTTCAGAATGTATATTTTTTTGTGTCATCTGTTTACAGCATTGGCTTAATTTGTGATTGAGACAAATGGGTTTATTTGAAATAATTTTTCAAATCATGAAAAATCACAATATACTGTACTGTAAGCTCTCTTACGCGCACATGAGCTCTCTCTCTCTCGCACACACACATATACGCACATACAAATAGCACCTGAAATGATGACTGATGATGATGATTGAGACATGGGTTTCAATTTCGGAATAACCGAAAATAGTATTATTAATAGTAGTGGCAGTAGTAATCCAAGACAATATAAGCTCTCTCTCTCTTTCTCTCAAACACACAGCACATAAAATCGCGTAAAACCAAAGAAACTAGGGCAAAAATATAAGCAGTAAAAATGCAGTATACTTTAGGTCAAGTCAATTTTATTTATATAGCGCTTTTTACAATTGACATTGTCGCAAAGCAGCTTTACACAATAAAAGAAGTAAGTTTGTATGCAATGTGTATGAATCAAAATTATAAGATTGTCCCTGATGAGCAAGCCGAGGGAGACGGTGGCAAGGAAAAACTCCCTGAGATGGAAATAGGAAGAAACCTTGAGAGGAACCAGACTCAACAGGGAACCCATCCTCATCTGGGTGATAACGGATAACAGGGATTGATCAGCATAATAATGTGTACTGGAAGTTCAGTATAACAGGAGATGTGTTAAAATTAAAATTAAAAGGAGTCCAGTTTGTTCCTGGAGGCTCAGGTAGACTGTAGGAAATTCCAGTCCTGAGCTATCGAACAACTGAAGTCACAGGTCCCCAGAGAACAGCTGTCAGCATCAATCAAGGACAGGACAGTCTTCGTGGAAACCATCCCCAGCCACCACACGAATCCAGGCAGACCACAGGGGGCATCCAACCAGAAGCAGGACTCCAGGACGGGTTAGACAGGTCCAGAGGGCAGACGGGTCTGGATCACTGGCAGCTCAGGAGCGACATGTATAGCTCGACAGAGAGCTGTATAGGAGCGACATGTATAGCTCGGCAGGACTAACTATAACAGAATAACTAAAAGGGAGAGCCAGAAGGAAACACAGACATGAGGGCTCCCTGTGATGTAAAGCAACCAATCACCTCACCGTCAACAAACCTGAGTGAACAATGAGAGTGGGGAGGACAGCATCTAAACATACCAGTTCACCAGAATACTCTACGTCCATGAGTCCCCCAGATCTGCTCCTTTACCTAAGGCTAATCTATTTACAAAAATGCTTGGCTAAATAAATAGGTTTTTAGCCTAGACTTAAACACTGAGACTGTGTCTGAATCCCAAACATTAATAGGAAGACTATTCCATAACTTTGGGGCTTTGTAAGAAAAAGCTCTGCCCCCTGCTGTAGTTTTAATAATACGTGGTACTGACAGGCAGCCTGCATTCTTTGATCGAAGTAGGCGTGGCGGATCGTAAGAAACTAGCAGTTCACTCAAATACTGTGGCTTGAGACCATTTTGTGCTTTAAATGTCAGAAGTAGTATCTTAAAATCTATGCGAAATTTCACAGGGAGCCAATGCAGTGTAGATAAGATAGGGGTGATGTGCTCGTATCTTCTGGTTCTAGTGAGGACTCTCACTGCTGCATTCTGTACTAACTGAAGCTTGTTTATACACCTAGTTGAACAACCAGACAGTAAGGCGTTACAATAGTCCAACCTAGAGGTGATAAAAGCATGAACTAGTTTTTCTGCATCATTTAGTGACAATATGTTTCTCATCTTGGGAATATTTCTAAGGTGAAAGAAAGCTATCCTGGTAATATTATCTACATGTGCTTCAAACGAAAGGCTGGAATCTATAATCACACCAAGGTCTTTTACTGTTGCATTTGATGGAACAGAAAGGCCATCTAAAGTTACAGTGTGATCAGAAAGCTTACTTCTAGCTACTTGTGGTCCTATGACTATAACTTCTGTCTTATCAGGATTAAGCAGAAGAAAATTAATTAACATCCATTCTCATATGTCCTGCACACACTGCTCGATTTTAGCAAACTGGTTTTTCTCATCTGGTTTTGCTGAGACATATAATTGTGTGTCATCAGCATAACAATGAAAACTAATACCATGTTTACGAATTATGTTGCCCAGAGAAAGCATGTAAAGGGAAAAAAGCAGTGGGCCTAAAACTAAACCAAGTGGAACACCAAACTACATCTACATCTAGGCATTTGGCAGACGCCCTTATCCAGAGCGACTTACATTTTTATCTCATTATACATCTGAGCAGCAGTCCAATGCCTTAACCACTGAGCTACCCCTGACCTGCTTGAGAACATGAGGAATGGTCACCATCTAAATCTACAAACTGCTAACGATCTGTCAAATAGGATCTGAGCCACAAGAGCTTCCCTTAATTCCTACTACCTTTTCTAATCTGTGAAGGAGAATACTATGATCAGTAGTAGTTAAGATACTACTTCCACAGTATTTGAGTGAACTGTTAGTGTCTTACGATCCGCCACGCCTACTTCGATCAAAGAATGCAGGCTGCCTGTCAGTACCACGTATTATTAAAACTACAGCAGGGGGCAGAGCTTTTTCCTACAAAGCCCCAAAGTTATGGAATAGTCTTCCTATTAATGTTCGGGACTAGGCTCGGCTAAAAACCTATTTATTTAGCCAAGCATTTTTGTAAATAGATTAACCTTAGGTAAAGGAGCAGATCTGGACTTCATTCAGCTGTTTAAGTTATATGAAAAATAACGTGCCTACCAGCCCACTGTTATTTTCTGTTCAAGTTTAAAGATGCACACACGTGTATGAAAAAAGATGAAGTACATGATGTAGAAACATGATTTTTTGTTTTAGTCTACTCGCTGACAACGTGACAGTGCGCTCCGAGATGAACACCCACAGACCCTCTTCTCATCTTTCATTCACAGTAGGTGTGAAGTTATCAAACCGGTTTCGCTGATGGGGGAATTGGCAGAATTGAGGGGTTTAAAAAGAATTAACAAGACCGAGCAGACGTCTCTGCCTAAAATCTATTTCGCCAGCACATTGTACTGGAGCTCAGAACGTCTTCTTTCCTTGTTTTAATCTGTAATATTGTGAAATAATATGTGAAATGTATTTCGTGTGTATGCTTAAATATTCCTTTTTATTTATGGACATGTGTATTATGTTTGATCTGCAATATTGCGAGACGCGATGACTTTCTGGGAATTTTATTGATAAATCGCACGCGTTTATCAGCCTTTTGATCAAAACCCTCCCTTTTGTAAAGTGAAAGTTTACGCACAAATCGTGGTTCAAGCACGCTGATGAACAGCTTTATTTCAGTCATAAATTCACAATCACATTCCAGCTATTATTTCCAGCCGTGGTCAAATTATGGATGAAATAATTATTCAATGCTGGACACAAACAGCAAAAAAAAACATGATTATTATTTTTATAAAAAGCACTTAGTGTTCATATTTGTTAAAATCATGTGATTGCAACTCAGTGCCGCTAAATTGTTGGCTTGTGTTAACGTGCTCTTGAGAACAAAGTGCCATCTAGTGGTGGCACCAGGTAAATAAATGAATAGAGCTTGAATGGGCATGTTTACTGTGAAATCTTGACACACCTTCCTGGCAGGAGAGGGAGGGGGGACCACGGGGTCCAAAGAGAAGCCGCAGGGGATCCGCACGGCATTCACGCGGCCTCGGCTACTTCGTGTGGCTCCTACTGTAAAACGGTGTATAAAATTTAAACTCTATCTCTCTCCCTCTCTCCGTCTCTCTCTAACACCTCCTGGTTCGTCTCTGGATGAACATCTGTACAACTTCCACTCTTTGTTCTTCGGGATTTCACCAGGATATGTTAAAATGCTTTATGTCATTTTTGGGATCAGATGTTCATAACGCCAGGTGTTTAGCTAAACAGAGACTTTTCTGACAGACAACGAGTGTGTGTGTGTGACTGTGTCTCTCCTGGAGTCATTAAGATAATCGAAGCACAGTTGCGGTCTTAGAACTTGACATCATGACCATGAACACTGTGGCAAAATTTTCCCTTTTAATAATTTTTTAAGCCACTCCAAAATAAATTAAATCTTGTGATAAGTTGTCTGATTTTCTTTTTATTTAAGATGTATGTTCTAAAACTGTGTGCGCATGTGTGTGTGTGTGAGAGAGAGAGAGAGAGAGAGAGAGAGATCAGTTTTCTGATGTATCATCATTTCTCTCCCAGGCTGTATGACTGTAATCTCACAGAGGAAAGCTGTAGAGTTCTGTCCTCAGTTCTCAGCTCAAACTCCTCCAGTCTGAGAGAACTGGACCTGAGTCTCAATAACCTGCAGGATTCAGGAGTGAAGCTGCTCTCTGCTGGACTGGAGAATCCACACTGTACACTGGAGACACTGAGGTCAGATCATCACTTTCACATTCTGTTCATCTGATTGTCATTACCATGGGCGTCACTAGATTCCTTTTAATGCAGCACATACCCCAATATTTATCTGCTGTACCTGAGTAAAATCTCACACTCAAGATTTAACATGCTCCTACCCTGCAATTATTTCATTTAGACTGATAACAGACAAGAACTGATTTTAGCTGTGAATTAGAACTGATTGCAATCCACAATCTGAAAGTAATACAGTTTAACCCTTACAGCCCGAGCGCGTTCACACACGGCAGTGTGTCTGTCATAGCCGATGAAGTGCAGCGCACACACCTAACCATGCATCAGCGCCCAAAAACAAGAAGCATTAAGCATAATACCACAATGGGACTAAAGCAACTTTTAATAAACAGTAACAATCTTCTTATTTCATTTCAAACATTATTATTATTATTATCAGAAACTTATTCTGCATTTCATGAAAAGAACACCTTGCCAACTAGTAAGCATGGTGGTGGATCTATCATGCTTTGGGGTTGTATTGCAGCCAGTGGAACAGGAAACATTGCACGGGTGAAGGGAAGAATAGATTAATAGCAAATTCTGGAAGCAAACATCACACCATCTGTAAAAAAGCTGAAGCTGAGAAGAGGATGGTTTCTACAACAGGACAATGATCCTAAACATACCTCGAAATCCAGGATGTAATACAACGGGGCGAGCCAGACACAGACGTGAGAAGACACAGATCAGTGGAAAAAAGTGCTCTTTTATTATTTTATGCATTGAGTGTGGAATGTGTGGAAAGGAAAGGTGTTGGCTGTAGGTCCGCCGTTACAAAAGTTTAATGCTGAAGAATATGAACCGACTCTGTTTGGACTTGATGTGAGACACTCACACTGTTGGGGAACTCTTATACGGATGAGATTTGTGCCAAAAAGGATTGAACAAAAATAAAAGAATCTCAAACTTACAATAATAATATACAAGAGAATTGCAAATAGTTTCAGTGTTCTCCACTTTTTATTCACTGATCAGTTTTTTTCATTTTGTTGCTATGCCATTCGTGTACTGTTTATATCAACATATATTCCACCACCCAGTTGTAGTAGTGCTGTGAATTTATTCTTATAATTATTGTAACGCACCTGCGCGTGTGTGCAAAAAGAGTACAACAAAGAATACAAAAATGTATGATAAGTTAGCCTAAAACTGTCAGGGTAATCAGAACAGACACAGGTGCAGGTCAATTCCATATCTTTATTAACTGAGTCTTCCAAACAAGTGAAAGGGGCGGGTCGGGGCAGGAGGAACAAGATGGATTGAAAACACAGGTTTAACCCTAGAGACATGAAACACTGGGTGTACCTGACCAAGCGTGAGAGGAAGCTTGAGCCGAATCGTCACTGGGTTCAAGACCTTTGTGATCTGGTATGGACCAATGAACTTGGGAGCCAACTTGCGTGAGGCTACCCTGAGAGGCAAGTCCCTGGTAGAGAGCCATACTCTTTGACCACAAACATAGTGTGGGGCAGGAGTCCGGTGGCGATCAGCTGCAGCTTTGGTCCATCTACTAGCCCGGACCAAGGCTTCCTTAGCTTTTCTCCAGGTGCACCAGCAACGTTGAACAAAAGCCAAGGCAGATGGGACCGCCGCTTCGGGTTCTTGTGAAGGGAACAGAGGGGGTTGATAGCCAACTGAACACTGAAATGGCGACATACTTGTTGCAGAAACCGGTAGAGTATTATGGGCATACTCTACCCAGGTCAGTTGTTGACACCAAGAGTTAGGATTATGTGATGCCAGGCAGCGGAGAGCACGTTCCAAATCCTGGTTAACCCGCTCAGTCTGCCCATTGGTCTGGGGATGAAATCCAGATGACAGACTCTTGAGGCCCCAATCTGTCTGCAAAATTCCTTCCAAAACTGAGAGACATACTGTGGACCCCTGTCAGAGACCACGTCAACCGGAAGACCATGAATCCGGAATACTTGGTCAACCACCACCTGAGCCGTCTCCTTGGCAGAGAGGGGCTTGGGGAGAGGAATGAAATGAGCTGCTTTGGAGAAGCGATCCACCACCATGAGAATGACGGTGTTGCCCTTCGACTCGGGGAGGCCAGTGACAAAGTCAAGGGCTAGATGTGACTATGGGCAGGCAGGGATGGGTAATAGGTGGAGCAGACCAACGGGAGGTGAAGATGAACCCTTGTTCTGGGCACAAACTGAGCAAGCTGCCACGAACTGCCTGACATCCCTGGTCATAGAAGGCCACCAAAATCACTGGCCAGCGACCTCCGAACTCCTGGGTGACACACTAGTCTGGACGAGTGACCCCACGGGATGACTTTAGGTCCTCCTGGACCTCTCTCTCGACATTCCATAAGAGGGAGGCCACCACTACGCCTTTGGGCAGGATGGTGTCAATTGGAACCTCCTCTGGGGTCTCAAACAGACTGGAGCGGGAATCTGGCTTTGTGTTCTTGGACCCAGGTCTGTAAGAGAGGGAAAAATTGAAACGGCTAAAGAAAAGGGACCAGCGGGCCTGTCTACAATTAAGCCTCTTGGCTGAATTGATGTATTCTATATTCTTGTGGTCGGTCCAGACCACGAACTGTTGGACTGCACCCTCCAGCCAGTGACGCCACTCACCCAAGGCTAGTCTGACTGCCAACAACTCATATATGACATATACCTATGTCATAGTTCCGCTCCGTGGGGGTTAGGCGGTGGGAGAAGAAGGCACAAGGATGTACTTTCCCGTCCCGAAGAGAGCGTTGTGACAGGACTGCACATACTCCAACATCAGAAGCGTCCACCTCAACAATAAACTGCCGTTCAGGATCTGGAGTAGACAAAACAGGAGCAGAGATAAACCGGGACTTTAATTTATCAAAGGCCTCCTGGGCCTCATTACCCCATTTAAACAGTACTTTAGGAGAGGTGAGCGCTGTTAATGGTGCAGCAATCTGACTGAAGTTCCGGATGAAGTTGGCGAACCCCAGGAACCGCTGCAGAGCCTTCCGAAAGTCAGGAGTTGGCCACTTAGCCACAGCCCTTATTTTAGCAGGGTCAGCTCCGATCTCACCCGCCGAAATCATGAACCCCAAGAACGAAACTGACCTTGCATGGAAGACGCACTTCTCCGCTTTCACAAATAGCTGATTCTCTAGTAGTCGTTGCAACACCTGGCGGACATGCTGAGTGTGTACCTGCAAAGAGGGAGAAAATATCAAGATATCATTTAGGTACACAAAGACAAATTGGTTTACCATGTCTCTCAGCACATAATTGACCAGGGCCTGGAAGACAGCGGGGGCATTGGTCAGACCAAATGGAAGGACCCGGTATTCAAAGTGTCCCGTGGGTGTGTTGAAAGCTGTCTTCCACTTATCTCCCTCCCGAATGCGGATAAGGTGGTAGGCGTTGCGCAGGTCAAGCTTGGTGAAGACCTTGGCTCCCTGCAAGAGTTCGAAAGCTGAAGACGTAAGCGGCAGGGGGTACCTGTTCTTAACAGTGATGTCGTTCAGTCCATGATAATCAATGCAGGGACGCAAGGAGCTGTCCATCTTCTTGACGAAGAAGAACCCCGCACCCGCAGGAGAGGAGGAGGGATGGATGAGGCCGGCTTTGAGGGACTCGTTAATATACTTGTCCATGGCCTCTCTCTCTGGACCTGAAAGGGAATATATATGACCCTTGGGCGGAGAAGTGCCTGGGAGGAGCTCTATAGCACAATCATAAGGACAATGCGGAGGCAAGGACATGGCCCGGGACTTGCTGAACACCAGACGCAGGTCATGTTACCCCGTCGGCACCCCAGACAGATCAGCTTCCTCCACCTGCAACACAGGACAAACAGAACCAGAAAAAATAGCAGGACCAAGACATGAAGCAAGACCAATTTCCAGACCAATCCACGTGAGGGCCATGTTGTACCAACCAGGGGTGCCCCAAAACTATGGGAGCGCAAGGAGAGTCCAGAAGGCACGGTGATTGCCTGAGACTACCAGGCTTTAGGAGTTTGATCAAAAACAGTAGTAATCAAAGTCCCATCTAGGGATTGAGCTGTCCATGAAGTTCCCTTCAGCCCCTGAATCGACCAACGCCGAACAGGACTCTGAAGTTCCCCCGTATTGGACCAGGACAGGTAAAAGGGTTCGAGAGGAGGGGGATTGTGAAAAAGGTATCATGCTCACCAGGATCCCCCGCTTCACCGGTGAGCCTTGGCTTTTGCCGGACAGACTGCCGCAAAATGGCCTGGTTTACCACAGTAGAGACATAAGCCCCTGGTCAGACGCTGTTGTCTCTCCTGGGGTGTTAGGCGAAGACGTCCCAGCTGCATGGGCTCGGGATCTGGTAGGTTGGAAGTCGCAGAAGGTGAGTGGGGACCCTACACCCCACCGGAGAGGCGAATCAACAGTCGCTGGTGCCGACGACGGAGACGAACCTCGATGCGCAGGGCCAGGTTGATGAGATCTTCAAAGTCATGTGGTAAGTCATGAGTGGCCAGTTCATCCTGTATGTCTTCCTCCAGCCCGGCCCGGAACATGGCCCGACAGGCTCCCTCATGCCAGTCACAGGAGGCTGCTAGGGTCTTAAACTGTATGGCAAACTCTGTGACTGAACGGCCTCCCTGGTGAAGCCGTGCGAGCTTGTCCGCTGCCTCTTGTCCTCTGGCAGACCGGTCAAAGAGTCTCATCATTTACTGCCGATGCTCGTCAAACGAGAGACAGCATGGGGCTCCGGATTCCCCACTCGCAAGCCTTGCCCGTTAGGAGTGTCATAACAAATGCCACCTTTGTCTCCTCTACCGCAAACGTGCGTGGCTGGAGGGCAAATACAACTGAGCACTGTGTCAAAAACGCTCGACATGAGTTGGGGTCCCCATCATAGGGAGGTGGGTTGTTGCAGCAGCGTTCATGCTCAGGACGGGAGGAAGGATGAGCCGAACCTCCTTGGGCGCCCTCTCGCTGGAGTTCTTGGATGCGAGCAGTGAGGTCTGCCACTTGGTTGGCGAGGAATTTGATCTCCCTCATGGTGCTGGTCAGCCAGCTGGTCATGTTGGCCCAGAAGCATCCCCTGTTGGGCCATGGCCGACCTGACGGGATCTGGACCTGCTGCATCCATCTTGGTCGGATCATTCTGTCAGGGTAATCCGAATGGACACAGGTGCAGGTCAATTCCAAAGCTTTATTAACTGTCTTTCAAACAAGTCTTATTCCAAAGATCCTTGAAGGCAAAAATAAATACAACAAAACAATATTGTTTGTAGCAGGAAAAACACAGGAGCGCCTTAGTCCCAAGAAACAAAACAAACAAAAAAAAAAACTACTCAGAAGAGAGAAAAAATGACTTTGGCTTTTGAAGCGCAGCTGTAGTTCCTTCCATGGCTGCCAGAGGGCGATAGGGCCATGATCCGCTGCACTGCTCGGCCACGAGGAAGAGCGTGAGTTGGCCGGCCATGGGACGGGACGCCGCTGGATAACACGGACTAAAACAAAGCCGGACCGGCCTGGAAGCAAAAGGGAGATTTAAACAACGAGAGAAAAGGAGAAAAGAATGAGGGAGAAAAATAAACGGAAAGCATTAACCAGGAGCCAAAACTTAGGGATTCATATGAACTGGGCTAGCTGGGCAGGAAGTGAGCAAACGGCTGCCGACATAGAAACAAAGATCCGACACCGGACAACTGACAAGAGGGATTAAATAAAGCAAACAATTACAACGGAAACGAGGGGAACAGGTGAGTGAAATCATCTTACTAGACTAGAGAGGAAGTGGGAGGATTGATCGTGACATCACAAACACGGACAGCTGGCGAGCGAACAAAAACAAACACCATGTGCTCGAACAGACATGTAAACATAGAACATCAGGGAAGAAGAAATTGGGCCAGGGATCTGACAAAAATCCCAGATCGTTGGGTAGTTTTTTCCTGGGTCAAAATTCTGGGTTATTTCAGGTACTTTAATTTCACTGTTGGGTTGCTTTTGCTACAGATGGTAGACGAGCGGTATTCTAATTTCACTGTTGAACCTCACGGCGACAGTATTTGGGTTTGTACATTTGCTGGCTTTTACCGCTGAGTGGCACTATATAACTATAGACCGACGCATCAGACCTTAGTTCATTCTGTCAAGGATTGATGAGCCACAGCTCCTTTAGAGCTGCACATAGAAGAGGATAAAATCACGTATAACATTGTACTTAAACGAATTCATAATAACAGTACTAAAATTACAGTACAAATGTAGAATTAAATTTTATTAGTATCGAATTTAAGCAAAGTAAACGATAAAAGTGAGCCTTTAGAATTGATCATGTGTGGGTAATTAGAAAGGCTACGCATGTACGCACGGGTTTTGGGTCATCTTATGTTTTGTGTTCTATAGTAGATAAAACTTAAATAAATGAAACTAAATGACCATAAAATTAAAACATTGTCAGGACATGCTACTGCGTAAGCAGATGTCGTTGTCATTCAGCCCTGCTTGTGTTTTTGCGTTATTATGAGAATGAAATGCAGTAGGCTGTTTTTGATCATCATAATTTTCTTTAATAAATAATAACACCTGTTGCGCTGTACCACTGCTGGCAAAACCTTATGAAATACAAGTGAAACATTAAACGAATTTACAATCACAGTACTAAAATTATAGTAATACATATAGGCGTTTCGAATTTAAGCAAAATAAATGTATACTTGTGTCACGGCGTGCGCCTGTGATGGGTGCCCAAATCAATATTGCTCCTCACTCACTCCTCACTCACTAGGTAGGCGGCCTCCCCTTCTGCAGGTGTGAGAAGGAGTGGGGCCGCCTAACTAGACTTGGCTGGTGAGCTATCGGCGCTAATGATCCCGAGCTTCTCTCCACGCTATAATACGCAGCGGGGAGTGTATCTCGGGGTCTGTTGGGGAAACTGGACTTTAAAAAGCAGCGCGCGGTGGAGTTTACTAAGGAGAGTGGCACGCGAGCGTGGCGATGTGTTGCGCCCCAGAGAGTTTAAAAAGGGGAATGCCGCCCTTTGATCTCCGCAAGAGGACGGCATGTGAACAAGCTGCTCAAACTCCCGCGGCACTTTCACTCATCACCGCTCACCAGCCTGAACCCGCATGCCAGCGGGGCATTACCAACTAGACCAGCACATGACTTTCATTCTTTCCCTTTCTTTCCATCCTCCCTCCTTTAAACCTTTGCTTCCCCATTTTTCCTAAATAAATGACCCTTTTTCCCATAAGACCTTGCCTCATGTACGTGTTTAATGGTGCTGCCCGTGCAACATTGGGTCAAACCCGTTACATAGCCTTTAGATTATATCATGTGTAACATCATGTGTTATATCAGGTGTGCATCAGAAAAAGTTTGCCAGATTAATGTTCAAAAACAATATAATAAAACTATATAAGCTACATAGCCTTTATAAGACTCCACTTTTATTTAAGTGCACTCACATTGACGAAAAAAACTTATTTTTTTAAATAATGAAAATAAACAGGGTGCACTAACTTGAGCACCTCAGAAAATGAACCGAAACTCCATGTATACTTGCCTCACAGACGTGAAAAACATACTTATAAAAAGCAAAATGTCTGCTTATGTAAACTAACTAACATATGTAAAAACTTTGTAATTCGAAAAGTGAATTATCCACAGCTCTGGAGATGACGAGATGACATGATCACCTTCATCACTAAAGCCAAAACCAAAGAAATCACTAATTTATCAATAAATTATTAAGATGGCCAGAGTCAGTCTCCTTGTTGTTTTACCCGACGCATTAATAATCATTAGTCTACTTCTGCCGGTGCGCTCTGGAAAACTATGTGTGCGGCTGAGCGATGATTAGACTACGTAGGAAGTTAAAGAGGAGGATCACAATGCTCAACATCAGGGAGCCCCAAACTCATTTAAATTAAATTAACAAATACTAAAGCCGAAACCAAAGAAATCACTAATTTATTGTCACGGCGTGCGCCTGTGATGGGCACGTGCCCAAATCTATTATTGCCCCTCACTCACTTTGTAGGCTCCCTAAGTAGGCGGCACCCCTTCTGCAGGTGTGCGAAGGGACGGGGCCGCCTATGCGGGCCGGCTGGTGTTGATTAACGTTAATAGGATCTCGGGCTTGCTCCGCATTATAAAAGCAAGGCGCGGAGTTTAGTCCGGGGTCCGAGAAGAGCGTAACGCAGTGGAGCTTAAGGAGTGGCATGTAAGTGGGGCATTGGAACGTGCCCCAGACACTTAAAAATGATACAGGATTTCCGCCCTTTGATCTCCGCGCTGAGGACAGCGCAGGAAAGAGCTGCACGAGCTCCCGCGGCATCCTTCACTCCCGTTCCGAGCCCGCCTTCACGTCCTCGCCGCCGAAGAGGAAAAGGCCGTGAGTAGGACAACGTTAAGGCCACCGATCCAGCCGGGAAAGCCGCCCGGCCGATGGACGCCTGAGGCCGCGCCTAAAGAAAGCTGGGAGGGGCCAGGGCGGTCATCGACAGCGAGGAAGAACCGTCCAGGGAGCTTGCAGGAGTGCTGCCTCGCGTGCTCCGTTCTGCCACTCTGCCCACCGACGCCAGCCGCGTGCCCGCATACCAGCGGGGCACTGCCTCGGACCACGCACGTGCACACAGCTTCACATCATTCCTTCCCTTTCTCTCCGTCCTCCCTCCTTTTACCCTTTCCTTCCCCTATTTATTCCAGATAAATGACCCTTTTTCCCTAAGACCTCGCCTCGTGTCTGTGTTTCACGGTGCTGCCCGTGCAACAATGGGTCGAACCCGTTACATTTATCAATAAATTATTAAGATGGTCAGAGTCAGTCTCCTTGTTGTTTTAGAAAAACATTTAGAAAAGTATTTTATTTAGATTACAAATAATAATCCTACATTTATTTTTGGTGTGCCAGCTGTCACTGTTCTTATGACTCTTTATCAGAGTAACAAGCCTGTAAATTTCCATGTAAAACAGGTACATCATGATGAGCTATTGATCAGTGATTTATGTAAACGACTCAGTTCAGATGTAAGTAAATGCTCATTGCTGCGCTGTTTGGAGGAGGGTCATGCTGATGATGTATTCAAATTCAAATTTTATTTGTCACATACACAGTCATACACAGTACGATATGCAGTGAAATGCTTAGGCGACTGCGCGTGATCTTTGAATAAAAGACTATTTAAGACAATTTACATGAAATGAATATAATAAAGAAAGTAGAAATAGATTTAACTAAGAATAAAATATATGTACAGTAAAAATATACAACTATACAATAAGAAAAAAAATATATATATATAAGAAAAATATGAGAAAATAAGAAAACCTGGGTGTAAATATAAAAAAAATATATATATAAGATATAAGAAAATATAAGAAAGTCTAGGTGTACCTAGGTGTACAGTATAGAAAATATGAAATAGAAATAGAAATTTCCAGGGAGTGTGCAAGTATGCTGTAAAGTGTTCATACTTAAAGTGACTTGTGCATATAGAATAAATAGTAATGTAGTTGTGTATGAAGGGTGTGCAATGATTGTCCCGAATGTCCAGAGAGAGTGCAAGAAGCATGAGTGTGGGTGTGTAAAGTGGGTCAGTCAGTACTGTATGGTGTGCTGGTTGAGAGACCGTATCTCCCTGTGGTGCTCCAGTGCTGAGCGTGAGGAGGCTGAGACATGTCCACCCATCCTTACAGCCTGTGGTCTGCCAGTTAGGAAGTTGGAGATCCAATGACACAGAGATGAACTGAGTCCCAGGTGCTCCAGCTTGGTGGTGAGTGTGGAGGGAATTATGGTATTAAATGCTGAGCTGTAGTCGATGAAAAGCATTTTAACATAATTCCCCCTTCTATTGTCCAGGTGTGTGAGAGATGTATGAAGAAGATCATCTGTAGAAGCATCATCTGTAGAACGGTTTGAATGGTATGTGAACTGTAGTGGACCCAGTGTGTCGGGTAGTGAAGAAATGATGAAGTCTCCGACCAGCCGTTCAAAGCACTTCATCACCACTGATGTGAGGGCTACAGGTCGATAGTCATTGAGGGATGTATGGTCTGCTTTCTGTGTGTTTTGGTGTGTGTGTGTGTGGGGGGGGGGGGGGGGGGGGGGGTGCATCACCTGAGAGGTGTCAATGGGTCTTACATTTTCATGAAAATTCATGGATTATTCAGTGAAACAGAGGCTCTGCTGACAAAAGTTAGGCATATCAGTCAGTCAGTGTGGAAGAGATGGAAAGTTTCCTCATCATAACATGCCTTGTACATCATTTTATAAAAATACCAAAAAAAAGTTGTGTATAGAGTGATTAAAACAATACAATTCATGTTATGATAAGGAAAATCTCGATTTCTTCCATTCCAGGGATTAAAAACAGTAACAATGTCAATTTTAGAATCTGGAATCCAGAAGATGAAATTTACACAAATTTAAAAAGAGGCCTGAAGCACTGCAGGTCTTCAGAAGAGCCTCAGATCCAAGAGAGTCTAAAGTGGGGAGGGGTGCATTTATGTTTCTCTGAATGTATACTGTAGGTGAGAACCGCTGATTCACACCTGGGGAGGAGTAAATTATTTACATTTGAATGTTGTCTGACATTGTGAAGCAGACACAGTGACACTAAAGCAAGAACAACCCATGATAAATAGGAATAAGAGGCCCTGATTATACTGCATAAATACTATTTAGTACAACAAAATTCCTTCGCGCTCTGGAAAACTTTGTGTGCGGTTGAGTGCTGATTAGACTAGGTAGGAAATGAAAGTGGAGGACGTAAACAATAGCCCATGTTTAGAAAAGCATTTTTATTTAAGACAATAAAAAATAATCCTGCATCTATTTTTAGGCGTGCCAGCTGCCACTTTTTAGTTAGAAATGTTCTATACAAATCTTATAATGCCCACGTGACTATTTATTTTAACTATTTAAATCATTAAACTTTGTATTTTACTATATTAGCTATTACTGTTTTATTTACTTCAAAATAATATTAAAACAAGAACAATTCATTTGTTAAAAATATTATTGATTACATTTGGGCTGATAAAACTGTTGTCCTCAAAAATTTAACAGATGAGGACTCATGTGCATCAATCTGATATACAGTATGCTGGAGAAACTCCCAGGTGGGAAGACACTGCTTTGAGTAGTTCAAAGACAAGAAAACATTTAATTGGATGGAAAACAAATTTTAGATTATGTAATTTGTATGAAACGTGACTTATTGGTACACCCACTGCTACGGAGACAAACGAGATGACATGATTATCTTCATCACTCACTGTAAACTCTAATGCTCAAAGTAATTAAACACATTGAGTACTGTTAATTTAAATAATTGGAATTAGGTCAAATTAATAGATCTTTTTGAATATTCAGAACTTTTTGGTATTTGAGTTTGTAGAAATGACACTTTTCAAGTTAGCTGAACAAATTTGATATTTTAAGTAATTGAAAGTACATAAGTAACAGTAATTCTATAGTAAATCTATATAGCACTGGTGGCTCAGTGGTAGGTGTTTTGTCTGCCATGCAAAAGGCCTGGATTCCCGGGCCAGATTGTCTGCCACAATTTATTTGATTTGCAACAAGTTCAAGAGGAGTTCTGTTTAAGTTCTGTTTACTTAAAATTGGAAACATCATTACTTCAAAAATTTGATGTAACTGATCAAATATTTTGTGTTTTGCCAACTTAATCAGGTTTACAGTGTACAACTGAAACCAAAGAAATCACTAATTTATCAATGAATTATTAAAATGGCCAGAGTCAGTCTCCTTGCAGTTTTTTCCCCGACACATTCTGTAACTTTATGCGTGCGGCTGAGCGCTGATTAGATTACGTAGAGAAGTCCAGTCTCCCAACAGACCCCGAGTTACACTCCCCGCTGTATTTTATAGTGTGGGGAGAAGCCCGGGATCATTAGCGGCGATAGCTCACCAGCCGTGCCTAATTCTGCTTCCCTGCTCCTTCACGCACCAGCAGAAGGAGATCAGGGGTCAGGGGTAGCTCAGTGGTTAAGCCATTGGACTACGGTTCGGAAGGTCCCAGGTTCAAGTCCCACTTCCACCAAGTTGTCCCTGTTGGGCCCTGTTGTGATAAAAAATGTAAGTCGCTGTGGATAAGGGCATCTGCCAGATGTAGAAGGAGAGGCCGCCTAGCTAGTGAGTGAGGAGCGATATTGATTTGGCCACATTAGCCTGAGAGGCCGCCTAGCTAGTGAGCTTCTGAGTGAGCGAGGAGCGATATTGATATGGCCGAACGCCCAACACAGGCACACGCCGTGACAACTTGTAACACAATAACAATAATATTTTGAACATTTTGCAAGCTGCCCCTTTGGAGAAATCAGATAATAAAGAATAAACCAGTTGTTGGGTCAAAATAACCCAACCAGGTGGTCATTTTTTAATGACTCACTACAAATGCAAATATCAATAGCTCTGGTTCATATTTTTCATGCTTGTTGTATAAAATACACAGATGTGGAAATTACCATCACTGTAGTATTTCTTCGATACAACATATTTTTTTTGACTCCATGACTTAATTATATTTTAAAACCGAGACGACGGAAAATGTAATTTTGCGCCACCTGGTGGTCCTTTCACGAATTGCTTTGAAATGCGACTGATTTATTTTGGCCACTATCGTTTTGTCGCGGCGGTGAGCGCGGCGATAATAGACATTCCCCTCGTCTACCTACTGTATGAATACTAAAAGTGTAAAAAACTGAAGAAAATAAAAATAAAACTGAAGCTCAGCGCATCTTCTTTCCTTGTTTGAATCCGTAATACCTAAGTGAAATATATTTTGCGTATAGGCCAAAATATTCATTTTTATTTATGGATGGGTGTATTATGAAAACAACATTTTAGGAGATTTGATCACCAGACAATCCCCAGGCGCTCTGAGCTCATGTACGCCCCCAACACAGCCACACCTCGGAATGAACTTCTTTTTTACCGCTGGCTAACTGTCTCTGCAGCTGTAAAAATGGGGGATTCATTTCATTTGGGGTATTTCTAACATCCAATCTACTATATATGTGAAGTTGTATATATTTTGGGACTTTTTTGAAAACAAAATGGTTCTATCTATTAAATAAAATGGAATATGTCAACCCAGCAAGAGTGATAATTTACCCCCTGGTTGGGTCAAATAAATCAACCCAGCACCTAAACATTTAACCCAGCAGTTTTTAGAGTGTAATATAAAATTATTCTATATGTAAAATAACATAAAGAAATCATAGGTTGCGTATAGAGTGATTAGAAACAACACAACATGGGTTATGATAAATAAATTCTCAGACTCTTCCACTGCAGGGATAAAAAACAGTAACAATGTGAATTTTAGAATCCGTAGAAGTTCAGTGGTCTGCGCACAACCTCTTGCGGGGGAGCCTTTCCCTGAATTCGCCATTTTCATGGGGGTGGGGCTAAGAAACATGAAACTGTACAGATGTACAGTATCTATTTACAGTACATTGTATTTTTACGGGGTTGTCTATGAAAGATTTACCCTGACAAAGAGCAATATAAGAACAGTGCCAGCTGGCACACCTAAATAGATGCCGAAATATTTTTTATAGTTACATTTTTTTTTCTAAACTTGTGCTACTGTTGTTTACTTACAATATTTGTTCATTTAAATTTTTTATTTAAATGAAGTTTGGGTAGTCTAATCAGAGCTCTACCACCCGATCGAGTGTAATTCATAAATAATGTCTATAATAATGAAATGAGATGCCCTAAATTGTGCTTTAAAATTTATCTAAAAGTCATTTAAAATCTCAGTGTGTAAACCCATGGGTCGAACTTTCACTTTACAAAAGGCAGCGTTTTGATCAAAAGGCTGATAAACATAAGCGATTTAACGATAAAAATACAGACATACTCCCCCAGAAATGCAATAAATACAAATATATAGGCTACTCGCTGGATAAACGCTGGCTTTTCCAACACGACAGTGCGCTCTGATGTGACCCGATTTATCAAGTCATAATATAATAATATAATACAACCCCTGGCAAAAAGTATGGAATCACCCCTCTCAGAAGATGTTCATTCAAATTGTGTAGAAAAAAAAAAAAAAAAAACAAGCACATACTGTACAGTCATGGTCAAAAGTTTTGAGAATGACACAAATATTAGTTTTCACAAAGTTTGCTGCTAAACTGCTTTTAGATCTTTGTTTCAGTTGTTTCTGTGATGTACTGAAATATAATTACAAGCACTTCATACGTTTCAAAGGCTTTTATCGACAATTACATGATTTATGCAAAGAGTCAGTATTTGCAGTGTTGGTCCTTCTTTTTCAGGACCTCTGCAATTCGACTGGGCTGCTCTCAATCAACTTCTGGGCCAAATCCTGACTGATAGCAACCCATTCTTTCATAATCACTTCTTGGAGATTGTCAGAATTAGTGGGTTTTTGTTTGTCCACCCGCCTCTTGAGGATTGACCACAAGTTCTCAATGGGATTAAGATCTGGGGAGTTTCCAGGCCATGGACCCAAAATTTCAACGTTTTGGTCCCCAAGCCACTTAGTTATCACATTTGCCAGATGGCACGGTGCTCCACAGTACTTTTTCCAGATGCCCCAAACAATCGGAAAGAGGCTTCATCCGAGAGTATGACTTTGCCCCAGTCCTCAGCAGTCCATTCGTCATACTTTTTGCAGAAGATCAATCTGTCCCTGATGTTTTTTTGGAGTGAAGTGGCTTCTTTGCTGCCCTTCTTGAACAGTATGTACAGAAGGCCATCTTCCAAAAGTCTTCGCCTCACTGTGCGTGCAGATGCGCTCACACCTGCCTGCTGCCATTCCTGAGCAAGCTCTGCACTGGTGGCACTCCGATCCCGCAGCTGAATCCTCTTTAGGAGATGATCCTGGCGCTTCCTGGACTTTCTTGGACGCCCTGAAGCCTTCTTAACAAGAATTGAACCTCTTTGCTTGAAGTTCTTGATGACCCTATAAATTGTTGATTTAGGTGCAATCTTAGTAGCCACAATATCCTTGCCTGAGAAGCCATTTTTATGCAACGCAATGATGGCTGCATGCGTTTCTTTGCAGGTCACCATAGTTAACATGTCAAGTCTGCCATTTTAACATGTCAAGTCTGCTATTCTAACCCAATCAGCCTGACATAATGATCTCCAGCCTTGTGCTCATCACCATTCTCACCTGAGTCAACAAGACGATTACTGAAATGATCTCAGCAGGTCCTTTAATGACAACAAAGAAATGCAGTGGAAAGTTTTTTTTCAGGATTAAGTTAATTTTCGTGGCAAAGAAGGACTATGCAATTCATCTGATCACTCAGATTGATCATGCAAATTGCTATTATAAAAACTTAAGCAGCAACTTTTCCAATTTCCAATATTTATGTAGTTCTCAAAACTTTTGGCCACGACTGTACATCCCACAAAACTATTTTCATTCAACAATCCAATCTTGTGGCTGTATAAAATACTTTAAAAAAACAAAAAAAACAAAGAAAGATAACTAAAGTCAATGACAACTGTTTTTAAAGATCAAACAGAGGAAAAAAATATGGAATCACACAAATCTGAGAAATTATATGTAATCACCAAATAAAACACTACTAGTACTTTGTTGCACCACCTCTGGCTTTTATAACAGAATTGAATTCTCTGAGGTATGGATTTTTTCTGCCTCCGTCGGTCAGTGTTGACCATGGATGACGTATCCTAGTTCTTCTTATCCTGCGATATGTCTAATTGTCTGAGACAGCATCGTTTATGGCTGAAAAGGCCAATACGGGAAAGGCATTCTTTGGCGCAGAAGTCGCATCTATAGGTGGTTTCGCATCTATGGTCGTGGTTCCACACCTTCCGGCAAGCTCGCTTGTCTTCTGACACACGCATCATGCTCTTTTCACCTGACTTGAGCTGTTTGGCCAGGGTGCCCCTCCACTTCAGGTGGTCTGCTGCGAGATCTTCCCTGGACTGTGTGTTTATGTCAAGGGCTTTTATGTCTCTCTTCACAACATCCTTAAAACGCAGAATCGGGCACCCTGTTGTTCTCTTCCCGGATGAGAGTTCTCCGTAGAGAATGTCTTTTGGGATTCTCCCATCCTCCATGTGGCGTACATGGCCAAGCCAGCGCAGGCAGCGTTGTCGGAGCATGGTGTACATGCTGGGAAGGCCAGCTTGAGTCAGAACTTCGGCGTTAGAGATTTTATCCTGCCAGGTAATGCCCAGAATGCGACGCAGACCTCGTAAATGGAAAGTGTTCAGTCTCCTCTCTTGTCTGGCGTAGATGGTCCATGTCTCACTCCCATACAGCAGAGTACTGATGACGCAGGCGTTATATACTGTCATCTTTGTAGCGATTGTCAGCCTGTGATTTGTCCACACTCGTGTTTTCAGGCGGGCTAAAGTAGAAGCTGCCTTCCCGATCCTCTTGTTGAGCTCGGCGTCCAGGGCGAGGTTATCGGTGATGGTGGAGCCCAAGTACGTGAACTGGTGGATGACATCAAGCTGGTAGTCGTCTACTGTGATAACTGGCGGATTGGCAGTGTCCTGGCTCAGGACGTTTGTTTTCTTCAAACTTATAGTCAGACCAAAGTCTTTGCAGGCCATGGAGAAATGGCACATCAGCGACTGTAGTTCTTCCTGTGTATGTGTGGTGATTGCAGCGTCGTCAGCAAATAGCATGTCTCTGATCAGCGTCTCGCGTATCTTGGTCTTAGCTTTAAGGCGAGAGAGATTGAATAGCTTGCCGTCCGATCTGGTGCGGAGGTAGATTCCTTCCTTTGCTGAACCGAAAGCATGTCTTAGGAGTAGAGCAAAGAAGATTCCAAACAATGTGGGGGCAAGAACGCAACCTTGCTTGACGCCGCTGCTAATTCTGAAAGGCTCGGAGCAACTGCCGTTGAACTGTATTGTTCCCTTCATGTCTGTGTGGAAGGATTCAATCAGACTCTGCATTTTTGGTGGACAGCCGATCTTGGGGAGGATTTTAAAAAGGCCGTCTCTGCTGACCAGGTCAAAGGCTTTGGTGAGGTCAATGAAGGAGATGTATAGGGGCATCTGCTGTTCTCTACACTTCTCCTGGAGTTGTCGGAGGGAGAAAATCATGTCTACTGTTGACCGTTTTGCGCGAAAGCCACACTGTGACTCTGGGTAGACACGTTCAGCCAACTTGTGCAGTCGGGCCAATATGACCTTAGCAAATACTTTGCCGACGACGCTAAGAAGAGTGATGCCTCTGTAGTTGTTGCAATCACTTCTCTCACCCTTATTTTTGTAGAGGGTGATGATCTTGGCATCCCTCATATCCTGCGGTACAGCCCCTTCTTTCCAGCACTGACAGAGGACTTTGTGAAGGGGGTGCAGTAGGGAACGCTTGCACTGTTTCAGCAGGTCTAGAGGGATCCCGTCACTCCCAGGGGCTTTTCCTGAGGCCATTCTATCGACTGCTTTGCTGAGCTCTTCTACTGTTGGCTCTGTGTCAAGTTCTTCCATGGTTGGCAGGCAGTCAATGGCATCTAGTGCCGCGGAGGTCACTGTGTTCTGTCTGGAGTAGAGGTCAGAGTAGTGTTCCACCCATCTCTCCATCTGTTTTTGCTTGTCGGAGATTACTTCCCCAGTAGATGACTTTAAGGGTGCCGTTTTGCACTGGGTAGGGCCTAGCGCTTTTTTAATGCCGTCATACATACCTCTTGTGTTTCCCGATATGGCTGCTTTCTGGATGTCGTTGCTGAGCTCTTGCCAATATTCATTCGCACAGTGTCTAGCAATCTGTTGAGCTTTGCTCCTAGTAGCCCTGAGAATTTGAAGGTTCCTCTGACTTGATGACCGCTTGTATTCTGCCAGGGCCGCACACTTGGCTTCTATGACTGGGATCATCACAGAGGACTTTGCTTCAAACCAGTCATGCGTCTTTGTGGTCCTCTTTCCAAAGGTTGCTAGGGCTGTGCGTTGCATTGTGTTCCGCAGTGTTTCCCACTTTTCCAGGGCAGAGTCGCCTGTCTGTGCGGCATCAAGTTCCTTCTCAAGGGCTTTTGCGAATTCCTGCGTCAGGTCAGGCTGCGACATCTTGCTGACGTCGATGCGAGGGTTTCCTTGTTTCCTTGAATGATGTAACCTTTTTGGATTCAGCTTGATCTTGCAACACACTAAAGAGTGGTCTGTGTCGCAGTCAGCGCTGTGATAGGAGCGTACATGCAGGACGCAGTTGATAGCTGAGCGGCGAACTAGAATAAGGTCCAGCTGATGCCAGTGTTTTGACCGCGGATGTCGCCAGGAGACCTTATGCTGGGGTTTGGTCTGGAAGTATGAGTTGGCGATGCACAGGTTGTAGAAAACGCAGACCTCAAGCAAGCGTTGGCCATTCTCATTCATTTTGCCGACGCCAAACTTGCCTAGGCACGAGGGCCATGATTTGTTGTCTGCACCTACTCTGGCATTGAAGTCGCCCAGAAGGATGAGTTGTTCCTTGTCGGGGATGCTGTTGATGACAGAGGTTAGATTCTCATAGAGCTGGTCTTTAATTTCCAGTGCTGCATTCAGAGTTGGAGCGTACACGCTGACAAAGGTAAGAGGGCCTGTGGTGGTGTTGAGGCGGAGGGTGAGGAGTCGTTCTGAGCCATTACTGCCTGGTTCTACCATATTCAGTAAGTTGTTCTTCACAGCAAAAGCCACGCCATGCTGTCTGGGCTCGTCTGGGGCCTTCCCCTGCCAGTAGAAGGTGTAGTCTTTTTCTTTCAGAGTGCCTGAGTCTGCCAATTGTGTCTCTTGTAGAGCGGCAATGTCTACATTCAGCCTCAGAAGGGTTAATGACTGCTGTCTTTCGCGAGTTATCAATGTCCCGTAAGTCTTCGGGGAGGCCCGCCAACATTGTACACATTCCAGCATCCCAGTTTTAGAGCTGGTCTCTTTTTCTGTGTTTTTTTGTTGTCTGGTGCGATGGTTACAGTCTACCGTTCGGAGTGTTCCTAATCCCCATGCACCCAATGAGGAAAGCAGACTGTGGCGGGGCAGTACCTAACTGTCTGGGGGCTGCCCAGCTTGAGGCGGGCGGTAACTGTCCAGTGAGACCCGAAGATCTCTCCCACTGTTGGGAGCAGTCCCTGCCGCCGTGCTCTACACCAATCGAGCTGTGGCTTATAACCGGTAACTACTGCTCCCCGTGTGTTTTTTCCCTGCCAATAGCGCTAGCGAGGCTGGAGTGTCCTCTCCAGGAAGTATTTGGATACTAGCCAGGGCGGTGTAATGTGGAGGACAAGCTGGTGCCCGCGTAGCAGGTCCTCCCTCTCCACGTCGTCGATGACTCCAAAGGAACAGCAGGGCTGCTACAGTTTGGTATCGGCGCCATCGCAGGAGTTGCCAGAGCGAGGCTGCAAGCAGCGGATTTCTCTTGTCAGTGAGAACAGTTCCGCCGGGTTTAATAGCCAAACCACACGCGAAGGCCAGGAGCTGGACTTGGTTGCCAGAGGCTATTTGAGACGCACGCCATATAGGGGTACTTTTTAGACTTTTAGACTTTATAGACAGTGGGAGCTTATCCCCACTACCACCCCCGGCTATGACAACCTTGGAACTGGCATGGATTTAACTAATGACAAACAGTATACTTCATCAATCTGTCTCCAGCTTTGTCTTATTGTAGTTGTCAGATTTGCAGGTTGGAGCCTTGTCGTGGACCATATTCTTTAATTTCCACCACAGATTTTCAATTGGATTGAGGTCCGGATTATTTGCAGGCCATGCCATTGACATTATATGTCTTTCCTGTAGGAATGTTTTCACAGATTTTGCCCTATGGCACGATGCATTATCATCCTGAAAAATTATGCTACCATCACCAAACATCCTTTCAATTGATGGAATAAGAAAAGTGTCCAAAATCTTAACATAAACTTGTGCATTTATAGAAGATGTAATGACTGTCATGTCTCCCATACCTTTACCTGACATACAATCCCACATCATTAATGATTGTGGAAATTTGCATGTTTTCTTCAGGCAGTTGTCTTTATAAATTTCATTGGAATGGCACCAAACAAAAGTTCCAGCATCATCACCCTGCCCAATGCAGATTCATGATTCATCCCTGAATATAACTCTCATCGAGTCATCCGCAGTCCAAGATTGTCTTTATTTAGCCCACAGAAACCTTATTTTTTTCTCTTTAGATGTTAATGATTGTAAAACGTTGAGGGGATTCAGAAAAAGTCACAGACACAAAAGGCTTGTTTAATTTTTCTCTGCGCCGGAATGAAGACAATCACTCACTCACTCATATCTATACCGCTTAATCCTGTATTCAGGGTCACGGGGGCCTGGAGGCTATCCCAGGAGACTTAGGGCACATGGCAGGGTACACCCCGGACAGGGTGCCAATCCATCGCAGGGCTCAGACACACACACACACTCACTCATTCACACACTACGGATAATTTGGAAATGCCAATTAGCCTAACCTACATGTCTTTGGACTGTGGGAGGAAACCGGAGTACCCAGAGGAAACCCACCAAGCACAGGGAGAACATGCAAACTCCATGCACACAGAGACGGGAATCGAGCCTGGCCGGGGATCGAACCCGGACCCTGGCGGTGCAAGGCGACAGACAAAGACAAACAAAGAATATATATTCAAGGGAAAAAAATTAACGAAAGTGAAACCAAAGTCTTTGCGCAGAGTAGGGCTCCGTTACTTTAGTTTGAATTTGGAGAGTAGGGAAGACCACAGAGGTGACAGTCCCCAGTGTATAATCCAGCCTCGGGCGTGGCGGTATGAGATGCTGTGGGCGCCTGTGCGGAGGAGACACTGTTGGGGATGAGAGGCGTGCGACGGCGTTGTTCCTTTCTCTGAGGAACAAGCGGGGGCCGGCTCTCAGTGGTGTCCGAATCTGCAGACAAAGGAAAACCACATAAGTATTTTGGTTTTAATCTCCTTCTCACCGGCATACACCACTGGGGCCCTTTTATAGGGAGCCAGTAACAGGTGGACGGCAGGTAATATGCTGTGGCCAATGCCGGTGGTTTGTGGCGCCCCGTCCCTTTTTGAGCCTGTTGGTAGCTGTCCGTGGTGCTGACTGGGTTTGGTAAATAGAGGCTTCTAGACGAGTGAGGAGTTGCTTTTCCATGGGGCGCGCTGGTTATGAGCCCGTCGCCACAATGATGGTTTGCATTTCGCTTTTCTGTATGTAAATCCCATTTCTTTTAGGCGATTTCTTACAGTCCGGACACAGACATTGACTCCACTTTCTGCCCATTTGTTCCTCTTTTGTTTTGTTGTTTGTTTCTGTTTTCAAGGCATATTGCTTTAAGTTTTCTGTCTTGGCGCTTTGATGTTGTTCTTGGTCTACCAGTACGCTTCCCTTTTACAACCTTTCCATTTGATTTGTACTTGGTCCAGATTTTAGACACAGCTGACTGGGAATAACCAACATCTTTTGCAACATTCCGTGAAGATTTACCTTCTTCAAGAAGTTTGATAATCCTCTCCTTTGTTTCAACTGATATCTCTCATGTTGGAGCCATGAGTTATGTCAATCATCTTGGCTCAACACATCACTAATGTGTGCAAGCACTCTTTTTTAACTGCAGACTAACTAGCAGTTGTAATCAGATTCAGGTGTTTGTTTTAGAAATGCAAAGTGCATGGTGATTCCATATAATTTTCCTCAGATTTGTGTGATTCCATCTTTTTTTCCTCTGTTTGATCTGTAAAACAGTTGTCATTGACTATAGTTATCTTTCTTAGTTTTTTTTGTTTTTTTGTTTTATACAGCCAGAAGTTTGGATTGTTGAGTGAAAATTGTTTTGTGGCATGTATGTGCTTGTTTTTTTTTTCTATACAATTAAACATTTGAATGAAAATCTTCTGAGAGGGGTCATTCCATTTAAGATTAAGATAATATTTTTTAATTAATTACAAAATTTAATAAAATTAAGATTGAGAGAAATCAATCTTAATTACTTTTTGCCAGGGATTGTACAACTGTCCATACAGTAAATAAAAAGAAAAGTACCAAAATAAAAAAAAAATATCAAACCCAACTATGAAGTCTGATTTAATTGCTGTCATTAATCATTTTTATAATTTTTTAAAATCTATTTAATTTTTTTCTGTCAAATAATGGATGAAATAATTATTCAATGCTGGACACAAACAGCAAAAAAGCCAGATGATTATTATTATAAAAAGCACGCATTCTTAATGGCCACATCTGTATAATGGTACATAATACATAAGTATTCACACCCTTTGCCATGACACTCAAAATACACATTAGTAACTATTCACACAGGTGGGTAATTGTGGACCTGGTCACACAACTTCTGTTCAAAACTTTCCAATATTTTTGACCTGCTTGCTGACTACACTGCCCCCTACTGTGTACACGCATAATAATAATAATAATAATAATAATAATAATAATACATTTTATTTGTAGGCGCCTTACATAACACTCAAGGACACCTTACATACCGTAAAAAACAACATACAAACATGGAAAAATAAATAAATAAATAAATAAATAAAATAAAAAACAATATGCACACAATAGTGTTAAAGATATGTCTGCCTGAATAGATGTGTTTTCAAACGGGATTTAAAAACAGTGATAGAGTTACTGTTACGGATATCGGAAGGTAGTAGGTTCCACAGGTAGGGGGCAGCATAGCTAAAAGCTCGAGATCCCATGGTTGCCAAACGCATACGAGGAAGAACCAGGTTTAATGATGATGATCTCAGATTTCTAGAAGGAGTATAGGTTAAGAGAATATTTGTTAAATATGACGGAGCCAGGTTATGTAATGCCTTATAAGCGAGAAGCAGAATTTTATAATGTATGCGCTGTTGGACGGGAAGCCAGTGTAGTTGTTGAAGAACAGGAGTTATGTGGTCCATTGTAGGAGTTCTAGTTAGTATTCTAGCGGCTGAGTTCTGTACTAACTGCAGCTTGTGTTGGAGTTTGAGGGGAAGACAAAAAAAAGAGCATTGCAATAATCTATGCGTGTGGTGAAGAGAGTGTGTACCAAAATAGCAGCGCTCCTCATTGAGAGGGCCGGGCGGAGACGGTTAATGTTTCGGATGTGGTAGTACGCTGTCCTGGTGATATTGTTAATGTGTGCTTCAAAGGATAGTGTTGTCAAGGATAACACCCAGGCTTTTAACTTGTGTTGAAGGGGAGATTGTGGAACCATCAATACTTAACGAAAAACTACTGGTCGAAAGAGTATTTTTAGTGCCCACGAGGTGTATTTCAGTTTTACTACTGTTAAGTTTGAGAAGATTATTTGAAAACCATAACTTAATTTCAGCTAAACAGTTTGAAAGAGAAGATAGAGGAAGGTCAGAAGTAGGCTTCGAAGAGATATAGAGCTGGGTGTCATCAGCATAGCAGTGAAATAGGGCACCATATTTCCGGAAAATATACCCCAGGGGCAGCAAGTAGATGATAAATAGTAAAGGTCCCAAAACTGACCCCTGAGGGACTCCTACAGTGATGGGTGAAGATGCAGATTTGGTCTGGCCAAGCTGAACAAATTGAGTGCAGTGAGAGAGATATGAAGAAAACCAAGCCAAACAAGTATCTACAACTCCAATAGACTTCAGTCTTTTTAATAGAATATTGTGGGAGATGGTGTCAAATGCTGAGGTTAAATCGAGAAGTATTAAAATAAACAGGAGTCCTGAATCAGCTGCTACCAGAAGATCATTCGATATTTTAACAAGGGCAGTCTCTGTGCTATGCTGAGGACGGAAACCTGATTGAAATTGCTCATATAAGTTATTAATTGACAGGTGGTTATGTACCTGTGCTGAAACAACCTTCTCTAGAATTTTTGATAGAAATGGCAGTTTTGAAATTGGACGAAAATTATCAAAGCTGTTTGGATCAGCACCTGGTTTCTTGAGTATAGGAGTTATTAATGCAGTTTTAAAAAGATTGGGGACGATGCCAGAAGTCAGTGAAGAGTGGATGATCTCAGTGATGAATGGTAAGAGAACCGGAAGACAAACTTTGACTAATTGAGTTGGAAGGGGATCTAACTGACAAGTAGTTGATTTCGATTTCCGAATAACAGAAGCGATCTCGTCGGTTGAAGGTAGTTTAAAAGTAGAAAGAGGAAAGTTAAGTACGTGTGAAAGAGTGAAGGAAAAAGGAGCTTGGGGAGGATCAGAGACAAACAGAGATTTATGTATATTCTCCGTTTTTTTTTCAGAAAAATAAGTGAGAAGAGTGTTACATAATTCAACTGTATGTAACTGTAAAGGCAGAGAATCTGGAGGCCTTGAAATGTTTTTAACAACAGTAAAGAGAGTTCTTGTATTACCTTCATTAGATGTGATCAGATTTGAATAGTACTTGGTTTTCGCTGTGTTAATAGCAGTTTTATATTGTTTCATATAGTCAGAATACATTTCTTTATGAACGACAAGTCCAGTTTTGATACACAAACGTTCTAGACGGCGACCTTGAGCTTTTAGCTTACGGAGATCAGATGTAAACCAGGGGGCAGAATTAACAAATTAATTTTATAGGCGCATGTATATTGAGTGTTGACTGCAGCGCGTCATTGTAATGAGATACCAGTCCATCCGGAGTTACTAAGTAGTCTTTCGTAAGGAGAGTAGTAAGGTCAGATGTGAATGTCGTTATATCAATGTTCTTAATATTCCGAAATGTGATGGTACGACGGTTATTGGGCTTTGCTAAAAATTAAACAGGCTTTAAAGAAAACCAGAAAATGATCTGAAAGTGTGTAAGGGTCTGCCCCTAGAGGGCACTGTGGACATGTGTGTTTAGTTTTTTGTAGTTTTGTGTGTAGACTCAGTTTCCCAGAAGGCACCTCGGTCAGGTGATTAAATTCACCTGAACCGAAGTGGCTCATTAAAGGGGTTATAAATAGCTGGTTGTTCTGGGAAACTGAGTCGAGCATTATAAACGTCAAAGAGGGCATTATGTTTTGTTTTGTTTGGTTTTTGCATTGTTTTTGATGTGAGTTGATTTATGTTTGTGTATTTCGTGGTTGGGGTTGGCTGAGTGGTGAGCAGGTGTGTGTTGGTATGTATGTATGTGTGTGTGTGAGTTAGATACGCTCATAGGAGCCAGTAGAAGTCTGGTTCGCTGTTAGAAGCGGCAGTATGTGTGAGAGGCGCTCATAGGAACCAGTGTGAATGTATGGAGTGCTATTAGAGGCACGAGTGTCTGTGGTTAGCTCATAGGAGCGCGTGTGAATGTATGGTTCCCTATTTGATGTGCGAGAGTGTGTGATTCGCTCATAGGAGCGTGTGTGCGTGTATGGTTCTCTATTCGATGTGCAAGTACGTGTGATTCGTTCATAGGAGCGTGGGTGCGTGTATGGTTCTCTATTCGATGTGCGAGTGTGTGTGATGCGTTCAGAGGAGCGCGAGTGCGTGTATGGTTCTTTGTTAGAAATGCGGGTGTGTCTGATTCTCCAACCCGCAGTATGAGAAGGTGTGTGGCGCTCAAAGGAGCGTGTGGGTACATGAGGTCCGTTTGTTTGAAAGGAGCCTGGATGAGTGGGGCATGAAAGCCTGTGCGTGTCTGCTGTATAAGTGTGTTTTACGTTGAGTGAGTGTTGTGTTTGATGTGTTTATTCTGTTTATGCTTTGTTTTATTATGTTATTAAAAGACTTTGTTAAAAGACCTCCCTCTGCGCCTATGCCTGACTTCTTGAAGCCCTTGGTGGTAACAACAGCCAGAACTGCCTAGAGTTCGTGACAAAGTGTTAAATCAGAGGTGGTAAGACCAACAGGAGTAATACCAGAACAGCAAACAAGGTCCAGTGAGTGACCTTTCAGGTGAGTTGGACAATTTGTATATTGCTGTATGTCAAAACTGTCAAGACAAGACAAAAAATCCTTGCATCTTTGCGAACACATCATGTTAATTTCTAAGGATGTTCACGGGCTACACACCAATATGTGAAAGAATATGTGGAACAGCCATCAGGTGTGTGTACACTTAATTAGCAGCAAGTATATTTATGCTATAAATCATTAATATGAGAATGGTCAGGTCCACATGTGCAATGCCTCCTCAAGAGAATTCACATTTGTGTAGTTTGGATTGTCTGGATTAAATTTATTCAAATAAAGGGAAAACCACAACAAACAATGCATCTAAGTTCTCAAACATAAAACAGGTAACGTCCATATGATCACCAAACAACATCAACAGGGTTAGTCAGGAGCAAGAATCTGAAAAACAGACACGGGATCAAAACCGTAACGAACATCAGGACGTAAATGTTTAATATAGACAGACTAACACACACAACGTATACTACATACTAAAGGGTGTGTGAGTGAAAGTACATTGTAAAGGGTGTGTGTATAGTTTGATCTATAATTGTTGATCTCTCTACAGGCTGAACCTCTGCAGTATTACAGGTGAAGGTTGTGCTGCTCTGGTTTCAGCTCTGAGGTCGAACCCCTCATCACACCTGAGAGAGCTGAATCTGAACAAAAATCATCCAGGAGAATCAGGAGTGAAGCTGCTCTCTGATCTACTGAAGGATCCACACTGTACACTGGAGACACTAGAGTGAGTTAATGACTGACACACACACACACACACACACTGATTTGGTGGTTTAATATCTCTTTACACACTTCAGAGGAGATTCTGTATCTTAATGTCTTTGTACAGTAATAAACCTGGTGACTGTATCAGACCACAGTGTGTTTCACCCATAAATAATGACTAATTTACCCAGATTTTGACATTTTTATTATATTTATGTTTGTGTAATTTGAGCACTTGAGTCTGTTATTGTGTGTGTTGTGTGACACTGATGTTTCTTGTAAGAAATCTGATGACTGATTCTTCACCTTGTCCTTTTCTCTTTCTTTACAGATTTGAATTATTTTATTTCTGACCTGATCCGAGTCTCACACACAGAGGATGATGAGGATAAACTCTTACAGTGCAAAGCTTTTGAAGAACAGCTGTGAGAGCTGAAACTGATGTCTTCCTTTTCTCATTCAGTGATAATCAGATGGTCTACAACATGTCAGGACTTCTCTACTTCTCTAGCTGTTTGTAAAAATGCACCAGCTGAGAGACATCAACTTTAATTACCTGAACAGTAATATTTATATCATTTCTTGAGCAGTGTGCACCAATCAGCCAGAACATTACAATATAAAACATTATGTCCAGTATTATGTAGGTTCCCATTGTGTCCCCAGGGCAGCTGAGGTCCCTTCTGGCTTGTCTCCACAAGTACTCTTGGACAAGGCTCATGTGCCACTTCACCACCATGGCATACTTTACTTCAGGTCCCTAATGTCATGGTAGAAGTCTGATTAGTATGAACCCTACAATATTGTAATAGATAGTTAGTTAGATAGTTAGATACTTAGTTCAGCTTTTGGCATAAATTTGAATAATACAGTTTTTGTATGATCACAGTTCAGCCTAAACATCATCAGCTCAAACACACTGCCAGATCACACCCTGGACATCCTCTAATACACCTCTACATCCTGACCCCCACCCCAAAACTTCATTATAAACCCACTCTGATCAGACACTGCATGATATTCTCACCACAATTTGCAGTTCTCTTACTGGTGTACTCAATAAAGTATTCACACATTTCATAATTTCTTTCATGAACACTTGTTTATATGTAGTATAATATATTAGAATATATTAAAATATCTAAAGTACTGTAATTAGTGTTTAAATTTATATAAATAATAAACACTTGCAGTAAGTTGAAGATGATGACTCTGGTCCTGTTGTTTCAGAATATCAGTCGTTTCTGTGGCAGTAATTTAAGGGCTTGAGTTTTCAGCTTTAACATGTGTTACTGTAATTCATGCCCCCCCCCCCCCCCCCCCCCCCCCCCGTTACAACAGGTAGCCTGGAACTATTGTAAAAAAAAAAAAAATAATAATAATAATAGGTCTATCACATTCATCCAAAATTAAAATGAATATACTAACTAAAATATTTCCATAACAAAAAGAGCTTTTTGAGAATGGTCACCCAAAATAAACATAAAAAATAGACTCAGCTACACTGTGCATACCTGTGATCAGTTTTCTGTTCACTTCATGTTTTTATAAAATGAATAGCACTTTTATTGTTAAATGTGATCTAACAGAGGTAAATGGGTTTTAAAAACACGAACATGAACACCAAACAAGGGTTAACATAACCGTTGACTTATATTAACTTTTTTTTGTTTTAATAATAATAATAATAATAATAATGTAAGAGCAAGGAAAGCTATCTAAATATAATCAGAGTTAACAGAGATAATTTTTTCATATATTTCCAAAAACCTGACACATTTATTATTGCTAGTCAAACAAAAAGATGTGAGCAGTGAGTCAATTTTTGATTATGTATGAAGAATTTGCCAAACAAAATAAAAAAGTTTAAAATATATTCCTTAGATTTGTTGGCATGGTCAGAGTAAAACAAATAATATATTTTAAGCTAAAAGATTGTGCAAAGACAAGTGGTTTGTTTAAATGAGAATACAAACCAAAGCAAAACTTCTGAACAAATTCACAAGAAAAAAATAAATGTATTAAAGGTTCCATCTTCATTGCCACAAAATGTGCAGATACTAGGAATATCAACATATTTGGAAACAGTTAACAGGGTATATTTTATGCAGTATTTTAAAGTGGACTTCTTTGGTCTTATTAGGGAGAAAATTTTTGTGAGGCAACAACCACATTCTTCTCCAATCTATATTATTAATTAAGGCAGCCCAATGGGATCTTCCTCGAGGAACAATACGGTCTCTCCTCTGAAATATCTGGCGAACATGTTTCTTACTACATTTCTTATCATAAATGCCTATGCCGCCCAGCAACAAAACCAATTCCTGTATGTCTTTGTTGATGTATAAAATATGGCTTTTAATTAAAAATTATTTTTTTTTATTTATATATATATATATAATATTTTTTTATTTTTATTTTTTTTAAATATGGCATTAAACTGGTGGGAATAGCTCTAGTGTTGTATTCTTTGAAAGAAACAGGAAAGTCATGGACAGTCATGAAACGTTCATACGACAAGACAATACCAAGATCATCAAATAAAGAAAAAACATAAATTAATCCTCTATTAAACCAATTAGTGAAAAAAAGAGATTTATTTCTAACAGTTATATACATATTATTCCACAAGAGAGTTTTATGTGGTGAAAAGTTGTGAACGTAACACAACTTCCATGCAAGAAGAACCTGCTGATGAAAATTTGCTAATTTAACTGGGAGTTTATTATACATATAATTATATTTTAAGATAAAGGGGAGGCCTTCAATTTTTTTAAAAGATATAATTAGGAATAAAGAACCATACAGAATTTGGACTTATTAAACACCTTCTTAGCCAATTTATTTTTAATGCGTAAACTGTATTATGAAAGTTTATAGCTTCAAGTCCTCAATCACTTGTACAATTAGATATCACTGCTTTTTTTAAGTTTAAGAGATTTGTTTTTCCAGATAAAATTAAAGAAACGTTTATTGATACTTTTAATAGTACAATCATTGACATATAAAGAGAGTGAAGGATAGACGAAGCGAGAAGGTCCTTCTGCTTCAGAGAGGAGAACCCTACCATAGAGAGAGAGGTCCCTTTGTAACCAAAGATTTAAAATATTTTGGGTCTTCTTTATTTTGCTAGAAAAATTAAGCTGCTGTCTAGCTATTACATTTTTTGACACATAGATACCCAAATATTTTATTGTGTCTTTGACTGGAATACCTTCAATTGACACGTCATCACATTTATGCAGTGACATTTGGACAAATTTAGGTTTAACCCTGAAGCACACAAAAAATGCTTAATTATCTGAATGGCTTTATAAAGTTGACTTTTATCCTTTAAAAGAGTGGCTAGCTGAGAAATGTTAATTTCCCTATTAAAAATGGAGATTCCTTATAAATTCTGATTGTGCATAATACCTAAAGATAATTCAGTAAATAAAATGAGTAAAAAATGGGAAAATCGGGCAACCCTGTCTGACCCCACATCTTATAGCAAATCTTTGTGAGGTGAATATATTAACTATGACAGAGCTGGTAATTCCTTTATTAAGCATTTCAATTATATTGATATAATTGATTGACACCAAACAATTTGAGAGATTGCAGAAGAAATTCATGCTCAATGGTGTCAAAGGCTTTATAAAAGTAAAAAAAAAGTATAAGAGCTTTAGATTTCACAAAGACAGCATACTCCAATAAATAAAAAATAAGTCTTATATTATTAATAATGTGTCTTCCTTTAACAAAACCGATTGTGTTCCTGAAATAATGTGATTAAGCTTAAATTTTAGTCTATTTGCATAAATCAAGGCCAAGATCTTGTAATCAACTGTGAGCAGTGTAATTGGTCTCCAGTTATCTATCGAGAGGGAATCTTATTCAGGTTTTGAGATAAGGGAAATAATATCCTGCTTCATTTCCCTCTGCACAATACGTTCGTTATACATGTAAAGGATTGTATTAAATCCCATAAATGAGTGTAGAATTTACATTTACATTTAGGCATTTGGCAGACGCTCTTATCCAGAGCGACTTACAAAAAGTGCTTTAAAGTTTACATTACTGGATAGATACTTACACTGGGTTAACTAGGTCAATAACTAAGTGCGATTAGTCTAACACAACTGGGAAGAGGGTTTTTTTTTGGGGGGGGGGGGGGGGGGGTTAGTCCTGTAAGTACTGGAGAAATAGATAAGTTTTGAGTTGCCGTTTAAAGATAGTCAAAGTCTCTGCTGTACGGACATCTAGAGGAAGTTCATTCCACCACCTAGGTGCAAGAACAGAAAAGAGTCTGGATGAATGCCGCCCTCGATCCCTGAGAGATGGTAGGACGAGGCGAGCAGTGCTGGAGGACCGGAGGGAACGCGACGCAGTGCGTGGTGTGATTAGAGAAGAGAGGTAAGTGGGTGCTGGGCCATTTTTAGCTTTGTAGGCAAGCATCAGTGTTTTGAATTTGATGCGGGCAGCTGCAGGAAGCCAGTGCAAGGAGCGGAGGAGTGGGGTGGTGTGGGAGAACTTGGGAAGGTTGAAAACGAGACGTGCTGCTGCATTCTGGATCAGTTGCAGAGGACGAGTTGTGGACAGAGGCAGGCCAGCCAGGAGTGAGTTGCAGTAGTCCAGTCTTGAAATAACAAGGGACTGAACAAGCACCTGAGTAGCCTGCGAAGAAAGAAATGGGCGGATTCTTCTGATATTGTAAAGAAGAAATTTACAAGAGCGAGTAAGGTTAGCGATGTGAGGGGAAAATGATTGTCCATGGTTACCCCAAGATAGCGGGCAGTGGCTGAAGGAGTGATTTGATTGTTGTCCAGGGATATCACAAGATCTTGACCTGGGGATGAGTCACCAGAAATGAACAACAGTTCGGTTTTACTCAGATTGAGTTTCAGCTGATGAGATGTCTGCCAGACATGCTGAGATCCGGATGGAAACCTGAGTGTCAGAATTCAATGGAAAATCCGTCAACACCGGGGGATTTCCTTCTTTTCATAGAAAATAGAGCAGATTATTTTCTTCAATTGTTAAAGAAGCCTCACAACTATCTTTAAAATCATTATCAATGACAGGAATGTAATTCTTAATTGTTTAAAAGAAATTCTCACAATTATCCATATTGAATTCAGAAGTATAAAGGTCATTATAAAAGGCAGTAACAAAGATAGAAATTTATTTCGGATCAGTGAATTTGACACCATTAATATTCAGAGCTGTCAAATAATTTGTGTAATTCCTTTTTTCTAAAGCAAAAAAATAACTGTTATTGGTCTCTCCTTCCTCAAGCCATTTGGCTTTATATCTAATAAAAACCCCTCCAGCGCGGAAGCAGTGCGAGTAGGCAGGATAACCACGCGTTTAGTCTAAGAACTCTCTTACATGAAGAGCTTGGATCTACACAAATAAATCTGCGTTCTAGCAACACACACTCAATCAATGAAGCAACCCGAATCGGTGAGTACTCACAGAACAGTCGGCGAAGCGTCTGAAAGGGCATGGGCGAACTCAATGACTGAGCGATGTGAAGCGCCATTTTGTCTCCTTTTATGCTTCCTGAATCGCGACTATTCTTCTACTATTTCCGGGTCCTCGTGCCGGTCGTGTTATGAGTGTGCATTGCACAGGGTAATTAATAAGTGTTTCTTTTAATTCAGAGGTTATCTGAGAAAACAGAGACCCATTATCCGATCGAGAATTACAACCATAAATATTTATCCTGTTTAAGTGATAAAATAATCCATCTCCCTTCGTCAGATGACTTTACCCCAAGTATTTGACCTTTAAATTTGTGCAAAAGAATTGAAACTCCAGCAGAGTGGTTAGTACTGTGACTACAATAAATATTAGTACCCCACTGATTTTTCCAAAACTTTACATCGATTTCACATGAACGTGTTTTACGGTGACCTAGAAGTGCAAAACAACTTAACAAAATGAAAACAAAATAACAAATTAAAAACCACAATAACAAAACCCAAAACAAAATAAAACATTCAAAAACAAAATAACAAAACCCAAATCAAAATAGCAAATTCAAAAACAAAATAACAAAACCCAAAACAAAATAACAAAACCCTAAACTAATTTGTTATTTTGTTTTCCGTTTTGCTATTTTGATTTTGAATTTGTTATTTTGTTTTCGGTTTTGTTAATTTGGTTTGCACCTCTCGGCCGTTCAGAAACGAACCGGAAAAGGTAGGTATAGTTTGCAAATGAATTTCTTACCGCTGATTGGACGAGGCACCTGTCACTCAAGATATACAAGAAGTACTGTAGCGGTGGTAGATTCGTGTGTGTATGAATGTGCAAACATGTACTGTCCTTATTGTGGTTTCAAATATGGCGTTCTGCCAAATTTTTGCAGTTCTTGTGGAATTTTTTTTTCTTTTAAAAGAGACACAGCAGTTCGCAAACTAATCTTTATACCGTGATATGTCATCAGCATGTCCAAAATCATGGCATTCGAATGTCCGTCCTCAAAGTAACGTTGAATAAATTCCATTTCCTTGCTTTGTAATGAAAAATTTAATTATTTTCTTAGTTTTGCACACCGAACAAATTGTTTTAAAATGAAGCAGAACACACAAGAAACAAAGTTAGAGAGACAATTTCCTACTTCCTGTTTATCTTGAGTGACAGGTGTCTCGTCCAATCAGCGGTAAGAATTTAATTCGCAAACTATACCTACCTTTTCCGGTTCGTATCTGACTGGCCGAGAAGTGCAATACAAATTAACAAAACCCAAAACAAAATAACAAATCCGAAAACAAAATAACAAATTCAAAACCAAATTAACAATTAGTTTCGGGTTTTGTTATTTTGTTTTCGGATTTGTTAATTTGGTTTTGAATTTGTTATTTTGTTTTGGGTTTTGTTAATCTGATTTTGAATTTGTTATTTTGTTTTGGGTTTTGTTAATCTGGTTTTGAATTTGTTATTTTGTTTTGGGTTTTGTTAATTTGGTTTTGAATTTGTTATTTTGTTTTGGGTTTTGTTAATTTGGTTTTGAATTTGCTATTTATTTTTTGGGTTTTGTTAATTTGGTTTTGAATGTGTTATTTATTTTTTGGGTTTTGTTAATTTGGTTTTGAATTTGTTATTTTGTTTTGGGTTTTGTTAATTTGGTTTTGAATTTGCTATTTATTTTTTGGGTTTTGTTAATTTGGTTTTGAATTTGTTATTTTGTTTTGGGTTTTGTTAATTTGGTTTTGAATTTGCTATTTATTTTTTGGATTTGTTAATTTGGTTTTGAATTTGTTATTTTGTCTTTGAATGTTTTTTTGTTTTCGGTTTTGTTAAGTTGTTTTGCACTTCACGGCCACCGTAGTGTTTTCCTGGAGGAGGATTATATCAGACTCACTGCTCTTACAGAACAAAAAAAACTGCTTTCCTTTTTACAGCATCAGGTAAACCCCTTATGTTTAAAGAAACAACAGAAAACGAATTGAACTTAAATTCCATTAAACATCAAACATGAATACACAAATATCTCTTAAATCTGAACAGACAAATTTCTAAATTGAAATAGGAATAATATATAACCGAACATAATCTGTACAGAATATCTCCTTTACAACCTTGCATGTAACTCTAATGCAAATGCGCAAAAAGAAATGAATGTCAGTTTAAATACAGTACACCAGCATTTAACTTTGAGTTCAACAGGCGGAACTAACAGTGATTCATAATTGCTTACGTTTTCCCACTTGTGGAGTAAGAGTAGACAATGGTGAGTTAGACCTCCTTCAAGTACAGGTCCATCACAAAGTCAAGTGAGGTCATCAAAGCCTTGAAAAATGTCCACATGGATAATATGGTTGAGAACCATTAACATTAGCCATGGGACAAATCTGTCTCACATCAACGTAATTGAATCGTTTCCCATCAATTAATGCGAAGGATCCGCGAAAGGACACTCTTTTGCCCTATCTCTGGCTTTTTTAACAAGGGGCCAAAGTTTCTCTCTGGCGATCCTATTTTCTGGTGAGAGTGCTTCAGTGAGCCGTAACTTGTTGTCGAGAAGGAATTTACAGCCTCTAGCAGCTTGCCAAACTGTATCACGAAAACGACGGAGTGGAAACAAGATAATGATGGATCTGTGGGAACCATCCCCTCTTTTCGGCCCAAGACGATGTGTAATATCAACTTCACTTCCAAGGTCATTGCTGATGCCAGGCACTACGTTGCTAAGGACATCAATCACAACTTTCCAAACATCTTCTCCATCCTTCTCTCTGACACTGTGTAATTTTAATGTCCATTTCCAGCTGTAACGCTTGCTTTCTCCAATTTTGGCCTTCTGGGTTTTATTTGCATTTTGGAGCTCCTGAATCTCTGTGGACACAACTCTAAGAGACTCCTTATTCATTGCTACCTCAGTAACAAGCTGAGTAACCGTAGACGACAAAGTTTCAATCTGCTTAACCGTTGATCCGGTTGTTATTTCAATTGCTGAAATTTTCTGGAACATCTGGTTGTATTTTCCGGAGAGCTCACGAATGGCCGTAAGAATTTCCGTTGAGGAGTCATTACTATCTATAGGATCTTTTTTCGTTTTCTTTGGTGCAGGGTTTTAAGGGAGTTGTAGGTAGAGGAATCGCAAGAATATCATTCATATCTGGGCATGAGTCAAACCAGTTGTTAACCCTTAGGGGTCGACGGCATAGACGATGCCAAACAATGTTTTTTCTTTGCAAGTGTTTTAGTGAATGAAATTAGATTGTAGTAACCAAGAAAAAAATATGTACATAAACAGTAAATGGTTTTCTTTACAAAAAGTTTATCCCCAAATGAATGTTATTGAATTAATGTTAAAAATTTAAAACAGATGCATGTCTATGAGGCGCCGTATAGGGCTTAAATCAAACTTCACTCATGCACACACAAATGAAACACTTGCATAGACATATATGAAATAGTCAGCCTGGTACTGGAAGTTCCCCCGCCCTGATCTCATCAGCATAACACTGCCTTTCAAATGCATAGGTGCTAATTTAATCAGCCTGACAGTATCGCCCAGACCTTCACATTATCATAGAGACAAAGGCACAGCCTGGCCTTGAGATTAGCATTCACATTTACCTTGGGACCCTATCCAGTGGTCAGGAAGTACATGAAGACAAAAGGTTAATGTCTCAGACACCTGGGTTACCAGACTTGATGTCCTTAGAATGTCATAATCTTGACCTCAAAATGTAAAACCCAACGTACGTAACTTTTCAGTTTATATGCTATTCTGTTGGAACCTAGATTTAACATTTTATACAATTCCCCCTTTGAGAGTTCTAATAACTCTCACAAAACACTTAATTCTTGTAACTTGTGATTGTTACAGGCACATAACACTTGTTCAGTTGTTGATTGTAGTGATGAATGCCATGATGACATATAAACAAACATCTAGCTAGAGTCTGTGAAGTTCTTATGGGTAATAGTCTTTTCTGGTTGGAGCTGGCTTTTCTTCTCGATGGGTGTGGGTTATTTGTTGAATGAAACATTTGATACTGTGGATGCATAGATAGTACACCAGTAGGAAAAACAACAGCAGAATTACTATTTCTTTGATCCACAGCCAGGGTTTCCCTAACATGTTTCCGAACCATGAAGAATTGTCTTCAGTCATCTGGTGTAATTTTGTTGAAAGATCTAGAATGTCTTGTTGAATTTTGTTCAAGTCCTCTGTTGGCTCCATTAACCCAGTCTAGCACTCAGGGCAGATAATGGTGCAGGCTCCCCCTTGTGTTGCAAGGATATAATCCAAAGCCACTCTGTTCTGTAAGATCATTATCTTGTGTGAAGCGAGAGTGTCTGTGATGTTACCCAGGGCCAAAGCCGTATCATTAGCCAGTTTCTGTATTGAATTTGATAAGCTTCTGACTTGATCAAGAGCCTGTATGACACCATAAGATGGGATTAATGCTCCAAGAGTTCTTGACCACCATGTTTGTGCACAAGTGAGTCCGGGAATGCAGTTATCTTCTTTGTTAATTGTAGGAGCTGATTTATGTAGATGAGGAGATCTTGATGTGGAGTTTGTATTTTCTCTGATAGCCGGCAGAACATAAACAAGGGTGGACCTGCCATTGAATTGACTGGGTAGGATGTTGTAGACAGATGTTGCGCATAACCAAAAAATGCCAGTTGGTGGAGGAATCATACACCACTGATTTATTGCAAAGAGTTTTGGGAGAGATGATGTCTTCTGAAGACACCCTTCTAAGTCCTTTTCTTCTCCCCTTGCTGATGGAGTGATGTCAACATGAAATTCTGTTCTCATTTTGACCACAAGGCTGCAATGTTCACGAGGAATTTCAATCAGTGGAGTCGAGGCTGAAGCATAATTTTCCATACACCAAGAAAAAGTAATTGGCAAGAGTAGATCTGTCATGATTGGAGTAGTTGAAGTGTATGCAACATGGAGAAGCTGGAGGAATTGTGATGTTGTGACATGTACTCTTGTTGTATATTCCACTGGTATGAACTACAAATAAGGAACATGTGTCACAGTTGGGGATGGGATGTGCCACCCATGGGATTCCTGCTCCTACTGACGGCGGGTATGGCATGCCAATTTTCTTCCCAGCAAAGAAAGCGTTTCTTGACATGCTCATCAATTCTAAGAAGATGTTGTTTCTGGAGCCTACAGCTTGTGCAGTGTCCATGATGATTACTAGTACGACAATCTTGATCATGTTGATGGATGACTGAAGTTCTCATATTTGATTCTCTGCGTTGTGTATTTTTTTTAATCTTCTGTAACAGTTGGCTCGGTAGTGGGTCTAGTTGTCTGGTAGAGGTTGTGGCTTCCTTTGTAGGAGGTCAGTGCGTATGGATCTTGAGACAGCCATCAAGTGGTACCTGCACAGAGTAAGAAAGAAAACAAAAGACGACAGAGCAGTATCTGTGGTAAACAAAAAAAAAAAACTTGCAAACACTAGGGTTGTATCCTCTGTTCAGTCTATGTCTGATATTGTTGTTACTTCTTTCCCTATTTCTTAATTCCCGTGACACCTAAAGAACAGTGAGGTGAGGATGGCCTATTGGATGGGGAACGCCTATGAGGGAGTCTTCACCACAGGGTTTGGCCCCCGATGCCTGTTGCATTCGGTTCTTCCCTGGGCTCCTCACTGGTCCGTGTGTCCTATCCTATCCCTGTAGGTGGGGGAACAACTTTACAGTGTGACACATGAGTCCAGGTTTTCCTTCCCTGACAAAACACTGCAGCTGCTGTAATCAACATTACTTGATGTGGTCTGTGCCACTTAGGCTCTAACAGCTTGTTTCCGAATGATTTTATCATGACCCACTGACCTGGGATGATTGTGTGTCCACCTTCTGGTGGAGTCTGCCAACACGACTCAACTCTCTCTCTGGCACTATGTACTGCCTTGGTGAGGTTTTCACAGTAAGCGATCAGGGCATCTGAAGCAATGTGTACATCCGCATTTCTTAGATCAATCACACCTGGCATTTGCATTGGGCGTCCAGTAATAATCTCATGAGGGCTCAGTCCTACTGACCTGTTAGGTGAGGCTCTCATACTACACAGTACCGCTGGCAACGCTTCAACCCATGGTACTCCTTCCTGGTGCATTTTGCTTATCAAAGCTTGTCTAAATTCAGGAAATTTAGTACGTGTTGAAGGTAAGCTCTGGGTGTCACGGGAGGTCCGTGTTGGGCAGGCATGGAGGACCCAAAAGCAGACAACAACCGAACGTAAAGTCTTTATTAGTTAAAACGTATGTTTAAGTATACATAAAGAACTGGTTAGAGATAAAGAGAAGCTTGAGTATTCAATGAAGGTGGTGGCGAGCGAGAGGCAGCGGAGATCTGTGTGACAAGATGACTGCGGCATCCAACGTGCAGCGTGAAGGCAGGTACGGACAGAAGCGCTGAAGAGAAGCGCTCTAATTCCTGAAGCGCATACCTGAAGTCCGTGTTGTAAATCCAGCGGGCTAGACAAAGTCGTGGTCGTGAAGCGGAAGCAGGAGATCAAAGCCGGGAGTTCGGTCAGCGTAGTGAACAGGTTTAATCCGCGAGGCGAGAAGCGTGAAAAAAGGGGAAGAAGTCCGTAATGCGAGGGCGAGAATATAACTTGACGTGAGGCACGAGAAAACTGGGCTATGAGCACGCAATAATTCGGCAGCCAATGGTTGCTTGATGAAGAGTTTAAATAGGCAGAGGTGATAAACTGAGATAAAGAACAGGTGTGCAGAAAGCAGAGATTGAGGCGGCAAAATGTAAAAAGTGGAGTGGAGTGTGGATTGGACAAGCAGGTGAGCATGGCCTGTCTGGAGACATGGGGCATGACCTGGCGTGGCGTGACACTGGGATAGTCTCTCTATATCCTTAGGTCCTAGTGATTTAGCAATGGTTTGCACTTGGACAACAGAAGAGTTGGGAGTAACACTTTCAATTCCCTCAATCCCCTGAGATCTCTTTCTAGCACCATATACTTTCACGGAATTTACAGGCACATCAGTTACTGATTGGATGGCTACATTGGTTTCAAAGAAAGCTTGTAAATCAGGATAGTTGTTATCAGACTGACTAACTTCATCCACATCAGTTCTTGCTGAAGCTTTGTTGCGGTCCAATTTCTTAGTCAAAGAAGATTCACTAGCACGGAGCTCCTGGATCTGTTCTTCTAGCTCTGAGATACGCTGAGACTGTTGCGTAGCTAGCGCTAAACCAAATTCTCTGTGGCAGCAGATAATGCCTTTCACATTTTTCTTGCGAATACATGCTCCTAATACCTTTTTACATTTATCTACAGACCATGTCTTGTCTGGATGAATCTCATACTTCTGAGTTAGGTTTTGTCTCACTTTCTCAGTAGCAATAAGGTTAATTTACAATCCTAACTGTGACTTGAATTCACTATCAGACCACGTAGGAGTCGCAAGACCACCTTTTTCAGTTGTGGGCATCAGTCTAGTATTCTTCTTAAACATTTTGTAAAGATGTTTGTTACCACACAATCAAGACACTAAAACTTCTCTGTTCAACAGAGGCTGGTTAAGATTCAAAGAACTTTCACCAAGGGGAAATTGCAATGTTTGAAATTGGTTACACTTGTTAACACAAATAACACACAAATATTAGCACGTAATGCTAATCTTCCCTGTTGAAACAGAGGATAACAGACATATTAGCATGTAATGCTAATCTTCCCTGCCGAAACAGAGGATAATAGACAGATTAGCACATAATGCTAATCTTCCCTGCCGAAACAGAGGATAACACACAAATATTAGCACGTAATGCTAATCTTCCCTGTCTGAACAGAGGATAACACACAAATATTAGCACATAATGCTAATCTTCCCTGTCTGAACAGAGGATAAGACACAAATATTAGCACGTGATGCTAATCTTCCCTGCCGAAACAGAGGATAACACACAAAATATTAGCAGGTAATGCTAATCTTCCCTGCCTGAACAGAGGATAACCTTCATCTCTAAAAAGAAACTTTTAGAGGATAACTTAGTTAACCAAACCCTAGAGCTGTCTGTTCTCTTCTCTGATGGCTCAAAGGATAATACATTTGTACTGGTCTTAAAGGTTCTTTTCGCAAGAGTGGCACTCACCAATCTTTGATTGTACAAAAAGATTCAGTCTGGAACGAAGTTCGATCTTTGTTGACCTTGAAGTTTCAATCTGGATTCAGGTGAGGAACTCTATCCGGATTACGAGACCAAAACTGTTGTGAACTTTTCTTCCTTTGTTGAATCAGAGACCAGGAGACGTTGGGATATCTTTCCAGCAGAAGTTACTCTTTATTGAGAACTCGAAGCGCGTCGCTGCAGTCATCCTAGTCTAAATATTATGACTCCGTTCTGGGGGGGGGGGGGGGGATACAAAGAGGTGGAGACAATCTAAACAAAGCATAGTGTAGTACAGGAATCAGCCTGGTACCGGAAGTTCCCCAGCCCTGATCTCATCAGCATAACACTGCCTTTCAAATGCAAAGGTGCTAATCTAATCAGCCTGACAGTATCGCCCAGGCCTTCACATTATCATAGAGACAAAGGCACAACCTGGCCTTGAGATTAGCATTCACATTTACCTTGGGACTCTACCCAGTGCTCAGGACGTACATGAAGACAAAAGGTTAATGTCTCAGACACCTGGTTTACCAGACTTGATGTCCTTAGAATGTCATAATCTTTACCTCAAAATGTAAAACCCAATGTACATAACTTTTCAGTTTATATACTATTCTGTTGGAACCTATATTTAACATTTTATAAATTTGTAATCCTACAATGGTATCAGTTTTTGAATAAATATTCTATATTTAATGTCCGTAGCGTGAAATTTCCACAGCAGCAGCGACAGGTATCCGAGGTGCTTGTGTTACCATGGTAACGCAAGGAGGAAGTGACGTTGCATGGTGTTCTGAATGGTGGAATTTTGTAGAGTGAAGTTCCCTTATCAGACATTTCCTGCACAGGAAGTAGGGTGTAGGGAGTAGTAATTTCATTGTATATGGACTTCATTCTCCCTGACTAGTAGTAGCGTTTCTTAAAGAGGCCGTTAATGGACAGTTTAGACGACAACAAGTGATTTATTTATTATCACCACAAAAGTAGGTGGTATGGAGGGTCAGAACAATGTTTGAATTTCCGATTCAGAGTCCGGTGGGATTCCGATGAGTTAGTTATTGTTCATATTAGCGAAGGCGAGGAAACACATTTCACAAAACAGTAATTGCTTCTGTTGTAGGATCCGACATATTAGCCACAGATTCCGTGCTTCAATTTTCTTTTTGCTAAACATCACCTGCGTTTTCTGCCGCTGCAATATTCAGACATTATGTGGACAGTTCTGAATATGCCTTGTGATTGAGCAATGATGATCATTATACTGTCCTACTCCGTCTTCTAAACTGTTCAACAGCAGGCTGTTTACAAACCGCTATTACCATTCAGGGAGAATGAAGCGTCTAGTCCATCTACACTGAAATGCCTTCTGGTTACACTGAGAATCTCATATGTGTATGTGCGCGCATCTCATAGGTGTATGTGCACGGAGAGTCTGTGTGTGTATTGTAGCGCGGCCACATAAAAGGGTCATTTTATAGTGAGGGATAATGATTAAGAGTCCCGAACATTAATAGGAAGACTATTCCATAACTTTGGGGCTTTGTAATAAAAAGCTCTGCCCCCTGCTGTAGTTTTAATAATATGTGGTACTGACAAGCAGCCTGCATCATTTGATCGAAGTAGGCGTGGCGGATCGTAAGAGTTCACTCAGATACTGCGGCGCGAGACCATTTAATGCTTTATACGTCTAAAGTAGCAGTGTAGATAAGATAGGGGTGACGTGCTCGTATCTTCTGGTTTTAGTGAGGACACTTGCTGCTGCATTCTGTACTAACTGAAGCTTGTTTATACACCTAGTTGAACAACCAGACAGTAAGGCGTTACAATAGTCCAACCTAGAGGTGATAAAAGCATGAACTTGTTTTTCTACATCATTTAGTGACAATATATTTCTTGGCAATATTTCTCAGGTGCTATCCTGGTAATATTATCTACATGTGCTTCAAACGAAAGGCTGGAATCTATAATCACACCAAGGTCTTTTACTATTGCACTTGATGGAACAGAAAGGCCATCTAAAGTTACAGTGTGATCAGAAAGCTTACTTCTAGCAGCTTGACTAGAACTTCTGTTATATCAGGATTAAGCAGAAGAAATTAATTATAAGAATCTCTTATGTTCTGCACACATTGCTCAATTTTAGTAAACTTATTTTTCTCATCTGGTTTTGCTGAGACGTATAATTGAAAACTAATACCATGTTTACAAATTATGTTGCCCAGAGGAAGCATGTAAAGGGTAACCCTGTGGAACACCAAACTCCACTTGAGAACATGAGGAATGGTCACCATCTAAATCTCCAAACTGATAACGATCAGTCAAATAAAAAAGTTCCCTTAATTCCTACTACATTTTCTAATCTGTGAAGGAGAATACTATGATCAATGGTGTCAAAAGCTGCACTGAGGTCCAGTAACACAAATATAGTGACGCAACCCTGATCAGAGGCCCATAGGAGGTCATTTACTACTTTAACAAGTCCTGTCTCTGTGCTGTGATGAGGCCTAAATCCTGACTGATACAGTTCATTTATGCTATTTCTGTGTAGATGTGAACATAGCTGCTGTGATACTACCTTTTCCAAAATCTTGGAGATAAAGGCAAGGTTTGATATCGGCCTGTAATTAGAAACCTGACAGGGGTCAAGGTCAGGTTTCTTGATTATCGGTTTAATAACGGCTAATTTAAAGGATTTTGGCATATACCCACTCCTGAGTGAAGAGTTAATTACTTTCAACAAGGGTTCCGTTATTACTGGTACTATCTGTTTGAGAAAATATGTCAGTATAGGATCTCATACAGATTGACGATTTTGAAGAAGAGATGAGTGAAATTAGTTCTCTCGGTTCAGGGGGAGTAAAGTGTTCTATGTTCTGATGTGATGTAGTTAGTTTATCATCTGTATCACTTAAATTGTCTGGTTTCAAAGCCTGAATTTTTTGCCTAATATTTATGATTTTGTTATTGAAAAAGTTCATGAAATCCTCACTACTGCAGTTTGGCGCCATTTACGTTCTAATTTTCGAGCGGTTTGTTTTAAAGCACGTGTGTGGTCATTATACCAAGGAGCGAGTTTCTTATCTCTAATCATTTTTCCTTTTAACTGGAGCTACATTATCTAAGCTATAACGAAGTGCTGACTCTAGATATTCATTTGCCTGTTAGAGTTCTGTGAAGTCAGATGGCGATCCAATCAAAGTTGATAACTCTGGGAGATTATTGATAAAGCTCTGTGTGGTATTTGATGTAAATGTACGTTTAAGGCGGTAGCATGGTGCTCTGTGTACATTATTACTATGACACGCTTTAATCGAGACAAGATAGTGATCTGAGATAACTTCAGACTGTGGAGTAGTAGTTATATTTCTTATACTTAATCCGAAGAATAATATTAAATCCAAAGTGTGACCTGCTTTATGAGTGGGTCCTACTACAGACTGATTTACTCCTACTGAGTCCAGTATGGACATAAATGCTGTTCTCAGAGGGTCTTCTAGATTCTCAAAATGAATAATTAAATCTCCAGCAAATAACACTTTGTCTACAGAAACACGGTTTGAGAGGAAATCTGCAAATTCTCAGAGAAACTCAGAGTACGGCCCTGGAGGTCTATAAATGATAATTAGCAGTTTCCCTACAGTAAGTTTATATCCATGGAAATCAGCAGTAAGACTGTTCATCAGTGGAGATGCTTGCTTGGGCAGTGAAGAGCTGATTCCGGGGAGGAACAGTTTGTCTGACAAACGATTAGAGAAACTCCTCCTCATGAGGTATAACCACTACTTATCAAATAATCTAGACCAGGGGTCTCAAACTCAGTTCCTGGAGGGCTGCAGCCCCACAGAGTTTGAGACCCCTGATCTAGACTAACCTAGTATAAATCCATGCTCTGGTGACTAAGCAAGTTGATTGTGCTTTTGGCCTATAAAATGCAGTTATTTTGCAATTTCATTTCAAGTTGGACACCATCTACAGCTGTTCATTTTCACGAGTAACAACCCCAGAACCGCTTACTGGACATGTCTTTAATATGTTTAAGTAATATTAACTCACATTTACATAAAGTATAGCATATTACAAAAAAGAAAAAAAGTCTACATAAGTCACATATAAAATCTTTGATGATCTGACGATGATAGCCTGACATACGGCATTTTGCATCAAGTGAACAATCATCATCGTCATCTCCATTGTGAGGCCAGGTGATGCGCTGTAGAACAACCTGTACTGAAAGCAAAACAAAAAGATCAGACACTAAATCAAGTTGTCCGGAGGCATTATATACACATATACATGAGTTCAACATAATTATATCTACCTTTATAGTAATATATACAGTGGTGGCCAAACATGAAAGTCACTGTTTTCATAACAATCTCAAACATTTAAATAATGACTATACAGAAAACAAGAATAACTTACTTTATGCTATTAAATTGCATACAACTATCAGTATTTAGTTTGAAGTCATTTTCTTCTAATGCTGAAGATTTTGTACAAAGGTGCACATCCCTGCTTCAGAAAGTAAAAGTCCTGCCACTCATTTTGTGGGAGATTTTTGTCTTCCACCTATTGATGTTGCCTCAGTACAAGTTATTAAAGATATACTTAAATTTAGTAAAAAGAAGCAAAGAAAGACTTCTGACTCAGTGCAGATCTGGATGAAGTAGACAAGATTTATTGCAGCAATAAACCCAAGTGAGCCAGCTTAGCAATGCCTAGATTAGAAGTCTAAGCACTACCAAAGACAGACTGAATTCTACAGAAATAATCATGCCTTTTTATACAGTTTTATCGAGGGGAAGTCCCCATCCTTATCACCCCCACCTTCGTTAGTTCTCCTCATTCCTGGAAGATGTCCACCTAATTCCTGGAAGATGTTCCCATTATAATCCAACTTGTTCTTATAAATTCTCCTATTATAATCATAGTTTTTATATCTTATTTTAATACGTCATATACCTCGTCATCTGACTCATTTTATTACATGATCTACCTCGTCATCTGACTCCGCCTTATGCTCTTATTAGTTCCCATTATGTTTTAATTCCCTAATTAATTGTTTTCCATTATCTTTACATTTTTCCTTCTTCAGTTTTTAAAAATAGTGGGGCGTTACCTATTTTTACTATACCTTGCATGGTTTTCCGGTTTGTTCTTCATTTCTCAAGAGACCAACCATGGGTAAGCATCTCCCTCGTATTGCTTCTTTACTTTTTCCCTCATTTTCCCTCTTTTGGTGTCTGACACATTCTTACCTTTATATTTACAGCTAATCGCAACTGCTCTAACACTAGCTACATCCCTCTGGATGACTCCGACAGTCAGGGCAGTCCGGATTATGCTCCTTCTGAGGACTACAACCCTACTGAGCCTGTTATGGACCGGGCCTCTGTGAGTTCTGTTCAAGAAGAACCTGAGTCCTCTGGATCCTTGATGCAATATCTACAGGAGAAAGGCCTCACTTATTTTAGGAAGGGTGACTCCAAGCCTGGTCCTTCTAAAAGACTGCGTTTGGAGGCAGATAGTCCTCCTCAATCTTTTAGGCCCATAAGGCCGGAGTCCAGCACTCCAGCGCCATCCATCCAAAGGCCTGACTGTTATGTATCCGTTGGCACTCAGACCGATTTTAAGGTGTCTGATGGTACCCAAACGGATTTTCCTCATGTGCCTATGCCACTTTTGAATCGTGGTCATTCTACTTTTATTTCTCTGACTGATCTCCCTATTGGAGTTGTGCTGGCTCATAGAAGGTTTGATGTGTAATTCTTTTCTTTTACTGTTAATGTTACAGGTCCCTTATGTTATTCTTTACTTTTATTTTGGGCCATATATTTTGTATTCTACTATATGCTTTTATAAACTATGTTTAATGTACTTTTATTTCTTATGTTCTTTCTTTATTAAACATAATGCGCATACCAGCGTCTGTGTGCCTCTTTCTTATCTCTGTGTCATTCCTGACTCCACTGCACACCGGTATCTGCACATCTTTAGCTACGTGATTTATAGTCTAATGAGCACGTATTCCTTGCTAGGTGCTTTCCCCGTACGTTTGTTGACAATTATAATATATGTTTTTTAATTAAATGCGTTCCTACGTGCACCTTTTTTCTGTGTCTTTAGATTCGCCTGGTACACTGAGTATCTCTGTGTGGCCCCCTGTGCCTGCTCTCCTTATCTCTTTCATTTTTCCTGGTATCTTGTGCATGGGTCCTTCTCTGCTTACTTTTTATCCTTTGTTATTCAATATAATATTATTATGGTTAATATTATGTTGATTAATATTGTCATATTGTTACATTACAAATATATTTTACTTAAAATATGCTTACATATTTCCCCCTCTGCGACTTTTAAGTCGCATAAAAGAAAGAGTACTCATTCTAAAAAATGTCCTATTATCTTCCAATTTTCCTTAATCATCTTCCTTACATATTACATCTTCCTTACACATTACATCTTCCTTACATATCTTCCTTACATATTTCCCCCATCGGTTGAGTACATGACAAGTACATGGTCATGTTTGAGTATACATTTTGTTCGTATAGTTATATATAACAGATAAGTACATTTATGATGAGTATTTGTCTCAATACATATTTGCTGAGTCCAGAGGTGGGCGAAAAAACCCTCCAGTTAGCCAATTCAGAAGGAAAAATTCCCACCTTGCCAGCCTTTTTGTGCTCGACAGTGCATTCACCACCTGGACTGCAGGCCTACTCTACTTAAACAAGATCAAAAGAAAGTTATAGTCAAAAGAAGTCATTAATGCTGTTCAAACAGTGAATTCGGGTCCCTGTAAAACATGGAGAGGGTGTCAGGGTTGTCACCCTCATCCTTGTCCATTGCTGTGCGATCCTCATCCGTGTATTCAAGTACACACAGGCCCTCACTGTTCAATAGTAATGGTATTGGGACTTGGCGTGGTCCGTTGGTTTTCTGCCAAAGAAATTCAAACCATTCTTTAGTTGATGGTAGGCCCTCCAGTGCACGTTGCTGCGACAGTGATGTATCTGTCCATAAGATGTCGTCCCCAAAAAATACTTTGGTTACGATCTTTGTCGCCTCCATATAAACACAATCAATGTCAAACATCCCACATGAGCTCCTCGCGGCTCCATCTCCCGTAGGTTCAATTGCCTTGCAGAGGCCGAACTCCAGGTGTCGTCCAAGCTGATATGAGGTTGTAGTCACTCGAAGTCCTCGGCATACATCTAGGTTAAATGTCTCCTGTGCCTTCGATCGTATCCATTTGAAGTCTCCGGTCACAACATCAGCCATAGTGATGAATTTTCTTGGTCACTGAGGACGTACTGGATACCAGTTGGCCAGATCATGCCTCAGCCCTTCCCATCGTTTCTTTGGTGTGTGGTTCACAATGTGTCTCCATATATCACAGCAAGCTGTACAGGAAATTTTCCTCTGTGGATCAGGTACTGGTCCCACCTCAGGTATTGGTTCCATCCTGTGACACATAGGTGTACAGCAAAACAAGAGACATGCAAGAACAAGATACAAAACCATTCTAGTGCTACTTCTTAATACAGTTATTTAAAGTATAGGATACAGTTAGTCCAGATATAGATTATAATCATTTTAAGCGTGAGTTAGATATTAGATTAAATTGCTTGGGTACAATATGCCATTATTATAGGCCATTTTAGTATACATGTGATTAATATGGAAACAGTCATTGGTTTCTCATGCAATGCAGTGTCACTGTTCATTTATCTGCATGTAGACAGATTCTTCTTTGACGTCTTCATCTGTCATCATCGGTCCGTGATGTTCCACAACGACTATGTATTGTCCCACCATCTTCTGAATGCTTGCATTAGCCAGGGGAATGACGCAGCATGACAATATGAGCAGAGTTCCCAGTACTATCAGAACGATAGTTCCTAACTTAATAAGTAGCCCATACCAATTTGAAGGATTAAGCCAGTCAAACCAAGAAGTCCATGCATTATTCCTTTGCACATCTTGAGTGATCCTAACATGCTCATCTCTCATTTTCTGCATGGATCTTAAAATCTTAGTTATATTGCCGTCTGGACCGGTATGTCGTGGTATATAGGTGCAGCATTCTTCTCCAATTAAGGCGCACACCCCTCGCTGAGGTGCCAACATTGTGTCCAGGACGAATCTATTCTGCGTAGTCATTAATGTATTTTTATCCATTAATACATTAATGTATTTTTATCATGCTCACTCTGGAGTTACGCAAGGGTAGGGCCTTTATAGGGCCCCCGAACAAATGACGTGAGCATAGGTCTGCCTGTAAGCATCTCATGCGGTGTTAGATGCGTGTTTCTGTTAGTTTGCGATCTCATGCACATTAGAGCTAATGGCAGGGCTTGGAACCAATTCATACCTGTATCGGCACATATTTTGGCCAATTTCATTTTTAAAATCCCATTTGCCCTTTCCACCATCCCCTGAGATTGGGGGTGGTAAACACATCCAAATCTATGCTTAATATTTAACCATTGCGTTACTCTCTGTACTATTTTGTTCGCAAAGTGCCTACCATTGTCTGAACTGATTGTGTCTGGAATCCCAAACCTGGGTATTACTTCCCTACACAGAAACTTTGCCACTGCTGTTGCATCTTCCTTAGCTGTTGCTACGGCTTCTACCCATCTGCTGAATCTATCTACTACTACCAAGATGTATCGTTTCCCTTGTATTCGGGGTTCTCCCATGTCTACATAATCAAACATTATATGCCTGAATGGCCCATCTGGTTCTGGGATGTGTCCTATTGGTGACGTGAAATGCTTCCTATTGTTAAATCTAGCACAAATGTCACAAAACTGTGATAGCGTTCGATTAACCATTGGACCTAAATATGGTGACCACCATGCCTTTTGGATTCTCCTTATTACTTCCCCTCTTGCTACATGATCATTACCATGAGCTTGTCTTATCAAAGTTATGAGGAAACTTTGTGGAGCTACAAAACGGCCGTCTGCACTCCGCCATACATTAGTATCTCCATCTTTTCTTGCTCCTCTTGCGAGCCATTTTCGAATCTCTTCTCCTCACGCCGTGGCCTGCATGTCTGCTAGTGAGGACAGATCTGGTGCAGGAGGTGCATAGTCTTCAGGTATAAGTAACAACCTGTCCTCCTCCAGACTGGAGCCTGGTTCTTCTTCAGGGTCAATGCTTGACTCAGTTGAACTAAGTTCGTTGTCTGCTTGTGGACTAGGTTCTGTTTGTGTCGTTGATTCTGGCATCATGTTTGCTTCATTTACTGCTGCTTTCTTTGCTGCTTCATCTGCTGCTTCATTTCCATCACTAACAAAGGTACCATCCTTCCTGTGTGCTGCACATTTAACTATAGCTAGTCTAGATGGTAGTTTAATTGAGCTTAACAGTTCTGCTATTGCTTCTCCATGTACAACTGATGTTCCGTCCGCTCGCTTGTAACCTCTTTGTGCCCATATGGGGCCGTACAAATGGCATATTCCATATGCGTAAGCTAAATCAGTATATATTGTACAGGCCTTCCCTTCTGCTAGCTTACAAGCTTCAGTTAAAGCGAGCAACTCTGCTAACTGGGCCGAACAGGGTTGTGGCACCTGTTCTGCCCGCATAATTTTAAAACTTCCTCCTTCTAAGGTCGGTGTTACTACAGCATAGCCTGCTTTGTTACTGTCTCCATCCCTGAAACATGATCCATCTACAAAATATATACAATCTGGGTGAGACAGAGGTTGATTTTCTAAATCTTGGCGCGTTTTTAGATGTTCTGCTGACACCAGGTGGCAATCATGAGGATCTCCCTCAGCTGGCGTCATCATACGATCTGCTGGATTTACTGTCTGGCACCTTCGTATAGTTACTTCTGGTGCAGCGAGTATTACATGATATCCTGTTCTTCTAGCATTCGTAATTACGAATGATGGACTGGTGAGGAGTGCGTGCAGTGCATGAGTGGTATATAGCGTTACTGGATGTCCCATAGTAATAGATGCCGCTTTTTGATAAGCAAATGCAGCTGCTGACACCCCTCTGTAGCAGGGAGGCATGCCTTTCTCTATATTATCCAGTGCTGTACTGTAATATGCAATCGCCTGTTTGCTAGGGCCCTGCTGTTGAGTTAGAACTCCTGTGGCAAAACCGCCACGCTCTGAGACATAAAGATGGAAAGGTTTATTATATTCTGGACTGGCTAATGCTGGTGCGGTACAAAGCTCTCTCTTTAACTGTTCAAAGGCCTCCAGGGCCTCAGGTGTCCATTCTAATACTGCACTACTCTTCAGTTGTCCAGCTGTCTTGATCAATACACGTAGAGGTGCTGTTTTCATTGCGAAATCGCAAATCCAGTCTCTGCTGAATCCAACCATACCTAGGAAGGACAGCATTTCTTTTACAGTCCGTGGTTTAGGGGCTTTCAGTATCGCTTCAATGTGCTCTGGAGAGATGTGCCTAGATGTTCCCTTCAGTATTCGATCTAGATACTCTACCTCTTGCCTACAAAACTGTAGTTTCTCTTTACTGACTTTATGTCCATTCTCAGCTAGTACGGTCAGGACTCTTAATGAATCTGCCTCGCATTGTTCTCTGGTTGGACTACAAATTAGAAGGTCATCGCAGTAACGAAGTAAAGTGCTTTTGATGTTTACTGCCGCCAGGTCTTGAGTTAGTACTCGATTAAATATTGATGGACTTTCGCAGTAACCTTGCGGAAGACGATTGTAGGTCAATTGTTGTCCCTCGTAGGTGAAGGCAAACAAGTGTTGTGATACTGGATGTAGCGGAATGCTAAAAAATGCTGAACATAAGTCTATAACCGTGTACCACTGAGTGTCCTCTGGTATATTGGACAGTAGGGTGTGAGGATCAGGTACCACGGGTAATTCTGCTTCTACAATTTGATTTATGGCTCGTAAATCATGCACGAGTCTCCATTTGTCTGAGTTGGGCTTCCTGACAGGAAATATGGGGGTGTTGCAAGGGCTTTGGTGGGTTTTAACACTCCAGCCTTTAACAATCCGTCTATAGTCGGTTTTATCCCTGCTATGGCTTGAGGTGTCAAAGGATATTGTCTTTGATAAGGCAATTTTGCATTTGGTCTTATTTTTATTAGGGCTTGTCCTCCGGACTTAACTAATCCTACATCTGTGGGATGCTTTGTCCATAGTTTTTCTGGGATATTCTTTAGCAGCTCTTCCTCTAATGCTAATTCCCTCTCATCTACCTGTCCTACCACTTCAACTGGCATTTGTGTGTGTGATGACAACGGAATGTTACACATCCCCCTCTGAGGGTGTGTTGTCAACAGAGTGTTCCCATCTATCTCTGTGTGTGTAGCCCTCATTCTATCTATTCCTGAAAATATTATTTTCAAAAATCTTCGATCTGGTGATATATGTACAGATGGGTTAGGGGTTTGTTCCCACTCAGTTACTTCTGCTGCTTGCTTAACCATTAGTCCCAATTCTTTAGACTGTGCATTTTCCCCCACCAATAAAGAGATGTGGGGTGCTGTGTTTGGTACTTGATGCCAATGTTCCATCTGTTCAGTTAGGTGTACAGTGATGGCTGCTCCGGGGGCACCAACAATTATGTCGCCTAGTGTCACATCCGTGACAGTGTTCTCCATTACATCTGACCATAATTGCGCATATTCTTCATCCTGACTTTCTTGATTGTAGTACATGGTACAATGCAATGGTAAGGTTACCCTTTTGCACTCTGGTCGTCGTTGTATAATCCATTCTTCCCATAACCTTTGTGCATGTTGAGCTCCTTTGCCTGTGCACAACAGCCAGTATACTGTATCTGGGTCTTTGTGGTTTTCAGTAGTCTGTAGGAATTGTCCTATCGTCACATATAGCCCTTTAGTATTGCATTGAATTTTAGCCTTGAGCTTACACAGCAGATCTCTTCCCAGTAAGTTGACTGGTGTTGTGGGTGAAAACAGTAAGGGTGCAGTTATAGTGGTGTCTTCTAATATTATTATCTGGGGCTCTGTAAAGTGCAATACTTGTGATAATCCCGAGAAGCCGTTGTTTTTATCGTATTGCCTGAGAGAGGGAGCTTTGAGCCTTTCAATCCTATACATGAGTAAGTTGCACCCGTGTCAATCATAAATGGAATTGGCTGCGAATTATTTATTGACACCATTACGGTTGGTTCTTGTTGTGGATGCAGTGTTGAGACGTACTGCATCTGCTCCCCCTCTGGCTTCTCTGGGCCTCGTCAATTCCAGTTCTGAGGTCCCATCCAGGGACCTGTCCATTGATTCTGTGACTGTCCTCGCACTCGAGCGCCTGCAGGTTGTCGTGGGCCAGGGGGTCCCATGTTTCCTCGAGGTGCCTGACCTGCACCATATGGCCCCTGAACTTGAGGTCCATTTTGAACTCCCCATGTAGCTTGCGGACAATTTCTTCTAACATGTCCTGCTCCTCCGCAGTGCCAGCATGCCATGTCCTGAGTGTTTGGACCCATCTGCCCTGGGGCGTTCATTCGAAATTGTTGCCTTCTTGGTTGCTGTTGATATGGTCCTCTTTGTCCCCTGCCTCCAAAAGGCCTAGGGCCTGTCCGTGCCACCTCATAGGTGGGTTTGGTCCTTGCTGGTTTCCTGTGTACCCATAACTTGGAGGGGCTTGGATTTCCACTGGTTGTTGCCCTTGCTGTACTGGTCCAGCAGAGGGCGCTGCTGCTTCAGGTACCATCACAGCTGCTTGAACTTGGCTTTTTCCTCTTTCTTTCTCTTTTTTCTTTGCCGCTGCTAGTTCTCCCAGCTGTATCTTGTGTAATTGGGTGGCAATTGACTGCGCAGCTTCCTTGGCCTCTTTTCTCTTCTTCCGATGCTGGTCCACGTAATGTACAATGTGTGCCTGGAACGTGTCCCATGGCAGTGTGTTCAGTCCTACCACTCCTTCTAGGGCTGTCTGGACTTCTTGAGGCATGCACTTTTTCAGCATCATTCGGAACAGGCTCTTACTTGTGTCTGTCTGGTCCCATGAGCCTCCTGTCTCTTCTCTCCACTTAGTTTGGAAGTCGTTAATGAATTTTACAACATTCTCGTTTTCTCCCACTGCTATTGATTCCAGTTTTCCTGGATCCATTTTGGTGGGATAAGCCTTCCGCAGGGCATTCCATATCTTGTTCCTGTGTGGGCCAAATGCTAGGGTATCTTGTCCTGCTAGTGTTAGCAACTGGGCATCGTCTAATATCTCCATGGTTTTCACTTTCCCAATCGTTTGGGCCAAGATGGCTTTTATGTCTCCTACGGCTAGGAGGTGTCCAGTGGTTTTCTCCTCAAACTGTATTATCCATCTTTGAGCTCCATTACACAGGTCTGGAAGCTGATTAATCAGGCCTGTCATATCCATGAATGACCATGGCACATATTGATACTGGTTTCCTTTTGATACCAGTGGGTATTGTGAAGCTTCAGGGTGTTCCTCTGAGTCTTCTCCTTCCTCTTCACAGTGTTCAACATGCCTCTGTCGCCTGTACTTGTTTCCAAAGGGAAGTGTTAGTTGGTATGGTCCGGTGTACCTGCTTGAAGGTCTCTTTATGCGTGCAGATCTTCTTATCACACCTGGTCTTGATCGGGCCTCTTTTGTTTTCTTTACGGCGTCCTCTAATTCAAAATCTCTAGCTTTTGTTCTAGTTTCATCCTTTCCTTGCTGTTCTTTCCTTTGGTTGTATGTCTCAGCATTTCCTTTATCTCCTTGCAACATTCTTTCTTAAAGGTTCCTTCTTTGGGCCATTGCAATTCTCCCGATGTCCTGTCAGGCCATTTTGCCATGCATTTTCTGATATATTTTTCATCTTCTTTATGCTTAGCTATAATTATTTCTGCAGGTGTCATTGGCTTTGGCCATGCATTCTTTCCGCGGTAGAATATCTTTTCCATCACACTCTTCTGCTCTAATTTATGACTAGGATTTTTATGCTTCTTTTCTCTTTTATTTATTAGAGTTCTTTTATGATTTACTTTTCGCTTGTTATCAGTTTCCAATAACTGCTTTTTCTTTATGTATTTTTTAAGCATTAATTATCCATCAATGTCATCATCAGAGGCGCAACAATTTTGTCAAGGGTCTGTCGAATTACTCTTCCGTCAGGGCCCACAGGTATGAAAGTAAATTCACTGTTATTACTAATCTTCCACTCACGACACAGCACTAGCGGACTAGCTCCTGCTTCGTTTAGTCGGTATCTCTTTACTATTCGCCCTTCTGCCTTTTCATCCAATCGTAGCACGTCAAAACCTGGGTGCGCTCGCAGTAGAGAAATGAGTGGAGTAAAAAAGGGGGGTCCACCTATTCCTCTAAATTCTAGCGTACTATTTATTACCTTTAAATTAATTTCTTTTGGTATTAACCCTATGAAGAAACTAATTTCCTCATGCTGAACTGTGATGTAAGTATTACAGTATGTGTATTACAACTATGATCTAACACATCCGGTATTAATGAAAGTCTAAGCGTCCACTTTCTCTCCTTACACTCTTTTTCTGAAATTAAATCCTTTCCTGGATTACTCACTAACCATCTATATGTTTCACTCTGACTTGACTCTGAGACTCTAAACTCCCGTTCGCACTTTCCTATTATTCCTTCTTCTTCTATCTGCTCATCCCAATTAATCTCTCTAAATTCACTCATCATTAGATCTTAATTATTTCATTATGCATAGTGAAATCACATGCATTATAAATATGATATGGCTTATATATTACTTATGTAATTTATTATTATATGTATTATAATCAAGGTATCCAAAACACCTCCTGTTATTTATATTTCTCTAGGTTGTCTCAAATAGGTATTATGGTTATTTATTATTTAAGCAGTATATTTTATGCATACGCACATAAGACCGGTCACACAAAAAATCATGTACACGTATTTTTTAAAGACTCATTACACACAAAAGACACACAGCACAAGCGCTTTTTTGTATTTTTTCAGACGTTAAAAAAATCGAGTACTCAACAACAGATTTCTCACATAAAACACATCACAAAATCTGGGCCCAAAAAAAACTTGTACCACCTGTAGGAATTTTATAAGCGCTCACTTTCTTTTCCTAGCGATACCTCACACACTAGTGGGTTCTTCGCTCTAGGATTCAAGATCGCAGCACAACCACCTACAGGACTTTTTCTTACACCTGTCCAGCTCCGCGTCTTAGAAACACCTCACAGCGCAGTGAGTTCTATACTTAGCGGCTTGACACAGGACTTTTTCCACCTGCCACGTCTGGGGATTTGCTTACGTCCCCTACCTAGTGCTATTTGCAGGATTTTTCTTCTTTTCACTCAACACCTGGCTGCACTTGCGTCTCAGAACGGTGAATCACCTATTGTTCTGTGCCTAACGGCGCAGAATTTTCACCTGCCATGTCTGGAGCCGCAGCTCCTACTTAATGTATTGCAGGAATTTTTCGTGGGTCCAGCCCCACTCCTTGGCAAGTTTCCTCGTCAGGCTTTGAACCAACACAGTGGCGTTACCTCACTTATCACACAAAATATAAAATAATAAAGAGAATACACAACAAACAAAAATTTTAGAACAAAAAATAAACTTATGGAGATCTCCTAATACTTTGTTACTTTATCCAGTCTTTCACTTATTAATACATATATTTATATTTATCAATTAATCTATCAATATTGGCAACATCAGAATTAATGTGTTCAATATACCTCAGGAGTTATTCCCTCCAGCCGGAAACACGCACACTAACAGATCATGAACTTTTAATGCAGAAATTTGATCAAACAGGTTTTCTGCTTACCTTTTATGCCGGCACACAAGTTGATGGTCTGTCAGCCCACGCTGATCCCAGATCCCCGGAGGGGCCCTCCGTAACGGCAATCACGTCGGGGTCACCAATAAATGTGGGAGATTTTTGTCTTCCACCTATTGATGTTGCCTCAGTACAAGTTATTAAAGATATACTTAAATTTAGTAAAAAGAAGCAAAGAAAGACTTCTCACTCAGTGCAGATCTGGATGAAGTAGACAAGATTTATTGCAGCAATAAACCCAAGTGAGCCATCTTAGCAATGCCTAGATTAGAAGTCTAAGCACTACCAAAGACAGACTGAATTCTACAGAAATAATCATGCCTTTTTATACAGTTTTATCGAGGGGAAGTCCCCATCCTTATCACCCCCACCTTCGTTAGTTCTCCTCATTCCTGGAAGATGTCCACCTAATTCCTGGAAGATGTTCCCATTATAATCCAACTTGTTCTTATAAATTCTCCTATTATAATCATAGTTTTTATATCTTATTTTAATATGTCATATACCTCGTCATCTGACTCATTTTATTATGTCATCTACCTCGTCATCGGACTCCGCCTTATGCTCATATTAGTTCCCATTATGTTTTAATTCCCTTATTAATTGTTTTCCATTATCTTTACATTTTTCCTTCTTCAGTTTTTAAAAATAGTGGGGCGTTACCTATTTTTACTATACCTTGCGTGGTTTTCCGGTTTGTTCTTCATTTCTCAAGAGACCAACCATGGGTAAGCATCTCCCTCGTATTGCTTCTTTACTTTTTCCCTCATTTTCCCTCTTTTGGTGTCTGACACATTCTTACCTTTATATTTACAGCTAATCGCAACTGCTCTAACACTAGCTACATCCCTCTGGATGACTCCGACAGTCAGGGCAGTCCGGATTATGCTCCTTCTGAGGACTACAACCCTACTGAGCCTGTTATGGACCGGGCCTCTGTGAGTTCTGTACAAGAAGAACCTGAGTCCTCTGGATCCTTGATGCAATATCTACAGGAGAAAGGCCTGGTCCTTCTAAAAGACTGCGTTTGTAGGCAGATAGTCCTCCTCAATCTTTTAGGCCCATAAGGCCGGAGTCCAGCACTCCAGCGCCATCCATCCAAAGGCCTGACTGTTATGTATCCGTTGGCACTCAGACCGATTTTAAGGTGTCTGTTGGTACCGAAACGGATTTTCCTCCCGTGCCAATGCCACTTTTGAATCGTGGTCATTCTACTTTTATTCCTCTGACTGATCTCCCTATTGGAGTTGTGCTGGCTCATAGAAGGTTTGATGTGTAATTCTTTTCTTTTACTGTTAATGTTACAGGCCCCTTATGTTATTCTTTACTTTTATTTTGGGCCATATATTTTGTATTCTACTATATGCTTTTATAAACTATGTTTAATGTACTTTTATTTCTTATGTTCTTTCTTTATTAAACATAATGCGCATACCAGCGTCTGTGTGCCTCTTTCTTATCTCTGTGTCATTCCTGACTCCACTGCACACCGGTATCTGCACATCTTTAGCTATGTGATTTATAGTCTAATGAGCACGTATTCCTTGCTAGGTGCTTTCCCCGTACGTTTGTTGACAATTATAATATATGTTTTTTAATTAAATGCGTTCCTACATGCACCTTTTCTCTGTGTCTTTAGATTCGCCTGGTACACTGAGTATCTCTAGCTCCTTACTGTGGCCCCCTGTGCCTGCTCTCCTTATCTCTTTCGTTTTTCCTGGTATCTTGTGCATGGGTCCTTCTCTGCTTACTTTTTATCCTTTGTTATTTAATATAATATTATTAAGGTTAATATTATGTTGATTAATATTGTCATATTGTTACATTACAAATATATTTTACTTAAAATATGCTTACAATTTGTTCCATCAATTAACTCAAGCAGCAGATTTTAATTAACACAACTCTTCAACCAGATTCAAACTAATTAGTGACGTCACCTGTATTGCCGTATGCTGTAATATTTTTGGCCACAGTGTGTCTCTCTCTCTCTCTCTCACTCTCTCTCGTGTGTGTGTGTGTGTGTGTGTGTAACAAATATCAGCCTGGGTCTCATGCTAGCTAGCCCAACTTTAACTAAACTTTGACTAAATTCCTTTATCACAGTAAAATGACTAAAATATCTGACAGTATATTATTAGTGTAACACACTGCAGGTGCACTGACTGGGCCGCTGCCCTCCACCATCACAGTGAAACACTTTCTCCTGCAGGTCTGTTCTGTCTTCTAGCTAGACAACATCATTAGGAGCCGGTATAGAAGACGTCCACTTCCTTTGGTCATATGACTGACGGTTGGATTCCATTCTGGCTCGATTGCTTTTCCTGTATTGAATTTTACTCCTTGAATTTCTAAGCTTGAATTTTTCTACCTGACTTTCAGAATATTAAATTAAAAGTAGATGAAACTTTGACTTGAAATTAAGACTTCACAGCTTGAAATGGACTGTTGAGAATTTCATATGACATTCAGAGCACATAATGTAACATTTTAAAGCCAAATATTTCAGTTTAATAAATTCAGTAGTATTTAAATTTTGAAATTAACAATTCAACATTGATTAAATTTCAAAATGTGTTTTTTTTTTACAGAGGCTGGTATCATTCAAATAATTATGATGCTAATTTGCTTCCATACATATGTGCAACCCCATAATCACCTGGAATACATAAATTCCTATACTGTCCGTCTAATAAGTGAACGACCATTTATCTATCTTGATTACAGAGACCCACTTTACAACATAACAAACATTGTCAGTCTTTTAATAAAAAAAATTAATAAATGAAAGTTTTTTTATATGTATATGTCATACACTCAAATTTTTAGTTGCTTTTGCTATGGTATTGTTGCGATAAGCTTATGCTCTGTCACAGCATTTATTTCATTTCCATCCAGAGTTGCATTAATTTCTCTCCAAGATCTTGTTTTGATGACAGGAGAGTCAGACCGCTGTGTAAAGCCTTCTCCAGCACATCCCAAACATTCTCAATAGGGAATCTCATGCTCCCTGAACCACTCTTTCACAATCTGAGCACAATGTTCAAATCAGTTATAAAGTATAATTTAAATATAAATAAAATAAATCAATATCACATCTGTTGGCACACAAAGCTAATATACATGAAGACTTAGAAAAAGTAGTTGTGTTGCCTGTATTAGTCTAGTGTCACGGCGTGCGCCTGTGATGAGCGTGCGCCCATATCTATTATCGCCCCTCACTCACTTGGTAGGCTCCCTTCTGCAGGTGTGCAAAGGGACGGGGCCGCCTATGCGGGCCGGCTGGCAGTGATTAACGTTAATAGGATCTCGGGCTTGCTCCGCATTATAAAAGCAAGGTGCGGAGTTTAGTCCGGGGTCCGAGAAGAGCCTAACGCGGTGGAGCTCGAGAGTGCCACGCGAGTGGGGAAATGGAACGTGCCCCAGAGACTTAAAAAGGACATTGGATTTCCGCCCTTTGAAAGAGCTGCACGAGCTCCCACGGCATCCTACGTTCCCGCATCGAGCCCGCCTTCGTGTCCTCGCCGCCGAAGAGGAAAAGGCCGTGAGGAGGACAGCGTTAAGATCACCGATCCCAGCCGGGAAAGCCGCCCAGCCGAAGGACGTCCGAGCGAGACTCACACCTGAGGCTCCTGGAGGCGGCAGGAGCACGGCGTCCTCAAAGCCGCACGGGAACTCTGGCAGGTCTGGGCCCACAGCGGGGCTCTCTGGAGGGTCTGGACCTCCATTGAGGCTGGCTGGAGGGTCTTGGCCTCCTCTGAGGCTGGCTGGAGGGTCTGGGCCTCCGCTGAGGCTGGCTGGAGGGTCTGGGCCTCCGCTGAGGCTGGCTGGACACTGGGTGCTGGCCTTGATGTCACCTGCCTCTTTGTTGAGTTTGGCCAGCTTTTCCTGCAGCAATGCCCCCAGCTCCAGCAGGATTTGCATTTGGCCCTGATCTCCCATCGATCGGCAATTGTTTATCTGCTGGATCCCCGGCTAGTTGGTGGAGCTCCAGCCTCCGCCGTTGAAGCTCCATGCCATCCACCCTTTGATCACCAGCAGACACAGGTCACCTGACCGAGGTGCATTCTGGGGAATACAGTTCAACAAAATCTACAAATGAAAACAAAAGGAAACAAAATGGAGTCTCTAGTTCATAAACACTAGTTTTTACATCCAGGACGAGCCAGCTGTGCCCAGAGGATTTTATCTCCACCTTCTACTCCACCTGCTCAGGGATTTTAGATTCTATTGCACCTTACAAGGACAGACCCATGAAGATCAAACCTGACGCTTGGCTAAATAATACCACTCGTGCCCTTAGGCAGCACTGCAGACAAGCCGAGCGCAGGTGGAAAAAGGACAAATTACAAGTTTCACTGGGAATACTGCGTGACAGTCTTTGTAATTATCAAAATGCAGTTAAAGAAGCTAAATGTATGTACTTGTCAAATGTAATTTCCACCAGCTGTAATCGTCCTAGGGTGTTATTCAGTAAAATTCAATCAGTTACAAATCCACTGTGCAATGTCCCAAAACATGTATCAAGGTTATTTTGTGATGAATTTCTTAATCATTTTGTTGATAAGATAGCTTCTGTTAGGCAGAATATTAACACTACTTCTAATGGTCTTGATGTATGTTCTTCTACGCCCTCATCTGTGTTTAACAGGTTTATGCCAGTGTCCCTATCTTTTCTATCTAAAGTGGTCCAGCAGTTATTCCCAACTAACTGTCCTCTGGACATTATTCCATCTAGGGTGTTGAAGCAGGTTTTTAACACAGTGGGTCCATGTCTCCTCTCTTTTATTAACAGTTGCCTTAGTTCAGGGTTTGTCCCAGATGTCTTCAAGCACGTTGTGGTCAGGCCCCTTCTCAAGAAATCCAATCTTGATCCTGCAATATTGTCTAATTTTAGACCAGTATCTCATCTATCCTTTTTATCTAAGGTTTTAGAAAAAGTTGTCTCTATCCAGTTACAGTCTTTTCTAGAAAAAAATCATGTTCTAGAGAAATTTCAATCTGGCTTTAGAACACGCCAAAGTACTGAATCTGCTCTTCTGAAGGTACAGAATGATATCCTCCTACCCCTTGACTCCAAAAACCTGTCCTGCTCGTGATGTTGGACCTCACTGCTGCTTTTGATACTGTTGACCAGTCGATTCTCCTGACACATCTGGCACAAGAAGTTGGCCTTCAAGGTCCCGTACTACAATGGTTTTGTTAGGAATCTCCACTAGAGGGCACTGTGTTCATGTCTGTCTGTTTGTAATTTTTGTTGGTCGACTCAGTTTCCCAGAAGGCACCTCGGTCAGGTGATAGGGCTCACCTGAACCGAGGTGGCTCATTAAACATCTTATAAATAGCAGTTTGTTCTGGGAAACTGGGACGAGCATTATACCGTCATGTGGGCATTCCTTTTTGTTTGTTTTTTGTTTCTTTAAGTTTATATTTGGTTTATGTTTTGTAATCCTTGTTTTCAAGAGGGCTCTTATTAGTTTTCCATATATTCTGTGTGTAGATGGATTCATGGAGCTGCCTTGTTCAGTGTTTAGTTAGGCTGTGTCTCCTCCTGTGTAAGTACTGTTCTGTGTATCCCCAGTGTCAGCCTTCTTGTGTAGTTCTTTGTTTATAGATCCCCTTGTCTGTTTAGATTTGTGTAGCCACATGAGGGCTAAGCCGCTCGCAGTGTTAGCCTCCAGTAGGCTAGCCTCTAGTGGGATTGACTGCTAGTGGTTCTGGTTGCTAGTAGGTTAGCCGCTAGTTTGGAATAGCCTCATGTGTGCCTTTCCTTTTGTGTTCGTGTCCCCCTATTAGGTCAGTACTAACCCGGTTAGCCACTAACTCCATTAGATACTAACCAGGTTAGGTCAGCATCCAGCGTCTCCATATTCCATATAGCTACTAATCCAACTCACCACTAACCCAGCCAGTCTATTCCTGTCTCTAGTCTCGTCTCTAGTCTCTGTGTCCCTGGTCTCCTGTCTCCAGTCCTGTCTCTCCAGTCCTGTCTCTCCAGTCCTGTCTTGTCTCTAGTTCACCTATGTGTCTTTAGTTAGCTCCAGCTCCATGTTTCCTTATGTTAGCTCCTTCTGTCAGTTCCCTGTGTTAGCGCTCAGTTCCCTGTGTTCAGCTCCTGTTCTTGTGTTTTTCCTGAGCCCTAGTTTTAGTTTGGGTTTGTAGTTTTGGTTCCTTTGTTTGTTTGTGTCTGTTTTTGAGTTTGTATTTCTTTTGTAAATAAAAGACATTTTCTGTTCAAAACCCCTCTGCCTTCATGCCTGCCCTACATGCCCACGACAGCTACATCAGCCGGTCTAGCCAGTACCACCAACCAGACCATGACAGGTTTAGGTCATATTTAACAAATAGGACTTTCTCTGTCATGAATGGTGATCTCTCTTCCTCTTTGGCCCCTTTGACCTCTGGTGTTCCACAGGGTTCCATTTTGGGCCCTGTTTTATTTTCCCTGTACATGCTGCCATTAGGGTCGATTATTTCAAAGCACAATGTTTCTTTTCATCTGTATGCAGATGATTTACAAATCTATCTGCCAGTTGTGCCAAATTCATCTGATGCACTAAAATCGATCCACAGTTGTCTGCATGACATCAAAACTGTCTCTGTGTGAATGAGAAAACAAAATATATTATGTTTGGCGCCTCCAATCCTTCTAGTTTTATCACTGCTGAATCTGATTCTCCGGTTCTTCATTTTAGCCAAGCAGTCAAAAATTTTGGGGTGATTTTAGACAGCTGTTTAAACTTTCAGACACACATTGACTCTGTTGTCAAGGCAAGCTTTTTTCATCTGCGCCTCCTCGCAAACGTCAAACCCTTTTTAAATCGGAGAAACCTGGAGAAAGCCATTCACGCTTTTATTAGTTCGCGGCTAGACTACTGCAACGCACTTTATGTTGGAATCACTCAAGCTCGTTTACATCGTCTGCAACTTGTACAGAATGCTGCAGCTTGTATGCTGACCAGTAATCGTAAATATGATCATATCACACCAATCCTATATTCTCTCCACTGGCTTCCGGTACAGTTCCGGATTCAGTTTAAACTTTTGGTGTTTGTTTTTAATGCGATTAATGGTCTGGCACCTTCCTACCTATGTGAGACAGTAATTTTTTATCTACAAAGTAGAGTTTTGCTTTCTGCTAACCAAAACCTGTTAGTGGTCCCTTGGTCAAGATCCAAACAATGGGGTGATCGCTCCTTTGCAGTGGCTGGTCCTAAGCTCTGGAACCCCATTCCACCTGAGTTACGCAGCATTATGAACCTCCCTCTGTTTAAGGCAAACCTGAAGACTCACTTGTTTAGAATAGCCTTTAATATGTTATAGTTTTATGTCATCTTTTTATAATTTTATCTTTTTATTTTTTATTATTATCATTTTTATGGCTATGACTATGATTTTATTTTTCATTTATTTATAATTATATTTTATTGTTTGTATTTTTATTTCTATTTTTTAATGCCATTTTATTGTCATTTTTAGAACTGTAAAGTGCTATAGAAATAAATGTTGATTGATTGATTGATTATTAAAGGTGATGTCATTACCCAGATCTTTGTGCGATTGGGGAAACTGTATTTCTCAGGAACATCTGAAATCATGTGAAAATAAAAATAAAATATAATAAACTGGCTGACAGTGAGGTGTTGTACGCGGTCTCACACACTCTGTCAACTTCTAATACACACACACACACACACACACACAGGTGAAAACCGAGTAATGAGGCACAGGTGTAAAGTTAACTGCTGGTGTCACCTTCTGTTCTCTGCCCATAGGTTGCGCTCGACTGCCTTAAAACTGAAAGTGAAACTATTTCTATTTTTATAAAGACAGGGAGCAGCGCGTCTACAGGAGAGAAACACAGTGAGTAAATAAATCTAAAGCTAAACCTCGTTAACCCCTTAGGGGTCTGAGGCCTTTTTGAAGACCTGCAGTGATTCAGCGCTCTTCTTAAATTTGTGTAAATTTCAAATCTTTACCAATATAGTAGCTAAACATTTTCCCTTATTTATGTAGAGCACAAACTGGGCTTTCATAATGTGGCTGATGGAAACATGTCAGATTCATGTGCAACTTTTAAACTTATGTCAAATTGCACACACACAAAAAATACAATTTCAAACTTTAGCAGAAAAGCTGAGAAAAAGGAGAATAAACAAACCTGGCAGATTGTTTTGAACACAGAAATGAGATCATGAAAGTGTTGGGTGTGTGTGTCCATAGCAAAACAACTAAGTTATAACACTCAGAAAGACCTTTTATTTGGGGTAAAGTGACTGATGTGCCTAACTTTTTTCAGCAGAACCTCTGTTTCACTGAATAATCTACTGTATGACTGTTCATGCATATGTAAGAGCCGTTCACACCTGGATCAGGTAACATCAGGTTTCACCAGGTCTCCTATTGTCTCAGCTGTTCACACCCGCACACACTCAGATTCCTCACACGAACAGGGCTTCTTTTGAGATAAAAAAAAAAATAAAGCATGGTTTCTGAAGCATTCATTGAAATACAATTCTTATGTACACACACAAAAAAAAAACTTCACAGCAAAAAATATATTGGTATAAAGCGCTGAAAATAAAGCTGAAATAAAGCGCCTCATATCGGCGCACGTTTTGCGCATTTTTAGCAGGTATAAATATGTGTCTGTTGTGTTTCTAGCGGATTATGAGAAGAGAAACTGCATTTTAAAAAATGATCTCTTATAAATAAATATATATCGACGCGCGCGCGTTTATCTGCCTTATGATCAAAGCTCCGCAAAGTGAAAGAGCGCATGCACGCGCCGCGGGCTCACGCGGACAAGTCACTAAAAGGCTTATTCACAACCACATTTCAGCCACACACAGACACCATGCATTGTGCTATGTTGTTGTTTGTCATCTAAGTATTTTATGAATGAAATAAAGCTGCTGATTTTGGTTTACACTTTCACTTTTCATCCCCTTTGATCAAAGCGCTGCCGATATGAGCCGACACGAGCAGCTTTGTTCCAGTCAAAATATACACAGATCACAAAGAGAGCAACTTTTTACAAAGCAGAAAAAATGTCAACTCAGTACCCCAGAGAAACAACAGAGCAGAAACATATAGTTGCTGAATAAACACTGCATTTTTAAAAGTGAAAGCGCGCGCGGTGAGCAGCTTTATTTCATCATTCCAGCCATTAGTGGTCAAGTAATTATTCACCGCCGGACACAAACAGCAAAAAGCACGTTAATAATAATAATAATAATAATAATAATAATAATAATAATAATAATAATGCTTTCTTGCTGTTTGTGTCCAGCGTTGAATGATTATTTGAAACTGAAGCGCTTCGTGTGAATTCATGTCACGAGTCATTTTATCATGGAGAGATTCTAACGTGCGTATAAGAATATTTACGTAAAAATATTTTGAAATGTTTTCGTTCCTTCATTCAAGCCCTTTCTGTTCTGTTGGACACTTGCATGCATCAGCACATCACATTGTTCCTTCTGTAAGGAGAGTTATTTCAGACTGTCTACATGTTTATCAAGTGAAGCTCCAGTGTGAACCCTTACAATTCTAACTGGTGTAAAACTGTATGACTGAGCTGTAACACCGTCACTAAAGCACATCATGACTTACAGGAGGAATCCGCTCCATATCTCCTTCTGTATCTAACATGAAGGGACAGTGGACGTGTGTGTGTGTGTGTGTGTATACATGGTGTGTGTAGGCGCGCGCAGTAGTGCTATGTGTGTGTGTGTGTGTGTGTGTGTACATGGTGTGTGTGTGTGTACATGGTGTGTGTAAGCGCGCGCAGTAGTGCTATGTGAGTGTGTGTGTGTGTGTGTGTGTGTGTGTACATGGTGTGTGTGTGTGTGTGTACATGGTGTGTGTACATGGTGTGTGTAAGCGCGCGCAGTAGTGCTATGTGAGTGTGTGTGTGTGTGTGTGTGTACATGGTGTGTGTGTGTGTGTGTGTGTGTACATGGTGTGTGTACATGGTGTGTGTAAGCGCGCGCAGTAGTGCTATGTGAGTGTGTGTGTACATGGTGTGTGTGTAAGCGCGCATTAGTCCTGTGTGCTGAAGTTGGTTCCCCCATCGAGATGTGTTTCTCTTAGCCCCACCCCCGTGAAAACGGCGCAGGGAGCGCGCATTCAGAGACAGGCTCGCCCCCGAGAGGTTGTGCGCGCACCACTGAGACTCTACAGAGTGTAAAAGTGACATTGTTACTGTTTTTAATCTCGGGAATGAAAGAGACGGAGATTTTCACATCCCATGAAAACGAAACTCATAACATGCATTGTGTTGTTTATTTTTAATCACTTTATACACAACACGTGATTTATTTATGATGTTTTATAAATGGAATCATTTTCTTTGGTACTTTTTGATAAACTATTGTCCAGTACCAGTGCTGATTCCTTTATACTCAGTTTGGGTTTATTCAGATTGATGTGATTTTGTAACCTAGTGAGTTGATCTCACGCTCATTAAATGCAAATGATCTCAAATTATTATTATTATTATTATTATTATTATTATTATTATTATTAATGTCTTGAGATGGGTCTCTATTATGGCACATATGTTTTTTCTCTACTTTACTGACAAGACATGTTTGAGAAGAAATATCAGACTGAATCTCTCCAGTGTTACTGCTGCCGTGTTTCCTGACCACAGGGAAAGTCTGTGCATCGTCTCTGTCAGATACTGTTTCCCTTATGTTGTCTAAGTAAAGACGTTCCCACACCTATCAGACTGTTACTACTGATTTGTTTCCACACCACAGGTGAATTAGCTGAGGTTTATCATTCTAAATATGTTCATTATAGCAAGGGAAACACATCCTGATGGATAGACTTGTCACTGTCAGATACTGTTTCCCCTCTGCTTTCTATGTAAATAACTTCCCACACGTGTCAGACTGTTACTGCGGCTCTCTGAGTTTCATCATTCTAACACTAAGTATGTTCATCTGTTCCTGGTCTAAGTACAAGCGTTTACACAACAAACATGAATTTGTCCTCATTCTAAATATGTTCATTATAGCAGCAGAAACACATCCTGAGGGCTAGAATTCATGCTATCAGATAATGTTTCCCTCTGCTTTTCATGTACAGATGTGCCTCCAGCTGTCAAAATGGTACAACTGACATTAGCTGAGTTTCATCATCATTCACTAATGGTGCAGGTTAAACTTCAGGCAGATGTCTAAGTACCGCAAAAGTCTCTTTAAATTGTGTGCAGACAGTTTTGTCTGATGCTGTGACAAAATATTTATGGACAGACAGACAGACAGTAATTTTTTTGAGACTGGGTTTTTGTGTCCTCTGGTGTATGAAACATAAAGATGTCATTGAAAGAGCGAGTTCTGACCAATGTACAGACAAAACCTTTCTTTTATTTATATAGATATAATAATATAATACTTTCTAAATTATATCTGATTAAACAATTTTCTGTTCCCTCTCTTGGTCTCACTTTCTCTGTGTGTAGTTTACAGTGTAATCCTGGGGGATAATACCTCAAAATGAGTGTGTCTGGGGAACAGGACACAAAGAAAGACGAGAGGTGAGTGAAGGGAGTGAAAGACTAAACACTGAACAGATCCGACTCTGGTGTGTATCTGTGAAAAGTCACTTGTGAACAAGTTAATTCAACAGTTTTGTCTCATGATGTTCAATAATTGCGTATGATTAATGACATTAAGCTACTGAGCAACACTGATGAAGGAGCATCAGCAGATTTTATCATTCATGTGTGTGTTTGTGCATCATGATCATAATTTATAAAAATAGAAAGTGTTCACAGTTTAGTCCACAGAATTCTGTTCTGCTCGCTGTGTGAAGAGATTTTTTTTTCACTATTGAAAAATGATTTTTAGTTTAATTATTCAGTTTTGCTACAGAACAGTAATAATGATGCAGTGGTTGTGTGTGTTTAGTCTGATTCCGGGTAAGAGATCAGACTCACCTGAACCCAGCTGTGTGTCCATGAAGAGTGACGCGTCAATGGATCTTCCTATTGTCTTTAGACCCAGAAAATATACTTACAACCTGAGGTGAGTATAATATCACTATTGGTCTCTACCCTTCAAAGCAGAATTAAACTTTAATGAAGAAGCAAGATTTATACTTTACATGTTACATAATACTGACTGTTGCCTATTTATATCTTAGATCATTAAAGAGAAAGAGATCAAACTCACCTGAACCCAGCTGGGTGTCCATGAAGAGTGATGCATCAATGGATCTTCCAATAACCTTTAGAGACACAGACTGTGCTACTGATCTGAGGTGAGTACAGTTTACCCTGCTTAAAAAAATACAACATAGCTCAGCATGATTTATATGCTGGTTAATTCTGGTCTGATGCTGGTTACCTGGTGAACAATTTACAGAAGAAAAAAAAACACCAAAGACCAGCATGATGGCGCTATAATGCTGGTCCCGTTACTGATGCTGGTGCCCAGCATACCAGAAGCAAAACACAATATATGCTGGTATAATTGCTGGTCAAGCTGGTGGCCAACTATGCTGGTGTTCAGGTCCTCCACTAGAGGTCACTGTTCTTGTCTGTCTTTTGTAGTTTTGTTGGCCGACTCAGTTTCCCAGAAGGCACCTCGGTCAGGTGATGAGGGCTCACCTGAACCGAGGTGGCTCATTAAAGTTCCTATAAATAGCAGTTTGCTCTGGGAAACTGGGTCGAGCATTGATTGTGTATATACTTATCACAGTCAAGTGGGCATTCTGTTTTGTTTTGTTTTTTTAAGTTTATATTTTAGTTTATGTTTTGTAACCTTTGTTTTCAGAGGGCTCTAGTTTTGTTTTCTGTATGTTCCTTGTTCTGATGGATTCATGGAGCTGCCTTGTTCAGTGTTTAGTTAGGCTGTGTCTCCTCCTGTGTAAGTACTGTTCCTTGTATCCCCAGTGTCGGCCTTCTTGTGTAGTTCTTTGTTTGTTTTTGTGTAGCCACATGAGGGCCTAGCCGCTAGCAGGGTTAGCCGCTGGTAGGCCTTGGCCGCTAGTAGGGTTAGCCGCTAGTAGGGTTAGCCTCCAGTAGGCTAGCCTCTAGTGGGATTGACTGCTAGTGGTTCTGGTCATTAGTAGGTTAGCCATTAGTTTGGAATAGCCTCATGTGTGCTTTGCTTCTTGTGTTCTGTTTCCCTATTAGGTCAGTACTAACCCGGTTAGCCACTAATTCCTTTTGTGAGCATATTTTAATTAAATGTGCATGCAACAATATGATAGAAACTATTAATCTTCGTAAAAAGAACATAGAGGTAAGGAGACAGAGGTGAGCTAAGGACAGTGTGATGTCACAGTAGCAAGAACATGCAGCATGAACCCAAATGAACTCTAGACAGGTAGCCATCTTGGATGTAAGATGCTTAGTGGACACTGTGTACCAACAGACCCTAGAGATGATGTAATCTTTGTACCCTGAGCATCCAAAAGTACCTGATGTCCCTAGACATTATGTAATGCCAATAGCCCCAGACATGAGGTAATCTCCTCAGACATGGGGTGATCTTAACTGTGATGTCACAGGGGTTGGATACATGTGCGGGCATGTCAAATTTAAAGGGACACAGACAAATAACCAAAGGACACACATTTAGCTTAATGAATAATAAGTTTAATAAGATTAGGCATAAAATAAAATAGCATGTGCACCTACATAGTGAATAAAATAGAAATACAAAGTATAAGGCCCAACATAAAGAAGTACAATAAAACAGGGGGCCTGGGTAAGCATCAAATAACAAAAGGCATAAGAAATTAAATATCAAGCATTCTCTGACCCAGACCCACATTAATGGGAAGATCAGTGTAGCTCCCCCCAGTAATTTCACGAGCATGAAGATTCTCTGAAGACTGGCAATTTATTGAAAGGTTAACCAGCAAGATAACCATCCAATCTTAACATGCCGTGAGAACTAAAGGCATAACATAAATACAAATACAAAAAAAAAAAGAATAAATACAGCATCTTCTTTATACACAACAATACAATCCACATTAATCACAAGTTAAATAAATGCAAAACTTACTTTATTGGCTGCTTATTACTGATGGAGAACTTGAGCTTTCACTCTAAAAAATTATCCTTAACTTTATAACTTTACTTGATCTTTTAACATTAAAGTAAACAGTAGAAAATATAGACACGCTCAACATGTGGTGCAAACGTCTTCCTTGCCGAGTCATTCGGTCTGCTTGTCATAATACAAGTCTCTTTCCTAAGCATGTTCAACTTACAAGTCTCCAACAACCTATTTGAAAATAATAAAATAAACATAAACTTAAACTGACTTCTATGTCAGTTACAATCAGTGTGAGGAATAAAAACAGAAATACCACGATTCAGAAGTGGTGTAGGCGCTTCAGGAAAATCAGTTTGGGTACCAACAGACACTTTAAAATCAGTCTGAGTACTGACACTTCTTAGACCAACAGGCCTTAAGAGAGACTGGGCTGGAGTACTAGACTCTGGTCGCACAAGCCTGAAAGAAAGTAAAGGAGAGCTATGTGCCTCCGGACGCGGTCTCTTAGAAGGACCGGGCCTGGAGTCATACTTCCTGACATAAGTAAGACCGCTCTTATGAAGAAATTGTGTCAATGATCCATCAGACTAATTCTGGCAAAAACTCACTTAGGCTCGGTCAGCAACAGGTTCAGTAGGAGTGTAATCCTGAAAGGAGTTGTGCTCTGGACTGTCCTGGCTGTCCGAATCGTCCAAAGGAATGTATTCAGTGCTTGGGCAGTTGCGCTTAGCTATAACAATAAAATAAAATACGTAAATACAATAAATTAGGAAAATAAGACAAATAATTAAAATGAGTGCGAGAGAGATGCTTACCCATGGCCTGTCTGTTGAGAACTGTAGAGTAACCCGGAAGAACTAAGAATATATAGTAAAATAACCGCCGCCCCTATATTTTTTAATAATAAACAAACTTAGTGCAAAGATAATGGAAAATAATTTGTAAGAAAAATAGATTATAATGGGGGAAAAGATATGGAGTCAGATGACGAGGTATATGACGTAAGCAAACAAGATAAGAGAAAATGTCATTACAATGGGTGACAATATTTGGAAAAAGCTGGATTACAATGGGTTAATAAGTTGATAAGGAATAAGAAAAAAAATGTACAGGGGAGGGGGCTAGGTGAGCGCTCCTCCCCTTGCAAACTGTATAAAATGGCCGGTGAGGTCACAGTACACTTCAGTCAGATTTTGGACATGCATGGGTCTATGTCCTAGGCATTGCCAAGCTGGCTCACTGGGTTTTATTGCTGCAATAAATCCTGCCTTACTTCATCCAGATCTACAAGGAGTCCGGAGTCTTTTCTTTGGTTCTTTTTAAAGTTAAAGTTTTTGTGTAACATTTGTAATTAGGGCAACTGTAACTAGTGTAGGAGAAAAATCTCCCACACTTTAGATACTAACCTGGTTAGGTCATCATTCCATTTATCCATATTCCATGTAGCTACTAACCTCACTAACCACTTACCCATCTGGTCTCTAGTCCTAGCTCTGTGCTCCATGTTTCCTCATCCTCAGTTCCCTGTGTCAGTTCCAGTTCCCTGTGTTAGAGCTCAGTTCCCTGTGTTCAGCTCCTGGTTCCCTGGGTCAGTCCAGTTCCCTATGTCTGTTTGAAGAGCGCTAGTTATAGTTTGAGTTTGTAGTTTTGGTTTCTTTGTTTGTTTGTGTCTGTCGGTTTCTTGTGTTTGATCACTCACGCTCTCACATACTCAAACATCTCTCAGATATCTGTGTATTCACTGGTGTGTGTTTGTAGTTATGAATATGATTTATAGTCCTTGTTAAACTTTTAACTAGTGTTTTGTTTGTTCATAGACCACAGAAGAATAAATCAAAAATCACCGAGAAGAGTCATTTGGACGCCATATTTAAGGTGTGTGTTTGTGTGTGTGTTTATGTGCATTTGTGTTTGTGTGTTACCGGCTCCAGACCTAGGAGAATCTGGACCGGCACAGGCCAAATCACGCACAAAACTGTGTATGATAAAGAGACAGACAGATTATTGCGTTGCTCGAGTGAATTAAACTGAATCAGTTTAACATGACAAAGACAATCACTGTTTCAGTAGGGACACATCATACATGGTGGTCTAGAATAAAACCAAAATTATCTCAATAAGACGGAATTCAAATGTGTCACTTCAATCAATACTCATATTACTACATTCAATGCAATGTAACTAGATTTTACATGTGAACAAAAGGTATTAGTACATGAACCACAAGAACCCAATACAAATGAATACACGTCTGTATTATGCAGTACTGGTCATACTTTGAGATATTAAAGTAATATTGTAAATATTAAAAGATTACATTTCTTAACCATATGTATAAATGCAAGAATGATGCCAATCGTCTCGGGTTACTTGGCTGTAACCCTGTTCCCTGATAAAGCGGGAACGAGATGCTGCGTGAAAACGCTATGGGAACATCTCTTTGTTGCCCGGTTGTGAAGCTTGTGCATGTCAAACCCGCCGAATACCTTCGGCTTATAACCTGTGCAGGCATGACGTCACCGAACAAGGTGCACCTGCAGGTTATAAATAGGAGTGAACCGGAAACATCCTCAGGTCAATTTTGTCTGAAGGACGTCCAGGCACGCCAGCAGTGCGGCATCAGAGCGCAGCATCTCGTTCCCGCTTTATCAGGGAACAGGGTTACAGCCAAGTAACCCGAGACGTTCCCTTTCAAAAGCTACACTCGATGCTGCGTGAAAACGCTATGGGAACGAGAATACCAACGCCGCCGCACTGCAAGTGTCTGGACCCCCAGGTTGTGTAGCGTGTGCGCACAAGCCGAGGAGGTCTCAGACCTAGCTCTGGGATGCTGACTCAAGGATCCGCGAACCTGGAGTAGCATTGACATCCAGACTATAAAATCTAACAACCGTGTGTGGAGAGGACCAGCCCGCCGCATCACACACCTGCTGCAGGGGTACGCCTCTTGCCAAGGCAATCGATGAGGCAATCCCCCTGGTTGAATGAGCCCTGATTCCCAGAGGCGAAGTGTGACCATGCGCCTCATAGGCTAGGGCAATGGCATCTCTCACCCAGTGTGACAGAGTCTGTCTAGTGGCAGCCGCCCCCCGGTTGCGACCCCCATGGCAAATAAAGAGTTGCTCTGATTTACGCCACTGGCTAGTGCGGTGGACGTAGATCCGAAGAGCACGTACTGGACACAGTAAGTGAAGTCTTTCCTGCTCCGGAGCTGTGAAAGGCGGAGGACAGAAGGCTTCGAGAACAACTGGGTGCATGGTTGAGAATGGAACCTTGGGAAGATAGTTCGGGTGAGGATGCAGAATAGCTTTGACTTGCCCAGGGGCAAAGTCTAGGCAGGATGGGGAGACTGACAGAGCCTGCAGATCCCCAATCCTCTTCAAAGAAGTAATAGCCATCAGAAAAACCATCTTAAGAGACAGAAGCTTGACAGGCGCTGACTCTAGTGGTTCGAACGGGGTGTCAGCCAGGCCTTCGAGTACGATAGTTAAGTCCCACGAAGGGACCGTCGCTCTAGTGGGCGGCTTCAACCGTTTAGCTCCACGAATAAAACGGGCAACTAAATGGTGCTTGCCCACAGAAACCCCGTCGTTCAGAGCGTGACAGGCCGAAATAGCGGCTACGTACGTTCTGAGCGTACTAGGGCATAAGCCCGAGGACAACTTTTCTTGCAGAAACTCCAGCACTGAAACAATCTGGCAGTGAACTGGGTCTATGTGTCTTGTCATGCACCAATTTTCAAACACACTCCATTTGAGGGCATAAGTTCTCCTAGTGGAGGGAGCCCTGGCACTTAAAATGGTTTCAATTACGCTGGCTGAAAGCCCAGCCTGTCTCAGTTGGTCCCGTTCAGGGGCCAAACGTGAAGGTTCCAGAGCTCGGGCCGGGGATGAAGTATTGTCCCCTGCGCCTGAGACAGAAGATCCCTCCTCACTGGAATCACCCAGGGTGAGCCGTCGAGGAGAGATATTAGATCCGAGAACCACACTCTGGTCGGCCAATGGGGCGCTATCAATAAGAGGCGCAACCCTTGTTGACGGACCCTCGCCAGGACTCCCGGGAGCAGAACTATAGGCGGAAACGCATAAAGGCGTAACCTGGGCCACGTGTGGGCCATTGCGTCCAGACCCAGGGGAGCTGGAGGAGTCAGAGAGTAGTAAAGGGGGCATTGTGCTGTCTCTTGTGAGGCAAAGAGGTCCACCTCTGCTACGTAAAATCTTTCCCAGATTTGACTGACTATTTCGGGGTGGAGCTTCCATTCCCCCTGTTCTACAGCTTGTCTGGATAGCAAGTCTGCTCCTACATTCATGTGCCCTGGAATGTAAATCGCCCTGAGGGACAGGAACTTGTCCTGTGCCCAAAGCAGAACCTGGTGCGCTAGCTTGTTCAAGCGGCGCGAGCGCAGTCCACCCTGGTGATTTATGTACGAGACTACCGCAGTGCTGTCCACCCGCACTAGGACATGGTAGCCTCTCAACTGCTGGAGGAAGTGTTTCAGGGCCAGAAACAGAGCCATCATTTCGAGGCAATTGATGTGCCACGCGAGAAGATGACCTCTCCAGCTCCCTTGTGCTGGACGGCCATCCAAGACCGCACCCCAGCCCATGAGGGAAGCGTCTGTCGTTAGCATCTTGCGACGACAAGACGGACCTAGAGTGGGACCCAAAGTCAGAAACCGGGGTCTGAACCACATAGAAAGGGTACGAAGCCCCAGGCGCGTAACCCTTATTAGCCTCTGGGGGTTGGCCCTTGAATGAAACCCCCTGGCTCTTAGCCACAGCTGAAACGCTCTCATGTGCAGAAGGCCCAAAGGTATCACCGTGGACGCAGCCGCCATGAGGCCTAAAGATTTCTGAAAGTGATGAACAGTGACTTTCTGGCCTAGCTTGATTTCCTTCAGGGTGTTGAGAATGGATTCGACACGAGCAGGAGACAACTGTGCCCGCATCGTGACCGAATCCCATGTGACACCCAAATATGTTGTCCTCTGAACAGGAAGGAGAACGCTTTTCGTGGCGTTGAGTCTCAATCCTAAAGAATGAAGATGGGCTAGGACGACATCCCGATGTCGAAGCGCTAGCTCCTGAGACCGGGCCAGAATCAGCCAGTCGTCTATGTAATTCAAAATACGGATGCCCTGGAGTCGTAAAGGAGCCAGAGCCGCATCCATGCATTTTGTATATGTGCGGGGTGACAGAGCTAGGCCAAATGGAAGGACCCGAAACTGGTAAGCCTCGCCCCCAAAGGCGAACCTCAGGAACTTCCTGTGCTGTGGCAATATTTCTATATGGAAATATGCGTCCTTGAGATCGATTGTCACAAACCAATCCTCTAGTTGAATTTGAGAAACAATCATTTTGACAGTCAACATTTTGAATCTGGATTTCCTGAGATAGCGGTTCAAGCCGCGAAGATCCAAGATCGGACGCAACCCCCCCCCCCTCTCTTGGGCACCAAAAAGTACCGACTGTAGTAGCCTGACTCTCTGTCTGGAAGGGGAACATGTTCTATGGCCCCTTTGCCCAGCAGAGTCTTTAACTCCTGGGCCAGCAGATGTGCTCGGTCCGGTTTCACGGAAGTGGAGACCACGCCGTTGAAACGCGGAGGACGATGTGCAAACTGAATCCTGTAGCCTGTGCCTACAGTCTTTTCTACCCAAGGAGATATGCCTGGCAGTAGTTTCCACGCTGCCAGCTTCTCCGAAAGGGGCACGAGCTTTGACACTTCGGCTGGATGGGGGGGTGTTAGGTGTTGGGTATCCTGAAGTATGGCAGGAGATACCCAAACACCCAACTCTTCGTTGGAGACCGGCGCTCCCCGAAACACCAGTGGTGGCGGGGATTGAACACCGGCCTCCAGGGAGTGCCAGGGAGGAGGCCCTGCTTTGTGATGAAGATCCAGGCGCCCCTCCCTGGGGGGGGGGCACCCCCACAGCCCCAGGCGCACGAACCTCAGGGCCTCTTCTTCGAAGAGAGGAAGCTCCTAAGATCTGGTCTTTTTGAGGCAGATTTCTGGGAAGGGCGGCGAGCCCCACCCCAGTCTTTACGAGGGGGTGTGCGGCTGGTCACGCTCTCCTTCTGGACCTCACGCCTTATAGGGGCCAGACCTGGCCGGGGCCGGGTGGCCGACGGTCCCGGTTCTTGAGCACGGCGGGGAAGGAACCTCCCAAAAGCCTGTTCATATAGCTTCGCCTCCCGAAACCTAGTGGCGACGGAATTAACAGCGTCACCGAAAAGGCCGGAAGGCGAGACGGGGGCATCAAGGAGGACAGCACGATCCTTATCCTTGATGCCCGAGAGGTTCAGCCACAGATGCCTCTCCGTGGATACCATGGCAGCCATAGAACGGCCCACAGCACGGGCCGTCTGCTTGGTTGCACGGAGAGACAGGTCTGTGGCTCGGCGCAGCTCTGCGAACGCCTTGTCATCAATAACCCCGCCGGTGCTCAGGTCCTTCAGCAGGTCAGCCTGGTAAGCCTGCAAAACCGCCATGGTGTGCAGTGAAGCGCCAGCCTGTCCTGCTGCCTGAAAAGCTTTGCCCACCAAAGCAGATGTCACTCTGCACGGCTTGGAGGGGAGGGTAGGCTTTTTCAGGGAGGATGATGTCCCAGGAGAGAGATAGCCTGCAAGCGTCTCTTCTATCTGGGGCATCATCATATAACCGCGTGCTTTCGCATCAACGATATTCGAATAAGTCGAAGTCGATGGCACAAAAACACGCGATGAATACGGCTTGCTCCATGAAAGGGTTAATTCATCATGGAGGTCACCAAAGAAGGGGAGAGAGAGACGTTGAGGCTCCTCCCCCCGGCCACCCAACAGAAACCTGTCGTCTAATCTCGAACGCTTAGGGGAATCTCGCTGCTGCGGCCAGTCGATATGCAATCGCTCGACCGCACGCGTTATAACCTCTAATAAATCCTCATAAGCTCTGTGAGCACTGGAGGAGCGTTGTGAGGAGGCTACTTCCATGGAAGCGAGAGAGGAAGATTCTTCCGCTCCTTCACAAGAAGCGCCGGAGCGCGCTTGCGAAGTGGAAGCTAAAACTTCCTGATCCGGAGAGAGCGCGAGAGAAAGGGGGAATTCCGTCTCGTGTGCGTCTGCCAGATCGGCACGCGAGCCCCAGGAATGCGCCGCGGCTCGCGGTTTCTCTTTAAAGGAAGCAAGCCGCGCGCGAAGCACCTTAATAGGGAGAAGATCACAGTACTCACATTCTCCCTGAAGCCCGAGGCGAGCGTGTTCTTCCCCCAAGCACTCGAGACAAAACTCGTGAAGATCGCCCTCCGAAAGAGATCTATCACACGGAGGCACGCATCTCTTAAGCAACTCTGCCATATCGGTGAGTTAATGCTGTTATTTTTTTATTTTGCTTTTGTTATGGCTTGCATGCACGCGCAAACACAAAGAGGTCCTGAAGACAAAAAGATCTGAGGATGTTTCCGGTTCACTCCTATTTATAACCTGCAGGTGCACCTTGTTCGGTGACGTCATGCCTGCACAGGTTATAAGCCGAAGGTATTCGACGGGTTTGACATGCACAAGCTTCACAACCGGGCAACAAAGAGGAGGTTGTGAGTCACGCAGCATCGAGTGTAGCTTTTGAAAGGGAACGCTATGGTTGAATCAATATAACTGTCTCCTTCACCCTATTACATTACATCTACCTTCATATTAACACTGAATATATTTAAAGGAATACAAACAATATAGAATTAAATACATTAATGACAAATATAAAACCTTACAACTAAAACAATTAATAGATGAATAAATGTGTTTAGAATACGATCTAATACAGATTTCTGAAGAAATCTATCAATACACGCTACCTTCACACCACTTCAGTTAATCATTAACTAATCGTTAGCTTTCGGCTAATTTTGTTAACCACGAGTGGATATAGTGTTTTTCATATACTTCAACCGAAATCAAATCATTTTATCTAACACATTCCAACAGCTTTTCCAAACATTTCATTCGAGTAAAGATGATAAATATTTCACACAAACCACTTTAGCAGAGTTTTTATCCGTATCTGTGTATGATAAGGACAAAGACACTCGAGTGAAGTTTAATATGACCCGGAATTCGAGCAGCCGGTCTCCTAGGTAACCCACTAAGACGTCTGCAGGTGTGGAGCGGAAATACATGAACCATTTAATTTACTCATAAGAATTCTAACGAGAATGAAATAAAAGAATAAACTAAGGAATTAAAATAAGGAGGGGGGGTAACTTTCTTTTCTTTTTTTAACCCTTGTTGTAGAATCATTTCCTCTACCTGTCACGTGTGTGTAAGTGTGTGAGTGTGAGTGAGTGTGTAATATCGCTACCTGTCAGCTGCCTGTGATGTGAGTAATCATTACATCTATTCCACTCTCACTGTAATGTGACAGAACACTAAGAGAGAACACGAGTGTATTCATTGACCTACATGCATGTTTTTTGCTCATCTACGCCCTAATCAGGAGCTGGAGCAACAGGATTAGAATAAAATACACTATTACAAAATTCCAGCGCTTAATCAGACAACAAAGAATGTTTACATTTAGTAATAAACACACACTCTTATGACATTATGATTTTGTATTGTTTCCTTTCTGTTTCTAATCAGGATCTGAAGCACAAAGTCATCACTCTGTTAAAGAATGAGCTGAAGAGATTTAAGAAGCTCCTGAGTCCAGATTACCCAGCATGCTCTAAGAGGGAGGTGGAGGATGAGGAGGATCAGAGCAGTGTCAGATTGTCAGCGCTGAAGATCACACTGCACGTCCTGAAGAACATGAACCACACAGATCTCGCTAACACACTGCAGAACAGTAAGAGCTCATGGGCTTATAACATCACTTTAACTTTAGAGGAAGGAAACTGCTGTAAATTTATTAAACACATCTCATCATAATGATGTGCTTTTATCAGCAGAATATAATAACAGATCAGTACTGACATTACATATGATGCACAGCTATAAAAATATCAATAGTCAACAGAGATGATCATTAAATTTACATTTTATCCTTCTGTTTATCAGAACTCGTCTCTGTGTACCGGCGAAACCTCAAATCCAAACTGGGTGAGAAATGTAAAAGAATTAATGAAGGAATCTCACAGCATGGAAGCTCAGCACTTCTGAATGAGATCTACACAGAGCTCTACATCACAGAGGGTTGGAGTGGAGACGTCAATAATGAACATGAGGTGAGACAGATTGAGACAGCGTCCAGGAGACCAGCAACAGAGGAGACACTCATCAAATGTAATGATCTCTTTAAAGACAAGTCCATCAGAAGTGTCCTGACTAAAGGAGTTGCTGGAATTGGAAAAACAGTCTCTGTGCAGAAGTTCATTCTGGACTGGGCTGAAGGAAAAGTAAATCAGGACGTCACCTTCATGTTTCCATTTCCCTTTAGAGAGCTGAATCTGATGAAGAAGAAACATCTCAGTCTGATGGATCTTATTCATCACTTTTTCACAGAAATAAAAGGATTAAAATTACTAGACTGTGAGATCAACAAAGTTCTGTTCATCTTTGATGGTCTGGATGAGTGTCGACTTCCTCTAAATTTCCAGGAGAATGAGAGAGTGTGTGATGTGACAGAGTCAGCCTCAGTGGATGTGCTGCTGACAAACCTCATCAAGGGGAACCTGCTTCCCTCTGCTCTCCTCTGGATCACCTCTCGACCAGGAGCAGCCAATCAGATCCCTCCTGAGGGTGTAGACCAGGTAACAGAGGTACGAGGGTTCAGTGATCCTCAGAAAGAGGAGTACTTCAGGAAGAGGATCAGTGATCAGAGACTGGCCAATAAAATCATCTCACACATGAAGTTTTCAAGAAGCCTCTACATCATGTGCCACATCCCAGTCTTCTGCTGGATCTCAGCCACTGTTCTAGAGAGAATGTTGGGTGAAGCCGAGAGCAGAGAGATCCCCAAGACTCTGACTCAAATGTTAACACACTTCCTGATCTTCCAGATCAAACACAAGAACAAAAAGTACCATCAGAAATCTGACCCTGATCCTCAGCAGACCAGCGAGAGTATCCTGGCACTGGGAAAACTGGCTTTCCAACAGCTGGAGAAAGGAAACCTGATCTTCTATGAGGAAGACCTGAGAGAGTGTGGCATTGATGTCAGAGAAGCGTCTGTGTACTCAGGAGTGTGTACTCAAATCTTCAGAGAGGAGTTTGGTCTTCACCTGGGGAAGGTGTTCAGCTTTGTACATCTGAGTGTTCAGGAGTTTCTGGCTGCTTTATACACATTTCTCTCCTTCATCAACAAAAATATTGCAAAACAACAAACCTGGTTAGATATTTTTACCAAATCAAACATGTCTGATTTCCTGAAGAGTGCAGTGGACAAGGCCTTACAGAGTGAGAATGGACACCTGGACCTTTTCCTCCGCTTCCTTCTGGGTCTCTCACTGGAGTCCAATCAGACTCTCTTACGAGACCTACTGCCCCAGACAGGAAGGAGATCGCATAGTAAACAGGAAACAGTCGAGTACATCAAGAAAAAGATCAGGGAGAATCCATCTCCAGAGAAATCCATCAATCTGTTCCACTGTCTGAATGAACTGAATGATCATTCTCTGGTGCAGGAAGTACAACATTACCTGAACAGAGGAGATTTCTGGTGTCTCAGTGGAGTCAGAATCTCTCCTGCTCAGTGGTCAGCTCTGGTGTTTGTGTTGCTGAACTCCGAAGAGAATCTGGATGTGTTTGATTTGAGTAAATATGACAGATCAGATGAATGTCTTCTTAGGCTGCTGCCAGTGGTCAAAGCATCCAGAAAAGCTGAGTGAGTCATTTTATAATCATTTGTAAATATCACATTTTAAAATCATTTATTAAATGTATTACTAACTACATAAACTTTATTGATTTATTAATTAATTAATTCATTTATTTCTCTAACATGGAGTAATGAGGGAGTTTACTAAATAAATGTCACAAACAAACGGAGACGGACCAGAAGACTAGCAGTTAGCCCTGTAGCGTAGATGGTAAACCCAAACGCGGAAGTAGCGCGAGTAGGCAGGATAACCACGCTGTTTATATTTAGAACTCTCTCTGAATGAGAGCAAGAGCTTACACAAATAAACCCGCGTTCTAATAACACACACTCAATCGAAAGCAAAACCCAAGAAAGTGAGTACTCACGATTAGACGGACAGAGCGTCGGCGATAGCATGGGCAACTCAATGACTGAGCAATGTGTGGAGCCATCTTGTCTCCTTTTATGCTTCCTGAATAACGACCGTACTACTTCCAGGTCCTAGTGCCGGTCATGTTAGGAGTGCGCATGACAGTACCCCCCTGTCCAGGACCGGCACCCGACGGTCCTGGGGTGGAGGATACCCGAAGACGGTAGTCCCGGATTAGCTCGGGGTCGAGAATGAACCGTGCCGGAATCCAGGACCGCTCCTCAGAGCCGTAACCTTCCCAATCAACTAGGTATTGCACGCCTCTGCCCCGAGGCCACGAATCAAGGATCCGACGTACGGTATAAGCGGGACCGCCCTCAATGATTCGGGGAGGGGGAGCAGGGTGGGTGGGTTGAACCATAGGGGAAGTGGTGAAGGGTTTGAGTTGGAATATATGGAATACCGGGTGGATCCGGAGCGCCGCAGGCAGCTGGAGCTGGTAGGTGACAGGGTTAATCCGGAGGGTGATGCGGTATGGACCGATGAATCTGGGGGAAAGCTTCCGTGATTCTGTTCGTAGGTGAAGGTTCTTGGTAGATAGCCATACCTTGTCACCTATCTGGAATAGTCGTCCCGGAGAGTGTCGACGGCGATGTTGGAGGATGTAACGGGTGTTGGAGCGTCGGATGGCGTTGTTTGCTTGGTTCCAGAGCCGTCGACACCGACGAACCAACTGTTGGGCCGACGGTACTTCAACCTCCGGTTCTTGGTGGTCGAACATCGGAGGTTGGAAGCCGTAGCATGCCTCAAATGGGCTTAGATTGGTGGCGGAGGAGACGTGGAGGTTATGTGATAATTCTGCCCAAATGAGGTAGCGGGCCCAGGAGCACTGGCGATCAGCGACAAAGCATCTCAAGTAGCGCTCCAGTTGTTGGTTGGTCCGTTCCGTCTGACCGTTAGTCTGTGGGTGGTATTCAGAAGACAGACTACAGGTGGAATTGATCAGACGGCAGAAGGCCTTCCAGAACCGGGAGGTGAACTGGGGCCCCCTGTTCGAGACGATATCCCTTGGGAACCCATGCAGGCGGACTACGTGTTCTAATATCAGCTCGGCTGTGTTTTTGGCTGACGGGAGTCCGGGGAGGGCTACCAGGTGGACAGCTTTGGAGAACCGGTCGACGATCGTGAGGATGGTGTTCTTCCCTTCGGAGACCGGCAGGCCCGTGATGAAGTCGACGGCAATGTGCGTCCAGGGCCGACGGGGAACTGGGAGTGGTTGAAGTTCTCCCGGGGATGGTTGGTTGCTGTCTTTGGCCCGGGCGCACACTGGGCACGCCTGGACAAACTCATCAATGTCCCTCTTCATGTTGGGCCACCAGAAGGCGCGTCGGATGAATTGTAGCGTGCGGTGCCTTCTGGGGTGACCTGAGAGGAGATAGGAGTGCCCCCATTGAAGCACCTCTGGCTTGACGGTGTTGGGCACATAGAGTCGTCCAGGCGGCACGCCTGGCGGTTCGGTCTCCGCAGCCTGTGCCTGGCGAACCCTCGTCTCTATGTCCCAACGGAGTGGTGCGATGATCTTGGTAGGTGGTAGGACAGGCGCGGGGTCCGCCCGGGGGACGACTTCCTCGTACTGTCGTGAGAGGGCATCAGCTTTGATGTTCTTGGACCCCGGGCGATATGACAGGTGGAAATTGTAGTCCTCAAAAAACAGAGCCCATCGCGCCTGTCTGGGGTTCAACTGTTTCAGCGACCGGATGGTGATGAGGTTCTGGTGAAGACAATGAATCCAGACAATGAATGGCTCTCTGGTGCCCTGGAGCCAGTGACGCCATTCCTCCAAGGCCCACTTTATGGCCAGCAGCTCGCGGTCCCCTACTCCGTATCGCTGCTGAGTGGGGTCAAATTTTTTGGAGAAGAAGCTGCAGGGGTGCAGCTTCTGGTCTGGACCTCGTTGGGAGGGAATCGCCCCGGCGCCCATGTCCGACGCGTCCACCTCCACAACGAATGGTTTGTTGGCATCTGGATGAAGGAGGATGGGAGCCGTAGTGAAGCGGCAGCAAAGTTCACGAAAGGCGATAATGGCAGTAGAGGTGAGGTGAAAGGGGTGAGATGATGGACGTGTCAGAGCGGTTAGTGGAGCTGCAACCATACTGTAGCCCCGGATAAAGCGACAATAGAAGTTCGCAAACCCGAGGAAACGTTGGAGTTGTTTAAGAGTCTTGGGTAGGGGCCAGTGACTCACAACCTCCAGCTTCTGCGGGTCCATGGCCACACCCTGGGGCGAGATGACAAAATCCAGGAACGTGGTGGAGCGCTCGTGAAAAGCGCTCTTCTCCAACTTACAGTACAGCTGGTGGGCGAGCAATCTCTTCAGAACCGCTCTGACGTGTTGTACATGTTCACTGAAAGTCCGGGAGTATATGAGGATGTCGTCTAGGTAGACAAACACCCATCGACCTAACATGTCTCTTAGAATGTCATTGATGAATTGTTGGAAAACCGCTGGAGCGTTGCAGAGTCCAAATGGTATTACCAGACTTTCATAATGACCGGTGGGAGTGATGAAGGCCGTCTTCCACTCATCGCCCTCTCTGATGCGCACCAAGTTGTAGGTGCTCCGGAGGTCCAACTTAGTAAAAATGGTGGCACCAGAGAGGGCGTCCAGGGCAGAGTTGGTAAGAGGCAATGGATGTCGGTTCTTGATGGTGATGTTGTTGAGCCCCCGATAATCGACACATGGGCGTAAGTTGCCGTCACGTTTCTTCACAAAGAAGAACCCCGCGGCAGCAGGCGAGGAAGAAGGCCGGATGGTACCTTGGCGCAGTCCGCTAGAAACATATTCCTCCATCGCCTGCGTCTCGGTGGCAGATAAAGAGTAGAGGTGGCCGCGGGGTGGCATGGAGCCTGGTTGAAGGTCGATGGCAAGGTCGTAGGGGCGATGAGGAGGTAGGTGGGTTGCCCGTCTTTTACAAAACACCTCAGCCAGGTCTCGGTAGGCACTCGGGATGTTGACCTCGGGGGCCTCGGACTCCCTAGAACACGTCCCAGCCCGGGCCCATAGGCAGAGTTCAGAGCAAGTCGGTCCCCATTGTAGGATCCGGCTTTGTGTCCAGGATATGAGCGGGTCGTGACGAAGTAACCAGGGATGTCCGAGAATGAGGGGAGGTGATGAGATGGGGGTGAGGTAGAAGTGAAGCTATTCCTGGTGTTGTTCATGGTGATAGGTTGAGTTTGGAAGGTGATGGGGCTGGAGGAGAGGGGCCGACCATCGACAGATGTAATATTTACGGGCTGGGATAACGCCTCGATCTTTACCCCCAGTTTCTTGGCATAAGAAGAGTCAATGAAGTTACCAGCAGCACCGGAGTTGACGAAAGCGGTACTTCCGACTCGTTTGTGGCCAAACTGGAGGTGTACTCTTTTTTTTTTTTTTTTTTTGGATTTTTCCCCGATTTTCTCCCTAATTTAGTCGTGTCCAATTCCTCCCCGTCACTAGGGGGCTCCCGCATTAAGGCTGCTACTACCACTCAGCCGGGAGGGCCGAAGACTATCACGTGGTTCGGAGGAAACACGAACGCCAGACCGCATCTTTTCGAACTGCTCGCTCGCGCACCGTTGGGGGCGGCGTAACACACTCGGAGGACAGCGCTATCCGCTCCCTCCGTTGCGCGAGCTCACAGACGCCCCTGACTGGCTGTAGAGCCGTGATTAATGTGGGAGCACTAAGTACCTCTCATCCCTCCCCTCTGAGAGAGCTCGGCCAATCAGCTCTCTCTAGACCTCCGGCTGCGAGAGGTTACAGCACCACCCGGGATTCGAACTAGCGATCTCCGGATGATAGGGCGAGCGCTTTAACCACTGCGCCACTCGGAGGCCCCTGGAGGTGTACTCTTACCGTGAGACGGGAATCATTGGTCAGGGTGGTGGAGAGGGAGATGGAACCCGGTGAGTCACTCTCACTTCTCACCGGGTCTGCGCGTTTCCCGGGCGTAGAGGACAGATGGCCCGGTGATGCGCTGCTGACCAGCAATACGCGCAGAGACCCTCTCTATATCGTCGTTCCCGTTCTGCAGTGGTTAAGGAGGCGCGCCCTAATTGCATGGGTTCCCCGGCTCCGGTGACAACCACGGCGGGAGGTGGAGAACCGACGGATCCGGTAGGTGCAGTGGAGAGTGAGGAACGAGCTTCCGGAACAGGCGTGCGAGAGAAGAAGGAGGAGCTTCGGGGCGTGAAATGAGGCAGTGGTGGCATGATGGACGGCAGGGTGCGAGGAGCTGGCTTAGGGTGGGCGAGCAGACTCTGGTCGATCCGGAGGGCGAGTTGGATTAGGCCCTCCAAGGTGGCTGGAAGTTCACGACCGGCGAGCTCGTCCTTAATGCGTGCAGCCAGTCCCTCGTAGTAGGCCGTCCGGAGGGCGGAGTCTCCCCAGTCGGTTTGGACGGCAAGGGTTCGGAAATCCGCCGTGTAGCGGCTCACGGACGAGCCCCCCTGCCGCAGATGATATAATTTTGAGTCGGCCTCCACCTCAGCAGCAGGATGTTCAAAGGTGAGTTTTAGCTGGCGGGTGAACTCTGTATAAGAGTAGGCTACATCTGAATCAGATCGCAGGACCACCGTGGCCCACTCAGCTGCCTGCCCGGATAGCAACGAAACGAGAAGAGCAATGCGCAGTCGGTCTGTGGAGTATTTGGTGGAATTAAACTCAAACACTAGATCCAATGCGGTTAAAAAAACACTGCACTTCCCATCTGTGCCATCCCATTTGTCCGGTAAAGCAATGAAGACATCAGAAGAAGGGGGAGGGGGTGGCGGAGCAGCAACCGCTGCGATGGGCATGGCAGCAGCCAGCTGAGCAACCGCCCCGCGGAGCGTCGCATTCTCCTGCCGTAGCTCCACCACCTCGCGGCGCAAGGCCGAGACGTCTTGGAGGCCTTGGCGGAGGACCGCGACTTCACTACTGAGCTGATCGATCAACTTAGCGTGCTGGTCCACCACATCGCAGAGGTGAGCGTAATCCGCTGGGTTTACTGCTGTTGGCTCAGTCATTCTGTCACAAACAAACGGAGACGGACCAGAAGACTAGCAGTTAGCCCTGTAGCGTAGATGGTAAACCCAAACACGGAAGTAGCGCGAGTAGGCAGGATAAGCCACGCTGTTTATTTCTAGAACTCTCTTTGAATGAGAGCAAGAGCTTACACAAATAAACCCGCGTTCTAATAACACACACTCAATCGAAAGCAAAACCCAAGAAAGTGAGTACTCACGATTAGACGGACAGAGCATCGGCGATAGCATGGGCAACTCAATGACTGAGCAATGTGTGGAGCCATCTTGTCTCCTTTTATGCTTCCTGAATAATGACCGTACTACTTCCAGGTCCTAGTGCCGGTCGTGTTAGGAGTGCGCATGACAATAAAGAGCAGTGATAATTAAATTACTCTTTTCTCACTCTCTTTTACGTAATTAGTCAATATTTACATTTTATTTAATTAATACAAACACAAATATTCAGATGATTAACTGCAGATTCGGACTGCACGTGTGTGTGTGTGTGTGTGTGTGTGTGTGTGTGTGTGTGTGTGTGTGTGTGTGTGTGTGTGTGTGTGAGCGAGAGAGAGATGTCAGTGTTCTGATGTATCATCATTTCTCTCCCAGGCTGTGTGTGTGTGATCTCTCAGAGGAAAGCTGTAGAGTTCTGTCCTCAGTTCTCAGCTCAAACTCCTCCAGTCTGAGAGAACTGGACCTGAGTGACAATAACCTGCAGGATTCAGGAGTGAAGCTGCTCTCTGCTGGACTGGAGAATCCACACTGTACACTGGAGACACTGAGGTCAGATCATCACTTTCACATTCTGTTTATCTTATTGTCATTATTATAGTATAAACCTAATAATAGTCAAATGTAGAGTAACAAGTCTGATGTATAACAAGAGACTGAGAAAATATTAAACACCTGTATTAATGTTCTAATGGTTAATAATCAGTTAAACTACACAATAATCAAAAATGTTTCATTGATTTGATCTGAAAATGCATTCTGGGTACAGAAGATCAAATAGTACGCCCCCTACAGGTGCATTGTGGGATGTCTCATCAAGAGAATCACAAATCTCAGGAAACATTTTATAAAGATTTTTAAATTTAAAGTGTGTGTTATTGTATGTACTTATGCGTCAGTGTGTATGTCTGTGCATCTGTGTGTGTGTGTGTGTGTGTGTGTGTGTGTACTGTGTGATGGTTGGTTGTGTATCTTACTGTTCAGTCCTCTGCTGTGTGTATTATTTCCCCTCCTACACTGTCTAGTTCATCCCTGTGTGCTGGTCACATGACCTCTTCCTTGTTCAGTGTGTGAAGTATTTTAAGTTTTTTTTTTTTTTGGATTTTTCCCCGATTTTCTCCCTAATTTAGTCGTGTCCAATTCCTCCCCGTCACTAGGGGGCTCCCACATTAAGGCTACTACTACCACTCAGCCGGGAGGGCCGAAGACTATCACGTGTTTCCTCCGAACCACGTGACGCCAGCCGACCGCATCTTTTCGAACTGCTCGCTCGCGCACCGTTGGGGGCGGAGTAACAGCGCTATCCACTCCCTCTGTTGCGCGAGCTCACAGACGCCCCTGATTGGCTGTAGAGCCGTGATTAATGTGGGAGCACTAAGTACCTCTCATCCCTCCCCTCTGAGAGAGCTCGGCCAATCAGCTCTCTCTAGACCTCCGGCTGCGAGAGGTTACAGCACCACCCGGGATTCGAACTAGCGATCTCCGGATGATAGGGCGAGCGCTTTAACCACTGCGCCACTCGGAGGCTACCAGTGTGTGAAGTATTGATCAGCTCTTGGGTTTAGTTCCCTATGTGTATTTAATTAAAGCCACTTGCTCTTGTGTCCCTCTGCCTTCATAACACCAGCAATGTTTCTCCTCCTGCTTCAGATCAGATCACAGAACTGAATTAACATTTTATTAAAGTACTAAATGATCTGAGATTAAATATTGAAGCAGATGGTGTTTTGGTGTTTGTGCTTTTAGTGCTGTTAGATTTTCCTGCTGCATTTACACTATAGATCAGACAACACTCCTGAACAGCCTGAGAATAGTTGGTGTTTCTGGAATTAAACTGGTTTTCTACAGATTTAACTGGAGGACAAAAATGTGTTATTTTAGATCAACATCAGATAAACACGATATTCTGTGAGTCGTACTGTGATGCTCTGTATAGAGGGTGTGCACATGTCACTTTCACATTAAGACACATTAAGATGCTACAAATAGAAACAAAAGTTATGCTTAAATTGTCATCTCGCTAGCTAACATTCTCTCCTCCTTTTATAAGGAACACATGGATCATTATTACGGAGGTTTTTTAATAAATATTTTTAAAAATAAATGAACGATGCTAAATGTTTAATAGATGACTAGTCAACACAGTGACTTCTCCAAAATTCCAACATATCTGACACCAAATCACGACAAACAAATCCATGTTTCGGCTGCTGGATTCCACTTGTTTGTGAATGTACAAATAGATTTATCAAGTAAGTCAAAGGCATAACAGCGCCTCTCCATTTTTTTTTTTTTTGATTTTTCCCCACTTTTTTCCCTAATTTTAGTCGTGTCCAATTCCTCCCCGTCACTAGGGGGTGCTCCCACATTAAGGCTACTACTACCACTCAGCCGGGAGGGCCGAAGACTATCACGTGTTTCCTCCGAACCACGTGACGCCAACCGACGTTTTGGCGTCACGTATTAATGTGGGAGCACTAAGTACCTCTCATCCCTCCCCTCTGAGAGAGCTCGGCCAATCAGCTCTCTCTAGACCTCCGGCTGCGAGAGGTTACAGCATCACCCGGGAATCGAACTGGCGATCTCCGGATGATAGGGCGAGCGCTTTAGCACTACGCCACTCGGAGGCCTGCCTCCCCATTTCTGATGCGTTTCTGTGGGTCGCGGTTTTCATACTCGCATTGTTGCTCAAAAAGCTTTTTGCCTCTCAGTGGCAGTGTATCTGCAGTGAATTACACATTCTGATGTCGTGTGCATACTCTCTCTATAGGCCTAGCTTTTCTACACACACACACATACACACACACACACACACACACACACACACAGGATCAGTTCTGGGCAGTTCAAGTTAATATCAGAACATGAATGTAACGTCAGTATTTTGTCTTTTAATAATTTCTTGGAGCCGAAATGAAGTAAACCTTCTGTTACTAATTTGTCTTTTTTTACAAATTTCTCTGACGAAGGATTTCTTCAGTGTTCTCTCTCTCCCTCTGTGTGTGTGTGAGACAGAGAGTTTCAGTTTTAGCCACACTTTATTTTGAAACAAAAGAAAAACTTACTTTACACACACACACCCATATATATATATATATATATACTGTATATACACATACACACTGTAACGGGTTCGACCCTATGTGCACGGGCAGCACCATGGACACGAGGCGAGGTCTTGAAGAGAAAAGGATAATTTATTTAGGAAAAATGGTTGATGGAAAGAAAGGAAGGAATGGAGTGAAAGGTGCACGTGCAGGTCCGGGGCAGTGCCATGCGGGCAGGCTGGCGATAAGGTGGCAGTGGGTGGAGTGGCTCCTGCTCGCTCCCTACACGCTTCCTCTCCCGCTGTCGATGGCCGGCCTGGCCCGGGCTCGGTGCGGGAGTGTAGGTGCCGCAGGAGCTTGTGCAGTTCTTTCCCGCACTGTCCTCAGTGTGGAGATTAAAGGGCGGAATTCTCTGGGGCGCGTCATATCTCCCCGCTCGCTGGCCACTCTCCGCCGCACGTCTCTTTACGTTCTTCCTGGACCCCGGACTAAACTCCACCTCTTGCTTTTATAATGCGGAGCCAGCCTGAGATCCTATTAGCGTTAATTAGCCGCCTAAGCGGGTCCGAATAGGCGGCCCTGTCCCTTTGCATGCCTGCAGAAGGGGGTGCCGCCTACCTAGGCAGCCTACGGAGTGAGCGACGAGCGATAATAGATTTGGGCGCACGCCCATCACAGGTGCATGCCATGACCACACGCACATTCATATATATACACACACATGCAGTATTTACATTTTTTAAACTCCCACTAAGCCACCACCCCCCTTCTCTACTATTAACAAGACCACTTTTGTCCTTTTTTGTTTTTTTTTTGGTTTTGTCCATTTGCTGTTCTATTTACAGTTTGTGGTTTGCTTCAGCTGTTGTCCATTTTTTTTCTTCCTTCTGAGTGTTGGTTGGTTTTTTGTTGCCTGTGCGTTGGTTTTTTCAGTTCTTTTAACAGTTTTACTACCTGTCTCTTCTCCGCTTTAGACAGCTGTAGAAAGAAGCTGACCTGCTCCTCTATGTCTACAGGTGTGTTTGGGTGTGTGTGTGTGTGTGTGTGTGTGTGTGTGTGTGTGTGTGTGTGTGTGTGTGTGTGTGTGTGTGTGCGGTGCTGCACCAGGGCCTCTTCACTCTCCTGTGCTGCGGCGCTCTGAGTCTGACTGCGGGTTTTCCGTTTATTTGTTGGTTCTGTGGCGGACGTCTCCTCTCTTTTTCTCCTCGGCTTGATTGTGGTGTTTTCATTAAGTGTCTGTGGCGATGTGCTGGTCTGTGGCTGCTGTATTTTGGTGCAGACGTTAGGGACGTGGTCACTGTCAGCACTGAACACTGTACCGGCATCAGGTTTTGCCGGGTGTGTCTCAGTGATGCCGGTGTGTTCAGGATTGACCTCTTTGAGTTCTGGTGTGTCGTTGCTCTGGTTGTCGGCGAGGCCGGTCGCATGCACAAACTCCTCGATGCTCCCCCGCTGACTGTCGTCACGCTGCTGCCTCTGTTTCCCGGCCGTGTCGCCCCGTGAGCTCCTCAGCTGCACAGCCCCGTGCCCAGCCTTTTGTGACCAACGTCCACGCACTCGAAACACCTCAGCCGCTCTGAAGCGGCAAAAACAGTGTAACTGCTTTCACCCTCTTTACACTTAAAATTTACATTAAGTGTCTCTTGATTATTTAAAACCATTAGGCTCTGATGGTGGAGCGCTTACACCCGAGCGGGAAACAGTAGCTCTCATGGGACTGACAAACTTCTCAAATCGGCGAGCTCCCTCATAATCACCTCATCCTTAATAAATGGGGAACCACCCATGTCGCAGAGACAGACAGAGGGGTGACTTGGACTGTAGATCCTCTCACGTTGATTCCGGTTTTTATTGGCGTGCTTACGAGCATTGTCTTTATTAGGAAGACCACCACAGCTTTGTTCATCCGGGAGGCTGAGTAGATATTTTCACACACCACCGCCAGTAACACGTCTTCTATCAGTACTCCGTCCTCCGACACACACTTAACGCCATGCCAGAGAGACAGAGTCTCCACACCGGCCTCAGAGGCCATGGTGCCCCACTCCCTCTCTCTTACTATAAAGTTTCAACTTTGTTTGTTAAAAACATATACCAGTAGAAAAAGAAAAAATGTGAAAAAAGACACAAGCTTTCAAAATTTGGCAGGATGCCAATCAGTCCTCCTCACACCCGGTGCAGAAAGAGAGAGAAGTAGAGATGTCAGTGTTCTGATGCTGACTCCTGCTCCATACTAATGTTGGGATCGTTAATAATTAGGTTAAACTGAGCAAAAAACTATAATGTTTCATTTATTTTACTTGTTTATCCTGGTCACGCAACTTCTGTTCAAAACTTTCCACCATTTTTGACCTGCCTGCTGACTACACTGCCCCCTACTGTTTACATCCAAATTGCATCTTGTAGACACGTCATGTTAATTTCTGAGGACGTTCACAAGCCAAAGGAACACAGGTTATGTGAAACACACACACACATACTTAGAGACACCCCTACAGTCATTCAGGAACAAGCAAACCGCTTTTCAGAGCATCATAATCACTTGCAGATGCAGGACGTAAAAAAACGATGCTTAGTAAAAACTAAAAAAAAACAAAAGCCCACTGTCACTCAGGAGAAAGTGAACAGAGACAGTAATTTTTTAAAGCTTCTATAATCGTCGCACAACCAGGAATGTATAAAACTCTCTCTCTCTCTCTCTCTCTCTCTCTCTAACACCTCCTGGTTCGTCTCTGGATGAACATCTGTACAACTTCCACTCTTTGTTCTTCAGGATTTCACCAGGACATGTTAAAATGCTTCATGTCCTTTCTGGGATCAGATATTCATGACACCAGGCGTTTGGCTAAACAGATAAATACTCAAAGCCTTTTACTGTTAATAAACAAAGACCTTTCTGACAAACAACGTGTGTGTGTGTGTGTGTGTGTGTGTGTGTGTGTGTGTGTGTGTGTGTGTGTGTGTGAGAGAGAGAGTGAGACTGCGTCTCTCCTGGAGTCAGTAAGATTATCGAGCACAGCGGACAGACCGAGAGACTTGTTTATTTTATTACATTTCTCCTTTCAATGCAAATGATAATTTGTCTGATTTTCTTTATATTTAATCTGTATGATGTAAAACTGTGTGTGTGAGTGAGCGAGAGAGAGGTCAGTGTTCTGATGTATCATCATTTCTCTCCCAGGCTGTGTCGGTGTGATCTCACAGAGGAAAGCTGTAGAGTTCTGTCCTCAGTTCTCAGCTCAAACTCCTCCAGTCTGAGAGAACTGGACCTGAGTTACAATAAACTGCAGGATTCAGGAGTGAAGCTGCTCTCTGCTGGACTGGAGAATCCACACTGTACACTGGAGACACTGAGGTCAGATCATCACTTTCACATTCTGTTTATCTGATTGTCATTATTATAGTATAAACCTAATAATAGTAAAATGTAGAGCAACAAGTCTGATGTATAACAAGAGACTGACAGAATATTAAACATTTTACTATTTAAAGCTTTCAAATATAGCTTTTAATGATCAGTGATACATTTAACACTGTATTAATGTTCTCATGGTTAATAATCAGTTAAACTACACAACAATCAATAATAATAATTTTTATTTATATATCGCCTTTCCCGAGCTCAAGGACACATTACAATTTTACTAATGTAGACATTGTACAAAACAGGCATTAAAGTACAGACGAGTAGGGGGGGGACAGGAAATAAAAAACAAAATGTAAAAGACAGACATGTAGAGGATTGAACCAAAGGAGTTCATTCCAACAAGTCAGACATATAACATTCAGAAAACAAGTGAGTTTTGAGTAAAGATTTAAATACTGACAGATTGTTAGCAGAACAGAGAGAGTGTGGTAGAGAATTCCAAAGTTTTGGTGCAATAACACTAAATGATCTACCCCCCATTGAAGAGAGGCGGTACCGAGGGACAGCAAGAAGGCCAGAATCAGATGAAAGAAGTGAGCGAGTCAGGATGTAGGGGACAAGCAGTTTGAAAAGATAAGAGGGAGCCCAAGCCATTTAAAGATTTAAAAACAAGGAGAAGAATTTTGAATTTAATACTGCAGGCTACTGGGAGCCAATGGAGATTATACAGGTTTTGGGGTTATATGAGCAGAGGGTTTGGTATGAGTGAGTATTCTAGCTGCAGAGTTTTGAATATATTGCAATCTGGAGAGAGAACTGGCAGGTAGACCATTACAGAAATCAATGCGTGATGAGACGAATGCATGGATGACAGTTTCAGCATCTTTGGTATTGATGAAGGGACGCAGTTGGGCAATACAACGCAAGTGATAGAATGCAGATTTAGTGACAGATTTAATGTGAGACTGAAAGGAGAGTGTTGAGTCGAAGATAACTCCTACATTTTTGACAGAAGTGGATGTTTTGATGTGGGAACTAGCAATCTCACAAGTGAAATTGGTGGAAATATTGCTGGTGAGTGATGGGGTTCCAATGAAAATCATCTCTGTTTTATCCATGTTTAAGTTTTAGAAAATTTAAGTTAAGCCAATCTCTAATGTCCTTCATGCAGCCAGAAATCTTGTCAATTTGGGCAGATGGAGTAGGAATGCCTCTCTTCAGGGGGACAGTGGGTGATCGAAAATCCTTAATAGAAGTATAAAATTGTCTATCTGAGAGATAGGAAGAAAACCAAGAGAGAGCAGTACCAGAAATATCCAGAGCAGAGAGACGAGAAATAAGTAAATCATGAGAGACAGTATCAAAGGCAGAGTTGAGATCAAATAGCAGAAGTATAGACAAGGAGCCAGAATCACCAGTAAGCAGTAGATCATTCACTACCTTTACAAGTGCAGTTTCAGTGCTATGGAGGGGGCGAAAATCTGACTGAAAAGGGTCGAAAGGATTATCGACTAGAAAGGACTGGAGTTGGGCAGCAACAGTACTTTTCAGTAGTCTAGATATGAAAGGTAAGTTGGAAATTGGACGATAGTTAGAAAGAACTGAGGGTTCAAGGTTGGGTTTCTTGAGCACAGGTGTAACTGCAGCAGTTTGTAGAGGAAGAGGAAATGAGGCAGAGGTAAGAGATGCATTAATGAAATGAGAAATAGGTGCAGAAATAACTGAGTGTCAAAGTTTCAGGAGAGAAGTAGGAGCAGGATCAAGGTGACCGGTTGAAGAGTTGGATTTCAGAATTAGCTTAGAGATGGAATCTGGGGTCGTCAGAGAAAAACTAGATAAAGACTGAGATGATAGATTTGTTGGATGACTGAGCTCTGTATCAGTAGGGAGACATTGGTGGACAGCATTAGTCTTCTCAAGCAAATAAGCCAGAAAAGAGCAGCAAAACTCATTAGATACTAGAGCATCCTGGGGTGGGCGATTAGTAAGTTTATTTATTGATTTGAATAATGCTTTTGGCCAGTTACTCTATTTATTAATTGTGGCAGAGACAAACTTAGAACGAGCTGAGAAAAGAGCGGATTTATAACATTTAAGGTGATCAAGTAAAGCCAAATAATGAACAGTAAGACCAGTTTTCCTGTAAAGACGTTCAAGCCGTCTGCCAGTGGCCTTAAGAATACGGAGCTCAGGGGTATACCAGGGAGAAGAGTGAGTGGCGGGGACATTTCTGGTCTTGATAGGAGCATACTGCTGTAGGATATCAGACATTATAGAATGGTTATTAGATAGTATCATAGACGGAGAAGAAATATCCATGACATCAGAGAGATTCGAAGAGACAATAGAAGTACAAAATGATACAGTATCAATAGATTTCAAATTACGGTATGTAATAACAGTCTTAGGGCATTTAGAATGAATAGGCAAATTGAGGCTAAAGATAAGAAGTTTATGGTCAGAAATACCAGTGACAGAGGCAGAAATAGAAGTGATATCCCCCCTTGAAGTACATATTAGATCAAGGGCATGAGCACGAGTGTGGGTAGGAACGTGAACATGTTGTGTCAGATTAAAACATTCAAATACAGAAAATAATTGGGTAGTGTTAGGGCAAACTGTATCTACATGAATATTGAAGTCACCAAGCAGAAGAATAGGAAATGACAATGAGCAGGCAAGGGTTAACAGTTCACTGAGTTCAGAAAAAAAAGTTAGACAGGATTTTGGGAGGGCGATAGAGCAGGATAACTGTGAGACAGTCAGCTTTCAATACCATGTATTCAAATGAATTAGTGTTGTGAAAAACAAGTTGTCTCATATGAAGATTGTCCCGGTAAATGACAGCAAGACCACCCCCTTTGCCATGCAGTCGAGGTTGGGTGAGATACTTATATCCATCAGGTGCAAGAAGATTTAACTGAAGTAGATCAGCTGGAGCTTGCCAGGTTTCAGTGAGAAGAAAAATGTCAAGCTTTGTCACGGGTTCGGGTGCGAGGCATAACTGCGAGAGGCTCCAGGCTTTAAAGGGAAACGATGTTTATTTAAAAGAAAAACAGGGAAATCCTACAAAACAAAGATACTTTATAAGAAACGAAACCAAAACACGAATACACGAAACAAAAGACACAACTAAACCATGCAGACATTTATCATGGAAAAATCAACAGACGCAAGACAAGAAACTAAATGAAACCAAACTATTTATAATACAACTAATAACCAACTCGGTTCAGGTGAGCGCCCCCTGGTCACCTGACCGAGTTGCCACATGGGAACTGAAGTTTTAACCTAACAGAACTACAATCAAAACACAGGGCGCTTTGGCGCCCTCTAGGGGTTATCCCTGACATAACCCCCCTTCAAAGGGCGCAACTCCGGGGCGCCACAGGAGGTCCAGGGCATCCCCCCCAGGGTCCAATGTCCGCCCTTTTCACCCAGAGGCTGGCACCTATGTCCTGTGGGCCAGGTGGCTTCATGCCCCCGTTGAAGCAGGGCGGCGGAGACGGAGGAAGCTCGCCGTCCTCTTTGACGTAGGGCGGCGAAGGCAGTGGGTGCTCGCCGTCCTTGGTGACGCAGGGCGGCAGAGGATGAGGAGGCTCGCTGTCCTCGGCGGCGGAGGCAGAGGAAGCTCGCTGTCCTTGGCGGCGCATGACGGCGGCGGCGGAGGCAGAGGAAGCTTGCTGTCCTCGGCGGCACATGACGGCGGCGGCGGCGGAAGAGGAAGCTCGCTGTCCTCGGCGGCGCATGACGGCGGCGGAGGGAGAGGGAGCTCGCTGACCTCGGCGGCGCATGACGGCGGCGGCGGAGGAAGAGGGAGCTCGCTGACCTCGGCGGCGCATGACGGCGGCGGCGGAGGAAGAGGAAGCTCGCTGACCTCGGCGGCGCATGACGGCGGCGGCGGAGGAAGAGGAAGCTCGCTGACCTTGGCGGCGCATGACGGCGGCGGCGGAGGAAGAGGAAGCTCGCTGACCTCGGCGGCGCATGACGGCGGCGGCGGAGGGAGATGCAGCTCACTGTCCTCAACGGCGCATGACGGCGGCGGCGGAGGAAGAGGAAGCTCGCCGACCTCGGTGGCACTGTGCAACGGCGGCAGCTCGCTGTGCACAACAAAGGCGCGGTGCAGCGGCGGCAGCTCGCTGTGCACAACAAAGGCGCGGTGCAGCGGCGGCAGCTCGCTGTGCACAACGAAGGCGCGGTGCAGCGGCGGCTGCTCGCTGTCCACAATGACGGCGCTGTGCGGCGGTGGCAGCTCGCTGTGCTCGGCGGCACTGTGCAGCGGCGGCAGCTCGCTGTCCACAACGAAGGCGTGGTGCAGTGGCGGCTGCTCGCTGTCCACCACAAAGGCGCGGTGCGGCGGCGGCAGCTCGTTGTGCTCGGCGGCACTGTGCAGCAGCGGCAGCTCGCTGTGCTCGGCGGCGCGGTGCAGCGGCGGCAGCTCGCCATCGACAAAGCAGCTGCGCGGCAGAATATAGAGCTCGCTGTCGTCGCCGCCGCTGTGCGGCGGAAAGATGAGCTCGCCATCTTCGTCGTCGCTGCCGCACTAGCTTTCATCGTCGAGACTATACAGCATATAGTAGCGCTCACCGCTGTCATCGTAGACCGCCATGCAGTTGACCTCACCGTCTTCGTCGCTGCTGAAACCCGGGAAAGGAGCTGGCAGGTCTGGACCTTCCTCAAGGCGTAGCTGCATCAGCATTTTCTGGAGGTCAGCTACCTGCTCCTGCAGGTTACGGATGCGCCCTTCCTTCCTTTCGGCGCTCCGCCCGACGCTGCTCCAGTCTAGCTGGGAGGCTGCTCCCGGCTATGCATACCGCCCACACGCCGTTCCTTGTAGCCGCACGCTGTGGGGTGCCCCATTCCCCTGCTCACCTCCGAAACTAGACCTCCTGGTCTCTGCCTTCCGGCCGGTGCGGGGTCTCATGTCACCTCAAGCTGCGTCACCTCTGAACGGCGTGCGCCGTATCGCCAGCCGGCAGCCATCCCAGTCTTGCTGCCGTCTTAGCTCCTCTTGCTCCTTCCTGTCCGGTTTCCCTCTCCGCCTTCCACTACGCCGTTTGGTTCCCCTCCTGCTTTCCGCGTCAGTTTCCCAAACTCCAAGCATCGTTGCCCCCCCCAAAAGAATCTCCCCGGGGAAGGGCTCCTCTGCTATGCCTCTTTGGAGGTCTTGCGTTCTGTCACGGGTTCGGGTGCGAGGCATAACTGCGAGAGGCTCCAGGTTTTAAAGGGAAACGATGTTTATTTAAAAGAAAAACAGGGAAATCCTACAAAACAAAGATACTTTATAAGAAACGAAACCAAAACACGAATACACGAAACAAAAGACACAACTAAACCATGCAGACATTTATCATGGAAAAATCAACAGACGCAAGACAAGAAACTAAATGAAACTAAACTATTTATAATACAACTAATAACCAACTCGGTTCAGGTGAGCGCCCCCTGGTCACCTGACCGAGTTGCCACATGGGAACTGAAGTTTTAACCTAACAGAACTACAATCAAAACACAGGGCGCTTTGGCGCCCTCTAGGGGTTATCCCTGACAAGCTTATTGTCAGTGATAATTTCGTTGAGATAAAGGGCTTTGTCTGATATTGAGCGACAGTTCAGAAGTGCAAAGTGACGATGTGCAGAATTCAGATTTGCAGTATGATGCTGGAAACCAATGAGATAAATTAGAGAGCGATGAACAGTACGGCCAGCAGCCAGTTGTTTGAAAGCAGTCAATCTTTGTTTCATTGATTTGATCTGAAAATGCATTCTGGGTGCAGAAGATCAAAAAGATCATATGTATGTACGCTCCCTACAGATGCATTGTGGGATGTGTGTAGAATAATGTATACACTCTGTTGAAAAATACCCAAATTCTCAAATAAATACTTAAAATAAGGAACCAGCGGTCAGGTCCACATGTGTAATGTCTCATCAAGAGAATCTCAAATCTCAGGAAATATTTATTTTTAAAATATTTTTTTCATTTAAAGTGTGTGCATGCCTGTGTGATTGTGTGTGTGTGTGTGTGTGTGTGTGTGTACTGTGTGATGGTTGGTTGTGTATCTTACTGTTCAGTCCTCTGCTGTGTGTATTATTTCCCCTCCTACACTGTCTAGTTCATCCCTGTGTGCTGATCACATGACCTCTTCCTTGTTCAGTGTGTGAAGTATTGATGAGCTCTTGGGTTTAGTTCCCTATTTGTATTTAATTAAAGCCACTTGCTCTTGTGTCCCTCTGCCTTCATAACACCAGCAATGTTTCTCCTCCTGCTTCAGATCAGATCACAGAACTGAAATAGCATTTTATTAAAGTACTAAATGATCTGAGATTAAATACTGAAGCAGATGGTGTTTTGGTGTTTGTGCTTTTAGTGCTGTTAGATTTTCCTGCTGCATTTACACTATAGATCAGACAACACTCCTGAACAGCCTGAGAATAGTTGGTGTTTCTGGAATTAAACTGGTTTGCTACAGATTTAACTGGAGGACAAAAATGTGTTATTTTAGATCAACATTAGATAAACACGATATTCTGTGTCGTTCCATGACGTTTCCAAACACACACACACACACACACACACACACACACACATTTAGTGACACATAGAGAGAGAGATGGATATAAATGTAATGTCAGAATTTTGCCTTTTAATAATTTCTTTATTTTTTTATGATGTATTTTGACACAGCGCTCTCTCCCTGCCTTCCTTCTGTGTGTGTTTGTGTGTGTGTGTGTGTGTGTGTGTGTGTGTGAGAGAGAGAGAGAGAGAGAGAGAGAGAGAGAGAGAGAGAGAGAGAGAGAGAGGGAAATGTCAGTGTTCTGATGTATCATCATTTCTCTCCCAGGCTGCGTGTGTGTGATCTCACAGAGGAAAGCTGTAGAGTTCTGTCCTCAGTTCTCAGCTCAAACTCCTCCAGTCTGAGAGAACTGGACCTGAGTAACAATAACCTGCAGGATTCAGGAGTGAAGCTGCTCTCTGCTGGACTGGAGAATCCACACTGTACACTGGAGACACTGAGGTCAGATCAGCACTTTCACATTAATCATCACATAGATGATTAAAAAAAAAAACAATGAGGTAAAGTTCAGGTGATCAGCAAACAACATCAACAGGGTGAGACAGGAGCAGGAATCTGAAAAACAGACACAGGATTAAAACTGTAACGAACATCAGGACATAAATGTTTAATATAGACTGAGACTAACACAAACAGAACATATGTAGCACCCGTCCCCTGTAGCTAGTATCTGGTGCCAATTATAAAGGGAGTTGTTGTACTATGGGCGGGGCCCTGGATTCTTTGCAGGGGTATCTAACTGCAGTAACCTGGTTACTGTTAAAACTGTGTATCCCAATACTTTTGAATATGCCTCCAAATTATAAAAGAATTGACGGTGCCTCCACTTAGTGTGATTATATTTATAAATTTCAACCCACTAAGAATGTTACTCCAAGTTATACTACGCAATAGCTTAACCTCTATGGTTTAACTCGAGAACCCAATTTAGTTCCTGGATGTACTGTAAACATTTAACACCAACACAAGGCTTTAGATAAAAATGTACTTTTAGTCAAACTTCAATAAAAATATAAAAAATTACTTGCAGATCAAGTTTCACACAACCTTCTACCATATCAAACAGTGCTATGTATATCACTAACAAACCAACAAAACAAATTCAGTCTGCAAAAGTGTCTCTAAAATAAATAATGAAATAAAGAAATAATAACGATGCAGGCCTGAATCGTGGCTTGGGATCATGGAGGCCCAAAACTATGTGGCCGCTTCACTTTCCTATGAAAGCAACAAAATAAAATCCACGTGCAAAGAGTTTCGGTACTCACAACCTTTAAGTGCAGTCCGTCATCCATGCAATGTCATATGTCACTGTGAGCGAGGGAGAGATGAACCCGGGCAACGAGTCATGGGATACATGACAGAAGAACTGTGATGGCCAGCAACCACCAGCAACTCGAGGCCAGCGTTCAGAAGAGTCCAGCGTTCAGAAGAGTCCAGCGTTCAGAAGAGTCCAGCAGTCCTGCAGGGTGATGGTTGAGCAGAGAACCGACACCAAGAAATCCAAGGAAAGACTCTGTTCTTTCCTCTACCAACATGCAAGACAGCTATCAGTCCGAGTACATGCAAAATCCTTAAACTCATTTTACCAAACAGTATTTTACATAATCACCACATGGGTAACTACATACACTGCTATCAACTTTACAGTCAATATAAGTAGCATTAGCATGCGATTATGCTAATCGTGATTAGCTTCAGTTAGCATCATTTTTAGTACCAACTCTGATGAACAAACTATAAAGATGTAAATAACATTGGTAAACTTATTCGGAGCTGAAATATGTCCGTTTTCACTTGGTAAATTCGGCATCCACCTTAGCAAACGGCACATTCCTCCTCCCCAAACACACATGTGCTTCATAACTGGTCTAGTCAACACAGGTATTCCGTTAACATGCACTTGGACGTGTTTTTTTTTTTTTTTTTTACTCCCGCCTCTTTGCATTGGTTGTGTAAAAATCGTTCTGACCAATCCTAGTGCAATGTTATACAAACTATGATGGACAGCTCACTTCACTTGTGGTAGGTTGCCAAATAATCATTCTTTCAAGTGCTAATCGAATAACAAGGCACATACATTGACAGGGGGATGTTCTCGCAACTCTCAGCACTTTCATTGCTGTACTGTCTGGATAACAAATCTGCATCAATATTGTGGCGCCCAGGACGATATTGAATGTCGAAATCATAAGTTGACAAGGATGCTAACCAGCAATGTCCTGTAGCATTGAGTCGGGCTGTGGTAAGCACATAGGTAAGGGGATTGTTGACAGTCCTTACTGTGAATTTCGCTCCGTACAAATAATCGTGAAATTTGTCGACTACAGCCCACTTTAAAGCAAGGAATTCCAGCTGATGTACTGGATAACACTGCTCAGAGTGGCTGAGTTTACGACTCGCAAATGCTACCAGCCTAAGACCCTCTGGGTAGTCCTGATTTAACACGGCCCCTAAGCCATGATTACTGGCATCAACATGTAAGATGTACGGCTTACTGGGGTCAGCAAAAGCCAGAACGTGAGCATGTATGGGCGCATTAATGATTTGTTTGAACGCATCTCGACATGTTTGGTCCCATCATTCGCCAAAGGGTTCAGATGCTTTAAAGTATATATGGTTTGAGTCCTTTACTTGAGCTTTTCTTCCTTTTTGAGTTGGGGGTATCCTTTTGTAAGCTCCATCAATGGACGGACAATGCGAGAATAATTGGCAACGAATCGTTGATAGTAGCCACAGAAACCCAAGAAGGATTTCAAAGACCTAAGATCTGTGGGCTCTTTCCAGTTTTTTACCACCTCCACTTTCTCTGGATCGGTGGTGATTCCAGCCTCTGAGACTATATGACTGACATACTTGACGCTAGGTTGACAAAATTGACATTTGTCAATTGACACTTTTAACCCAACCTCCTCCAGCCTATCAAGTACCTTTAAGAGACATTGTTCATGCTCTTCAAGAGTCCTCCCAAAGACAATGACATCATCAAGGTACACTATGACCTGGAGAAGATGCATATCACCAACTGCTCTCTCCATGAGGCAGTTGAAATGTGGCTGGCTCCACGGTGATGCCCTGTGGCATCCTCTCAAACTGGAAAAACCCGAGAGGACAAATAAAAGCAGTCTTTTCTTTATCCTCCTCAGCCATAGGTATCTGATAATAACCACTCCGTAGATCTAATACGGAGAACCACTTACTGCCAGAGAGACAGTCTAAGGCATCATCGATGCAAGGCATCGTGTACTGGTCTGGGATAGTATGACTGTTGAGGGTAGTCCACGCACATCCGGACACTACCATTCTTTTTTCGCACTACCAAAAGGTGAAGCATATGGGCTTCGGGACTCTTTCAAAATACCAGCAGCGAGCAGTTGCTGCAGATGGCGCCTTACATCATCGATGTCAGCTGGTGCCAATCGACGTGACCTCTCCCTAAACGGGGTGGGGTCGCTTAAGCGTATTTTGTGCTCAACTCCTGCTGCTAAGCTAACATCCCACTCGTCCAAGGAGAAGACATTTCTCCTGGCTGCTAGTTTTTCCCGTAGTCGACTCTTCCAGTCCTCTGGAACAGGTGAATCACCAAAATCAAAAAGGTAGTTACTTTGTTGGATGCCTGAGGCAAAGCAACGGTATCCACTGCATACATTTCAGCAAGAACAGTTCCAGCCTGAATGGAAGTGGATTTTTGAGACTCATTGTGCACAAGCACTGTAAAACAATTCGCGTCAATATTTCTGTTTGGAAGGACACCTGGTTGTATAAATACACCAGCAGGAAGTTGCTGCAAGGTGGGTGCCTCCACCATAACCAGGTCTGTCAAGGTCTGCTTCTCTACTTTACACGTGGCATAGCACTTCTCCCCTCGTGCAAGAGAGAGTGGACCTTGACCTGGCCATTTCACTTGTCCAACTGCTTGGTCGCCCATCTTTGGTGGAATCTTATCTTGTGACTGTAATTTCTCATACACTGCCTGTATTTTCATGGAGTGAAGCTTAACGTCCTTTCCACTTTCTTTTGAGAGTTCCCATAGTCTGCGGAAAAGGAAGGCATTGGTGCCTACAATGACCGGTACTTGATTATGTTTAAGCTCAGGGCAAACAAGTGCCAAAACAACCACGGGTCCCCTGACTCCAGCCATTTCCTCGGGAAATTCTATCTCTACCAATACATAACCTCTGTAGGGATATTCTGATTCAGCCAGCCCCCAAATGGCTAAATTTGAAATTGGATTCAGTGGAACATAAGACAAATATTTTTTATACCAGTAGTCAAAAACTATGGTTACGTTTGAGCCAGAATCCATCAATGCGACACATGGAAGATTATTGACTTTAATGGAAACAACTGACGAGGGACACACCAAACCTTGAGGTAAGTCAGTGTCAGACGTTTCCACTTTGTTGACATTGGCTACTCTTTCCGGTGAGATTCTTCCGTTCCTTCTTGATCCATCCGCTGCCCCCCTCACTTGATTACTTGCTCACTAGCCTTTTTATTACCTTCTGAGGATTTTCAGAAACAGTGCATTTGGGTGCAATGTGTCCATTCTCACCACATCGGTAACAGAAATACTCAGACAACTCTTTAGACAGCTGAGCTTTAGATTGAGTCGGTTCCTGGCTTAAAGTTGCTTTGCCTTTGGTGTGTCTCAATTCTTGTTTAGAATTCACCAAAAGTACAGTTATCTGCTCTTTTAGAGCTTTTACTTCTTCTCTTAATGTCTGTATGTCCATGTTGGACTCATGGTTAACTCTTGATTTCTCCATAGACTGCTTTACAGAACCATCATTAAATGGTTTACCCCTTTGCTCTTTCAACTTGGCTTTTAATTCATGAACCTCAGTTCTCAGTTGAGTTAATTGACAGAGATTTGACTCAGTTTCCTTCTCTACCCGTACGGAATGCACATGGGGCGGTGCATAGGCTTTTTGAAACTGTGTCAAGCTGTTTCATATTCTTCCTCTTCACGAACTTCACGAAGTTCAGAAATGTTGGAGGATTAGATCTCCACTCCCTTAAATTCAATTTAAGAAGCATGAGGTCAGACTCTGTGGCACCTTTAATGAGCTGTTTAGTCTCATACTATTGGCTGCACTTGCTTGAAGACCACCTCTCTGTATTACTTTACATAAGGATCTTTCCAATCTCCGCAGAAAGTCTGATAAGAGCTCCCCCTGCTTCTGGTGAAGCATCCTGAAAGACAAATAAAGCTCATCTCCTGATTCAGAGCTTCCAAAGGCACTTTCTGGGCTCACCCCAGAAAAAGTCCTTAGACATCGGTAGGCATTGCTCTCTGTGGGTTTAGTGGTGTGGTTTAGTACCTCTCCAACTGCATGGATGATAGATTCAGGGCTATTAGTCCATGCTGTCGAAGTACACAACTTCTCAACATCTTCCATAGTTCTTCCCTCGTTTTGAAGGAACTTGGCAAACCTCTCTGTGAAATTTGAACTACTGGTCTCTTGCTGTACTACTACCATTTTCGAACTGTCCCCTCTGTTATTGTGATGACTTCAGGTGGAACCTTTGAGGGGTCTATTACTTCACAGCATTCACATAACACTGTCAATGTTTCATTTTCAGCATCAAACACTTTGCCCCTCACTCTCACTCTCACACCACATAACATAATGACATGAGTTATATCTATTCCCTCTCCTCTGCACCAGTTAACTAACTGAAGAACATTTCTCTGTTTTCCAAGTTGGCTATGTGCTTTACATTATTTATATTTATATATATATATATATATATATCACTGTGTGTAAAACCAAAATTAAGCTGGATTTATACTGGAAAAATAAACAGTATATCAGCAAACACGAATATCAGGGAATGAAAATCTCAGAAAATGCAATTCTTAGCGAATGCTAATCCCAGCAGTGCCTCCAAGTTGTGTAGCACCCATCCCATGTTGTAGTACTATGGGCGGGGCCCTGGATTCTTTGTAGGGGTATCTAACTGCAGTAACCTGTTTACTGTTAAAACTGTGTATCCCAATACTTTTTCTGTCACGTCATGTTAATTTCAGAGGACATTCACAAGCTACACACCGAACGACTACAGCATATGTGAAACAGCCATCAGGTGTGTGTGTACATGAAATTAAAATCAAGTATATTTCTGCCCTTAATCATCACATAGATGATAAAAAAAATTAAAAAAACAATGAGGTAAAGTTCAGGTGATCAGCAAACAACATCAACAGGGTGAGACAGGAGCAGGAATCTGAAAAACAGACACAGGATTAAAACTGCAACAAACATCAAGACATAAATGTTTAATATAGACTGAGACTAACACACACAGAACATATGTAGCACTTGTCCCATGTAGCTAGTATCTGGCGCCAATTATAAAGGGTGTTGTACTAAAGGGCGGGGCCCTGGATTCTTTGTAGGGGTATCTAACTGCAGTAACCTGGTTACTGTTAAAACTGTGTATCCCAATACTTTTGAATATGCCTCCAAATTGTAAAAAAATTGACGGTGCCTCCACTTAGTGTGATTATATTTATAGATTTCAACCCACTAAGAATGTTACTCTAAGTTATACCACGCAATAGCTTAACCTCTATGGTTTAACCAGAGAAACCAATTTAGTTTACTGGATGTACTGTAAACATTTAACACCAACACAAGGCTTTAGATAAAAATTTACTTTTAGTCAAACTTCAATAAAAATATAAAAATTAACTTGCAGATCAAGTTTCACACAACCTTCTACCATATCAAACAGTGCTATGTATATCACTAACAAACCAACAAAACAAATTCAGTCTGCAAAAGTGTCTCTAAAATAAATAATGAAATAAAGAAATAATACCGATGCAGGTCTGAATCGTGGCTTGGGATCGTGGAGGCCAAAACTATGTGGCCGCTTCACTTTCCTATGAAAACACACATTTGCTTCATAACTGCTCTAGTCAACACAGGTATTCCGTTAACATGCACTTCGACTCTCTCTACGTGTTTTTTTTTTTTAAACTCCCGCCTCTTTGCACTATGATTGGTCAGAACAATTTTTACACAACCAATGCAATGTTATACAAACTATGATGGACAGCTCACTTCACTTGTGGTAGGTTGCCAAATAATCATCCTTTCAAGGGCTAAACGAATAACAAGGCACATACATTGTCATATCAACTATATTTTAAAAATTTTTAACTAGCTCTGAACATCTTTTAAACATTCTAGGTGAACAGATTTAACTTTTCTATTTATTTATTTCTAAACATTAATGAATTAAGTTTTAAATCAATCACGTCAATTTTGCTATTGTAGACTAGGCTACACATACTGTATACTACATACACCAGGGTGTGTGAGTGAAAGTACATTAATTTGTCTGTGTGTGTGTGTGTGTGTGTGTGTGTGTGTGTGTGTGTGTGTGTGTGTGTGTGTGTGTGTGTGTGTGTGTGTGTGTGTTGGTCTATAATTGTTGATCTCTCTACAGGCTGATACGCTGCAGTATTACAGGTGAAGGTTGTGCTGCTCTGGTTTCAGCTCTGAGGTCGAACCCCTCATCACACCTGAGAGAGCTGAATCTGAACAACAATCAACCAGGAGAATCAGGAGTGAAGCTGCTCTCTGATCTACTGAAGGATTCACACTGTACACTGGAGAAACTAGAGTGAGTCAGTAAATGTGATATATTATACACTTCAGAGGAGATTATGTATCTTAATGTGTTTGTACAGTAATAAACCTGGTGACTGTATCAGGCCACAGTGTGTTTCACCCATAAATAATGACCCCCCTAATTTACCCAGATTTTCAAATTTTTTATGATGTTTATGTTTGTGTAATTTGTGCACTTGAATCTGTTATTGTGTGTGTTGTGTGACTGATGTTTCTTGTAAGGAATGTGATGACTGATTCTGATGAAATTACATCACCTTGTCCTTTTCTTTTTCTTTACAGATTTGAGTGATTTTAGTTCTGATCTGATCTGAGTCTCACACACAGAGGATGATGAGGATAAACTCTTACAGTCCAAAGCTTTTGAAGAACAGCTGTGAGAGCTGAAACTGATGTCTTCCTTTTCTCATTCAGTGATAATCAGATGGTCTACAACATGTCAGGACTTCTCTACTTCTCTAGCTGTTTGTAAAAATGCACCAGCTGAGAGAAATCAACTTTAATTACCTGAACAGTAATATTTATATCATTTCTTGAGCAGTGTGCACCAATCAGCCAGAACACTCACTCACTCACTCATCATCTATACCGCTTAATCCTGTATTCAGGGTCACGGGGGGCCTGGAGCCTATCCCAGGAGACTTAGGGCACATGGCAGGGTACACCCTGGACAGGGTGCCAATCCATCGCAGGGCACAAACACACACAGTACATGCACACGGCACCATGCTCCCTCCCAGTGTCCTGTAGCGGCCAGACAACATGCTAATGAGGCTAAATCTCCGTCACATGCTAGAGACACGTCAGCAGTAACATGGCGTTTAGCTTCCAGGCAGTTTGATATGAAATATATGACTTTAAACTTAATAACTTACAATAAGGACAGAGAGCATCAGGACACGTCTCACCTGTAACAGCGCCTTCCTGCTTCTGCCAGGAGTTCACTATTACACCACATGTGTGTTACTGTAATCAATGGCCCCCGATACAACAGGTAGCCTGGAACTATTGTACAATAATATGTATATCACATGAATTAAAATGAACAATATACAAAATAAAAACATTTCCATAACTAAAACATGCAGTTTTGAGAAGGTTCACCCAAAATAAACAAGAAAATTGACTCAGCTACACTTAGACCGACATAAACATGTTCAGTGTTCTGTTTATTTCATGTTATTATAAGATGTGTAGCACTTTTATTGATAAATGTGATCTAACAGAGGTAAATGGGATTTAAAAACACAATAATCTGGTGGGTCCATCAGACCTGTGAACACTGGCTAAGTAAAAAAAAAAAACATGAACACCAAATAAGAGTTAACATAATTGTTCTTATGGGGTTAAAATTTTTATTTATTTTTACATGAAAAGTGGATGTTATGTAACATGTAGTGAACGATAGATGGCAGCAGTGAGACATAAAATGAAAGAGGAAAAGGCGGCGGTTGCGGCAGGACGGAAAATGAGAGGAACACAGGGACACAGGACTCATGAGGTGCGTCAGATCGTCCTGAAGTTCTCTGAGAAGTGCACTACGCAGAGTGTTAAGTTAAGTGTGATTCCAAACCACAGGCAGAGAAAATGTTCAGTTCAAAGGATTTATATATTTATTATAATTATTATCAAAGACACCACATTAATAGGACATAATAATTTACATTTTAATTCAATCATGAAGTCCTTAGTATTATATAGACTATTAATATGAAAAAATATATCTTTATATAATATAAATCTCTTTACATCTTGTAAATTAATCAAGTAATTTATTTACAAGTCATAAACGTTTCAATAATAAATGTTTTATAATAGTATCAGTTTTTGTTTCAATAAATATTCAATATTTAATGTCCGTAGTGTAAAATTTCCTCAGTGACAGGTATCCGAGGTGTTTGTTACCATGGTAACACATGGAGGAAGTGACGTCAGCGCTGGTGACGTTGCAGTGGTTCTGAATGGTGGAGATTGTGGGACGTTCCCTTCAAACGGAGGGTCACGGGGGTCAGCTGTCTGTCGAGTTCAGTGTTTGTACGTTCTGGGATCTTTGGTAAGATGTTGAGAAAGTTCTCCTCTACTGCCTGAGGCCCTGACCACTCACTGATCAACAGTTTCGAGTAGAAGCTGACTCTCTGTGGGCTCTGATAGGAGATCCCCTGATTCTGTTCGTACAGCATGCATGAATCTTTACTGTCCATTATTTTGTTCAAGACCAAAGAAGAACCTAGATGGAGACATCCATCTCAGTGATCCTTATGAAGTGTGAGTGGACCATTGTTCCCTTTGCTGTGATGTCCAACAGGTCATTCATTGTAGCTTTTTTTTTTCTTTTCTGAGAAAAAGATCATCAAAAATACTGAACAAAAATTGGTAGAATGCCAATCGCTCTCTCACACCTCACACACTACTCACACTCCTCCTGTGCATGTGCAGAGAGAGAGAGAGAGAGAGAGAGAGAGAGAGACTCCTGACAAACTGTGTGTGGAATGTTTGTAAGGCTCAAGTCGATTTCACAACAATTGGAAATATGAAGAGAACTGATTTAAAGACTATAGATGTTTATCAGGAGAAAATATCTGAAACAAAGACAAACTGAATTTATTGCAAAAAAAGATTTCATACAATAAAAATCAAACTAATATAAAATAATCAAACCTTAAACACAAACGTGTCTGAGTCTCCATTAGGTTCAGAATCTAAAATGGTGTAGAAGTATTCACACCCCTTGAACTTTTCCACATTTTGTCACGTTACAAACACAAATGCAAATGTAATTTATTGTGGGTGTGATCTGATTGATCGGTCATCGAAACTCGCAAGACAGTTTTTTGCTTGTTGCTAAAATAGCTTCACCGGTCTGTCAATTCTACGTGGTTCATGAAAAAAACACAATACATTTGTGTTCTGTAAACTGTGTAACAAGCACATTCCATGAGGTGGGAAGCACCCAAAGTATTTTAATCCTGAAGGAAAAAGTGCAGGTTATTCTAAGGGATAATACAAAGAACATGGAGAAGGCCATGAGGGACGCCAGTCTACCAGCCTGCCATGGACAATTCATTCACTCCAGCCTGCTGTGGCCGAGAGAGTGATGTCACAACACAGCATCGCTGATATAATCACCTCAGGAAGATGCATCGTCGGTCATTTCACACTCCCCGCTGGCTCCCTGCTGGCTGCAAAGTATTCAGAAAAAGCTGGACCAGGATATCAAGAGATTACAGCAGGATAAACTTAGCAGGTGGAACAGTACACTGTTCATGTCTCAGAGTCTGCTAGAAAAGAAACGGGTCCAATGTGCTTATGGAGACGACTATGATTTACCCACAATGCTTACCGGTGTTCAGTGGAAACTGCTGGGAAATATGATTTCACTACTCGCTCCCATTGAAGAGCTGTTGGAAGCGGTCCAGAAAAAGTTTCCATGACATTGAATCTGAGCTCCTGTATAGCATCGCTACAATCCTCGATCTGACGTGAGAAAACTTAATTTATACATTCTTCACATTCTAATGTGTGTTGCTGTGTCACTGTCAGAGGGAATTAAAGGCAAATCATTATTAACAACATTTAAATTCAGAATCAATATAAACTGTAACATATATTTTTATTATTCTAGTCGGCTCATTAATTCATATTTCAATAATCTTTAAAGAATTCATCTTTGCTCTAAATGATTAATAAAAGGAGATACTAGTGAAATAAATAAATGCATTATATCATAGAACATTTTTTATATTGTATATATTTATAATTTCTCTGTGCTGTTGCACTTTTCTTTTCTAAAATGAATCAACTGTAACCCAATCAATAATGCCAGTATTTCTGATTATGATTATTGATAAATTGATATTCAATTCAAATTGATACATTACTGTTTTATTTTCTCGTTAATAAACAGGTAGAAGGACAGGTGTTTCCCTGACACACACACACACACTCTAACCCCAGATACGTGTGCTGGTTTCTGATGTCCTGGTCACTGGACTGGAGCAGCAGGATGGTGAGGTGAGTTTGTCTGCCAGCGGGTCCAAACCCCCAGAGAAAAGACCACCAACTATATCCTTGCATGCTCTGTGTGCTGAGATGTTGGATGGAGATCAGGAACACGGTGGCAGTGACATCATCAGCTCAGTATCACAGAAGTTAAACCTCTACCTATCAGAGCCAGTTATCTCACTAAATGAACCGCCTCTTGTTTTTTGGCAGAACAATAAAAGCCGCTTTCCTGCTCTCGCATAAGCAGCACAAACCGACCTCTGTGTCCCACGCACAAGTGTTTATAGTGAGAGACTTTTTAGCACAACAGGAGATATTATATATGAGAAGAGCAACAAGCTGTCAGTCAGAATTGCTGAGATGCTTAAATATGTATAAAGATAAAAATATGAATTTAATTTACTAATCTTTATCCACCCTTTCTCATTCTCTACCTCACTCTCTCTCTCTCTCTCTCTCGCTCTAAATCATCACAAAATCTGACTGAGCTTCACAGAAATAAAGTAACTACTTTTCATTGATTCGTGATTCAGAAGCCCCATGATAGTGCAGTTCTGGTTTTGTTAGTTTTAACTGTCTTTCTTCTTGACATCACAAAAGATGCAGAACTTGCAGTGAATTGTTAGACCTGTCCTGAGAAGTGAGTTAAAGCTGTAGATGGATATAGACAGATACAGATATGGAGATACAGGTTGTTTATTATTTGTATTTTACACTTTATTGTTGTGGTCCTTAATGTAAATTACACAAACTGAGAGCTGACTTGAAACTTTGTCTTCAGTAAAACCTTGGATTGTGGGTGACTCGGTCTGAAAGCATTTGCAAGATAAGCAAAATTGTTTTCATGAATTTTGACTTGATAAACAAGTACTGTAGTACACATGCATATTGTCCACCGAGCGTCACGTGATCATAACTGAGCTAATGGTTCTTCTCACAATGTGGGATTATGGGTAATCGTCTCCCATGCTCAGGCTCAGTGTACGTGCATCACTCGTATAGTCAACAGCCATGTGCGTGTGTATTTTTTATTACAACACAGTGACCACGTGTGTGTGTGTGTGTGTGTGTGTGTGCATGCGTAAAGTAAAAGCAAAAGTAGGTGTCATTTGAGAAGTTCACTGTTAAAGAAGTTTTCTGAGAGAGCAGGGTTTCCGTTAGTGTGTGTGTGTGTGTGTGTGTGTGTGTGTGTGTGTGTGTGTGTCTGTGTGTGTGTGTTTCTGTGCACTGGTGCTCCCGCACATGTGTGTATTTGTGTGCACACACATTTTTCAAAGGTAAAGAGTAGGTTAATTTGTTTTATTTTTACATTGTATTTTGTATTAATTATTTTTATATGCATATTTTGAATTGTGGAACAAATCATCTGAGATGCCATTATTTCTTATGGGGGAAATTCACTTTGAATTTCAGCAAACATTTTAGTATATCTTCTCACATGAACATATAGAAAGAGAAATAATAGAAATAATTGCAAGTTATTTAGATAATAAAGTCTGTACACTGTAAAAAATAAAATCTTGACTTAACTCAAAATTTCAAGGCAACTTGCTGCACAGCTTTTTTGAGTTAACTCCACTTTTAACCCAACTTGTTCACTTAACTCAAAAAAGCTGTGCAGCAAGTTGCCTTGAAATTTTGAGTTAAGTCAACTTGTTGTTGACTTAACTAAATTTACTGAGTAAAGTCTCCCAACTTATATTCTTTTGTTAAGTTAAAAGTGATTTGATAGTTTCAAAGACTTATTAATTTAATAAATGTGAACTTGTCACATGTATTAGGTTCAAAATATGTGTTTAAATTTACTGAAGCAGGTTTTTTTGTAATACAATATAATGAAAAAAGCTGTAACTGAATGCTTGAAAGTTTCTTCCAAATTTTATTTTAAACCAAAAGGAACACACTACAACCACATTCCATGACTTTCAAATAAAAGTACACAAAAAGAAACATGGCAAAATGCCTTTTACAGTCTAAACTTCACAAAACAAGGAGTACAAAATAATAATAATAATAATAATAATAATTTGAAGTCTGAAAAGAGCTCACAAAAGCAAAGTCATAGGAGAAGTTAAGTCTTAAGGGATTGTACCCTTGCAGAGCAGTGAGTGCCCAGTTCCATGAACACCTTCTCAATCACCTCAAAAGTGTACTTCCGATTTTTTGGTACTGAAATCCAAGGCAAACAGGTCAAAGGCCAAACTGTTCTGGAGCATCTTGCAAGACAATCCCTTCCTCCAACAAAAGAGTAAAGTTTATGACACTGGTCAAAGTCGTAGGGGAGTCATCATCTTCAATCACAACAGGAACTCCCACTTTCATCCCTCTGGTCTGTCCGCCATCAGGAGTACTGTCCTAATGTAATAAAGAGTACAAAAAAAATCACTTTTGACATCCATCTTTTCTATGCTTTTATATTTCTTTTTGTTCCATGAACGTTTTGGATCCTACTAGATTAATGTAGACAAAATGTACAGAAAGAAACACCTCGTAAATCTTTAAAATCAGTTGAGATGATCAGATAAAGTAAAATAAGAGCCGGAGTTCAAATGAATAAGAATTTAAATATCTTAATAATGTCAACACAAATATTAACAGCCGTATTTTTGTCAAAGTGCCTGCAGAGAATCAATGCAACATACTCACCAGACATGTTCTGAATAGTGCAGATGATCCATCACGGATAAACACATCGAGATCTTCCAGGACAGTTTTCATTCAGTGAGCCACAATATTTGAAGTCTGAAAAAAGAGGGCTAATGTTATGCATTGTCACCTTTGATAAACTTTCAGGTATTCATAACATTTAACATTAGGGAGACTCTAATTATGAGAGAAAGATTTAGAAATATGCAATACTGTTTGCATGGAAAAAAAGATGTTCAGGTTTGTGCTCAAGTGTCTCAGCATCAAATTTTTCTGTGTCCTGTTCTCTCAATTCTACAGTCGTGGCCAAAAGTTTTGAGAATGACACAAATATTAGTTTTCACACAGTTTGCTGCTAAACTGCTTTTAGATCTTTGTTTGTTTCTGTGATGTACTGAAATATAATTACAAGCACTTCATATGTTTCAAAGGCTTTTATCGACAATTACATGACATTTATGCAAAGAGTCAGTATTTGCAGTGTTGGCCATTCTTTTTCAGGACCTCTGCAATTCGACTGGGCTGCTCTCAATCAACTTCTGGGGCAAATCCTGACTGATAGCAACCCATTCTTTCATAATCACTTCTTGGAGTTTGTCAGAATTAGTGGGTTTTTGTTTGTCCACCCGCCTCTTGAGGATTGACCACAAGTTCTCAATGGGATTAAGATCTGGGGAGTTTCCAGGCCATGGACCCAAAATTTCAACGTTTTGGTCCCCGAGCCACTTAGTCATCACTTTTGCCTTATGGCACGGTGCTCCATCGTGCTGGAAAATGCATTGTTCTTCACCAAACTGTTGGATCGTTGGAAGAAGTTGCTGTTGGAGGGTGTATTGGTACCATTCTTTATTCATGGCTGTGTTTTTGGGCAAAATTGTGAGTGAGCCCACTCCTTTGGATGAGAAGCAACCCCACACATGAATGGTCTCAGGATGCTGTACTGTTGGCATGACACAGGACTGATGGTAGCGCTCACCTTTTCTTCTCCGGACAAGCCTTTTTCCAGAGGCCCCAAACAATCGGAAAGAGGCTTCATCCGAGAATATGACTTTGCCCCAGTCCTCAGCAGTCCATTCGCCATACTTTTTGCAGAAGATCAATCTGTCCCTGATGTTTTTTTTGGAGAGAAGTGGCTTCTTTGCTGCCCTTCTTGATACCAGGCCATCTTCCAAAAGTCTTCGCCTCACTGTGTGTGCAGATGCGCTCACACCTGCCTGCTGCCATTCCTGAGCAAGCTCTGCACTGGTGGCACTCCGATCCCGCAGCTGAATCCTCTTTAGGAGACGATCCTGGCGCTTGCTGGACTTTCTTGGACGCACTGAAGCCTTCTTAACAAGAATTGACGCTCTTTCCTTGAAGTTCTTGATGACCCTATAAATTGTTGATTTAGGTGCAATCTTAGTAGCCACAATATTCTTCCCTGTGAAGCCATTTGTATGCAACACAATGATGGCTGCACGCGTTTCTTTGCAGGTCACCATGGTTAACAATGAAAAACAATGGTTTCAAGCATCACTCTCCTTTTAACATGTCAAGTCTGCCATTCTAACCCAATCAGCCTGACATAATGATCTCCAGCCTTGTGACGTCAACATTCTCACCTGAGTTAACAAGATGATTACTGAAATGATCTCAGCAGGTCCTTTAATGACAGCAATGAAATGCAGTGGATTTTTTTTCGGGATTAAGTTAATTTTCATGGCAAAGAAGGACTATGCAATTCATCACTCTTCATAACATTCTGGAGTATAGGCAAATTGCTATTACAAAAACTTAAGCAGCATCTTTTCCAATTTCCAATATTTATGTAATTTTCAAAACTTTTGGCCACGACTGTACTGTACATGTGAACAAGGTGAAGTCCCAGTTTCAGGTTCACTGTTCAGCTCAGGTTCTGTTTCTTTCAAGATTTTCTCTGATTCCTTATGCATTAATCTGAAATCTTTGATGGCTGCTAAAGCTTGAATCTACATTTCTGTAAGGAGCAAAATACGATCTCTCTATTTCTTATATGTTTTCCAAGAGAAGAACTGTGCTTCAGAGCAGATCTAACTGAACTTGCACAAGTTTTCATGAAGGTTACATTTATTTGATCAGAAATACAGTAAAACAGGAATAATGTGAAATATAGCAGCTTTTTTTCCATTGGAATGTATTTAAATTGTTTTATTTATTGCTGTGATGTAAAGCTGTATTTTCTGCATCATTACTCCAGTCTTCAGTGTCACATGATCCGCAGAAATCACTATTTCTTTAATTCATTCATAATGATCAAGAAACATTTATTGAGTTTTGTGGAAACAATACACCCCCCCAGGACTAAATGACAATATTGGACATTTTTATAGGCTAACATTCTTATTATTATTAAAATTGCCAAAAAAAAAAAACTATAACTCTCTATACAAAAATATCAAGAAATTTTCCCATGATCAGATCCTCATATTAGAGGGATTTCTGAAGACCATGTGGCACTAAAGACTTGAGTAATGATGCAGAACATTCAGCTTAATGTCACAGCAATAAATTACAGTTTTAAGTTCAGTACATTCCAGTAGACAACAGAAATTTTGAAGTCTAACATTTTCACCTTATTCCAGTTTTACTATATCAAATAAATGTAGTATTTTATATTGATCAAATAAATGTAGCATTGATTAACATAAAACTACAAATAATACAGATCTAAAACTTTTGAACGTTAGTGCAGAGCTAATCTGACCAATTATATTGACCAAAATATTAAATAGTCTTTTTACTTCTTTTTAGTTATATTTAATGAAATGGGGTATGAATAGTCTTACATAAAAAAGTAAACTAGTAAGGTATAACAAGAATTATTTTTTGCCCTAACTTCATACTTCGTTCTTAAAATCATTAAAAATACTGCATTGTAAATGTTTACTTAGATGAAATGGCAAAGTTTGAGGTCTTGTGATGAAGTCTGGAAATGTGTTTATCCAGGAGGATATTGAGAGAATGTGTTCTGAACCGTAAAATGCAAAGATTACAAATACTGTGGTGCAAATACTGCAGATTTTAAATACCAAGTGTAGAAGAGTTATTATGAATTTAACCAGACTTTCTAGACTTGTCTTATTATTCTCCAGTCTCTCTGGCTGTGTGTAATAAACGGCTACAGTTAAGTTTGCAACAAGTTATTTTATTAAACCAAACCGTAAGACAAACTGCTCTCCTCATGTGCTTCTCTCACACCGTGTCACACTCTCACCTGTCCCATGGGAAACCCCAGGCAGGTAACCTGTTAGTTCCTCTTAACATAAGCAACATAACCAATAAATCAAACATCACACATGCAGGGATATAGAGAAAATAATCATGTGCTGTCAATAATAATTAAATAATATTCTATTCTAAATGTAATAGTTCTAATATAATTAAATATACTTCATAATATGCAACACCTGTAATAAATAACATAAATGTAGTAAACTCAAAATAATACAAAATATATTGATTGTAGTAATTCAGGTTACAGGATGACTTGCATCTTTCTCACTGTCTCACGTTAAATAAGCAACTGCACCAAGCTACATGTACTTCACAAAGAACGCCATATAATAACGCTCATTTATGTTAAGACAATTTCTACAAAGGACTTCGATATAAATATGTGCACTTACCAAAGTTTAAAAGAAGTTGTCCGTTGTGAGGTGGAGAAACGGGCTGCTAATCCAGATGGTGTTCAAAATACCCGCTGCACCCAACACGCATGCGCCAACTTCAGAAACGTATCAGCGCGCATGCGCCAACTTCAGAAACGTATCAGCGCGCATGCGCCAACTTCCGAACCAACTTCTGTGCGTGTTAACTTGCATTAGAACGTCTGTTCAGTAATTAAACCTTAGTTGACCCAGCGAGTTTTTAATGAACTTGTTTTCACTAGTTCAGTCAGCTTTTTCATGTCTTATTGTCCAGATTACTAATAAATACTCATTATGCCAACATTTTGCTAGTTGGATTTTTTACAGTGCATAAACTTTCCACCATCATGCTAATAGAAACTCCTTACCTATGTAATTAAACAGAGAGCATCTTCATCAGGAGATATTGAACTGAAAATAGTAGGGAATGTTGGAACCACTCTTGGACCTGAGCAGTTTTGAGGAAAGACATATTGTCCTAGCTGATGTGTTCTGTGCATTCAATGCTGCTATCATTACTATATTATTACTTATGTTTAAACACAGATGTAACGATTTTAAACGGGCAGATGGTCCATGAGAGGACCCAGGCAGATCCATGATAAGTCCCTGTCTGCCCCATCCTTGGGACGTGAACCTCTTCAATGACGCAGTGAATGTAACCCCACCCAATTAATGCTCACTTCTGCTGTGCTAGGAATACCGGTTGCAATGCTGCATATTTCCACCAGAGGGAGCAGTAACTGCTTCAGTTAACTGGAGTATCAGGGTCTGAGTAACAGCCATGTAATGATGCTTTAATCTTAAGGCCTTTGACACATCGTGCCACTGGAACTTACTGCATTGTCTACATATTTTTATCATTAAATCAAGATTGTCAGTCTGAACGCTTTTGTTCTCAGGCTCGATCACTCTCACATGGTTCCAAAATTAACCGCACACAAATTAAAAGGAAGATCACTTTTCCTCATTTTATCATCAATATCAGCCAAAAATATACACTGTGTTGTTGTAGTTAATAACAGTGTGTCTGACATTTTATATAAAATGTATTTAAAAAATCTTACAGAAACACAGTTTATTCCTGCTTTATAGTGATGCAGTCACTTACTGACCGTCTAATAAGTGAATGACCGAGACAACCATTTAAGATTCTACCTTGATTACAGAAGTCACACACTCAAATATTTAGTTGCTTTGATTATGTCACTCATTTGCTATGGTATTGTTGCGATAAGCTTATGCTCTGTCACAGCATTTATTTCATTTCCATCCAGAGCTGCATTAATTTCTCTCCAAGATCTTGTTTTGATGACAGGAGAGTCAGACCGCTGTGTAAAGCCTTCTCCAGCACATCCCAAACATTCTCAATAGGGAATCTCATGCTCCCTGAACCACTCTTTCACAATTTGAGCACAATGTTCAAATCAGTTATAAAGTATAATTCAAATATAATTAAAATAAATTTATATCACATCTGTTGTCACACAAAGCTAATATACATGAAGTCTTAGAAAATGTAGTTGTGTTGTTTTTATTTGCCCAGCAAACAAGTGATTACCAGTGATTTAAAACCTTTAAGTTATCTTAAAAAATACAGATAAAAGAGAAAATGTATTTGTTTCAAGTCTATTTTGTATAGATTATTTGTTTAGAAGTTTAAGAAGTTATTTAATGATGTCATACTTTGCACTCATAATCAACTGTACAAAGTGTGTTTGGCTTTATGCTTGGATTTACAATTGAAAATGAACTTGCATTTATTCATTTAATTTGTTTGTTTGTTCAAGGTGATGTCATAATCCAAATCAGTGTGCGACCTGGGAAACATTGGGGAAACTGTATTTCTCAGGAACATCTGAAATCCGAATATATGAAAATAAAACTAAGAGATAATAAACTGACTGTGACAGTGAGGTGTTGTGCGCAGTCTCTCTCGCTCTCTCTCTCTCTCTCACACACACACACACACACACACACACACACACACACACACACACACACACACACACACACACACACACACACACACACAGGTGAAAACTGAGTAATGAGGCACAGCTGTAAAGTTAACTGCCCACAGGTGGCGCTCGACTGCCTTAAAACTGAAAGTGAAACTATTTCAATTTTATAAAGACAGGAAGCAGCGCGTCTACAGGAGAGAAACACAGTGAGTAAATAAATCTAAAGCAAAACCTCATTAATCAGCTGTTAGTAAGTGGAATTGTGATAAATAAGACGATAATAAATGTTTCTTAGCTGTTTGTTCCTTCTGTAAGGAGAGTTATTTCAGACTGTCTACATGTTTATCAAGTGAAGCTCCAGTGTGAACCCTTACAATTCTAACTGGTGTAAAACTGTATGACTGAGCTGTAACACCGTCACTAAAGCACATCATGACTTACAGGAGGAATCCGCTCCATATCTCCTTCTGTATCTAACATGAAGGGACAGTGGACGTGTGTGTGTGTGTGTGTGTGTGTGTGTGTGTGTGTGTGTGTGTGTGTGTGTGTGTGTGTGTGTGTGTGTGTACATGGTGTGTTTGTGTTTGTGTTTGTGTGTGTACATGGTGTGTGTGTGTGTGTACATGGTGTGTGTGTGTGTGTGTGTGTGTGTGTGTGTGTGTGTGTGTACATGGTGTGTGTGTGTGTGTGTGTGTACATGGTGTGTGTAAGCGCGCATTAGTGCTGTGTGTTGTGTTGAAGTTGGTTCCCCCATCGAGATGTGTTTCTCTTAGCCCCACCCCCGTGAAAACGGCGCAGGGAGCGCGCATTCAGAGACAGGCTCGCCCCCGAGAGGTTGTGCGCGCACCACTGAGACTCTACAGAGTGTAAAAGTGACATTGTTACTGTTTTTAATCTCTGGTATGGAAGAGACGGAGATTTTCATAAGGCTTGAAAACGAAACTCATAACATGCATTGTGTTGTTTATTTTTAATCACTTTATACACAACACGTGATTTATTTATGATGTTTTATAAATGGAATCATTTTCTTTGGTACTTTTTGATAAACTATTGTCCAGTACCAGTGCTGATTCCTTTATACTCAGTTTGGGTTTATTCAGATTGATGTGATTTTGTAACCTAGTGAGTTGATCTCACGCTCATTAAATGCAAATGATCTCAAATTATTATTATTATTATTATTATTATTATTATTATTATTAATGTCTTGAGATGGGTCTCTATTATGGTACATATGTTTTTTCTCTACTTTACTGACAAGCCATGTTTGAGAAGAAATATCAGACTGAATCTCTCCAGTGTTACTGCTGCCGTGTTTCCTGACCACAGGGAAAGTCTGTGCATCGTCTCTGTCAGATACTGTTTCCCTTATGTTGTCTAAGTAAAGACGTTCCCACACCTATCAGACTGTTACTACTGATTTGTTTCCACACCACAGGTGAATTAGCTGAGTTTTATCATTCTAAATATGTTCATTATAGCAAGGGAAACACATCCTGATGGATAGACTTGTCACTGTCAGATACTGTTTCCCCTCTGCTTTCTATGTAAATAACTTCCCACACGTGTCAGACTGTTACTGCGGCTCTCTGAGTTTCATCATTCTAACACTAAGTATGTTCATCTGTTCCTGGTCAAAGTACAAGCGTTTACACAACAAACATGAATTTTTCCTCATTCTAAATATGTTCATTATAGCAGCAGAAACACATCCTGAGGGCTAGAATTCATGCTATCAGATAATGTTTCCCTCTGCTTTTCATGTACAGATGTGCCTCCAGCTGTCAAAATGGTACAACTGACATTAGCTGAGTTTCATCATCATTCACTAATGGTGCAGGTTAAACTTCAGGCAGATGTCTAAGTACTGCAAAAGTCTCTTTAAATTGTGTGCAGACAGTTTTGTCTGATGCTGTGACAAAATCTTTATGGACAGACAGACAGATAGTAATTTTTTTGAGACTGGGTTTTTGTGTCCTCTGGTGTATGAAACATAAAGATGTCATTGAAAGAGCGAGTTCTGACCAATGTACAGACAAAACCTTTCTTTTATTTACATAGATATAATAATATAATACTTTCTAAATTATATCTGATTAAACAATTTGCTGTTCCCTCTCTTGGTCTCACTTTCTCTGTGTGTAGTTTGCAGTGTAATCCTGGGGGATAATACCTCAAAATGAGTGTGTCTGGGGAACAGGACACAAAGAAAGACGAGAGGTGAGTGAAGGGAGTGAAAGACTAAACACTGAACAGATCCGACTCTGGTGTGTATCTGTGAAAAGTCACTTGTGAACAAGTTAATTCAACAGCTTTGTCTCATGATGTTCAATAATTGCGTATGATTAATGACATTAAGCTACTGAGCAACACTGATGAAGGAGCATCAGCAGATTTTATCATTCATGTGTGTGTTTGTGCATCATGATCATAATTTATGAAAATAGAAAGTGTTCACAGTTTAGTCCACAGAATTCTGTTCTGCTCGCTGTGTGAAGAGTTTTGAAAAAAATCACTATTGAAAAATGCTTCTTAGTTTAATTATTCAGTTTTGCTACAGAACAGTAATAATGATACAGTGGTTGTGTGTGTTTAGTCTGATTCAGGGTAAGAGATCAGACTCACCTGAACCCAGCTGTGTGTCCATGAAGAGTGACGCGTCAATGGATCTTCCAATGCGCTTTAGAGACACAGACTGTGCTACTGATCTGAGGTGAGTACAGTTTAATGTATGAGTGCAGTGTTTTATCACTCACACTCTCACATAATCAAACATCTCTCAGATATCTGTGTATTCACTGGTGTGTTTTTGTAGTCATGAATATGATTTATAGTCCTTGTTAAACTTTTTAACTAGTGTTTTGTTTGTTCATAGACCACAGAAGAGTAAATCAAAAATCACTGAGAAGAGTCATTTGGAGGCCATATTTAAGGTGTGTGTGCGCGTGTGTGTGTTACCGGCTCCAGACCTAGGGGACTCTGGACCGGCACAAGCCAAATCACGCAAAAAACTCTGTGTATGATAAGGAGACAGACACGTTATTGCGTTGCTCGAGTGCAGTTTAATATGACAAAGATAATCACTGTTTCAGTGGGGACACATCATACATGGTGGTCTAGAATAAAACCAAAATTATCTCAATAAGACGGAATTCAAATGTGTCACTTCAATCAATACTCATATTACTACATTCAATGCAATGTAACTAGATTTTACAAGTGAACAAAAGGTATTAGTACATGAACCACAAGAACCCAATACAATTGAATACACGTCTGTATTATGCAGTACTGGTCATACTTTGAGATATTAAAGTAATATTGTAAATATTAAAATAATACATTTCTTAATCATATGTATAACTACTTAAATGATGTCAATCTCTATGGTTGAATCAATATAACTGTTTCTTTCACCCTATTACATTACATCTACCTTCATATTAACACTGAATATATTTGAGGAATACAAACAATATAGAATTAAATAAATTTCCCTTGAACTCATTTAATAATCTTGAGCTTATTAACATACAAATTATTACTATGTGGAATGATAAACCCAGCATTAATACATTAAACATTCCCCATCACACATCACTATTCACATTAAATATTCTATGGGACAGTGTTATGATTTCACAAGTATTTCAGGATAGTATCACTTCAAGAATACACACCATATTCATTTAATCTGACTGACATTCATAACAAATATAAATCCTCACAACTAAAACAATTAATAGATGAATAAATGTGTTTAGAATACGATCTAATACAGATTTCTGAAGGAATCCATCAACACACGCTTCCTTCACACCACTTCAGTTAATCATTAACTAATCGTTAGCTTTCGGCTAATTTTGCTAATCATGAGTGGATATAGTGTTTTCCATAAACTTCAACCGAAATCAAATCATTTTATCTAACACATTCCAACATCCTTTCCAAATATTTCATTCGAGTAAAGATGATAAATATTTCACACAAACCACTTTAGCAGAGTTTTTATCCGTATCTGTGTATGATAAGGACAAAGACACTCGAGTGAAGTTTAATATGACCCGGAATTCGAGCTGCCGGTCTCCTACATAACCCACTAAGACGTCTGCAGGTGTGGAGCGGAAACACATGAACCATTTAATTTACTCATAAGAATTCTAACGAGAATGAAATAAAGGAATAAACTAAGAAATTAAAATAAGGAGGGGGGGTAACTTTCTTTTCTTTTTTTAACCCTTGTTGTAGAATCATTTCCTCTACCTGTCACGTGTGTCTGAGTGTGTGAGTGTGAGTGAGTGTGTGAGTGTAATATCGCTACCTGTCAGCTGCCTGTGATGTGAGTAATCATTACATCTATTCCACTCTCACTGTAATGTGACAGAACACTAAGAGAGAACACGAGTGTATTCATTGACCTACATGCATGTTTTTTTTCTCATCTACGCGCGAATCAGGAGCTGGAGCAACAGGATTAGAATAAAGTACACTATTACAAAATTCCACTGCTTAATCAGACAACAAAGAATGTTTACATTTAGTAATAAACACACACTCTTATGACATTATAATGTTTTTATTTTTTTCCTGTTTCTAATCAGGACCTGGAGCACAAAGTCATCACTCTGTTACAGAATGAGCTGAAGAGATTTAAGAAGCTCCTGAGTCCAGATTACCCAGCATGCTCTGAGAGGGAGGTGAAGGATGAGGAGGATCAGAGCAGTGTCAGAGAGGGAGCGCTGAAGATCACACTGCACGTCCTGAAGAACATGAACCACACAGATCTCGCTAACACACTGCAGAACAGTAAGAGCTCATGGGCTTATAACATCACTTTAACTTTAGAGGAAGAAAACTGCTGTAAATTTATTAAACACGTCTTATTATAATGATGTGCTTTTATCATCAGACTATAATAACAGATCAGTACTGACATGACATATAAAATACACGTATGAAAATATCAATATTCAACAGAGATGATCATTAAATTTACATTTTATCCTTCTGTTTATCAGAACTCGTCTCTGTGTACCGGCGAAACCTCAAATCCCAACTGAGTGAGAAATGTAAAAGAATTAATGAAGGAATCTCACAGCATGGAAGCTCAGCACTTCTGAATGAAATCTACACAGAGCTCTACATCACAGAGGGTTGGAGTGGAGACGTCAATAATGAACATGAGGTGAGACAGATTGAGACAGCGTCCAGGAGACCAGCAACACAGGAGACACCCATCAAATGTAATGATCTCTTTAAAGACAAGTCCATCAGAAGTGTCCTGACTAAAGGAGTTGCTGGAATTGGAAAAACAGTCTCTGTGCAGAAGTTCATTCTGGACTGGGCAGAAGGAAAAACAAATCAGGACGTCACCTTCATGTTTCCACTTCCCTTTAGAGAGCTGAATCTGATGAAGCAGAAACGTCTCAGTCTGATGGACCTTATTCATCACTTTTTCCCAGAACTAAAAGGATTAAAACTACTAGACTGTGAGATCAACAAAGTTCTGTTCATATTTGATGGTCTGGATGAGTGTCGACTTCCTCTAAATTTCCAGGAGAATAAGAGTGTGTGTGATGTGACAGAGTCAGGCTCAGTGGATGTGCTGCTGACAAACCTCATCAAGAGGAACTTGCTTCCCTCTGCTCTCCTCTGGATCACCTCTCGACCAGGAGCAGCCAATCAGATCCCTCCCGAGTGTGTAGACCAGGTAACAGAGGTACGAGGGTTTAGTGACCCTCAGAAAGAGGAGTACTTCAGGAAGAGGATCAGTGATCAGAGCCTGGCCAATAAAATCATCTCACACATGAAGTCTTCAAGAAGCCTCTACATCATGTGCCACATCCCAGTCTTCTGCTGGATCTCAGCCACTGTTCTAGAGAGAATGTTGGGTGAAGCAGAGAGTGGAAAGATCCCCAAGACTCTGACTCAAATGTTCACACACTTCCTGATCTTTCAGATCAAACACAAGGACCAACAGTACCATCAGAAATGTGTCCCTGATCCTCAGCAGACCAGAGAGAGCATCCTGGCACTGGGAAAACTGGCTTTCCAACAGCTGGAGAAAGGAAACCTGATCTTCTATGAGGAAGACCTGAGAGAGTGTGGCATTGATATCAGAGAAGTGTCAGTGTACTCAGGAGTGTGTACTCAGATCTTCAGAGAGGAGTTTGGGCTTCACCTGGGGAAGGTGTTCAGCTTTGTACATCTGAGTGTTCAGGAGTTTCTGGCTGCTTTATACACATTTCTCTCCTTCATCAACAAAAATATTACAAAACAACAAACCTGGTTAAATATTTTTACCAAATCAAACATGTCTGATCTCCTGAAGAGTGCAGTGGACAAGGCCTTACAGAGTGAGAATGGACACCTGGACCTTTTCCTCCGCTTCCTTCTGGGTCTCTCACTGGAGTCCAATCAGACTCTCTTACAAGACCTACTGCCCCAGACAGGAAGCAGATCGCATAGTAAACAGGAAACAGTCGAGTACATCAAGAAGAAGATCAGGGAGAATCCATCTCCAGAGAAATCCATCAATCTGTTCCACTGTCTGAATGAACTGAATGATCATTCTCTAGTGCAGGAAGTACAACATTACCTGAACAGAGGAGATTTCTGGTGTCTCATTGGAGTCAGACTCTCTCCTGCTCAGTGGTCAGCTCTGGTGTTTGTGTTGCTGAACTCAGAAGAGAATCCGGATGTGTTTGATTTGAGTAAATATGACAGATCAGATGAATGTCTTCTGAGGCTGCTGCCAGTGGTCAAAGCATCCAGAAAAGCTGAGTGAGTCATTTTATAATCATTTATAAATATCACATTGTAAAATGATTTAATAAATGTATTACTAACTACATAAACACTATTTATATATTTATTTATTTATTTATTTCTCTAATATGGAATAATGAGGGAGTTTACTAAATAGTAAGCATTGATTAACAAATTACTCTCTTTTTTTCTCTTTTTTACTGTTTTTTTCTACATTTTTACATTTTATGTACTTAGTCAATATTTACAGTTGATTTAATTAATACAAACATTCAGATGTTTAACTGCAGATTTGGACTGTGAGAGAGAGAGAGATGTCAGTGTTCTGATGTATCATCATTTCTCTCCCAGGCTGTGTCTGTGTAATCTCACAGATGAAAGCTGTAGAATTCTGTCCTCAGTTCTCAGCTCAAACTCCTCCAGTCTGAGAGAACTGGACCTGAGTCACAATAACCTGCAGGATTCAGGAGTGAAGCTGCTCTCTGCTGGACTGGAGAATCCACACTGTACACTGGAGACACTGAGGTCAGATCAGCACTTTCACATTCTGTTTATCTGATTGTCATTATTATAGTATAAACCTAATAATAGTAAAATGTAGAGCAACAAGTCTGATGTATAACAAGAGACTGAGAAATTATTAAACACTTTACTATTTAAACCTAATAAATATAGATTTTAATGATCAGTGATTCATTTAACCCTGTATTAATGTTCTAATGGTTAATAATCAGTTAAATTACACAATAAACTCTTTTATCTTAAAATGCTTTCTGGGTATAGAAGATCAGGTAGAGTGTATGTACGCCCCCTACAGGTGCATTGTGGAATGTCTGTATATTAATTTATAGTCAGTGGAATAAATAATAGATAATTAAAATAATAAACCAATGGTCACACCTCATCTCCTCTCGCCTTCACACACACACACACACACCTCTCCTCCTCTCCCCTTCACACACACACACACCTCTCCTCCTCTCGCCTTCACACACAGACACAGACACACACACACACACACACACACCTCTCCTCCTCTCGCCTTCACACACAGACACACACACACACACACACACACACACACACACACACACACACACACACACACACACACACACACACACCTCCTCCTCTCGCCTTCACACACACACACCTCTCCTCCTCTCGCCTTCACACACACACACACCTCTCCTCCTCTCGCCTTCACACACACACACACACACCTCTCCTCCTCTCGCCTTCACACACACACACACACACACCTCTCCTCCTCTCGTCTTCACACACACACACATACACACCTCTCATCCTCTCGCCTTCACACACACACACACACACACACACACACACACACACACACACACACACACACACACACACACACACCTCTCCTCCTCTCGCCTTCATACACACAAACACACACACACACACACACACACACACACACACACACACACACACACACACACATACTTGGTGACAGAGAGAGAGAAAGAAATGGATATAAATGTAATGTCAGAATTTTCCCTTTTAATAATTTCTTTCTTTTTTATGATGTATTTTGACACAGCGCTCTCTCCCTGCCTTCCTTCTGTGTGTGTGTGTGTGTGTGTGTGTGTGTGTGTGTGTGTGTGTGTGTGTGTGAGAGAGAGAGAGAGAGTGACAGAGAGAGATGTCAGTGTTCTGATGTATCATCATTTCTCTCCCAGGCTGTGTCTGTGTAATCTCACAGATGAAAGCTGTAGAATTCTGTCCTCAGTTCTCAGCTCAAACTCCTCCAGTCTGAGAGAACTGGACCTGAGTGGCAATAACCTGCAGGATTCAGGAGTGAAGCTGCTCTCTGCTGGACTGGAGAATCCACACTGTACACTGGAGACACTGAGGTCAGATCATCACTTTCACATTCTGTTCATCTGATTGTCATTATTATAGTATAAACCTAATAATAGTAAAATGTAGAGCAACAAGTCTGATGTATAACAAGAGACTGAGAAAATATTAAACATTTTACTATTTAAACTTAATAAATATAAATTTTAATGATCAGTGATACATTTAACTCTGTATTAATGTTCTAATGGTTAATAATCAGTTAAACTACACAATAATCAAAAATGTTTCATTGATTTGATCTGAAAATGCATTCTGGGTACAGAAGATCAAATAGATCATATGTACGCCCCCTACAGGTGCATTGTGGGATGTCTGTAGATTAATTTATACACTCTGTTGAAAAATACTAAGCTCTCAAATACTTAAAATAAGGAACCAGCGGTCAGGTCCACATGTGTAATGTCTCATCAAGAGAATCCCAAATCTCAGGAAACACACTGGAGGCAAAGATTTATTTATTTAAAGTGTGTGTGTGTGTGTGTGCTCCTTGTTGGTTGTGTAGTTGGTTATCTGTCCTTGAGGATTTGTGACTGCAGTCGCTCAATAGTTCAGGACTAGAATTTCCTACATTCTACCTGAGCCTCCATTAACAAACTGGACTCCACACTCTTGTCATGTGTATGCTGGTGTAACTTGCGAGGCATAGATGCAGAGGACTCGATGTTGTTGAGAATGATGTTTATTAAATACACATAACAAAAGTAAAACAAACAGGTAACTTTATGTAAAATAAACCAAAACACAAATCACTACAGGGAAACACGAACTAAACTGGACTGACATTCACTAGATTAAATAAACCGAGGCAAGACAACATAAACGAACTCAAACAAGCTATTTATAACTAAACTAATAACCAACTCGGTTCAGGTGAGCGCCCACGTTACCTGACCGAGATGCAAACTGGGAAATGAAGTCAAACCAAAAAGAACTACAAACGAATGTCTCAGGGCGCATGGCGCCCTCTAGAGGTTATCCCTGACAACTCTAAAAAATAAAGCTGTGGTTTATTAATTCATACTGCTGTATCACATAATTAATATCTTACACTAACTTTATTTTTAAAATTATATTTAAGTCAATATATCTATATGACACCAAGATATAAACAAAGCAACAATACACACATTACCACTTAAATCTGGCAAATAAATGTTTAATTTAACAACACATGAAGTCTAAACTCAACCTGGTTCACTTTGCAAATGACATTTAACAAGATCATAAAAACAGTGAGCTGAATTGATCTTATTAGTAAACAGTCTCTTAATCAATAAATCTCCCACAGACATTATACACTTAATATGTGGAAAGTAGACTTTTGTATTAGAATCTAATGAGTCACACATTTTACATCTGAAAGATTGCACACCTTCACACTCTTCAGTTTCCTGCAAACTGTGGGATCCATACAAGTGTGTGTGTGAAGGCCTTCACAGGTCTTAAAGGAGCAATGACAGTCTGAATGAAGACAGGATACTGAATATCCATGACCATGACTGAGTATGATGCTTCACTCCATAATGGCTGAACATCCTTTTGATGATGTGACAAATGTGCAGAGCTCACACTGCCATCCCATAATCTGGCACCTAAAAGAGGAACGATAGTGTACAAGTAAGTGTAAGTGTGACTGTTACTGTAAAGCCTAGCAGACTGGTCAAATAGTATTTCCATTCAAACACATACTTTCTGGACTAATATACATCATAATACGATTGGCGTTCAACTCAAAAGGGGACTTGTGGTGATAAATTTTATGGAACATAGTAAAACCAATTTGATTTTGATGTTTACAGAAGACTTCAAGCAAAGTACGGTGATGAAACTCTTACACATAGTAAAACACTGAATGGTGCAAACTTCATAAAGAAGACGGTCTGTGAATTACAATCCAGGCTGGCATAGATCGGAGCCCACTGCAGTCATTCCAGTGAACATTCCTAAATAAAATGTTTCATTTTCAATAAACAGACCCCCAACACGTCTACATACACACACACATTTTGGCTCTAGTTCCAGTAATGAAAATATTACAGTGCAGCTAAGGACATATTATGATAAACAGAATGAGCAGCTCACCATCATATCTTCTGGTCCTTGTTTGTTGTTTTGTCATGTGACTCCCATAGACGCTATGCAGTGCATTACACAGGAAACAGAATTGAGCGGTTCTTTTCACGAGTCTTCTAGTACGAGTCGTTCGTTCTTTTGAATCTATTGCACTGTATAGCGTCTATGAGAGTCACATGACAAAAGAATGAAAGATTTGGACCAAAAGACTTGAGAAGTAACTACTCATTTCTGTTTTCTTTTCACCTACGGAGGTTTTGCGATGCTTTGCGTATGTACACCCGTAGAAAATGAATGAATCACTCTCTGAGACTCGTTCTTTTGTCCTGTTCCGTTCTTCTACTGCGTTCATAAAGAACGAAATGTTGATGAACGACCCATCACTACTATAAAGTTGTGTATGCAGTCATTATTTCACTAACTTGTGCTAGCTGCTTACTTACCAGGATTTATAAGGAATGTTCCAGGTGATTCTAGTCCGTTCTCACAGCAGTGTGTCCTCGCTACTTGTCCCTGATGTTACATCCGAGTTCCCATGAGTACTTGCTTTTTGCACGGGGGAATTTACTGAATGTTTTACGTTTTTGCTGTTAAACATAAAGAATATTCAGTTGGAATGAGTGATGATTGTAGTTTGTTAAACTACTACTAAAACCTAAGACAAAATTACTAGTTTTCAAACTCAATCAGGTATGTGATTTTCTGAGATCTTATTAAGGGAACATAACCTATTTATTATTGTGAAATTTACAGAATCATTTTTAGAGCGTATTTATTGGAATTGTCATTCCAACCATATACAGTTCAGTACACAGTGAAACGAAACAACGTTCCTCCGGGACCAAGGTGCTACATACATGCAACAATATCAATTAACAACACACTTTAGCGGAACCAGCTAGCTAACTAAGAGATGTAATTAGCTGACTGGCTCAGATATTATACAGTAGTTTTACATTTTTAAGTTTCTACCTATTTCTATACAAAAAAGAGACAATAGACAACAGACAACAAAGTCCACGTGCAAATGTGCAAACAAAGAGCTACCGAGTGACAAACACAACAACGTAACACATTACAGAACTTTTTTTTTTTTGTGATGAGGTACGAGTTGAGGTAGTGGGAAGAGAAACAGTAAACAGTAAAATTGATCATTTTACACTGTTATACACACTACTTAGTTTCTTAGTGTGCACTTCTTTGTGCACTTGTGTATGTGTGTGCATGCGTGTGAGTGAGTGTCTGTATGTGAGTGTGTGTGTGTGTGTGTGTGTGTGTGTGTGTGTAGCACTCTCACAGGCTGATGAGGGGAGATATTATGAAAAACACACAACACACGGAGCTGCTGCTTCACCACGAGAGTCTGTGTATTTCTAGTAGTGATGGTCATTCATGAACAATTTGATATTTTTAAACGAGTCTTTAACGTGACTCAGAAGAACGAGTCGTCTCAGAGAGTGATTCGTTCGTTTTCTACAGGGCGCGCATGTGCAAAGCATCACAAAACCTCCGTAGGTCATGTACAGGAAACAGAAATGAGTCGTTACCTTTGTGTCTTTTGGTCCGAATCGTTTGTTCTTCTGTCACGTGACTCCCATAGACGCTGCAATATGCAACATTTCCGCACTGCCCGATCCACGGCGTTGTTGGAAGAAACGCAGCCGCAAAACAACTAGAGACTTATTTAGCTGAACTCCACATTGCCAGAAGCCACAATCCCCTTGACTACTGGTGCTCGAACAAAGACCACTTTCTATTGCTTGTACTGGTTACATTCAGGTGTTTATCTGCTCCAAGCACCAGCACAGACAGTGAGAGACTATTCAGTGCAGCGTCTCATGACCTTAATGAGAAGAGGAACCGTCTCTCCAGACAAAAAGCTCAGCAACTTTTGTTCTTAAAGAAAAATCTGCCACGTTTGCTTAAATAAACAGCAGTTCAGTTTTCTGTGCACAGCAGTTGCAGTTACATTACAATTTGTGTAGCGCTGCACAACTGTTCCCTAAAGCTACATAGGCTCTGCACATTTTGCACTGTTGTTTCCACAGCAGTTTAAAATGTATATAAATAATTGTTTACATGCAGCAGCAGAATAGAGACCCACTGCCATCCTGTTTGAGGGCAGTTTTACAGATGAATGTGAATCTTTTTTGCACAACTGGTACAAAAACGATTTTATTTATTGTTATATAAAACGTGAAGAATAATATTTGGTATTATTGAAACGATGCATGTCGCATATACATGTCGTGGCCAAAAGTTTTGCGTTACACAAATATTACCCTGCATTCACACCGAACGCGGCGAGAGCGTCAAAAGTCCGCTCTCGCCGCCCTGCCGCTGACGCCTGTCGCCGCTCTGACGTAGACCGAATGCCTTTCTTGTATTTAAAGGAGCCGCAAAGCAATCAAGCTTGATCTTATGGAGACCAAAATGTGGAAGAAAACAAGAAATTGATTGATAGAAAGAACTGTATTGTAGAAATAAACAAAGTATACGGCATTTGTATGGTGTGGCTTCTGTTTATTGTGAATTGCTAGTATAATTTAATATTATTTTATTATTATATTATATTTCATATTATATTTAAACACCAACAATTTCAAACACCTTTGTCCACGCATCATTTTTTAAAAATTTATTATTGTACACAAACAGGGACCTGTCATAAATAACCGGGAAACCCGTTACTGCAATAATTAACTTCTCCTCCATTTTACTTGGGAACTAATGTCGCCGGAACAAAAGTTTACAGGACTGCGTTCCGCGGAATCCGCTCAAGCAGAGGACCTCCCTTTTAATTGGTTGCCGCTCAACCGCGTCATAGCTCATTACCATAAAGTTGAGCTGATTTCAACTCCCTTCGCCGCTCTCGCCGCCCCTCGCCGCGCCGCCCCGCCCCGCCCCGCGCCGCCGGCTCCCATTGCCGCATTCTGTGTGAACGCAGGGTTAGTTTTCACAAGGTTTGCTGCTAAACTGCTTTTAGATCTTTGTATCAGTTGTTTCTGTGATGTACTGAAATATAATTACAAGCATGTTATTGTCACGGTTACTGCTTGCCGGACGAAACATAGGCATGATAGCAGAGGTGAAGTGAAATAAACGACTTTATTAAAGCACAAAACAGGGAACCAAAAGAACAGAACATGAACTGAAACCAGGATAAACTATAAACATGACAAACTAGACATTACCAAAAGACTGAGAGATAGACAGGCTAGGAGACAGACAGACAGACTAGGAGACAGACAGACCAGGAGCACACGGAGCCAGGAGAACATGGAGCCAGGAAGAACACAGAGAACCAGAAGAACATAGAACAAGGAGAACACAGAGTCAGGAAGAACACAGAGCAAACCACATACCAGAACAAACAGTAACCTAGACGAACAGATGCAAGACAAGGACATCACAGAACTCAGGAACATTTATAACAAACACTAATTAGCAACCTCAGTTCAGGTGAGCGCCGCATCACCTGACTGAGGTGCATTCTGGGGATTGAAGTCCACCAAAAACTACAAATGAAAAACACAAAATGGAGTCTGAGGGCGCTTTGGCGCCCTCTGGTGGTATCCCCTGACAGTTATACGTTTTAAAAGGCTTTTATCGACAATTACATGACATTTATGCAAAGAGTCAGTATTTGTCAGTTCTTTTTCAGGACCTCTGCAGTTCGACTGGGCTGCTCTCAATCAACTTCTGGGCCAAATCCTGACTGATAGCAACCCATTCTTTCATAATCACTTCTTGGAGTTTGTCAGAATTAGTGGGTTTTTGTTTGTCCACCCACCTCTTGAGGATTGACCACAAGTTCTCAATGGGATTAAGATCTGGGGAGTTTCCAGGCCATGGACCCAAAATTTCAACGTTTTGGTCCCCGAGCCACTTAGTTATCACTTTTGCCTAATAGCACGGTGCTCCATCGTGCTGGAAAATGCATTGTTCTTCACCAAACTGTTGTTGGATTGTTGGAAGAAGTTGCTGTTGGAGGGTGTATTGGTACCATTCTTTATTCATGGCTGTGTTTTGGGGCAAAATTGTGAGTGAGCCCACTCCCTTGGATGTGAAGCAACCCCACACATGAATGGTCTCAGGATGCTTTACTGTTGGCATAACACAGGACTGATGGTAGCGCTCACCTCTTCTTCTTACAGGCTTCTTCTCCTGGAGACCTGACTGGACCTGAGTGACACTAACCTGCAGGATTCAGGAGTGAAGCTGCTCTCTGCTGGACTGGAGAATCCACACTGTACACTGGAGACACTGAGGTCAGATCATCACTTTCACATTCTGTTTATCTGATTGTCATTATTATAGTATAAACCTAATAATAGTAAAATGTAGAGCAACAAGTCTGATGTATAACAAGAGACTGAGAAAATATTAAACACTTTACTATTTAAACTTAATAAATATAGATTTTAATGATCAGTGATACATTTAACTCTGTATTAATGTTCTAATGGTTAATAATCAGTTAAACTACACAATAATCAAAAATGTTTCATTGATTTCATCTGAATCAAATAGATGATATGTACATCCCCTACAGGTGCATTGTGGGATGTGTGTAAATTAATTCATACACTCTTTTGAAAAATACTAAATTCTCAAAAAAATACTTCAAATAATGAACCAGCGGTCAGGTCCACATGTGTAATGTCTCTTCAAGAGAATCTCAAATCTCAGGAAACACACTGGAGGAAGCAAATATTTATTTATTTGAAGTGTGTGTGTGTTGGTGTGTATGTCTGTGCATCTATGTGCGTGTGTGTGTGTGTGTGTGTGTGTGTGTGTGTGTGTGTGTGTGTGTGTGTGTGTGTGTGTGTGTGTGTGAGTGTGTAAGATGGTTGGTTGTGTATTTCGCTGTTCAGTCCTCTGCTGTGTGTATTATTTCCCCTCCTACACTGTCTAGTTAATACCTGTGTGCTGATCACATGACCTCTTCCTGAAGACTCCTGAACAGACTGAGAATAGTTGGTGTTTCTGGGATTAAACTGGTTTTCTACAGATTTAACTGGAGGACAAAAATGTGTTATTTTAGATCAACATTAGATATGATGACATGATATTCTGTGTCGTTCCATAACGTTTCCACACACACACACACACACACACACACACACACACACACACACACACACACACACACACACACACACACACTTGGTGACAGAGAGAGAGAGAGAAAGAAATGGATATAAATGTAACGTCAGAATTTTCCCTTTTAATAATTTCTTTCTTTTTTATGATGTATTTTGACACAGCGCTCTCTCCCTGCCTTCCTTCTGTGTGTGTGTGTGTGTCAAGTCAAGTAGGCTTTTATTGTCATTCCAACCATATACAGTTAGTACACAGTGAAACGAAACAACGTTCCTCCAGGACCAGGGTGCTACATACATGCAACAACATAAATTTACAACATACATTTTACATTTTTAAGTTACTCTAAAAGAAGAACTATCAAATATCTATACAAAAATACACAATAGACAAAGTGCACGTGCAAATGTGCAAACAAAGAGGTACATGACAGACACAACAATGTAACACATAACAGTCCTTTTTGTGTGTGTGTGTGTGTGTGTGTGTGTGTGTGTGTGTGTGTGTGTGTGTGTGTGTGTGTGTGTGTGTGTGTGTGTGTGTGTGTGTGAGTGAGAGAGATGTCACTGTTCTGATGTATCATCATTTCTCTCCCAGGCTGCGTGTGTGTGATCTCACAGAGGAAAGCTGTAGTGCTCTGTCCTCAGTTCTCAGCTCAAACTCCTCCAGTCTGAGAGAACTGGACCTGAGTTACAATAAACTGCAGGATTCAGGAGTGAAGCTGCTCTCTGCTGGACTGGAGAATCCACACTGTACACTGGAGACACTGAGGTCAGATCATCACTTTCACATTCTGTTTATCTGATTATTATTATTATAGTATAAACCTAATAATAGTCAAATGTAGAGCAACAAGTCTGATGTATAACAAGAGACTGAGAAAATATTAAACATTTTACTATTTAAACCTTTTAAGTCCTCCGGTTTCTTCCCAAAGACATGCAGGTTAGGATAATTAGTGTTCCCAATTTGCCCGTAGTGTGTGTGTGTGGGGTGGATTGGCACCGTGTCCAGTATGTACCCCTCCTCATGCACTAAGTCTCCTGTGATAGACTCCAGGCTTCCTATGACTCTGTACAGGATAAACACTATAGAAGATGAATAAATGAATAATAATGATCAGTGATGCATTTCACTCTATATCAGGGGTCGACAACTTTTAAATGAAAAGAAAACACCGGAAGCCACAAAACACTTTTGTATGAAGCCCCCCAGGGGTCACGTGGTAAAATAAATAACAAACTGAACAAACGTCTTCTATATATTCTGTGTAAAAGACGCTGGTTGAAGGTTCCTGTTAAATAAAATACTGAATGTCTATTTGTCCTCCTCGTATTTATGAAATAGAAAGCCGAACTTAAATTATCCACCTGCAGCAACCAAAAATGCCGCCTGTGTCCGTGTGCCATCATCCTTTTATCGCGTGTACTGGAGCGTGCAGTCAGCGTCAACCTGAATAAAACCGAACTCGAAAATCTCAATAAATGGCGTGTCGGCGGTCACACATCGGTAGTCGTGACGAATATTTTGGGTGACAAAAAAATGTAACACATTTTATTTCAATGCTAAAAGATCACTATAACCTTCAAATTTAGAATTACATTTAAAAATATAACAAACTAAAATTAAATACTCATTATTTATTTTCCAAAGCCACAGGGAGCCGCAGCAGAGGGATGAAAGAGACACATGCGGCTCCGGAGCCGAGAGGTGCCGACTCCTGATCTATACTAATGTTGCGATCGTTAATAATCGGGATAAACTGAACAAAAAACTCATTTATTTTATCTTCAAATGCATTCTGGGTAAAGGAGATGAATTAGAGCACGTTTACGCCCCCTACAGGTGCATTGTGGGTTGTTTTTAAATTAATTTATGCACTTGGACATCTTAGAGAAGTTCTAAGGCTGGAAATGGAGAATTCAGTCAGACAGTTTTGCATGAAGTAAACAAACAAGTCGACACCGGAGGTGCTTAGTTTCCATCTTGACCGTTTTGACCTGGATATTAGTCAGTGTGCAGCGGTACAGCTACATCACACAGGTGGGTAATTGTAGACCTGGTCACATGACTTCTGTTCAAAACTTTACACCATTTTTGACCTGCCTGCTGACTACACTGCCCCCTACTGTTCACATATTCTGTCACGTCATGTTTATTTCTGAGGACGTTCACAAGCTACACACCAAACTAACACAGGATATGTGAAACAGCCATCAGGTGTGTGTGTGTACACGAAATTAAAATCAGGTATATTTCTGCCCTTAATTATCACATAGATGATTAAAAAAACAATGACATAAAACAGGTAAAGTTCAGGTGATCAGCAAACAACATCAACGGGGTGAGTCAGGATCAGGACTCTGAAAAACAAACACAGGATCAAAACTGTAACGACCATCAGGACATACACACGTGGACAAAATTGTTGGTACCCTTCGGTCAATGAAAGAAAAACTCACAATGGTCACAGAAATAACTTTAATCTGACAAAAGTAATAATTTAAAAAAATTCTATGAATGTTAACCAATGAAAGTCAGACATTGCTTTTCAACCATGCTTCAACAGAATTATTTTAAAAAATTAATTCATGGAACAGGCCTGGACAAAAGTGATGGCACCCTTAGAAAATACTGAAAATAATGTGACCAAAGGGACATGTTAATTCAAGGTGTGTCCACTAATTAGCATCACAGGTGTCTACAATCTTGTAATCAGTCAGTGGGCCTATATATAGGGCTCCAGGTGGTCACTGTGTTGTTTGGTGACATGGTGTGTACCACACTCAACATGGACCAGAGGAAGCGAAGGAAAGAGTTGTCTCAGGAGATTCAAAAGAAAATTATAGACAAGCATGTTAAAGGTAAAGGCTATAAGACCATTTCCAAGCAGCTAGATGTTCCTGTGACTACAGTTGCACATATTATTCAGAAATTTAAGCTCCATGGGACTGTAGCCAACCTCCCTGGACGTGGACGCAGGAGGAAAATTGATGACAAATCAAAGAGACGGATAATCCGAATGGTAACAAAAGAGCCCAGAAAGACTTCTAAAGAGATCCAAGGTGAACTTCATGCTCAAGGAACATTAGTGTCGGATCGCACCATCCGTCGTTGTTTGAGCCAAAGTGGACTATATGGGAGACGACCAAGGAGGACACCATTGTTGAAAACAAATCATAAAAAAGCCAGACTGGAATATGCCAAACTACATGTTGACAAGCCACAAAGCTTCTGGGAGAATGTCCTATGGACAGATGAGACAAAAATGGAACTTTTTGCCAAGGCACATCAGCTCTATGTTCACAGATGGAAAAATGAAGCATATCAAGAAAAGAACACTGTCCCTACTGTGAAACATGAAGGAGGCTCTGTTATGTTCTGGGGCTGCTTTGCTGCATCTGGCACAGGGTGTCTTGAATCTGTGCAGGGTACAATGAAATCTCAAGACTATCAAGGGATTCTAGAGAGAAATGTGCTGGCCAGTGTCAGAAAGCTGGGTCTCAGTCGCAGGTCATGGGTCTTGCAACAGGACAATGACCCAAAACACACAGCTAAAAACACCCAAGAATGGCTAAGAGGAAAACATTGGACTATTCTAAAGTGGCCTTCTATGAGCCCTGACCTCAATCCTATTGAGCATCTTTGGAAGGAGCTGAAACATGCTGTCTGGAAAAGGCACCCTTCAAACCGGAAACAACTGGAGCAGCTTGCTCATGAGGAGTGGGCCAAAATACCTGCAGAGAGGTGCAGAAGTCTCATTGACAGTTACAGGAATCGTTTGATTGCAGTGATTGCCTCAAAAGGTTGTGCAACAGACTATTAAGTTAGGGGTACCATCATTTTTGTCCAGGCCTGTTCCATGAGTTCATTTTTTTTATAATTCTGTTGAAGCATGGTTGAAAAGCAATGTCTGACTTTCACTGGTTAATATTCATAGAATTCTTATTTATTATTACTTTTGTCAGATTAAAGTTATTTCTGTGACCATTGTGAGTTTTTCTTTCATTGACCGAAGGGTACCAACAATTTTGTCCGCGTGTGTAAATGTATAATATAGACACATACATATACTACATACACCAGGGTGTGTGAGAGAAAGTACATTTTGTGTTTGTGTGTGTGTTGATTTATAATTTGTTGATCTCTCTACAGGCTGATACACTGCAGTATTACAGGTGAAGGTTGTGCTGCTCTGGTTTCAGCTCTGAGGTCGAACCCCTCATCACACCTGAGAGAGCTGAATCTGAACTACAATCAACCAGGAGAATCAGGAGAGAAGCTGCTCTCTGATCTACTGAAGGATCCACACTGTACACTGGAGAGACTAGAGTGAGTTACTGGCACACACACACACACACACACACACACACACACACACACACACACACACAGTGATTTGGTGGTTTAATATCTCTTTATACACTTCAGAGGAGATTCAGTATCTTAATGTCTTTGTACAGTAATAAACCTGGTGACTGTATCAGGCCACAGTGTGTTTCACCCATAAATAATGACCCCCCCCCCCCCCCTAATTTACACAGATTTTCACATTTTTTATATTTATGTTTGTGTAATTTGTGCACTTTAATCTGTTAGTGTGTGTGTTGTGTGACTGATGTTTCTTGTAAGAAATCTGATGATTGATTCTGATGAAATTAGATCACCTTGACCTTTTCTCTTTCTTAACAGATTCAGGAGGTTTTAGTTCTGATCTGATCCGAGTCTCTCACACAGAGGATGATGAGGATAAACTCTTACAGTCCAAAGCTTTTGAAGAACAGCTGTGAGAGCTGAAACTGATGTCTTCGTTTCCTCATTCAGTGATAATCAGATGGTCTACAACATGTCAGGACTTCTCTACTTCTCTAGCTGTTTGTAAAAATACACCAGCTGAGAGAAATCAACTTTAATTACCTGAACAGTAATATTTATATCATTTCTTGAGCAGTGGGTACCAATCAGCCAGAACATTACAATATAAAACATTATGTCCAGTGGAGCTGCACGAGTAATTGAGTTGGGGTCGTACGCTGTTATTTTCATGCCAAAAACTGTTTCACATTCTGATTTTGTTTGTTCGTGTAGGTGATTACTTGATTACTTGTAGGTGATTGTTGATACTTAAAGTATTAGATAATTAAAGCTGCCGTGTTGATTCGAGCCGTTACACAGAGACTCTGAGAACAGAGTGAAAGCTACAGAGTTTACTGGAAGTGTGTTAAGATTGAGCAATAAATCCTTTGTATGTAGATTATTCTATGTAATTTATTCTGTGAAAAATCAGCAAAGAGCCACAATCACTACATGCACACGGCACCATGCTCCCTCCCAGTGTCCTGTAGCGGCTAGACAACATGCTAATGAGGCTAAATCTCCGTCACATGCTAGAGACACGTCAGTTGTAACATGGCGTTTAGCTTCCATTCAGTTTGATATGAAATACATGACTTTAAACTTAATAACTTACAATAAGGACAGAGAGCATCAGGACACGTCTCACCTGTAACAGCGCCTTCCTGCTTCTGCCAGGAGTTCACTATTACACCACATGTGTGTTTAACGTGTGTTACCGTAATTAATGGCCCCCTGCTACAACAGGTAGCCTGGAACTATTGTACAATAATAGGTATATCACATTCACCTTAAATTAAAATTAACAATATACAAAATAAAAACATTTCCATAATGAAAACAGGCAGTTTTGAGAATGTTCACCCAAAATAAACATAATAAAATTGACTCAGCTACACTTCACCCTGCAGGTCTTAATGATCAAATCGGATTTTTTGCTGAATTTTTTTTTGCGTTGCTGTTCACGTTGTCATTTAAATTCCTTCAGTCTCATGTGTGAACCGTATACGGCCCTGAAGTGACCCACATGCGCAGAAGACGTGACGTTAATTTAATGTGCAATCGGAGCATAAATAACGAACTGATAATAAGAAGAATATTAAGACGGAGGAGAGCACAAATTTTGATTATGGCCTTTTGTGGAGCAGTGGCTGATACCTCTGTACAAAGGAATGTGTGGAGGCGGAGTCAGAGCCAGGACTGGTGGGAGTCTTACATGAGGGGCTTCACGGACACAGAGTTCATTAATAATTTTAGGATGAGAAAGGGAACGTTTGAATGGATCAGTCAGCGCCTCTCTTAAAGCCTTTCATGACAAGACGCTCCGGCGACCCATATCTGTGAGCAAGTGTGTTGGAGTTGGGCTGTACTGGCCGGCAACAGGCTCATGTTATAGCACAATATCCAACATGTTTGGAATCGCAAAGTCCACTGTTTACTTGATAGTCCAAGAATTTTCTTCATGCCTGAGTACATTAAACTGCCTCAAGGACGTCATCTTCAAGAAGTCATAGAAGGCTTCCGACAGAGATGGGGTTTCCCTCAGTGTGCTGGAGCAATAGACACAGGACCCATATTCCCATCATCGCTCCTGAAGACAACCACACTGACTATTTTAACCACAAAGGATGGCACTCTGTGGTCCTCAGGGGGTCGTCGATCATTAATTTTGGTAAGTCTTTCATAAAATACTCATCAAAAAAAATATATATATACATATATATGATTTGTGTGGTCAAATGTGTATATACTCACACCTCAATAATAAGAATTTGTACTTACAAATAGCTTGTGCTTTTCTGACAGCGGTACTTATTTACGAAGATGTTGATGTATTACAGAGCGGTACTGCTTCAAAGATTAGTTTCAGATTTTTTTAATTGTTGTTTGATTTAAAATACATACCGCATTCCATGTGTCCTCAACTGTGTTAATAAAGTGAACATTGTGCGCTCATGCTCCTGCTGAGCTGCTTGCATCTTCAAAAGAAGGTCGGAGTCGTCTGTTTTTATTTTTGATAATCTTGTTGGTAAAATCTTCCAGCGTTGTCTCCATTTTTGATTTTCTTTTTCTTTTCCTGCTGTGGGAGATTTTTTCTCCTACACTAGTTACTGTTGCCATAATTACAAATATTACACAAACACTGTAACTTTAGTAAAAAAAAAAAGGACCAAAGAACAACTCAGGACTCTATGCAGATCTGGATGAAGTAAGACAGGATTTATTGCAGCAATGAAACCCAAGTGAGCCGCGCTTGAATGCTTAGGTCATAAATCTAAGCATGATCAAGAGCAGACTGAATTCTACAGAAATATTCATGCCTTTTTATACAGTTTTTCAAGAGCAGGTGCCCATCCTTATCACCCCCTCCTTCGTAAGTTCTCCTCATTCCTGGAAGATGTTCAACCCAATTCCTGGAAGATGTCCCCATTATAATCCAACTTTTTCTTATAAATTCTCTTATTCTAATTATAGTTTTTATATCTTATTTTATTATGTCATGTACCTCGTCATCTGACTCCCTACGTCATCTATATCAAGTTATTAGATTTTTCCAGTTATAATTAATTTTTCTTGCAAATTAATTTCCATTATCTTTACACTTCTTGTGTTTAGTTTATAAAAAATAACAAGGCAGTGCTTATTTTTTGTGTCTACTCAGTAATCTTAAAACTGATCGTGTGTCTTTTGGTTATTTGTCTATATTCTTACTTAGACATGTTGTGCGCGACTGCAGGTGCACATGCAGCATGTGTAACCAACACCTGTTTCAATCTTCATTAAGTTTGCTCGTCTGGGCATGAGATAAGTCCGGCACTTGGCGTCTTATCTCATGCTTGTGTCTCTGTCGAGTCCAGCACCTAGCGCCTTATCTTGCCTATTCCTCATACACATGACAGCTAAAAAGAAAAGTACAGTTTATGCCTGGGTCACTCTAGGGTTTTCCCATGTACCTGTCTTATAGTCGTCTTCTTTTCTTGGCTCACCTCTGAGTGAACCCATTATGTTTTCTTCTGCCACTAACGTCTAATTTTTATGATATGAATAGGTCCTTTTTACTTCTGCTTACTTCTGCACACTGATCTTCTCTCTGCTTACTTTTATCTTCTGTCACTTAAGATTAATATTGTTTGCACTAAGACATACACATCATGGTATACAATACAAATGTTTTGGGTTAGTTAAACATCCAAAACATTGACAAAAATAAGGAAATACAGGCAGCGGAAGGATCTTTGCAGAAACATCCACCGACACACATCTGTCATAAATCAAGACCGAATGGGATTAGGTCATTTAAGTCAATACGTAATTTTCTTTTGAAAAACGCTGCACATGTCCTCCTGTCACTGAAAAAAGCATAATCTGTTCTATGTAAATATTCAGGAAGTGTATCTGCTGCTCATAAGATATCTGCTCATTCACTGTCAAGTCCATCTAGTTTCTAATTGCACTAGTGTGAATTCAATATTATATGTAATATTTAAAACAAGCGTACATGTGATACATCCTATTATGAGTTTCAGTAAGCAGAGAAAAAGGGTGAAAATTACAAATAACCTGACAAAAGACATGTGAACACTGGCTGAGTAAAAAGAACATGAAGACCAGACAAGGGTTAACGTAACTGGAGTTATGTTATGGAGTTAACATGTTTATTTATTTTTACATGAAGAAAAGTGGATGTTATGTAACATGTAATGAACGATAGATGGCAGCAGTGAGACATAAAATGAAAGAGGAAAAGGCGGCGGTTACGGCAGGGCGGAAAATGAGAGGAACACGGGGACACAGGACTCATGAGGTGCGTCAGATCGTCCTGAAGTTCCCTGAGAAGTGCACTACGCAGAGTGTTCAGCCATGTTAAGTGTGATTCCAAACCGCAGGGAGAGAAAATGTTCAGTTCAAAGGGAACTATGTCACTAAGTCATTTTGTCTCGCTGGAGCATGACAAAAAAAATTGAGCTCGAAAAAGAATTTATATATTTATGATCATTATTATTGAGGACGGCATCATATTAAAAGGACACAACAATTAAAATTGTATTTAATTAAGAAATCCTTAGTGTTATATAGGCTAATAATGTGTAAGAAAATTAATACATCTCTGTACATCTTTAATATTTTTTAAAATTATTAATCAATAATTTATTTACATGTTATACACGTTTCAATAGTATATGTTTTATAATGGTATCAGTTTTTGTTTCAATGAATATTCTGTGTTAAATGCGGTGACAGGTGTCTGAGGTGTTTATATTACCATGGTAACACACAGAGGAAGTGACGTCAGCACTGGTGACATTGCAGCGGTTCTGAATGGTGGAGTTTTGTCGAGGGACGTTCCCTTCACTAACATTCTCTTCAAACGGAGGGTCCCGAGGGACAGCTCTCTGTCGAATTCAGTGTCTGTACATTCTGGGATCTTTGGTAAGTTGTTGTGAAAGTTCTCCTCTACTGCCTGAGCCCCTGAACACTCACTGAGCTACAGTTTAAAGTAGAAAAGTCTGTACACCTCCTAATAATCTTTGACTGTTGTAACCTTTAGAAATTTTAGTTGTAATCTTTCTCTGTGCTACAGCCATCGCTCTTCTCTAATTTTGTTCAATGTGTTTAATACAAAAATAAAGTTGTTTTTTTTTAAGTGTCTCGGTTATTTTGTAAACCACTGTTCTGTTAGTGTGGTATAGTCACAACAAAAAATCCTTAAAATGTTGAGCAACAAAGATTACACTATTTCTGAAAAAATCAAGTGTTCATGAATTGCTCTCTAATTTTGCTCTCCACTGTGTATATAGATATTCATGCATCTTCTATAGCACCTACCCTGTACAGGGTTTTGGAAGCCTGGAGCCTATCCTAGGACACTTCTTGCACATGGTGTGGTACCACCTGGACAGGGTGTCAATCCGTCACAGACATCATTCACACACTACGGGCAATTTAGGAACACCAATTAGTCTAATCTGCATGTGGTACTGGAGGTGTGAGGCCACAGTGCTAATCACTACTCCACTGTGCCGTGTATATAAATTTAACGATCAACCCGAAGGGAATGGTGTTGAGGGGGGAAAAAAATCGCTGAGACGACATGAGGAAGGAACCTTGAGCAGAACCTGATTTAAAAGTAGGTGTGGAACTGAATAATACTTTAAATTAACTTGTCCGTCTGATTTCTCAAACCTGTAATTCAGTATTTTGCTGTAACAGCCGTGTAGTTCTAACGAGGATACTTTGGTATTAATCTGTTTACTGATGGAGATTCGAGTGCAAAACTGTTCATAACATCAGTTACAGTCTAAAGTCAACGTCATGGTCTCTAAGTGTAGAATCTGTCTGTCCAATCCCCATGAGACCATCATCAGAAGAGAGAGCGAGAGAGAGCATTTCTCATCAGAACTCCAACCATCAGGATGAATCGTGCAGGTACAGACATCACGAGGATGTTTCTATGGTAACAAACTACACTGTGATATGATGGTATGTATGGTCGTGGATGTCCAACACACACACACACACACACACACACACACACACACACACACACACACACACACACACAGAGGATTTTCAGTGATTCATACTGTATCTACACAGCCCTTCTGTATAACAATAACAATGATATCAGGAAAAAGTTTCTCACTTCCTCACACACACACACAAAATGGAATTGACTGAGTAAGTAATAATTTTCCTAAGATATAATTAATGTAATATTTAGTTTATCAATAACGTCTTCACCAGTAACTGATTCTGACCCGATCGGTTCCTGTGTACATGTTTACTGTCACTCAGTCGGGACCTGCATTCTGACCTGATAATCTGCTCAACTACAGAGATTTATCTACACATGCACTGTTTATCTTCAGCTTCAGTTCATTTCTTGTTATAAAACAGATGGAGTAGTTCTGATTGAGTAATCTGATTGGACGAGAGGCGTTATTCCACGAGTGCTGATAACAGACGGTAACAGCACTGTGATGGTTAACTGTACGTATCACTCTGTGTTCCAGGTGTTCAATAGTGGCTAATGACACTACCTGTGTGTATATTTCATATACAAGCATGTTTCTGGAATGAATTATTCTCACACTCCAAGGTTTAACCGTAAAGACTTTTTTGTTACAGTTTAGTTTAGTCTAAAGTTAAAACAGTCTAAAAAGTTAAAGATTTTGTTTGTTCTGTCTGTTGATTGTTAATTTAATTAATTTTTATATAATCTACAGGAAAGTTGTATTTGTCAAACTCTAAACTGTTCACAATTACTAACCAAATCAAAGGCTGATATGTTTTAAGTTGACGTGTTGCACAAGTTTCCAATAAATACAGATTTCACTTCATGATATTCATCTTCTCGTAATTTCAGTTACAGTTAAATCTTGGATTTTGAGCATAATTCATTCCAGAAGCGTGCCTGTAAATCAACACACTCATATATCAAAGTGAATTTCCTCCATAAGAAATAATGAAAACTCTGATGATTTGTTCCACAACCCAAAAATATTCATATAATAATAATTTATATAAAATATTAAGTAAAAATAAAAAATTAACCTGCACTTTACCTTTGAAATTAATCGTGGCTGAAATCAGAGAGAGAAGGAGGAGGGGCAGCGCTGCTGTGTAGGACGGCTTTTACACACACACACACACACGCGGGCATACACATGCAAACACACACGCAGGCATACATAGAACACTAGAAGCAGCCTTAATGACCCTTAGGGGTCTGAGGCCTTTCTAAAGACCTGCAGTTATTCATCGTTCTTCTTAAATTAGTGTAAACAGCATTCAAAAAAATTAATCTGTTTTAAATCTCTCTATATTGGCGCAAAAAACTCGTGCCGCAGACTCACCCAAACATTTCACATTCACTATTGGACTTATTCACAACCACATTTCAGCCATTCACACAGACCATGCATTGTGCTATGTTGTTGTTTGCGATCTAAGTATTTTATAAAAAAAAAAAAAGTAAAGTAAAGCCTTTATTTTGTCACATATACATTACAGAACAGTGAAATTCCTTCTTCGCATATCCCAGCGTAACTGGTGTCAGAGTGCAGGGTCAGCCATGATACAGCACCCCTGGAGCAGATAGGCTTAACGGCCTTGCTCAAGTGGTCAACAATGGCAACCTGGCTGAGCTGGGAATCGAACCACCGACCTTCCAATCAGTAACTCAGTGCCTTAGCCCTCTGAGCCACCACCACCCCTTAAATAAGTTAAATAAAGATGCTGCTTTTTGGTGTACACTTTTCATCTCCCCTTTGGATAAAACACTGCCAGGTCAGGTCATGTCGGAACGAGCCAGGTCTCCAACATGTCTGTTTTTATTTTTAACATTAATTTAGTAAGAAACATTATGGAAAGATACCATCTACTGTTTGTGTACATATTTTTTCTGAGTTGCTCCAATATAATTTCATTCACAAAAACACTTGCAAAGAAAAATAAAGTGATTGGTATTGTCGACGATGAAAGATAGGAAACTAAAAAGGTGTACAGGAAAGCCACACACACAGATCAATACTTGTGGTCTGACTCCCAACACCAATTGCAACACAAATTAATTGTCATCAGGAGACTGCACCACAGGGCTGAGAACATCCCTACCTTTGCTGAAGCCAAACAGATCGAACACAAGCTTCTGAAGGCAGCGCTCAAGACTTCCTAAGTGGGCCTTCAACAAAGTAGCTTCCAGATCCAAAAGAACGATGATGGAGAGACCCGGACACAACGAAGGAAAAATCTCATCATCCCATACCCCAACTTACCTTAGACTGAAGAAGCTACTTGGATGAGAAGTGAAACGTTTCTACTAAACTCAGAAGTCGTCCAGTTCACACAACTCAACTTCCAGATAATCTCACCTGGATTACTGAGAATCTTGACAGACGTCTCACTGAGACTGTTCAATGCATCATGCAAAGACTGACAAGCCGGGCGAGGAGAGCATTAATCAGAGAATAGCCCAGGGTAATTCTAGAACTACAAATGGGTCTCATTATGACTTTATTAGAATTTCACTTCCACCTTACAATGACGTACCCCTTTGTGTTGGTCTCTCACATAAAATCCCAATAAAATACATTTACGTTTGTTGTTCTAACGTGACAAAATGTGGAAAAGTTCAAGGGGTGTGAATACTTTTACAAGACACTATAAGCACAGATGTGTCAAACTCATGTCAATCATTTATCCAGAGATAATGTATCATAGTAGGCTTCACATCTCCAGGGTAGAGGGTTCGACTCCCACTTTAGGCCTGTGTGTGTAGAGTTTGCATGTTCTCCCTTTACTCAGTGTGTTTCCTCTCACAGTCAATAGACATGCAGATTAGACTAACTGGTGGGTCTCAATTCACCGTACTGTACGAGTGTGTGCATGTGTGTGTGTGCCCTGTGATGGACTAACACCCCATCCTGGGTCTACCCTGCCTAGTGCACAGAGTCTCCTAGGATAGACCATGACCTCCTTTTACCCAGAAAGTCTGAAGTCATATAAAGCCAGAAAACAGCCCTTCACCAATGAGAAGCAAAGAAGAGCCAGACTAAGCTTTGTAAAAGTCCACAGAAATTGGAAAACTGGAGTCTAAATCCAATTTGCAGCTCTGGCCAGTACCTCATCTTCTTATGAGTGAATGGAGACCTGGCGAGGCCTTCAAACCACAGTGTTCTGCACTACTGTGAAATGAAATGTCGATTATCTTTGTGAAGTCATGAATTAAGCCATGTACAAGGTTATAATGGAAAAAAAAATTCCATGCTTTTGCTTTGACTATGTTCCATAACTTTAAGGATTAAATTTTCAAACAGAGCAATGCTCCATGATACACAGCCATCTCAAACAAAGTGTGGATAGAAGACCACCACATCAAGGCTCTTTTATGGCTAGCGATCTCCAAATCTGAACCACACGGAAAATCCCTGGAATGTGAGCAAGAGCTACGTGAATGGGTAAAACTCATCAAACCAAGTTTAGCTGATTGAATGTTTGTACCAAAAGTGGCATAAAGTTATTGAACAGCAATGTGAGAGACCAGTGGAGAGGATGTTAAGACGCATGAAAGCTGTGATTGCAAATAAGGGTTATTCCACTAAATACTGATTTGTGAATGTTCCCTACTTAAAACATTAATATCATATAGAATAAAATTATAATTTGTCATCTTTTCATTATTCATGATCTTCAACACTGCTTGTATGATGTGCTGTTATTTTCTTTAAATAAAACCTCTACATAATACTGGTTTTATATGAGATTCAGAATAAATATTTTCAGCACTTTATAGAAGAAAAAACGGTTCATTTTACCAAAACACAGAGCAATAAAAAGTAAAAACCAACAAAATAATTTTATAGGTTAAAATATAATTATATGCATAGTAAACCAAATTACATTATCATTAGTTTGAAATATTTGTGGTATACATGCTAAAAAAGAAAATATTGTATAAAACTATGAAATGATGTTAATGAGAAATAATACAGAATTATTCATATACAGTTGTGTTCAAAATAATAGCAGTGTGTTGAAAAAAAGTGAGTAAAGCTCCATATCCATATAATAACTTTTAATTTAAATCACACAAATGCATTGGGCACCCTGCACGTTCTATTCTGAATCACAATATGAAGGAAAATTACTAAATGGATTATTAGTTTACAGAAAGTGAAGAAAAAAAAAAATGGTCTGTTCAAAATAGCGGTGTCATCATCCATCTTTACAAAGTGATGAATTTAAACAAAAATGCTTGAAGTTTAATCTTTCTTGTGCATCTCTGAACTAATAATTAGTTGTAATACCATGGTTTCTGAGAACTGCTTCACATCTGTGACAATTGTACTCCACACCACAATTTCTCTGCATTTCTTGGTTTTGTCTCAGAAACAGCATTTTTAATCTCACCCCACAGGTTTTCTATTGGATTAGCGTCTGGGGTTTGGGCTGGCCACTCCATAACGTTAATCTTGTTGGTCTGGACCCAAGATGCTGCTCGCTTACTGGTGTGTTTGGGGTCGTTGTCTTGTTGAAACTCCCATTTCAAGGGCATTTCCTCTTCGCCATAAGGACACCTGACCTCTTCAAGTATTCTGATTTACTCAAATTGATCCATGATCACTGAAATGTGATAAATAGGCCCAACACCATAGTATGTGAAGCTTCCCCATATCATGATGCTTGTGCCTCCATGCCTCACTGTCTTTACAGTGTACTGTGGCTTGAATTCAGTGTTTGGGAGTCACCTGACAACTTTAGATGTTCTTTGATAATGCTGGAACAGATCATTGGCTGAGTCTTTGCCAATTTTGTTATTCTTCCATCCATTCGAATGGTAGTTTTCCATTTTCTTCCACATCTTTCTGGTTTTAGTCTCCATTTTAAAGCATTTGATATCATTTTAGCAGAACAGCCTATTATTTTTTGCACTTCTTTGTATGTTTTTCCCATCTCTAATCAACTTTTGAATCAAAGTACACTGTTCTTCTGAACAATGTCTGGAACGACCCATTTTAATTTGATTTTCAGAGAGAATGCACAGACAACCTTTTCCGCATTTATCCTTAAATAAGGGGAACTTGATGGATGCCTGTTTTTCACAGAATAATTTACCTCTCCAATTAAACTCCACACTACTATTACTTTCAACACGCCTCATTTCAATTAATGATTGAATTACACAGAATCAGGTGCATGCAAGTCATGACTGTTCGGTCTGTTGGTTTTCTATTATTCCACGGCACCTAAAAGTAAAATATTTACCATGAAGAAATATCATTTCTCTCAAAAACAGTTTCTGATCTGGTTACTGATGTTGGACTGCTATTACTTTGAACACAACTGTAAGGAAGCTGGTGCATTTTTATAAACACTTAGAGACTTATTGTACACCATTTGATTAACACTCAATTAGAAAAGAAAGAGGAAAAGAAAGACATCTGTTTCAGTTCTCACAGCTGTTTTTCAAAAGAGCGATACTGTAACATTTTATCTTCATCATCCTCTGCGTGTGAGGCACAGATCAGCTCAGAATTAAAACTGCTCAAAACTGTAAAAAAGAGAAAAGGGGAAAATAATCAGATTTGATCAAATGTTCATAAGAACCAGTCAAAGATTCCTCACAAGAAATGTCAGTCACCCAATAGCCAAAATACAAAACAATAAATAACACAAATAATGGAAAATTCTGATATACAGATCTGGCTATTAAGAACGCACGTTTCTTGAAAAGGGATCTCGCGCGCTTCCGTGGCAGCTCGCGGGAAGCTGTGAAAATGCCGTTCATTGCCTGTAGGGGGCAGTCGTGTTTCAATCTGAAGTATTGTGTGTCTACTGAAGCCAAAATGTGTTCTCTCTCTTAGGCGCCCATTGACAGGAAGCGACAGAGCTCATAAACGTGTCAAGCTCAAACTTTAAATACTGATATGTATTTATCCTTCATTTTATTCTCTCCTGCAATGATGATTCTTCTTTGACTGCGCTTTCTACATTCAGTATTATTATCATTAGTAGTAGTAGTGAAAACTACCGCTGATTAACTGTCTCTCTGCAGTGGTTAAAACAGCGGATTAATTTCATTTGGGGTATTTCTAACAGGCAATCTACTAAATAATAATAAATAGATAAAATAACCAGCACTTTAACATTTAACCCAGCAGTTTTTAGAGTGTAACATAAAAATATTCCATTTGTAAAATTAGCATAGGTGAAATCATTGGTTGTGTATAGTGATTAAAAACAATACAACAAAGCTTATGGTAAATAAATTCTCAGACTCTTCCACTGCAGGAATTAAAAAACAGTAACAATGTCAATTTTAGAATCTGTAGAAGCTCAGTGGTCTGGACAAAACCTCTCGCGGAGGAGCCTTAACCTGAATTCACCATTTTCACGGGGGTGGGCATCTCGGTTTATTCATACAGATGGACAGGACCTATTTACAGTAAATGTAATTTGACATTTTACAATTTGTCACTGAACGATTTACCCTGACAAAGAGCAATATAAGAATAGTGCCAGCTGGCACACCTTAGAAAATAATTCGGCATCTATTTAGAGTCTAAATATTTTTTTCTAAACTTGTGCTACTGTTGTTTACTTACAATATTTGTTTTTTTTTCTTTAAATGAGGCTTGGGCTCCGGGATGTTGAGCCTATTTACTAGTATACGTAGTCTAATCAGAGCTCTATCGCCCGTTCGAGTGTAATTCATAAATTATGTTTATAATAATGAAATGAGATCGTGCTTTAAAATTAATCTACAATTCATTTCAAACCCGCGGCTCGCACTTTCACTTTACAAAAGGCAGCGTTTTGATCAAAAGGTGATAAACGCATGCGATTTATCGATAACAATACTGCATTGATGGATGGATGTTGTTGATAAATATTTAAAATGATTATTAAATAAATAGCTGTCCATCTTTTTTGTGTTTATCTTTTCGGTTTATTATACACCTCTGCACCACTTATTATAATAAATAGTTTTAAATGTTAGTAAAGGTAGCAAGAGAGAGGGGGGGGGGGGGGGGGGGTTATATATATGCTGTATGCTGTAATTTGGTCTTGTTCACCCATGGGTTAAACATATGCGGCATTTAATAGCATTCGCTAGTTATCAAGTTGATATACAGGTCAATCTGCATCAAATAGAATCTCTCCAAATAAGTAAGCATAATAATAAATAATGAATCATCATAGTGTCAGCCCATGGGTGAACATGACCAAATTACTGCATGAACACTGGAACACGAGGATTTAAGAATTTAATTAAACACGAATATCCTTAATGTGTTAAAATGTTAGATTTTTATTTAAAAGCCCAATATATATTTATATATATGTGTGTGTGTGTGTGTGTGTGTGTGTGTGTGTGTGTGTGTGTGTGAAATGTGTGGCATTTTAATTAAAATCCAACATTTTAATGTGCGTCAAGGTGCATGGGCGTCAGCGCGCACGTTCTGTAATATTCCATTGTCATTCATATAGGCGCTGTTTTAGGGCCCTTTACTAAAGCATTCGCTAGTTATCAAGTTGATATAAAGGTCAATCGTGAATTACACTCAAAGTATCAACTCCAACTATGAAGTCTGATTTCATTTGATGGGGAAATAAAATTTAGGCAGAGACGTCCGCACTGTCCTGTTAATTAAACCCCCTACAGTATTTGCCAACAGCGCACCCAGTTTGATAAATTCACACATATCTTGAATGAAAGGTGAGAAGAGATTCAGCAGAATCTTCTGACACTGTACTTGCTCTGAAGGACTATATTCGCCAAGAATATAGAGAATAAGAATTGTATTTGTAATAAGATAATTAATGAAATAATACAATTATATCAAATAAGAACTTTATCAAAACCATACCAAATTTCTCATTCACCGCTGAAGTAGTTAAACATGCTTATACTGTTGATACGTAGGTTATATTTAAAAAATACAATTGCAAGTAAAACTGCATGTAATGTAAAATATGAATAAAACAGTACTAGACACACATATATTATATGGGAGTATATACAATAAAAAAGCTATTTACACATGAGTGCTCAAACGTAAAGCAAACGCAATTATTAATTTTTTGTGTATATTTAACTTCATTCAACCACCTACTATTATTTTGTATTCGAATTTAAAGATGCACGCGTGTGCAAAAGACGAAGTAAAACAAAGAATACAAAAGTGTATAATCTTTAATAAAGTTAGCCTAAAACAATATTGTCTCCAATGCTGAAGCAAACATGATTTTGTTTTTGTTTTAGTCTATTTGTTGAATACAACGTGACAGCGCGCTCCGAGGTGAACACATGCAGACCCCCAGTTACTGTAATCCCTCTTCTCACCTTTCATTCACAATAGGTGTGAAGTTATCAAACTAGTTTCACTGATGAATTGGCAGAATTGAGGGGTTTAAAAAGAATTAACAAGACCGAGCCGACGTCTTTACCTAAAATATATTTCGCCAGCACATTGTACTGGAGCTCAGAACGTCTTCTTTCCTTGTTTTAATCTGTAATATTGTGAAATAATAAGTGAAATGTATTCGTATCACTTTCATATTATGCTTAAATATTCCTTTTTATTTAAAGGACATGTGTATTGTGTTTTAATCTGGATTATTGCGAGACGCAATGACTTTCTGGCATTTTTATCGATAAATCGAACGGGTTTATCAGCCTTTTGATCAAAACGCTGCCTTTTGTAAAGTGAAAGTTTACGGACAAATCGGGGTTCACGCACACCGATGAACAGCTTTATTTCAGTCATAAATTCACATAAAATCCACATTCCAGCTATTATTATTCTTGCTGGACACAAACACAAACAGCAAGAAAACATTATGTTTATTATTATAAAAAGCCCAAAGCACTTTGTGTGCATATAAGAATATTTACAAAAATATATAGATTTTTGGTTCATTCGTGTCTTCTGATGGAGCTCAATGTCGACACATTTTTACGTTTTTAAGGAAGATATTTTGTCATATTCATAAATCAGGACATTCGCATAGTTAACACTAACTGAACAACAGGTCTTTACTTCGTAATACACCTGTCCATAAAAAGGAATATTTAGGCAAATACGCTAAATATATTTCACTTAAATATTACAGATTAAAACTAGAAAAGAAGACGTGCTGAGCTTCAGTTCACACAAAATGTCTAGGAAGGAAACTGTTGTTATTTTACTAAATCTGAACATATTCAGTAAAGATGTGAATTACACAAAGTATCTGTAACGACGCGGGTGGCGCGAGGGGCAGAGCCGCGTTTAAACTGTTCAGAACGGGCGGATCCACAGGCTGCTACCGCGCGGAGTTCTGAACAGCCACCGGCGCGGCCACTTATACACGCGACTGCCAGACAGACTAAGCAACAGTTCAGCGTGCGCGCTCAGTTTACTACTGGCACAACATCCCGCTCTCTCTCTCAAATAAATAAGGACATAAGCTTCGAGAAGATACAAGTTTTTGCTTTAGTTTCCAGAGCCCGTCCGTTCTCGCGTAGAGGCGGCGGAGCTCTGTTTATTTAGTGTTTTAAGTTTCCTTTTGTTTCCATTTAAATTGTTAATTAATAATCTCACGCCATCTCCAAACAGAAAGGTCTTCCCGTGCGTATCACAAGCACTCTCACATACTCCTATTTCGTTTACCCATCTAAAGTCCTGCGTATAGGTAACATTTTAAAAGTACAATTGTAAGTAAATTACAAACTGCATGTAATGTAAAATATGAATAAAACAGAATTAGACACACATATATGATATGGTAGTATATACAATGAAGAAGAGTGCTCAAATGTAAAGCAAACGCAATTATTAATTTATTCTGTATATTTAACTTCATTCAACCGTTTAAGTTACATCAATAAATAACGTGCCTACCAGCCCATTATTATTTCCTGTTCAAATTTAAAGATGCACACGAGTGTGCAAAAAGTCGAAGTACAACAACGAATACGAAAGTGTATAATCTTTAATAAAGTTAGCCTAAAACAATATTGTCTCCAATGCTGAAGCAAACATGATTTTGTTTTTATTTTAGTCTATTTGTTGAATACAACCTGACTGCGCGCTCGGAGGTGAACACATGCAGACCCCCAGTTACTGTAATGCCTCTTCTCACCTTTCATTCATGATAGGTGTGAACTTATCAAACCGGTTTCACTGATGGGGGAATTGGCAGAATTGAGGAGTTTAAAAAGAATGAACAAGACCGAGCAGACGTCTCTGTCTAAAATGTATTTCACCAGCAAACCATAAACATAAATAGAAACAAATAAAATGTTTAATGATATCAATTAAATCAGACTTCATAGTTGGATTTGATACTTTGAGGGTAATTCATACATTTACTGAATATATTCACATTTTGTAAAATAACGAAACCCGTTTCCTTCTTGGACCGCACGTCTACTTTCCTTGTTTTAGTCTGTAATATGTAAGTGAAATACATTTTGCGTATATGCTTAAATATTCCTTTTTATTTATGGTCTGGTGTAGTATGTTTGATCTGCATTATTGCAAGAGGCGATGACTTTCTGGGGGAGTATGTCTGCACCTTTTATAAAGTGAAAGTACGAGCCGCGGGTTCACGCACGCAGCTTTATTTCAGTCATAAATCCACAATCACATTCCAGCTATTATTTCCAGCCGTGGTCAAATAATGGATGAAATAATTATTCAATGCTGGACACAAACAGCAAAAAAGGCAGATGATTATTTTTATAAAAAGCCTGAAGCACTTCATGTTTATATTTGTTCCTTCATGTCTTCTGATGGTGCTCGACACATTTTTACGCTTTAACGAAGACATGTTGACATATTCACGAATCAGGACATTCGCATAATTACTGTATATGTGCGCGCGTCTCATAGGTGTGTGCGCGCGCATTTCATATGTAGTTGTGTGAGCAGTTAGTAGTATACATAGATGTGTGACTGTTTCATATATGTGTATGCAAGTGTTTCACGTGTGTGTACATGAGTGAAGTTTGATTTAAGCTCTATACGGCGCCTCACAGTTTAGGGCATCTCTTTTCATCATTATGAACAAATATAACATAATATGAAGCAGATATACGCACATTCGTCATAAAATATTATTATTGTAAAACAAAATAAAATTCATGTTTGCTTCAGCATTGGAAACAATATTGTTTTAGGACTAATTATACACAATTCTTCGTTGTACTTGGTCTGGCTTTTAGATAAAGTCCTTCCATGCGCCATCTAGCGGATATTCAGTGAAGCACAACACATTTATTTAAATTCCCGATTGTTGCTTAAGGGATTTCGCGGCCTGTCGTGAGCCAAATTGCGGGATCTCGCGGGAAAAAGCGCGCATTCTTAATGGTGAGATCTGTAGTCACCAGGGGCAGGCTCTCTCCTCATCTGACGGAAGCAGGTCTGTAACTCTGTCTTTTCTGGGAGAGAAAGAGAGAAAGAGAGAAAGAGAGACTCACAGTAGTGTCTCCAGTTTACAGTGTGGATCTTTCAGTAGATCAGAGAGCAGCTTCACTCCTGATTCTCCTGGATGATTTTTGTTCAGATACAGCTCTCTCAGGTGTGATGAGGGGTTCGACCTCAGAGCTGAAACCAGAGCAGCACAACCTTCACCTGTAATACTGCAGCATACCAACCTGTAGAGAGATCAACAATTACACACACACACACACACACACACACCGTATACTACACCACCATAATGTGTGAGTGAAAGTGTGTGTGTGTGTTAGTCCCTAAACATTAATGTCCTGATGGCCATTACGGCTAATGGTCAATCCTCCCAGACAAATTTAGCTGTTTTATGTTTCTGAACTTAGACTTTGGTGTTTGTGTTTTTCCCTTTATGTGCTATAAAGAATGTTTAATTGTACTTGCATCTTCCAGCAGAGTTTCTGAGTTCTCTAGACAAGGCATTGCGCATATGGACCTGACCGCTGGATTCTTATATTAACAAGCTATTTAATTATTTATTATTTTCTTATATTTCTTATATAATTTTTTATTTAGCATTTTTGCTAATCACTACACCACCATGCCATGCTAAGCTGATGCTTGTTTGTTTTTTTCCCGTGCCCAGCACACCTTATTTAGCTAATCAGCTAATTAACAGCCCTTTCTGAAATGTAGTGGCTTTGATAGAGCTGAAAAAGCAGTAAAAGCTATAGGAAGTTGGTCTTCGAGGACAGGAGTTGAGAACCACTGCTCTCATTTATCCAGAATGCATTTGCAAATAAAATTTTCATTTATTAAATCACCCCAAAATTACTATAGAGTGAAATGTATAACTGATAATTAAAACAATTTATATTTGTAACATTGAAATAATTAAATGTTTAATATTTTGTCAGTCTCTTGTCAGACTTGTTGCTCTACATTTTACTATTATTAGGTTTATACTATAATAATGAAAATCAGAGAAACAATGTGAAAGTGCTGATCTGACCTCAGTGTCTCCAGTCTACAGTGTGGATTCTCCAGTCCAGCAGAGAGCAGCTTCACTCCTGAATCCTGCAGTTTATTGTTACTCAGGTCCAGTTCTCTCAGTCTGGAGGAGTTTGAGCTGAGAACTGAGGACAGAACTCTACAGCTTTCATCTGTGAGACTGCAGTCACACAGCCTGGAAGAGAAATGGTGATACATCAGAATAATGACATCTTTCTCTCTCTTTCACTCATACACACACACACACACACACACACACACACACACACACACACACACACACACACACAGCGAGATGTACACATTATGGCAAATTATATTCAGCATATACATATTTGACTCATAAGGTATTCCATAAGTTATAGAGTGCAGTTTTATTTAAAAAAAGTTATGGATATACGGTAGGTAGACATGGGGAATGTTGGCTGCAACAAAACGACAGCGGCCAAAATAAATCAGTTGCATTTCAACGTAATTCGTGAAGTGACCGGCAGGTGGCGCTGTCATGTCACGCCAAGCCACAGCCCCGTCATGATCACCTGAGCATTCCTTTCATCTCACTCTCACTTCCTGTTCCCCACACCTGTTGTCTATCACTGACATAATTGCCTATCCTATTTAAGCCACGCTCTGACTCAGTCATGTCGCCAGTTTATTGTGCGCCTTACCCGCCTCAATTCACCAGCGTTTTCTTCCGTCTCTGTCTGTCTAGTTTCGACCTCGCTTTGTTTTTTCTGACCACGTCTCTGCCTCTCGATTTGGATTTGTTATTTGGATATTTCCCGTTGCCGATCTCTTACCTGCTTCCCCGACCACGATTTTGGATTACGGACCCTTCTCTCGTCACTCCGGCTACGATCTTCGCCTGCTCTCCGACCACGATTTATCCTCGCTCCCCGCTGAGCTCACGCTGTCATCCCTACGCCGGCTCTGTACGTTCCGGTTTCACTCTACGCCTCAGCCTTCTCGCGCCGGCACACAGCTCAGGTCACACGCCGGCTCTGCACACTTCCGCATTCCCCAGAGGAGCGCTGCATACTCCGGCTTCACTACGCTTCCGGCTTCTCGCGCCGGCACACGGCTCAGGTTACACGCCGGCTCTGCGCACTTCCGCATTCTCCGGAGGAGCGTCAGACACATCGCCCCTCGCCTCGGTGCACTCCTGCCGGAACTACTAGCTTTTGCATTACAGCAACGCTGTCCCTGTTCAACGCGGAGTTACCAATACAGCTTCAAAACATCACTAAGTAAATCACAAGCACTCTTTAACGTCACGTCAATCGGCATACACTCCAAACCTCAGCACTTGGATCCACAACGCCCTCTACCGAGCCTGACAGAATAAACTGGCCATTGAAATGGATCCAGCAGAGGCAGCTCACCTGAGGGGGGCATTAGAGAGTCAAGGAGCCCTCTTAGGCACTCATCAACAGGAGATTACTCAAATCACTAATACTTTGCAAACCATCACTGAAACTCTGCAATCCCTCTCCGCTCAGGTTCAAAACCGACCACCTCCTGCACCCACTCCCCGAACCCCCCCTCCACCGGTATTTTCTCCCACCCAGGAGCCACGCCTCCCTGCTCCACCTACTTATGATGGGAACCCAGCTACTTGTCGTTCTTTTTTGTCTCAATGCTCCCTAGTTCTAGAATTACAGGCCACGTAATTTCCCACGGAACGCTCTAAGGTTGCCTACATTATCACCCTTCTCACTGGAAAGGCGAGAGAGTGGGGGACGGCATTATGGGATGCCCAAGTTCCATGTTGTTTTACATTTAAAACTTTTACGGATGAAATGAGGAGGGTTTTTGACCGCTCATTCTCAGGTCACCAGGCAGCAAGCCAATTACTTCAACTTCGCCAGGGGCTCCGTTCAGTATCGGACTACGCCATAGATTTCCGGACCCTGGCTCCCTCTAGTGACTGGGATGAAAAAGCTCTCTTCGATTGTTTCCTCCACGGACTCACAGATTCAATTAAAGACGAGCTGGCGGCTCGAGAGCTTCCTTCAGAATTACAGGGGCTCATTGACCTAGCGATCCGCATTGATGCCCGGAGACGGACTCGGCGAAGTGAACGTCAGCCAACTCTCGCATCTCACACCTTGGTGCCTGTCTTGGTCACTCCTGAAACACCCCCTGAACCCATGCAGATAGGTCACACACGCATTTCTCCAAAGGAGCGTCAGCGTCGCAGAGACGTCGGCGCCTGCTTCTACTGCGGTCAGACCGGCCATGTCGTTCGAACCTGTCCACTAAAAGGTCAGGCCCCCCCGTAGTTCTGGGGATGCAGGGGGGCCCAGCTTCTTGTTCTTCCCCGGACCAGCGATCATGTTTCTCAGTAACCATCACTCACGGTGATCGGTCTTACGCTACTCATGCCTTAGTGGACTCCGGGGCTGACCAGAATCTAATTTCTGCTTCTACGGCCTCCGACCTCCGAATCCCTCTCACACCTCTGAGCCAACCCTTTACCGTTCAGGCCCTTGATGGCAGCAGACTCACCCCCATTACCCATCGCACCACTCCCATCACCCTACAGTTTTCTGGAAATCACATCGAGACCATCTCATTCCTTATTATCCAAAATGCTCATGCACCTCTGGTTCTGGGGCTCCCATGGCTAAGACTTCATAACCCCCACATCGATTGGGTTACAAGGAGCATCCTCGATTGGAGCCCCGCCTGCCTCTCCTCATGTCTACACTCAGCCCCTAGGAGCCGAATCTTATCCGTACCACGAGAGGAGATCCCCGACTTAACCAAGGTTCCCACTGTATATCATGATTTACGGCAAGTGTTCAGTAAGTCACGGGCCATCTCCTTACCACCCCACCGCCCCTATGACTGCGCCATTGACCTGCTTCCTGGAACCTCTCCACCCAAGGGACGACTCTACTCCCTTTCTCGCCCAGAAAGAGAGGCCATGGAACAATACATTAATGAATCACTTGCAGCAGGGATTATCCGTCCATCGTCGTCACCGGCAGGCGCAGGATTCTTCTTTGTAGAAAAGAGAGACAAGTCCCTCAGACCCTGTATTGACTACAGAGGCTTGAATGAGATCACCATAAAGAACCGCTATCCCCTCCCGCTGATGTCTTCTGCTTTCGAACTCCTTCAAGATGCCCATGTATTCACCAAACTTGATTTAAGAAATGCCTACCATCTGGTTAGAATACGGGAGGGTGATGAGTGGAAGACTGCTTTTAACACACCCACGGGCCACTATGAATACCTAGTAGTCCCGTTCGGTTTGACCAATGCGCCAGCCGTGTTCCAGGCCCTCATCAATGACGTCCTGAGGGATTTCCTCAATGTCTTTGCCTTTGCTTACCTGGATGACATCCTAATTTTTTCACGTTCTGTAAAAGAACACGAATGCCATGTACGCCAGGTCCTTCAGCGGCTGCTGGAAAACAAGCTCTACATCAAGGCTGAAAAATGTGAATTCCATGTCACCTCCACCTCCTTTTTAGGTTACTTCATCTCCCCTGATGGCATTCAGATGGACCCCACCAAGGTCAAAGCGGTTACGGACTGGCCGGCACCTTCTTCAAGGCGTGAGCTGCAACGTTTCCTGGGGTTCGCCAATTTTTATCGTCGCTTCATCCGAAGTTATAGTACGGTGGCAGCTCCACTTACTGCACTCACCTCTTCCAAGACTCCTTTCCGATGGAACTCTCTGGCCGAGGAGGCCTTTAAGGAACTCAAACGCCGCTTCACCACAGCACCCATCCTCATCTTCCCAGATCCCGCCCTTCAGTTTGTTGTGGAGGTAGACGCATCGGAGACCGGAGTTGGAGCCATCCTTTCACAGAGGTCCCCCAAGGACAATAAACTCCACCCTTGCTCCTTTTTCTCCCGTCGTCTCACACCCCCTGAACGGAATTATGGCATTGGAGACCGTGAACTTCTGGCAGTCAAGCTGGCACTTGAGGAATGGAGACATTGGTTGGAGGGGGCGGAACATCCCTTCCTCGTTTGGACGGATCATCGAAACCTAGAGTACCTAAAGACTGCTAAGAGGCTAAATTCACGTCAGGCACGATGGTCACTATTCTTCTCTCGTTTTCTGTTCACATTATCTTATCGCCCGGGTTCCAAGAATGTCAAGCCTGATGCCCTCTCACGACAGTTCCCCTCTTCCCAAGACACGTCCTCGCCAGAAACGATCCTTCCCCCCCACTGTCTTGTGGCAACGACCCAACTGGATGTGGAACATCTCGTTCAGCAGACCCTCGAGCAAGAACCAGGCCCAAGTGTCGTTCCTCCCAACAAACTCTTTGTCCCAGCCTCTGTGCGCCCTCAAGTGTTGGACTGGGCCCATAGTTCCAGGCTGGCCTGCCATCCTGGAGTGGCACGCACCCTCTTTCTCCTAGACCAACGCTTTTGGTGGCCCACTATCAAGGAGGATGTTAAAAATTTTGTGGCTTCCTGCGACGTCTGTTCTAGGAACAAGAACACAAACAGACCGCCAGAAGGGTTACTTCGACCTCTCCCCATCCCTCACCGCCCCTGGTCCCACATCTCCATCGATTTTGTCACCGGACTACCACCATCACAGGACAATACATGCATCTTTACCATTGTAGACCGTTTTTCCAAATCAGCTCATTTCATCCCACTACCCAAACTCCCGTCAGCCAAAGAAACAGCAGAGCTCCTGGTCAACCATGTTTTTCGCCTTCATGGGCTCCCCATTGACATTGTCTCGGACAGGGGCCCCCAGTTCTCGGCCCAGTTCTGGAAAGCCTTTTGTAACCTCATCGGCGCTACCCCCAGCCTCTCATCTGGATTTCACCCTCAAACTAACGGCCAGACCGAACGGATAAACCAAGAACTAGAAAAGTCCCTAAGGTGCATGGCCTCTTGGCTCCTCTTGGAGCCGCTTCCTCCCCTGGGTTGAGTACGCCCACAACTCACTACCGACCTCCTCCACAGGCATGTCTCCCTTTCACTGCTGCCTAGGCTACCAACCTCCCCTCTTTCCCGCCCAGGAGGAGGAGGTGGCTGTTCCCTCAGCCCTAACATTTGTCCGTCGCTGCAAGAGGACATGGCTGCGGGCCCGCAACCATCTTTTGCGCACCGTTAGCTCCTTCCGGCGTCACGCTAACCGTCACCGATCATCAGCTCCAAGGTATCGGATCGGCCAAAGGGTAATGCTATCTACGCATGACCTTCCCCTCAAGACCACCTCAAAGAAACTCTCCCCAAGGTTCATCGGCCCCTTCACTATCAACCGCATCATCAACCCGTGCTCCGTCCGACTGTCTCTACCTCTCTCCATGCGCCGAATCAACCCCACATTCCACGTCTCCCAGATTCGTCGCCTGGTCTCTTGCCCACTGTCTACACCTCCCCAACCTCCCCCACCCCCCCGACTCATTGATGGGGGCGAAGCATTCACTGTCAGCAGCCTCCTCAAGTCTCGCCGCCGCGGACGGGGGATCCAATATTTAGTGGACTGGGAGGGTTACGGCCCCGAAGAGAGAACTTGGGTACCCGCCAAATTCATTCTAGACCGTTCCCTGATCACAGACTTCCACAGACTCCACCCCGAAGCACCTGCTAGAACGCCTGGGGGCGTTCGTAGGGGGGAGGGTACTGTCATGTCACGCCAAGCCACAGCCCCGTCATGATCACCTGAGCATTCCTTTCATCTCACTCTCACTTCCTGTTCCCCACACCTGTTGTCTATCACTGACATAATTGCCTATCCTATTTAAGCCACGCTCTGACTCAGTCATGTCGCCAGTTTATTGTGCGCCTTACCCGCCTCAATTCACCAGCGTTTTCTTCCGTCTCTGTCTGTCTAGTTTCGACCTCGCTTTGTTTTTTCTGACCACGTCTCTGCCTCTCGATTTGGATTTGTTATTTGGATATTTCCCGTTGCCGATCTCTTACCTGCTTCCCCGACCACGATTTTGGATTACGGACCCTTCTCTCGTCACTCCGGCTACGATCTTCGCCTGCTCTCCGACCACGATTTATCCTCGCTCCCCGCTGAGCTCACGTTGTCATCCCTACGCCGGCTCTGTACGTTCCGGTTTCACTCTACGCCTCAGCCTTCTCGCGCCGGCACACAGCTCAGGTCACACGCCGGCTCTGCACACTTCCGCATTCCCCAGAGGAGCGCTGCATACTCCGGCTTCACTACGCTTCCGGCTTCTCGCGCCGGCACACGGCTCAGGTTACACGCCGGCTCTGCGCACTTCCGCATTCTCCGGAGGAGCGTCAGACACATCGCCCCTCGCCTCGGTGCACTCCTGCCGGAACTACTAGCTTTTGCATTACAGCAACGCTGTCCCTGTTCAACGCGGAGTTACCAATACAGCTTCAAAACATCACTAAGTGAATCACAAGCACTCTTTAACGTCACGTCAATCGGCATACACTCCAAACCTCAGCACTTGGATCCACAACGCCCTCTACCGAGCCTGACAGGCGCAAAGTGACATTTTCCGTCATCTCCGTTTTAAAATATAATTAAGTCATAAAAAGTCATATGTTGTATCGCAGAAATACTACAGTGATGATAATTTCCACATCTCTGTATTTTATACAAGAAACATGAAAAATCTGAACCAGAGCTATTTATAGTTGCTGTACAATAATAATAATAATAATAATAATAATAATAATAATAATAAACATTGGTTAAATGTGGTTTAGAAAGATGATCAAGTTCACTAGCTAACAATTTTATTTGTACAAAGAATGAAGTGTTATATAGCCTATCTCTGTTTGTATCTGGTTATTTTTTATGAAAAATACATTCAAAGACATCAAACTTTAAATATAGAAATAACTGGAAAACTTGACTTTCAGAATAAAACATTAAAATAACAAAAAAAAAAAAGACTCTAAAAAATGCTGTGTTGTTTCTTTAAACACATTGTTAGGTTGTTTATGCTGGGTCAAAATTCTGGGTTATTTCGAGTACTTTAAACACATTGTTGTGTTGCTAATGTTGGGTCAAATGAGATGTAGTGGGTCATTTACAAATGAACACCTGGTTGGGTTATTTTGATCCAACAACTGGTTTATTCTTTATTCTCTGCTTTCTCCAAACAGCAGCCTGCAGAATGTTCGAAATATTATTGTTATTGTGTCACGTGTGTAGTTTTAAGAGTTTAGGCGAGAATGCATGTATGTACAGCTCAAACCCTCCAACAGTTATTAAAGATAGCGCCTGTTTAGAAAAAAATGCCCCAACGATTTCAGAGATTTGAGCTTCAGGAAATCTCCTGGAGCTCTGTACATAACACTGTCACATCTCGGAAAGAATTTCTAAATGTTTTCTAAATGTCTGCTATTGTTTACTTATAATATTTGTTAATTTAATTTAAATGAGGTTTGGGCTCGTGGTTTTGATTTGGCATCATATACTGTCTAGCATACTGTACTGTATATCAGATTGATGGACATGAGTCCTCATCTGTTAGATTTTTGAGGACAACAGTTTTATCAGCCCAAATGCAATCAATAATATTAAAAAATAAATTGTTCTTGTTTTTAATAATATTTTGAAGTAAACAAAACAGTAATAGCTAAAATAGTTAAATAAAAGTTTAATGGTTTAAATAGTTAAAATAAATAGTCATGTGGGCATTATATGATTTGTATTAAAAATTTCCAACCAAAAAGTGGCAGCTGGCATGCCTAAAAATAAATGCAGGATTATTTTTTTATAGTCTAAATAAAAATGCTTTTCTAAACATGGGCTATTGTTGCTTACTTAGTGTAACTTATATATGTGCTTTATAATGTCAGACAAAATTAGTGGGCATGATATTATGGGCTTAATCTGGGAGACATGGAAAGAGGGGTTGATGCAGCGCATAGTGGATGGCAGAAGCAGTCTGACTGTGGACGTGACGATAAATGGGCCAATGAACCTAGGAGAGATCTTACTTGAGACAGTGTAAATGGGGATGTTCTGGGTGGCGAGCATGACTCTCTGTCCGACATGGTAGGATGGAGCGGCGGCGATTCGCTTGATGTTTGAAAAGAGATATCTAGTGCCGAATGGTAGCTCTCACTTGTAACCAGGTTCTCCTGCAACGGCGTATGAAAGCTTGGGCCAAGGGGACTGCCACCCTCCTCCTCTTTGGATGGAAATAACTGGGGTTGATAGCCCAGACTACATTGAAACGGTGAGAGGCCCATGGAGGTTGTGAGTAGGGAGTTATGAGCATACTCAATCCATGGTAGGAGTTGGCTCCAAGATCGTGCGTCCTTGGATGTCATGCATCGAATAGCCATTTCTAGGTCCTGCTTGGCTCTCTCAGTCTGGCCATTGGTCTGAGGTTGATAACCGGAGGAAAGGCTTGGGGAAGCCCAGATGAGCTTGCAGAATGTCGTCCAGAACTGGGCAGAGACCACGTTCGGAGACAATATCTGAGGGTATGCCATGGAGACGAAAGACATGCAAAATGAGAAGCTCTGCTGTTTCCTTGGCTGAGGGAAGCTTGATCAAAAGGACAAAGTGAGCAGCTTTAGAGAAGCGGTCAACAATGGTTAAAATACAGGTATTGCCTTCTGAATCTGGGAGTCCTGTGACAAAGTCTAGAGCGATATGTGACCAGGGTCTATGGGGTACTGGGAGTGGTCTGAGGAGGCCCGCTGGTGGCTTATTACTGGACTTGTTTCGAGCACAGATGTTGCAGACGCCGATAAACTGTTGAGTGTCTTCTCTGACTGAGGGTCACCAAAAGCATTGCTGGACGAGGGCGAGGGTGCGAGCCCCGCCAGGATGACAGGCCAAAAGTGAATTGTGCCCCCATTCAAGGACATGCGGTCGAACCGCCTGAGGAATGAAGAGTTTACCCCATGGAGCCCCTGGAGGGCTGGGGTCCTGGGCCAACACCCACTTGACCAGAGCCTCGAGATCAAAAGAAGTGGCCCCAATGAGACAATGTAATGGCAGAATGGTTGATATTGGAGCATCATCTGAAACTGAGTCGGACTGATGGAAAAGGGCATCAGGCTTAGTGTTCCTTTTACCTGGTCAGAAGGATAGAAAGAAGTTAAAATGGGAGAAAAATAATGACCATCTGACCTGTCAAACATTCAGGCATTTGGCTGATTTGAGATATTTGAGGTTTTTATGGTCCGTCCAAATGAAAAATGGGATCTCTGTCCCCTCGAGCCAGTGTCGCCATTCCCCCAGTGCCAGTTTGCCGTCGGTTAGCGTCCTCTGAGAGAGCACTGCCCCAACACCAGAGTTTGTGGCATCTATCTCCACCATGAACTGGAGGGAGGGATCCGGCTGTGTGAAGATAGGTGCTGAGGTGGATCGATCCTTTAGCTTGGAGAAGGAGTACTCCGCTTGATCTGACCACTGAAAAGGGATCTTGGTTGAGTTAAGGGCAAGTAGTGGCGCTGCAACTGAGCTGTAGTTGCAGATGAACCGATGATAGAAGTTGGCGAAACCAAGAAAGCGTTGGACGTCTTTTCGGGAGGATGGTCTTGGCCAGTCAGTCACCACCTGTACTTTGGCTGGGTCCATCTGGATCTAAGACGGCACAATGACAAAGCCAAGGAAGGAGATGATGCGACGGTGAATTTCACATTTTTCTGTCTTCACAAATAATTGATTTTCCAGGAGCCTCTGGAGGACTTGGCGAACATGCAGCCGGTGTTCTTCCAGGGAACGGGAGAAGATCAGTATATCATCTATATACACAAATGTTTAGGAAGTCCCTGAGAACATCGTTTACCAAAGATTGGAAAACCGCTGGGGTGTTAGCTAGCCAGAAAGGCACTACCAGATATTTGAAGTGTCCTGATGGGGTGTTAAAAGCTGTCGTCCATTCGTCACCATCTTTGATCCTGACCAGATGATCGGCATTTCGCAGATGAACACATTCCCTCCCTGCAGGAGGTCGAAGGCTGTAGACATTAAGGGAAGAGGGTGGCGGTTCTTAATGGTGATCTCGTTTAAGCCTCGATAGTCGATGCATGGCCATAGTGTATTTTCTTGGCCACAAAGAAGAATCCGGCCCCAGCAGGGGACGAGGAAGGGCGAATGATGCCGGCGGCCAGGCATTCAGAAATGTACTTGTCCATGGCCTCTCTCTCATGAGACGACAGGGAATATAGTCTTCCCCTAGGAGGGGTCGAGCCTGGTAGGAGGTCAATAGCACAATCGTAGGGTCTATGAGATGGTAAGGAAAGAGTGCGGGATTTACTGAAGGCCTGCTTGAGGTCGGCGTAGTCAGGAGGGACAGCTGAGAGGTCAGGGAATTCCTCATTGCTAGGGGACGTCATAGGGAAGCACTGGGCTGATTTAAGGCACGATGACAGGCAAAGGGGACTACATTCCTGGATTATGTTTTTGACCCAGTCAATGCGAGAATTATGGCGGATCAACCAAGGTCGTCCGAGAACCAAGAGCGAGTGGGCATTATGCATTACGAGGAAGGAAGTCTCTTCAGTGTGATTGCCAGAAATTCGCACGGTTATCGGAGCTGTGCGTTCAGTAATGACTGGCAGAGGGGTCCCATCGAGGGCTCGAACAGCTAATGAGTGGTCCAGGGCTTGAGTTGGCAGATTGAGATCCTTTACCTTCAATGCAGAGATCAGATTTATTCAGAACTGGAGTCAATTACTGAGGGGATCAGATGAGGTTTACCTTGTGCTACGATAATAGCTGGTAGGAGCAGATGCGAACTAGGGGAACCGAGAATGGCTGGCCCCTCCAGGGTCCCTAGGTTCACCGGAGGGGCTTGGCTTTTAGTGGGCAGTGGAGCCGATAATGACCTGACTGACCGCAATAAAGACAGGAGCCCGATTGGACACACACTTGCATGGGTTCTGGGCGTGAACTAGGATCTGGCAACAAGACAGGGCTAGGGGGCGGTAGTGAGGAAGTGGAAAGGCTGGGTAAAGGATGGGAGAGTGGAGCCCGAGTGCGACGCCTACGTGTCAGACAAGCGTCTGGGCACCCTGCTAGCTCCATAAGGCCGTTAAGATCAGTGGGGAGATCCTGGCTGATCAGGTGGTCCTTAACGTCCTCAGAGAGATTGTGGAGGAAGACATCACAAAGCGCCTGAGCATCTCAGTTTGCCGATGCAGCCAGCGTACGGAATTCAATAGCATAGTCATAAGCAGACCGTGAGCACTGGCAAAGCTCCAATAAATGTCTGGTAGAGGCCTCCCTACCAGAGTGAGAGCAGTCAAACACCCTTCTCATTTCCTCAGTAAATAACTTATAGGTCGAGCAGCATGGGTCATTGGCGTCCCAAACCGCGGTTCCCCATTCACGGGCTCGATCAGTAAGGAGCGTGATCTCACACGCTACCCTTGAACGTTCTGTGGGAAAAGAGGAGGCTTGAAGCTCTAACAGCAGAGAGCATTGAGACAAGAAGGACCGGCAGGTTCCGGGTTCGCCGCTATATGGTTGTGGGTTTGGTAGTTGAAGTTCATGACGTTGGATCTGTGCTGGAGCAGAGGGAGGGCTGGCGAGGAGTTGTTGTAGCTGTGCGGAGATGGACGAGAGTGTCTGGGTTACCTCCTGGATGCTTTGCTGATGAGAGCCCAACAGCGCCCCCTGCTGCGAAAGGGCCTGCCTTAACTGGTCCAAGTCCGCTGGGTTCATCATGGCCGATGTATACTGACAGGGGCGAGGCTAAAGGAGACTGAACCCAATAGCAGACAGACAGTGTTTCTGATAGCTTTATTGAAAGGGAGGGAAGGTGCTTGTGCATGAAAGGAATGAATGTGAAATCTCCTGTGATGAGAAAGGAGGTGGGTCAATGACGTAGGGAAAAAGAAATCCACAAACCCGGAAGTGGAGGGCGCAAAGGGAGTCTCTCGGAGAGTGTGAGTGTGGGATAAAAAAATGTGTGTATGTGCGATAGCTCTCTGATGAGAGCTTGAAACTGACGGAAAATGGATTCCCACATGCGTCTGTAAAACGCTTTCATCTGATCTCCGCGAACGCAGAAGTGTGCACAAGCATACACGTACACACACACACACACACACACACACACACACACACACACACACACAAAATCACACAGATGGAGAGGAATAATGCGAGTAGAGGTCAGAGAGGCAGGCAGAGTTGGTAACCAATAATCCAGCCGCGAGAGAGAGATTAAATCCAAAAACGTGATTCAAACTCAGAATAATTATACAGGCGAGGTCATACACATAGATGAATCCGAAGCGAGAAAATCCAGTAGACGAAATGCGAAGACGAAATCCAGGAAACAGGCGAGGTGGAAGATACAGGACAATCTGAAATCTTTATGAATGAACGAGACGAGAGGCACTCAGTGAGATACATCGGCAAGGTGAGGAGCTCTTGGCTTTCTTTTAAAGTCCCTGGCTGATTGCCAAATAGGTAACAGGTGTGTTCCCGTAATTGACGCAGAGCGTATTAGCTTGGGTTATGATTTGGATGAGCTGGGCTGACCGAGCTGGCTCATGACACTTTGCCTAAATTCGATGCAAATAAGAAATGCCTATATGTACTATAATTTTACTACTGTTATTTTAAATTGTTTTTCATAAGGTTTTGCCAGCGGTGGTACAGCGCAACGGGGGTCATTATTTATTAAAGAAAATTATGATGATTATAACAGCCTACTGCATTTCATTCTTATAATAACGCAAAAACACAAGCGGGGCTGAATGACAACGACATTTGCTGATGCAGTAGCACGTCCTGACAATGTTCAAATTTTATGGTCATTCAGTTTCATTTATTTCAGTTAATAAATCTACTACAAATTTAAAGAACACAAAATATAAGATGACACAAAACCCTACACGCGTAGCTTTTCTACTTACACATGATAAAATCTAAAGGTTCACTGTGTTAACATTTACATTGGTTAAATTCGATCCTAATAAGATTTAATTTAATTTTAATTCTAAATTGGTACTGTAATTTTAGTACTGTGATTATTAATTCGTTTAACTACATTGCTACACTTGATTTTATCTGCTACTATGTGCAGCTCTAAAGGAGCTGCAGCTTATTAATCCTTGAGAAAATGAACTAAGGCCTGAGGCGTCGGTCTATAGTTATATAGTGCCACTCAGTGGTAAAAGCCAGCAAATGCACAAACCCAAATGCTGTCGCCTTGAGGCGAGGCGGTAAAGAGAGAATACCGCTTGTCTACCATCTGTAAGTTAAGCAAAGGAAGTATGGGAAAACTCCCTAAGATGACAAGAGAAAGAAACCTGAGAGTAATCACTCAAAAAGGAGGCCATCCTCTTATGAGTATGACCATAAATAAATCCCTGCTACTGTATATAGAAATTTAAATTAAAAGCCAGCAAATGCACAAACCCAAATGCTGTCGCCTTGAGGCGAGGCGGTAAAGAGAGAATACCGCTTGTCTACCATCTGTAAGTTAAGCAAAGGAAGTATGGGAAAACTCCCTAAGATGACAAGAGAAAGAAACCTGAGAGTAATCACTCAAAAAGGAGGCCATCCTCTTATGAGTATGACCATAAATAAATCCCTGCTACTGTATATAGAAATTTTAATTAAATAATAGGAAATGTTAATATAAAGTTCATATGAAGTTTATGTTCACTGATGGAGGCTTCGGTACTGTTGCAAATTAAGTCCTAAACTATTGAGCAGCTACTGTCACAAGATATCACATCAGCCCAGTTTAAAGCCACATTCTTGGAAAGATCTTTAAATAGAGAAACAGAGATGGAGAGAGAGAGAGAGAGAGAGAGAGAGACAGAGAGAGAACAGGGCTGCGTTTCCCAATAACGATTGATCTTGGTGCTTAAGAGCGTTTTCTACGAGTCATTTTGCAAACGTTCGTCATTGTTTCACGTGCTTTTCACAAAAATGCACTTAACACAATTGCACGTAGCCCTGCTTTAAGTGCTACTTAAGAGTCGCTATCCTTTGGTCAAGTGCTGAAATGTCACGCTGTAGAATGGCTTGTCATTGTTGCACATGCTGTTATAGCAATCCATCTCATCTGTGATTTCCTTTTCTTCTTTAATTTGTGTGAATGTATATTCAACTCAAATAACATAAAAGTCCTGTAATTTCTTCTTGAGCAAGATTAAAAACATAAATTAACTTCAACTGTTGTACTGTAAAAACACTGTCTTTCTTCAATCTCGCATAAAACTAATTCTAACAGTCCTTGCCGGAAATGACATCAGCATCATTTCGATATTTATATGAAACCGTAATTATTTAAGTACAATTATTTATCAATTTCTTTATCAACAATTGCTTATCTCACATCAAAATAAATAAGTAAGTAAGTAAATAAATAAGCTCTTACATTTATTTTTGAAAAGTTTAGCCTAATTATCTTCACCTGATGTGAATTTGCTAATAGGAGAAAAAATTAAATTAGCACATACCTTGGAATGGAGACACTAGCAAAATGGCAGAAACCAAAAAACAAAGATAAGACATTTTTCAGAAAAAGGAAATTAACATTATTTTAGAGGAGGTGGAGCTACAATAACATATAATGGGCAGTCATACAAATAAAGAAAAACAAAAAATCTGCAATGATATTGCTATATTGAATTTGAAGTTGAGATGTTCAATACATGGCTGGGTTTCAGCCTAAAGAAGGAATGAGTTCCTTCTTTTTTTGTGTCATCTTTAAAGCACATTAAATATTTTCTGTTAAATACATTAGTACTCCCCTCGAAATGTCCGTGTACAACAGTGTACTTTTTTAATTCTAACATTATGTAATTTTTATTTTATTTCTTTATTCGTTATTATTTCTATATTGAATTTTGCAATGAGTAGAAAATAGAAATGCATAAAAATATATGTCCAAAGAAAATTTAAAATAACTTTGAAGAGAAGTAAATTTTAGGTGCAATTTGCCGGTTGTCCAGCAGGTGATGTCATAACTCTGTCTCCTTATAATTTACAATTACTCAAGAGCACTCGTAGATCTATGAAGATTTTCAAGTGCTACTTAAGTTACAATGGTTTTGGGAAACAGACCGTAATATTAAAATCAGTCGTATGATCATTTTTACGAACTTCTTAGGCTTACATTGCTTTTGGGAAATGCAGCCCAGTTTGGTAAGCTCACAGTGGCATAATGGACAAGGTCACTATACAATTTGTGCAGAGTGCAAGCAGGGATTCTGACAGGTCTAGAAATGACAGCATAACTAAAAGGGAGATCCAGAAGGAAACACAGACATGCGCGCTCCCTGGGAAGTAAAGCAACCAGTCCCTGCACTCCATTTATTGCTTTATACTGTAGGTCAAGAGTAGTATTTTAAAATCAATGCAAAATCCCACTGGGAGCCAATGGAGTGTGGATAAAATCCGGGTGATGTACTCATATCTTCTGGTTCCAGTGAAGAATCTGGCTGCTGCATTCTAGACTAACTGGAGCTTATTTATGCACTTGGTAGAACATCCAGACAGAAAGACAATAATCCAACATAGAGGTAACAAAACATAAGCAATTTTTTCTGCATTTCATGTAGTGACATTATAATTAAATTAAATTTCAATTAATTATATATTAGACTTATACTAGGTTAGACTTTACCAGTGGTCATTGACAAAACGCAGCTTTACAGAATCAAAGAATAATTTAAATGAGTATGAAATGTGTGCAGAAATATGTTTACAGTGGAACCTCGGATTGCAAGTAACCTGATTTGCGAGCGTTCCAAGTATTACCAAGTATTATCATGTGGAAAGCATGCGCTTCTTAATTTGATGGCGAGAGTCACGTGATCACAACTGAGCCAGTGTTTTTCTCTGTCTTGCGCTGCGGAATTGTGTGTAATCGTCTCCCATGTCTCAGTGAGCACAAGTCTCAGTGCGCGTGCGTCTCATATACTGTTGTCAACATCCTTGCATGTGTACTATTTACTATAACATGTGTGTGTGCACGTAAAGCATCTTTTATTTTGCGTTTGTTTGTATGTGTGTGTGCTTACGTGTGTGTGTGTGTGTGTACGCATGTATGTATGTATGTGTGTATGTATGTGTGCGTGCTCGCATGGGGTGTGTGTTCATGCATGGGGATGCAGTGGGGATGTCTATCCTACACAGCAGCCCCCACGCCCCCCCCCCCCTCTTTCTGGTCACAATCTATACAGCAACAATTCTTTTTAAAGGTAAAGTTCAGGTTAATTTGTTTTATTTTTACTTTATATTTTGTATTAATTTTTATATTACTATTTTTGGGTTGTGGAACGAATCGTCAGAGTTTCCATTATTTCTTAAAGGGGAAATTAGCTTTGATATACAATTGTTTTGATATACAAGCACACTTCCAGAAGGAATTATGGTTGTAACCCAAGGTTCCACTGTAAATCAAAATGATCAGATTGTCCCGGATCATCAAGCTGAGGGCAATGGTGGAGGGGAAAAACTCCCTGAGATGGCAATAGGAAGAAATCTTGAAAGGAAACAGACTCAACAGGAACCCATTCTTATTTGGGTGATTTTAGATAGCAGGATAGCACTTAATACCGATATGATCCTCTACATCCTCTAATCAACTTTTTTTTTTTTTTTTACTATTTCCAGAGTCCTATTGCACTCTGACTTAGCCACTACAAAAGGCAGATTTTATTTTTCTGAAGACATTCTGTTGTGGACTTGCTCTGGTGTTTTGAGTCATTGTCCTGTTGCATCACCCAGCTTCTACAGAGTTTTGGCTGACATACAGACATTCTCAAATTATCCTGAGGAATTTTTTGATACACTTGGGAATTCATTTTCCCCTCAATGACTGCAAACTGATCAGACCTTGATGCAGCAAAGGGAGGCCCAAATCATGATGTTTCCTCCACCAATAATCTTTGTTGTGATAATGTTTTCATAAAGATATGCAGTGACCTTTTTACATTAAATGTAGTGCTGTATGTTCTTTACAAATAGTTCAATATTAGTTTCATCACACAAAATATATGCTCAAAACATTTTGATAAATTCCAACGTGGAGTGTCAGTGCATTTTCGCAAACTTCGGGTGTGCTGCAATGTTCCTTTTAGTAAGTAGCAGCTTCCTCTGTGGTGTCCTGCCATGGACACCCTACTTGTTCAATGTTTAATGTTTTACGACTCATGACGTTAGCTATCGATGTTAGCCAGTTCCAATAATGCCTTCAAATCAGAGGTGTAAAGTAACGAATTACATTTACTCGCGTTACTGTAATTAAGTAGTTTTTTTTTTTTTTGTGTACTTCTACTTTTTAAAGTACAGTGGAACCTTGGATTACGAGCATAATTCGTTCTGGAAGTGGGACACACACACAGATTTATTTTTTCCTGTTAAAACGGTGCTTCCGCTGACACTGACATGAGAGCATAATCATCGGAACAGAACAGAATCGGAACGGAATCACTTTTTAAGTTTCACAACAAACACAAACACAGCGGAAACACCGTTTTAACAGGAAAAAAAGAAATCTGACAGTGGCATGAGTGCATACTAACGGAATCACTGCGTAAAAAAAACAAAAACAAAACAAATGAACCGGCACCTTACCTTTGGAAAGAATTGCGACAGAGCAGAGTTTGTGTGTTTGTGAAGCCGGGGAGTGGGTGAAAAGGCGAGAGCACATCTGTGCGTGTGTCAGAGTGTTTGCGTGTTTGTGTTGTGTCAAATTACGCGTGCACACACACATAAGAGACGCGAAAGAATTCCGCAGCGCAAGAGTGACGCTCATGATACTTGGCGCTCGTAAACTAATTCTTGCTTGGTTTGCGGAACACTCGTAAACGACGTTACTTGCAATCCAAGGTTCCACTGTAGTTTTTAAAATCTGTAATTTTACTTTTACTCAAGTATGTTTTGTTTAAAGTATTGTAATTCACTACATTTTAAATTATATTCGCTACTGAGTAAAACAAATGAATGAAAATGCTATTTTTTAAAAAATATATTCTGCTTTGTATAAATGCTTCGTTACGCTCGCGTGTGTTTATTGTGTCCTGGTCGCGCACCCTCCAAAATCTGGCGACGGTGGCAAGGAAAAACTCCCTGAGATGGAATAGGAAGAAACCTTGAGAGGAACCAGACTCAACAGGGAACCCATCCTCATCTGGGTGATAACGGATAGCAGGAATTGCTCAGCATAATAATGTGTAAGACTGGAAGTTCAGTATAACAGGAGATGTTTTAAAATTAAAATGAGTCCAGTTTGTTCCCGGAGGCTCAGGTAGACTGTAGGGGATTCCGGTCCTGAGTTATCGAACAACTGAAGTCACAGGTCCCCAGAGCATCACTCGATGACAGGACAGTCTTCATGGAAACCATCCCCAGCCACCATACGAATCCAGGCAGACCACACGGGGCATCCATGCGACGAGATCTCCAACCAGAAGCAGGACTCCAGGATGGGTTAGACGGCTCCAGAGGGCAGAGGGGTCTGGATCACTGGCAACTCAGGAGCGAAACATGTATAGCTCGACAGAGAGACAGAGAGAGGGAAAGAAGAGGGGGAGAGAGAGAGAGAAGAGAGCAGAAAAGGAGAGAACAGAAAATAAGGAGAGATGGCAGTTAGGTATGGTCACAGTCAACATGTATAGGTGAATGTATATTTAGTGCAAAGTGCAAGCAGAGACTCCGGCAGGACTAACTATAACAGCATAACTAAAAGGGAGAGCCAGAAGGAAACACAAACATGAGGGCTCCCTGAGATGTAAAGCAACCAATCACCTCACCGTCAACAAACCTGAGTGAACAATGAGAGTGGGGAGGACAGCATCTAAACATACCAGTTCACCAGAATACTCTACGTCTATGAGTCCCCCAGATCTGCTCCTTTACCTAAGGTTAATCTATTTACAAAAATGCTTGGCTAAATAAATAGGTTTTTAGCCTAGACTTAAACACTGAGACTGTGTCTGAGTCCCGAACATTAATAGGAAGACTATTCCATAACTTTGGGGCTTTGTAAGAAAAAGCTCTGCCCCCTGCTGTAGTTTTAATAATACGTGGTACTGACAGGCAGCCTGCATTCTTTGATCGAAGTAGGCGTGGCGGATCGTAAGACACCAACAGTTCACTCAAATACTCTGGCGCGAGACCATTTAGTGCTTTAAATGTCAAAAGTAGTATCTTAAAATCGATGCGAAATTTCACAGGGAGCCAATGCAGTGTAGATAAGATAGGGGTGATGTGCTCGTATTTTCTGGTTTTAGTGAGGACTCTCGCTGCTGCATTCTGTACTAACTGAAGCTTGTTTATACACCTAATTGAACAACCAGACAGTAAGGCGTTACAATAGTCCAACCTAGACGTGATAAAAGCATGAACTAGTTTTTCTGCATCATTTAGTGACAATATGTTTCTTATCTTGGCAATATTTCTAAGGTGAAAGAAAGCTATCCTGGTGATATTATCTACATGAGCTTCAAACGAAAGGCTGGAATCTATAATCACACCGAGGTCTTTTACTGTTGCACTTGATGGAACAGAAAGGCCATCTAAAGTTACAGTGTGATCAGAAAGCTTACTTCTAGCTACTTGTGGTCCTATGACCAGAACTTCTGTCTTATCAGGATTAAGCAGAAGAAAATTAATTAACATCCAATCTCGTATATCCTGCACACACTGCTCGATTTTAGCAAACTGGTTTTTCTCATCTGGTTTTGCTGAGACATATAATTGTGTGTCATCAGCATAACAATGAAAACTAATACCATGTTTACGAATTATGTTGCCCAGAGGAAGCATGTACAGCGAAAAAAGCAGTGGGCCTAAAACTGAGCCCTGTGGAACACCAAACTCCACTTGAGAACATGAGGAATGGTCACCATCTAAATCTACAAACTGATAACGATCAGTCAAATAGGATCTGAGCCACAAGAGGGCAGTTCCCTTAATTCCTACTACCTTTTCTAATCTGTGAAGGAGAATACTATGATCAATGGTGTCAAAAGCTGCACTGAGGTCCAGTAACACAAGTATAGTGACGCAACCCTGATCAGAGGCCCATAGGAGGTCGTTTACTACTTTAACAAGTGCTGTCTCTGTGCTGTGATGAGGCCTAAATCCTGACTGATACAGTTCATTTATGCTATTTCTGTGTAGATGTGAACATAGCTGCTGTGATACTACCTTTTCCAAAATCTTGGAGATAAAGGGAAGGTTTGATATCGGCCTGTAATTAGAAAGCAGACAGGGGTCAAGGTCAGGTTTCTTGATTAGCGGTTTAATAACGGCTAATTTAAAGGATTTGGGGACATACCCACTACTGAGTGAACAGTTAATTACTTTCAACAGGGGTTCTATTATTGCTGGTACTATCTGTTTGAGAAAATGTGTCGGTATAGGATCTAATATACAGGTTGACGATTTTGAAGAAGAGATGAGTGAAATTAGTTCCCTCGCTTCAAGGGGAGTAAAGTGTTCTAAGTTCTGATGTGATGTGGTTAGATCATCTGAATTATTTAAGTTGTCTGTTTTCAAAGCCTGAATTTTTTGCCTAATATTTATGATTTTATTATTGAAAAAGTTCATGAAATCCACACTACTGCATGATGTTGTTGTGGAGATTTCTGCAGTGGTCTTGTTTTTAGTTAAGTTAGCTACGGTATTAAATAAAAATCAAAGTCTGGCTATGCTTAGTTTCTACTATGTCTCTGCTGGTGGAGGGATGGGGCGTAGCTTCTTTGTTGTTGCAGGTCCCACCCTCTTCAGTGTGCCTGCAATCTATTGGTTGCTGCCCTGCCTGTCCTTTGTTGGTCCCACCTCCTGCTGGATGATTGGATGTCCAGGAGACCCAGAGGCCTACTTAAGGCCTTCAGACCACAGTGCTTCAGACCCTGTCTTTGCTTACTGTTTTTCTGATGACTTTTTGTAAAATTATATTGTGTATGACCTTCTGCTACGTTTCTGACTTCGTTTTTGTGTTTGCCCTTCTTTGGTTCTGGTTGCCTGGTTGTAAATACATTTTGTATATGTTTGTATATAGTTTTGTAATTAGTGGCTTAGTAGGGAGTCGACGCCATTTTGTTTACACCCTGTTTTCTCTTGGTTTGTGGTTAGCAAGGGAGAAAGGGAAGAACTTTGTATTTCTTTTTCTTTAGTTTTGGTGCAGGCTAGTTATTTCACTTTGATACTCGGTAGAGGGCATTTTGTTTATTGTTTTGGCCTTGTCGGCTTCTGAAGCTCACAGCCACCTTTTGGGGATTTGCTTGTTCACTGTTTGTAAATAAACACTAAGCAAACGCACTTTTGGTCTCACCCCTTTTTTTTCTTTTCTTTTTCATTCCTGTTACGGCCCGACCTACACCGGGGCGTAACAGAATTGGGGGCTCGTCTGTTGCTTTTTCTCGCTCTGTACCATTTGTTTCAGTGCACTTGTGTTTGGCTGGTGGCATTTGTCTTTGTGGTAGGGGAGTGTTTAGTTTGTTTTTTCTTAGAGATGGCCTCCGAGTGGCGCAGTGGTTAAAGCGCTCGCCCTATGATCCGGAGATCGCTAGTTCGAATCCCGGGTGATGCTGTAACCTCTCGCAGCCGGAGGTCTAGAAAAAAAAAAGAGATGGCTACAAAATTTAATTTCGACCAGTTTGTTATTTGTCCTTCAGTAGAGCAGTTTGAAAGGTTCAGGAAGGATGACTTGTTGCTGCTTGCTGACTTTTACAGCATCTTGGTCCCACGGGGAGCGCAAATAAGCATGATATCAAACAAATGCTTCAGACGAAGCTGATTAAACAGGGCATTCTCATTGATCCTACCGAGGCGGGTGTTGCAAACCAGTCTTGTAAGTCTGAGGATTCAGCTACAGCGGAGGCTGTGGTCGAACCCAAGGACCCCGCACGCATAGATCCCGCGGTAGTAGGTTCACCGTTGAATGACCCAAAGCTCGCGCTGCAATTGAAGCAATTGGACCTAGAGTTAGCCCGTCAGCATTATGAAGCTCAACTGCTTCAATTTCGTATGGTGGAACTCGAGTCTCAGAGGGAGATTAAATTAAAGGAATTGGAGTTGGCGCTAAGGAATAAGCCTCCTTCAGATTCTCTTGTTCGTGGCCCTCTGTCTCCAGTTCTTGCGTCATCCCCTGTACCGCATCCTGCACCTGCAGCCCCTGTACAGGCCAGTGAACCATCACCTGCACCCAGTGGATCTTCAGCTGTAAGTTCATCTGGCTTTGATGTTAATAAGCACATTGCTTTGGTGCCTATGTTCAGGGAAAGTGAGGTGGATACTTATTTCCCTGTGTCTGAACGTATCGCAGCCACTTTACAGTGGCCTAGAAGCATCTGGTCTCTTCTATTGCAATGCAAGTTTGTTGGGAAGGCACAGGAAGTGTGTTCTGCTTTAAGTTTAGAGCAGAGTTTGGATTATGATACTGTTAAAAGTGCTGTTTTACGTGCTTATGAGCTTGTCCCTGAGGCCTACCGGCAGAAATTTCGTAAGCATGCCAAATCCGCCAGCCAAACATTTGTAGAATTCGCTCGTGAAAAAGGCGCTTAATTCGACAAGTGGTGTGCAGCCAGTAAAGTCACCACCTTTGATCAGTTAAAAGAACTACTACTATTAGAAGAGTTTAAAGATTGTATTTCGGACAAAATTGTTGTTTATTTGAACGAACAAAAAGTCTCGTCGCTCGCTGATGCTGCCGTTTTGGCTGATGAGTTCCTGCTCACTCACAACTCATCAGCCACATGCTGTGCAGGAGTCACTTGGATTCAGTCCTGCAGAATTAGTTTTTCGGTCATTCTGTTCGTGGTCCCCTAAAAGTGCTGCAGGAAGAGTTACTGTCTCCGAGTTCTGTGACAAATCCACCTATGAATGTTTTAGATTACGAGTTCATTTCGCGAACGCCTACATGCAGCATGTGAGGTAGCAAAACGTTCTCTTGCCTCCTCACAAACTCGTATGAAGAATTGTTTTGATAAAAAGGCTGTTGTGCGTCATTTCCATGCAGGTGACAAAGTGTTGGTCCTGCTACCAGTGCCGGGTTCTGCTCTCCAGGCTAGATTTTCTGGCCCATATGTTATTGATTCAAAGTTGAGTGATACAGATTATGTTGTAAAAACTCCTGACCGAAAGAGGAAATCTCGTGTATGCCATATCAATATGCTTAAACCCTATATCACTCGCTCCACCCCAGATGTCTCTGTCCCTGTTGCCATTTTAGCAACTGCTGCCTCTGTGGAAGCATCACCCTATGAGTATTCTCCTGAGTTTGATGGTCTCAGCTTAGGTCGAGCTTGTTTTCCCTTGTTTTTTAGTTAGCAAGGGAGTAAGGGAAGAACATTGTATTTCTTTTTCTTTAGTTTTGGTGCAGGCTAGTTATTTCACTTTGGTACTAGGTAGAGGGCATTTTGTTTATTGTTTTGGCCTTGTCGGCTTCTGAAGCTCACAGCCACCTTTTGGGGATTTGCTTGTTCACTGTTTGTAAATAAACACTAAGCAAATGCACTTTTGGTCTCACCCCTTTTCCCCCTTTTTTTTCTTTTCTTTTCTTTTTCATTCCTGTTACGGCCCGATCTAGACACTATAAGGTTTTTATGGTTATTCTCAATAAAGACAGGAAAGACTTGTGTTATTATTTTAGGCAAACATTTGTCAATACTCTTGACTTAGATGAAGCTCAGATCACATTTTATGACAAATTGATGCAGAAAACAATGAAATTCTAATTCCTTTTTCTTGCTCAAAAGCTAAAATTTTTGTATTATTTTTATGTAAATAGAATTTTATTTTATTATAATTTCATTTTTTAGGTGTAAACTATAATAATGATAATAAGACAAACAGAATGTAAAAGTGATGATCTGACCTCAGTGTCTCCAGTGTACAGTGTGGATTCTCCAGTCCAGCAGAGAGCAGCTTCACTCCTGAATCCCGCAAGCTATTGTCACTCAGGTCCAGTTCTCTCAGACTGGAGGAGTTTGAGCTGAGAATCAAGGACAGAACTCTACAACTTTCCTCTGTGAGATCACACAAGCACAGTCTGGAAGAGAAATAACGATACATCAGAACACTGAAATCTCTCTTTTTTTCTCACTCTTCCTCACATTTGGGTCTTAAAAATAACCAGCAGACTTATTTTTACTAAACATAATATTTGTCTCTGTAATTAAATTGTATGTTGTAATTTAAAGTTAATATCTCACATGGATATAAAGATACACATCTAGTAATTAAAGCTCCATTTTAATCATTTAAAGAACAACATTTTACTAAAATGAAAGAGATTAAATACACTTATTCTATTTAACCTTTATTTAACCAGGAAGTCTCATTAGATGAACAATATCTAATTTGCGAGAGAGTGCCTCGCATATGCACATTCCATTACACACTAAGATCAGTCCCGGTATTGGGAAACAATAACTAAGCCAAATCGTAAAAAGAGAACCATAGTCAAAAGAGGAAGCGTTAGGCCGGAAAATTAAAGAGCAGAGTGACGATCAAAAACGTGAAACAAAAGCCGTAGTCGAAACGAGGAAATGCGTGAATCATGACATTTTATTTACTTGATAAATCTGTCTCTTTACTGTACACAAGGGGCTTGGGAATATGCCCATACTGTCTATGTGTGTTTCGTGGTTTTGCATATTTGGAGAAGGCATATCTGGATTTCTGTGGAAGGTTTGCGGTTGAATGGGGGTAACGGGGACACTTCTCAGGGCCATTCAATCCCTTCACGCCCAAAGTGAGAGCAGTGTTCGGGTTTTTGGCAGTAAGTCAGACTTGTTTCCAGTGGGTGTTGGCAGCCAAGGCTGTTCTCTGTCACCAATCCTGTTTGTGATTTTCATAGACAGGATATCAAGACACAGCTGTGCAGGAGAGGGTATCCAGTTTAGTGGGCTAATGATTGCATCACTGCTTTTTGCAGATGATGTGGTCCTGATGTCATCATCAGTCTGTGACCTGCAGCACTTGATGGATCAGTTTGCAGCTGAGTGTGCCACTGATTTGTCTAGATGTTGTGAAAGGGTTTGTTTGAACGAATTCTATGGTCATATACTTCCAAGCCTTTTGCTGTTGCTGAGTTTGCCAGTTAATTCCTATTTTTTGTATGTTTAAAACTGTTGTATTGCCAGTGTTTTTACCATCTCATTAATGGCTTGATTTTGGAGTTTATTTTAGGGTTCACTGAGTTCAGCCCAATGATGGCCACCTTCACGTAGACCCCTATTTGCACTTCATATTCAAGTGAACAGCAACCAAGTGCAAATGTAACACTCAGAACCACCTCCAGGCCTTTTATCTGCTTGATTAGTCATGGAGTACTGAGGGAATAGGCCACACCTGGGCATGCAACTGCTTGTCAGAGTTTTTTCCATTATTCATCATCCCCAAAATGTGGGTGTGTATGAAAACGGTTGTCATTCCTGAATGGTTAATGCCACACTTTGTCAAACCCCTTGAATTAAAGCTCAAAGTCTTGACATTTTGAATGTTTCACATTAAATTCAGTGTGGTGCTATACAGAGGCAAAAAATATATATATCTTTGTTCCACACAGCACTATCCTGACCACTTGGCCTGAGGTTTCACTATCAAATACAATATCCATGTTATATCATGTAGTCTAGATCTGCAGTTAAAACAAGATATACATATTTGCATTTATAACATCCATACATCCATCCCCTTTTGATCAGCAATTTAAATTTTTAAAGGACATGAAGGAAAAAATCAACCACATTTTCCCACTGGTCAAGAGGGATGCACACAAATCAAACAGGCCGCTCCCCAGAATGAGCTGGTAGGGTCCCTATGTTGTCAGTGCAAAGGTTGAAGCCATGAGTTATCAACTTGCTTAAGTAGTGCATTAAACCAATACCTGTCATTAGGCCCCTGCCACTTTTCAGAGATTAACGGACATTGTTCTGTGGCCAAAAACTGGGTACAAGACCACTTAGAAATTATCGTTGTCCACATATAGAAAATAAAAAAACAAAACAAAAAAAAATATTTACGTGTGTCCAAATATTTGACAAGTAGTGTTCTACAATTGAGAGCAGTACTGGAGAAACTATGAAATATTTCACAGAAAATCCAATGTAGCATAAGTCGATGCCGGTCACCGTAGAAAGGCACCAAACCACACAGTGGAAAAGTAGCTGCCACCTGGCCTCCAAACTCTCCAGGTCCCAATCTGTTCACCCATGGAATGTGCCGGACAAACAAGCCAGATACATGGAGGCCCCACCCTGCAACTCACAGCACTCAAAGAACCAACTGTCAAAATCCTGGTGCCAGACACCACAGCACACCCCAGGGACCCTGCGGAGCCATGCCCTATGGGCCAGAGATGCCCAAAGTTGGATTTAATGTTAATGTTTTAAATGTTAAATGTTACTTAGACAGCACCATCACCCAGATTTTTTTTGGCTTTGAGATCCAGTCTAAGAAAGGTTATCATCAACAAACTAGTAGGACCAGACAGGGTGCCAGGTCACACATTAAAGTCATGTGCTGACCAGCTAGCAGAGGTTTTTACAATTTTTTTAACCTGTCCCTGCAGGAGGCTGCAGTTCTTACATGCCTCAAATTCACCTCTATTGTCCCCTTCCCCAAAAAACAAGCAGTAAGGTTTCTGAATGACTACCGCCCAGTTGCCCTGACCTTAATTACTATGAAGGACATTGAGAGGTCTGTCCTTTCCCACATCAAAGCCAACCTCCTCACTGGGACAGCCACCAGTTTGCCCACCTTAGGAACAGATTAATGGTCTGCAAACTCTTAATACAAGCCTGTCTCATTTGGTGCCTCCTAGCACATGTATTAGGATGTTGTTTTTGGATTTTAGCTCTCCATTTAATACAACAGTGCCCCACAAACTGGTGAACAAGCTCAGCAACCTGGAATTAACCACCATGCTCTGCTCATGGATTTTAGACGTTCTCACAAACAGACCACAGAATCTCAGGGTGGGCAAACACACATCATCCATTTTCACTCTGAATGGATGAGCACTGCAGAGATGTGTCTTCTGTCCAACCCTTTTCATCTTATTCACACATGAATGAACAACCATCCACTCTTCTAACACTATACTGAAGTTTGCTGTCAACACCACAATAGTGGGACTGATATCGGAAAATGATAAGACAAACTACAGAGAGATGGTTCAACATTTGGTCGAGTGTTGTTTAGGTAGTGACTTTGTTTTAAAATCCACTAAAACAAAGAAGATTGTTGTGGACTACAGGAGAACCAGAAAAATTACACTACCTCAACCACAAAATTAGTGAGAAGGTTCAAAGGGTAACAACATCATATTCCTGGGTCTGCATATCACAAAATATTTAACATGGAGCATTAACACATCCTGCTTAGTTAAGAAAGCTCAGCAGAGGCTTTTCTTTCTGATAAAGCTCAAAAACGCCAAGTACCCTCTTAGCTCTCAGTGAATATCTACAGGAGCATGATGGAGATTATTCATAAGATATATCAGCTGTACTGCAGAGAAAGAGAGAGACCTGACTCAGATAGTTAAAACTGCTATCCGTCTATGCAAAAGAGCTAGCAGCATCTTCAAGGACTTAACCCATCCAAGATACAGACTTTGTGCCCCTCCCTTCAGAAAAAAATACAACCAATCGTGACACACACTAACAGACTAACTGAGGAACAGCTTCTTCTCCAGAGATGTAGCCTGTATTACACACCTCCCCCACATAAATGTAAAACAAACAAAAAAAAAGACAGAAACAAACTAAGCTGTTTATCCACCCCTCTTTATCGCTTCTTCCCAAAGTTGCTGCTAACACAAGAAACGCTTTACATTCAGGCGTGTATTATTATCAGTATGATTATTTGTGCAGTGCCGGTTTGCACACTTTGTCCACGAAGGTCCCACTCCACATGTATTCCGTTGTATATACTATTATATTTAAAGTTTAGTTCAATTATCTTTCATGTATTCTTTGTTTATTCTTACATTTTCATTATTTTAAAATTTATTAAATTATTATAAAATTACTTACAGAGCTTTCCTGGATGCTTTGACCAGTGGCAGCAGCCTCAGAAAACCTTCATGTGATGGATAAAATTTACTCAAATTAAACACATCCAGATTCTCTTCGGAGTTCAGCATCACAAACACCAGAGCTGACCACTGAGCAGGAGAGAGTCTGACTCCACTGAGACGACTGTAATCTTCTCTTTTCAGGTAATGTTGTACTTCCTGCACTAGAGAATGATCATTCAGTTCATTCAGACAGTGGAACAGATTGATGGATTTCTCTGGAGATGGATTCTCCCTGATCTTCTCCTTGATGTACTCAACTGTTTCCTGTTTGCTGTGAGAGCTGCTTCCTGTCTGGGCCAGTAGGTCTCTTAAGAGAGTCTGATTGGACTCCAGTGAGAGACCCAGAAGGAAGCGGAGGAAAAGGTCCAGGTGTCCATTCTCACTCTGTAAGGCCTTGTCCACTGCACTCTTCAGGAAATCAGACATGTTTGACATTGTAAAAAAATCAGAGGTTTGTTGTTCTGTAGTCTTTTTGTTGATGAAAGAGAAAAATGTGTATAAAGCAGCCAGAAACTCCTGAACACTCAGATGTACAAAGCTGAACACCTTCCCCAGGTGAAGCCCAAACTCCTCTCTGAAGATTTGGGTACACACTCCTGAGTACACTGACACTTCTCTGACATCAATGCCACACTCTCTCAGGTCTTCCTCATAGAAGATCAGGTTTCCTTTCTCCAGCTGTTGGAAAGCCAGTTTTCCCAGTGCCAGGATACTCTCTCTGGTCTGCTGAGGATCAGGGTCACATTTCTGATGGTATCTTTGGTCCTTGTGTTTGATCTGAAAGATCAGGAAGTGTGTGAACATTTGAGTCAGAGTCTTGGGGATCTCTCCACTCTCTGCTTCACCCAACATTCTCTCTAGAACAGTGGCTGAGATCCAGCAGAAGACTGGGATGTGGCACATGATGTAAAGGCTTTTTAAAGACTTCATGTGTGAGATGATTTTATTGACCAGGCTCTGATCATTGATCCTCTTCCTGAAGTACTCCTCTTTCTGATGATCACTGAACCCTCGTACCTCTGTTACCTGGTCTACACACTCAGGAAGAATCTGATTGATTGCTCCTGGTCGAGAGGTGATCCAGAGGAGAGCAGAGGGGAGCAAGTTCCCCTTAATGAGGTTTGTTAGCAGCACATCCACTGAGGCTGATTTTTTCACATTGCAGAATCTCTCGTTGTTCTGGAAATTTAGAGGAAGTCGACACTCATCCAGACCATCAAAGATGAACAGAACTTTGTTGATATCAAAGTCTATTAATTTTAATTTTTTTATTTCTGGGAAAAAGTGATGAAGAAGATTCATCAGACTGAGATGTTTATGCTTCATTAGATTCAGCTCTCTAAAGGGAAGTGGAAAGATGAAGGTGATGTCCTGATTTGCTTTTCCTTCAGCCCAGTCCAGAATGAACTTCTGCACAGAGACTGTTTTTCCAATTCCAGCAACTCCTTTAGTCAGGACACTTCTGATGGACTTGTCTTTAAAGAGATCGTTACATTTGATTGGTGTCTCCTGTGTTGCTGGTCTCCTAGACACTGTCTCAATCTGTCTCACCTCATGTTCATTATTGACGTCTCCACTCCAACCCTCTGTGATGTAGAGCTCTGTGTAGATCTCATTCAGAAGTGCTGAGCTTCCATGCTGTGAGATTCCTTCATTAATTCTTTTACATTTCTCACTCAGTTGGGATTTGAGGTTTTGCCGGTACACAGAGACGAGTTCTGATAAAAAGATGAAGAAAATGTAAACTCTATGATCATCTCTGTTGACTTAATATTTTTATAGCTGTATATCATATGTAATGTCAGTACTGATCTGTTATTATATTCTGTTGACAAATTCACATCTTTATAATACAACCATGTTCAAAAGTTACAATTCCCTCTTTTAATTCTGTTTTAATTAGGCAAATACACATGCGGACAAAATTGTTGGTACCCTTTGGTCAATGAAAGAAAAACTCACAATGGTCACAGAAATAACTTTAATCTGACAAAAGTAATAATAAATAAGAATTCTATGAATGTTAACCAATGAAAGTCAGACAGTGCTTTTCAACCATGCTTCAACGGAATTATTTTTTTTAAAATGAACTCATGGAACAGGCCTGCACAAAAATGATGGTACCCCTAACTTAATAGTTTGTTGCACAACCTTTTGAGGCAATCACTGCAATCAAACGATTCCTGTAACTGTCAATGAGACTTCTGCACCTCTCTGCAGGTATTTTGGCCCACTCCTCATGAGCAAGCTGCTCCAGTTGTTTCCGGTTTGAAGGGTGCCTTTTCCAGACAGCATGTTTCAGCTCCTTCCAAAGATGCTCAATAGGATTGAGGTCAGGGCTCATAGAAGGCCACTTTAGAATAGTCCAATGTTTTCCTCTTAGCCATTCTTGGGTGTTTTTAGCTGTGTGTTTTGGGTCATTGTCCTGTTGCGAGACCCATGACCTGCGACTGAGACCCGGCTTTCTGACACTGGCCAGCACATTTCTCTCTAGAATCCCTTGATATTCTTGAGATTTCATTGTACCCTGCACAGATTCAAGACACCCTGTGCCAGATGCAGCAAAGCAGCCCCAGAAGATAACAGAGCCCTCTCCATGTTTCACAGTAGGGACAGTGTTCTTTTCTTCATATGCTTCATTTTTGACTTTGACTTTTTTGTCTGACTTTCATTGGTTTACATTCATAGAATTTTTATTTATTATTACTTTTGTCAGAATAAAGTTATTTCTGTGACCATTATGAGTTTTTCTTTCATTGACAGAAGGGTACCAACAATTTTGTCCACATGTGTACAACCTCAAATAAACAACATATAACTTTTTTAAGGGTAAGTTGAAGCAAAGTGCTGTGAATCATCAGTCCTTGATTAATTGATCTTCAGCAGGTGTGCATACCTCTATGAAAGCAGACATTTTGGTAGAAGCATTCAGGTGTGTGTTAATATTCAATTCAATTCACTTATCGTCTATACCACTTTATCCTGTATTCAGGGTCGCGGGGACCTGGAGCCTATCCCAGGAGGCTTAGGGCACCAGGCAGGGTATCAATCCATCGCAGGGCACACAAACATACACACACTACAGGCAATTTGGGAACGCCAACTAGCCTAATCTGCAGGTATTTGGGAGGAAACTGGATTACCCGGAGAAACCCCACCAAACACGGGGAGAACATTCAAACTCCAAGCACACAGAGGCAAGAATCGAGCCTGGCTGATAATCGAACCCGGACCCAGGGGTTGCAAGGCGATAGTGCAAACCACTACACCACCATGCCACCCTCAATTTAATTCAGTTCAATTTTATTTGTATAGCACTTTTAACAATAGACATTGTCGCAAAACAGCTTTACACAATCAAAGGAATTATTTAAGTTAGTATGAAATGTGAATTTGTATGAATCAAAATAAGACTGTCCCTGATGAGCAAGCCGAGGACAACGGCAACAGTGGCAAGGAAAAACTGTATTATATTATTAGAGTATAAACTAGAGTAATTTCCTTCCTTTAAAGTAATGTTCATCACCATGAGCTCTTACTGTATTGCAGTGTGTTAACGAGATCTGTTTGGTTCATGTTCTGCAGAACGTGCAGTGTGATCTTCAGCACTGACTCTCTGACACTGCTCTGATCCTCCTCATCCTCCCTCTCAGAGCATGCTGGGTAATCTGGACTCAGGAGCTTCTTAAATCTCTTCAACTCATTCTGTAACATAGTGATGACTTTGTGCTCCAGCTCCTGATTAGAAACAGAAAGAAAAAAAATACAAAAACATTATAATGTCACACACACACACACACACACACACACACACACACAAATGCATGCACGCGCACACACCTGGAATATGGATTCCAAATTACTTCTTTCAGTGATTTTTGATTTATTCTTTGGTCTACAAAAAGACAAAAAACAAGCAAACAAAAACACCACTTAAACTTTAGAATGACTATAAATTAGATTCATAAATACATAGGATCAGTGAATTACACATGAGTGAATACACAGATATCTGAGAGATGTTTGATTATGTGAGAGTGTGAGTGATAAAACACTGCACTCATACATTAAACTGTACTCACCTCAGATCAGTAGCACAGTCTGTGTCTCTAAAGGTTTTTGGACGACCCATTGATGCGTCACTCTTCATGGACACACAGCTGGTTTCAGGTGAGTCTGATCTCTTTCTCTTTAAAGATCTTTGGCATAGAAGAAAATGATGATGTTTAAAATCTTATGTAAGTCTTGCATATTTATTAAAGTTGGGTTTAGTGCAGAAGGTTGGAGAATATGGCAAATTGGAGAATGATGCAAAATTTAACAATAACATAATACATTATTGAGATGTATGTATTTTAAATGAAATAAATAGTGAAAAAGTAAATGCCCCCCATGGCTAATACTTATGTGCTCACCTCAGATAAGTAACACAATCTGTTTCTCTAAAGTCTATTGGAAGTCCCATTGACCAGTCACTCTTCATGGACACACAACTGGGTTCAGGTGAGTCTGATCTCTTACTCTGAATCAGACTAAACACACAGAGCTACTGCATCATTATTTTATAATATCATTATTACTTCTGCAGGAATACGTAATACTTAAGTTATAGTTAAAGTCTGATGATGCTCTTTATTAACATTGATACGATACTTTAACCTTCATACTTTATCCAACTACAGGGTGACTTGTGGGCTAAACGTGTTGCTCATTTTCTTAATGTCACTAATCATCAGCTGGGTTTGAACATTTTAGGACAGAGCTGCTGAATTAAACTGTTCACTAGTCTCTTTCACAGATAGAAAACAGTGTCTGATTTAATGCGAGTAAATATGAGAGCATTAATGTCCCTCACCAATTTACACCCTTTACTTACCACTCGCCTTTCTTTGTGTCCTGTAACCCAGACACCCTCATTTTGGAGGTCATGTCTCCTCATCTAGATTATACCGGTACACCTACACAATGAGAGAGAGCGAGAGCTAAAGAAAGAAAGGAAGGGGAGCGAAGTAAATAAATGGTCAGTTAATAAAATCAGGAACAAATGACTGTTCCTCATCTACAGTGCAAATAATGCCCCTATAACACCACTGCATCACTTTGCTTTCCTAAAAATTCAGTAGTTTCCATTTCACAAGATTTGCTTTTTTGTATCCTGCCCCAGGAAAACTGTCTCCTTAAAAATAGATTAAAAATGTGTGTTAGCAGCGAAAGAAGGTTTCAGTCATGAAACAAACTGGATATTTGGGTTCAGAACAGCAAAAAATGCATTAACTGAGATGGCCCGTGTAAAATCCTCCACTGGAGACTGGCAGTGAGAAATTGCTGATAGTGCTCACCCCTTTTGATTCCTCTGCCCATTTTAAACAGGGTGCACAGTCCAATATTGAACTTCACCACACTCTCGATGTCCTGGTACAGAGCTCAGATTCTAGCAATCAGACCAGTGCTGAACCCAATCCTCTCCATAACTCTCCAGAGGTACAAAAGTGCAAAAGCCTTTTCCTTCTCTACACAATGAGTAAGAGATTTCATCCCCAATGAAGCAGATATTGTCTACCATTGACCTTCTGGTCAATGGTAGACAATATGGCAGTACGTTTGGTAATAGTATATGACGTTTGGTAATACGTTTGGTAATAGTATAGGACTTGGTCCATCACCTATTCCCTTTGGAGTCGGCATACCCGCCGGCGGGTACGCGTACATTTTTTTTTCTGGTAACCGTGAAAATAACTTAAAATGCTCCGTCATGTTTGATCATACACATAAGTGTAGTACATCATTTGAATCTGAAAGGGTCTAGTTTTATTTATGTACAGTACACTCACAATATCCACAAATCAGTGTGCTTTTGTAAAATAAACAATTTCAAAATTTCAGCTGTCTCAGGCTCTGCGAAAATATTTTTGAAACACGTCATTAACTGAACTGAAACTACTTTTAAATGATTCAAGTTACATCGAAAACAAATATTCTCAGTTTATGTAATCCGTGTGAAACCAAGGAGAGGCACAGAATTTCTGTCACACTTCATTATCTGATAATGACCCGAGGCAGGACACGCCCACAGGACACGCCCACACGCTATTCACAGGGAGGAGTTTAGCTTTTCCTTAGAAGTTGTTTACGACTCTCGATGGCGAGCATTTTGAAAAGTGAATAGATCCAGCAGAGGACAATCGGTAAGTTATTAAGTCTTATACATGCACCTAAATGATTATTAGAAACACCATACTAATAGGGTGTTTGACCCCCTTTCGCCTTCAGAACTGCCTTAATTCTACGTGGCATTGATTCAACAAGGTGCTGAAAGCATTCTTTAACGGGATGGACATGGTCAGAAACAATGCTCAGGTAGGCCGTGGCATTTAAACGATGCCCAATTGGCACTAAGGGGCCTAAAGTGTGCCAAGAAAAGATCCCCCGCACCATTACACCACCACCACCAGCCTGCACAGTGGTAACAAGGCAAGATGGATCCATGTTCTCATTCTGTTTACGCCAAGTTCTGACTCTACCATTTGAATGTCTCAACAGAAACCGAGACTCATCAGACCAGGCAACAATCTGTCTAGTTTTGGTGAGCTCATGCAAATTGTAGCCTCTTTTTCCCATTTGTAGTGGAGATGAGTGGTACCCGGTGGGGTCTTCTGCTGTTGTAGCCCATCCGCCTCAAGGTTGTGCGTGTTGTGGCTTCACAAATGCTTTGCTGCAGACCTCGGTTGTAACGAGTGGTCATTTCAGTCAAAGTTGCTCTTCTATCAGCTTGAATCTAGGGCTGCAACTAACGATTATTTTGATAATCGATTAGTTGGGCGATTATTTGTTCGATTAATCGGATATAGACTACAACGCTTCTTTAATTTTATGTTTTGCTTATAACTATATAAAACCATGAATCAGGGTATTAGTTGTGTTTAAAACTAAACTTAAAAAAATGCAAAAGCCACATATAGAGTTTAATGGTCTTTAATTTTGACATTTTAAACCTTAAATTAAGGACCAAGTTTGTTTTTGAACAGTAAAACTCCTCTAAATATCCAAAATATAAATAAATAAGTAAATAAAAAAGCAAAACAATTGATGTACTCTTATTATATTGGATGGCATCTGTTATAGTTGCTGACTTGTCTCTTTCTAAAAAAAAATTTAAATAAAATAAATAACAGCATTTGACAATAAATGCAGATGTTAATAGAAAAGGAACAGCCAATCAGAAGTAGTGTGTGGAAGTCTGTGATTGGCTGGTTTTGTGGCAGTTTTGTAACACTGGACACAGTTGAGCACGCACAGAAAATAAATGTTGCTTGCGCGTGAAGGCAGATTCGAGCGCGCACAGAATCGAGCTGTTGAGCGCGCAGTGGAGACTTTGTCTGCTCTCAAAATGTCAAACGTGCGCTCAGAATTGTGGCAGGAATATAACACCATAGGCGGGCGCTTTTTCCTGCAGACGCTTCTGTAACCTCCATTGCGCGAGCGGCTGTGTATCTTTGTGTATTTGTGCATCTTGTGGTCGCGCTCCTCAGTAACGTGAGCAGTCCAACTAATTGATAATGGCATTCATTGACAACGAATTTCATTATCGATAATTATCGATACAGGACTGTTGCATCCTGGATCATTCTTTGTAAACCCTAGAAATGGTTGTGCGTGAAAATCCCAGTAACTGAGCAGATTGTGAAATACTCAGACCGGCCACCAACAACCATGCCACGCTCAAAGTTGCTTAAATCACCTTTCTTTCCCATTCTGACATTCAGTTTGGAGTTCAGGAGTTTGTCTTGACCAGGACCACACCCCTAAATGCATTGAAGCAACTGCCACGTGATTGGTTGATTCGAAAATTGCATTAATGAGAAATTGAACACATGTTCCTAATAATCCTTTAGGTGAGTGTATAACTCTTATTGTGATAATATAAAACTAATATTAGTATATATTTTCCTCACTTTGGCTAGCTTTTATCATCTTGTGTGAAACATTGTCTTTTAATGTCACTTACATAGTTTAGGATAGCATGTTAATCATGCTAACATGCTGCTTTATGTAGCTTAGCACAAACATGTTCACAAACATTTCCCGGTGGCTAAGCTAATGCCTTATGGAGTTTACACATGTTTGTAAATGTTCTAATGTATTTCACCTTGTTTATGATAGCTTTAGATTATGGTTTCTAATATATTTGGCTCAGTTTTGGTTAGCTTATGACACTGCTATCAGTAATGTTATTTAGCACAACCAAGCTAGCTCCAGTTGGATAACATACTGCCTCATGTAGCTAAGAGATGTTTATGAACATTTCTGTGGTGTAAATGTTGATAATGTCTTTTGTTTCGCTTGTATTTACAATTACCTAATTAGGTGTAAATGTTTAGAATGTGTTAAATATGTATGTAAAGCATGCCCAGTGGATGGTGTTTGCTAGAGTCTCGGGTATAAATGTTTGGAGATGCACTACATGGTCTGTGGCCCTTCAACAAATATATGTCCAGCCTATTGCCCATCAACACATACAGAGGGGCACAAAAATATATACACACTTTTACAATTGTTATCTATAGCACTATTTGGACTATTTTCTCACACGACCTCTGTAAAAATTCCAGAGCAAATGACCTACTGTTTTTCAGCAAATTCGGCGGTCCTCTGAGAAATCTAATCCCGTCCGAATGCGAATGTCTGTGTTTGCTGAAAATGTTTTTTCAGAAACGCTTTTCTTGTGTGTTTTGGTCAACGTGATCTACCGTACAATCTCTAGTGTGCCGGTATTTGAGTTTCTGCTTTCTACGGTCCAGTATTGGATGTAGATGTGTTTGCTACCCTGCGAAGAAATAAAAGAATTAAATCAACAAGAAGAGCCAAATTACATAAATTAAGACTGGCTACTGTAATATCAGTGCGGAATACAGTGTGATTAGACTTTAGACATTTATATGTTTATAAGTAATTGAAAAATACACAACAAATGTCAGGACATGTTAGAACCTATTCACAGCCTCAAAATACCTTCAGACTCCTTGAATAGCAGGAGCCGTCTGGCCCTGCATGTGCTGTAGTGCTGCTTATAGTTCATTCAGCGTCAGGGCTTATCCAGTGCTTGTTAGACTCCTTGGAGATTTTAAGAAGGCCTTCAATAAAAGAGTTAAAAACATGTTCATTGTCTTTGAATTCCCTGGTATAAAGATTAGAGTAGAAGTGCACAGCAGATAGAGTTATGTAGGGTGTAAACTGTCAAAATGTTGATTGGTCAAAGGTCATCGTAATTGGTAAATATGCTGACAAGTAATTTGTAAGTCATTAATTATAATAATGTTAACATTTTTCCAAACAGGATGCATGATTAAAGATTGTAATGATGTTAAATGACACACACACACACACACCCACCCACCCCTGCCCAGACCAAAGCACACATACATACATTGTCCCCAAAAAACGTCTATTGATAATTGTTAGTTATTATCGCCTGGAGGGGTACACAACCACCCATCCACGCCACCCCTCTCTCTCACACACTCACCCAACATACACATGTTAACAAGTAGCTGATCAAAGGTATGGTCAGTCCATCCACCACCATACCACCCAACCCCCGCCACCCTCCAGGGTTCACTCCCCCAAAGGTATGGTCAGGCCGTCCATCAGACGCATCTAACCGATGACACCCTAACGCCCGATGTCGTCAAACCCTAGCCCTATAGCGTGTGTGTGTGTCAGGGAAGCATGGAATTATTTAACATCATTACAATCTTTAATCATACACCCTGTTTGGAAAAATGTCAACATCGTTATAATCAATGAGGACTTAGAAATTCTAATTAGTAATTTGTTAATGTGCTGACCTCGATTTGTCAGCATATTTACAAATTACTTGTCAGCATGTTTATTAATTACTTGTCAGCATATTTACCAATTACGATAACCTTTGACCTAGACTTGTCAGCATATTTCTTAATTATGATGACCTTTGAGCAATCAATCAAAACAGTCAAACGTTTTTACGCCCTACATAACTCTCTCTCACAGCCCGTCTCCTGATGTCAGCAGGGCATCAGGAGAACTCTTACATGAAACCAAAGAATGATTTGTAAAACCAACAGGCATTATAGCACACCCTTTAAAAGTGTTGTAGTGATTCTTAAAACAATAGAATCGGTCTAGTCTAGCTAAAGAGATGACATTACATGTATATGTGAGCCCACATACGGTCTGTTTCTTCCATGTACCCCTCCTCAAATATTGTGGCTGTGAGTTATCTGGCTGATGACACACTCTGAGGCTGGGTGTGGCTGTCTGTGGTGTTTATCCATACCATTCCCTGTTTCAATCCACTGGATTCTCAGCATCACTATGAGTTTCTTGTAAAAAAAAAATTAAACATCAATATATTTAAATTTAGGTATTGGCAGACTCTCTTATCCAGAGTGACTTACAAGAGTGCTTTTCACTCTACATTTCACTTTTGTTAGTTCTTCTTTGCCTCTCTGGCCCGGCTTAAATTTAAAGAGTCAATTTAAAAATTATTCATAAGAAAAGAGAAGAGGTGTAAGGTATTGATAAATAGAAAAGGTAAATAATATAGTTTAATTGTCGCCATTGTCTTCATTATGACTAAATTATCTTTTTACTTTCAACACTAGTTTTCTTAGCATGAACACTTCCTGTTTAGTAAAAATACAGTCCTTTTTTCCCCCCATTTGTAACTTTCTAGACAGTTTCATCAACAACAAAAAATAATCTTTTGTTTTTACATTCTTATGTAAACATAAACATAATCTAATATGTTGAAAGTATCCTCTAGAAACTGTTGGATCTGTTTGGCTGTATACACCATTTGACCGCTGACGTTTTGTGGAGGGAGACTGAAGTCAGTGTCATGTTCCTCACTTCACTGTTTTCACACTCAGGTGTCAGTTCTGCAGATTCTTTATTTTTGCCAAGTTTATTTTTCTTTGTCTGCACATTACTATTAGTATTTTCTGTTTTTCCTTTGCGAAGTATCACTTTGGAAAATTCCTCCTTATTTTACATGTTCTCCTCCTGTACAGTACAATATGTCTGCTTCCTGTGTCTGCCCTCTTTCTCATGCAGAGGAGGATCTGCAGTGATGGTTAATTCGTTAGTTGCAGTGCAATCTGTACCATTTTTGAGGTAAGTACCTGCTGGATCCCATTATGAATAATAAATGTTATCATTTTCAGTATCAGAAATATTAACCAGTTCCCTCTCCTCTGTGGCTGTTTTTAAAGTATGCAGACTTTTGTATCTGCCTGTCTGTGTCCTTTATCTCTTTTTGAGAATATTTCTGTCTCTCCATATTGATCCCACTGGCCTTAGAACCAGTTCTGTCCTGTGCACTGATATCCTCTCCTGGAATAGCCTGATTTTGCACTGCTTTCCTTTGAGCTGATCACATGCCCTTCCTGTCCAAAGCCAAAAGCACCTCACAAACACATTTGTTATACAGCAGGGCAAAGGAGGCACAAGTTATTAAGTTTAGTGGGCAATTACTTTTAAACAGGGAGGCGGGTTGAGCAGCTTTTTTCCCTTAATAAATAAAATAATCATTAAAAGACTGCATTTTTTTTTTGGGGGGGGGGGGGGGTATCTTTGTGTAGTTTTTTTTAATTGTTTGATTATCTGAATCATCAAAGTGTGACAAATATGCAAAAACGTTTACTTTTTCACAGCACTGTGCATATATATCTATATCTATATATACACACACATATATAGGGCAAGAACCCTTTCATTTAACCAGGAAATCCATTTGCATTCTCCTATCACCTGTCTGTCTCCGGGTCTCTCTATGACTGACATGTGATTGGTTCTTTTTAAGTTATGTTTAAGCCTTTATTTGTCACATATACATTACTGAACAGTGAAATTCTTTCTTTGCATATCCCAGCATAACTGTGGTCAGAGCACATGGTCAGCCATGATATAGCGCCCCTGGAGCAGATAGGGTTAAGGGCTTTGTTTAAGGGCCCAACAATAGCAACCTGGTGTGGCTGGGGCTCAAACAGTCGACCAGCACCACCAATCCGTAACTCAATGCCTTAGCCCTCTGAGCCACCACCGCCCCAGTTTGATGTTCAGGACACAGCACAGCTTTAAATGTGCTCTCTTTGCTAAGAATAAACAGAGATCTTCAGACATCATGTCTGTGCTTGTGTTTATCTCTCCCGGTCGATCAGGCCTGGACAAGTAAGGGTATCAAGGTGCGGCGAACACAACAAGCAATAACTTTTCTTCTCTTAATTCAGCTTAAAACTTAGCACAGACATGCATCTTCTTTTTAAACCTAAGACTTTGGGGGCTCAATCTAGTCTTCCTTCTCAGAGTAATAAATAAGTGTTTATTTTGCTCTTTCTGATTTTTTTCCTCGGTCAGGGAAGATTTTGTTGTATTTATTTAAATAAATACATGAGTTAAAAATATTCACATTATGTTTTTTTTTTAAAGTTTGGTTCATCTTGATTAATTCTAATCATGTTGTCTAAGAAGTTATGTTTTCTGGTGCAAGTTTTATATAGCTTTTGTTATGTCAAGTTTAAAGAAATATCAGCTGTGTTTTAAATTAAAAAGCTTTTCAGTTCTGCCATATTTTGTAGAACCTATGTTCATTTTTTAATTAATTTGTTTCGCGTCTTGAGTCACGCTTTAAATAACTTGTTAATTCATCTGGTAAAAACAATTGAAATGGTTGTGATGGTAGCAAGTGTTTATGACAAGCATGCAAACTACCCTGTTAATTACAATATCTCTTTAGTTAGTAAGATAGAAACATAACGCTTTTGTCGCCAACTAACCACGTCATCAATCCAGGTCCATGGTTGATACAGATCTGGCGATTAAGAATGCACGTTTCGAGAAAAGGGGTCTTGCGAGCAGTCACATCCGCCAACAGTAGATCAGTCTAAGTCCACAGACAGTCCAGTCGATGTTCCTCTATTGGTGCCAACTCAACAATCGTGTGCAAATTGGGCGCTAATTCACGACACTGCTGGAGACCGTTCCACGTCAACCATCGGACGCTTGGATGACATCGATTTTGGCTTTCCAACAGCCGCCTCAACACCCCTGACTGACCATACCAGATTGCAGATTGATACAGAAAATGTTGCATCAGCTGCAAACCATCAACTGGCTCAATACTCAACTTTCACAGTTCACCAGTTCTGGAACATTCAGTGTCTTCTCTGTCCAACATCTTACAAGAACATTCAGCAGTTTCATCATTCTGTTTGAGATTGGCTGAAACACCAAGAAACGCTTCGCATTCTCACCATCCTGTTCGCCGGTCTCTCATACATGAAGCAATCATACCCGATGTGACTTTAAATCACATGACCATCGAGGACGAGAAACAACTATACCTGGATTCAGCAGGATCAGATGGCAGACCAAGGGCAAATCGATTTGCTGTTGGTTTGTTTAAAAGGTTGATTCCGCTCAACGTTTACCAGAACTGGGGCCGTGGCTCCAACGCGTGTGGTGACAAGAATCTGACATGCGTTTGTTTTGAATTTTTATCATTAATTCAACAACAAACATTTATTTGGTGATAAACTTTTTGGAAAGAAAACCGTTTACTGTTTGTGTACATATTTTTTTCCGGGTTACTACAATATACTTGCAAAGAAAAAAAAAAATGTTTGGCATCGTTAACGATGCCGTCGACCCCTAAGGGTTAAAACAAGGAAATCAGACGTGCTGAGCTTCAGTTCATTGTGATGCGGACAAAAGGTCCAGGAAGGAAACGGTTTTAGTTATTTTACAAAATCAGAATATTTTTAGTAAATTTGTGAATTACACTCAAAGTATCAACTCCAACTATGAAGTCTGATTTAATTTGCCCTTGGAAATAAAATTTAGGCAGAGATGTCCACACTGTCTTGTTAATTCATCTATAACCCCCTACAGTATTTGCCAACAGCGACCCAGTTTGATAAATTCACACATATCTTGAATGAAAGGTGAGAAGAGATTCAGCAGATTCTTCTGACACCGTGCTTGCTCTGAAAGACTACAGTATATTTGACAAGAATATTGAGAATAAGAATTGTATTTATAAGATAATTAATAAAATCATAAAATTATATGAAATAAGGACTTTATCTAAAGGCCAGACCAAATTTCTCATTCACAGCCGAAGTAGTTAAATATGCTTATACTGTAGATATGTAGGTTATATTTTAAAAGTACAATTGCAAGTAAATTACAAACTGCATGTAATGTAAAATATGAATAAAACAGTACTAGACACACATATATGATATGGTAGTGTATACAATGAAAAAGCTATTTACACACGAGTGCTCAAATGTAAAGCAAACGCAATTATTAGTTTATTGTGTATATTTAACTTCATTCAGCCGTTTAAGTTACATGATACAATAACGTGCCCCAGACCACTATTATTTTCTGCAAAAAGACGAAGTACAACAAAGAATACAAAAGTGTATAATCTTTAATAAAGTTAGCCTAAAACAATATTGTTTCCAATACTTAAACAAACATGATTTTGTTTTTGTTTTAGTCTACTCACTCTGAGGTGAACACATGCACACTCCCTGTTACTGTAATCCCTCTCCTCACCTTTCATTCACAATAGGTGTGAAGTTATCAAACCGTTTTCACTGATGGGGGAATTGGCAGAATTGAGGAGTTTAAAATAAATTAACAAGACCGAGCAGACGTCTCTGTCTAAAATGTATTTCGCCAGCAAAACATAAACATAAATAGAAATAAAATGTTTAATGATATCAATTAAATCAGACTTCATAGTTGGATTTGATACTTTGAGTGTAATTCATAAATTTACTGAATATATTCACATTTTGTAAAATAACGAAACCCGTTTCCTTCCTGGACCTTTTGTCCGCATCACAATGAACTGAAGCTCAGCACGTCTACTTTCCTTGTTTTAGTCTGTAATATTTAAGTGAAATACATTTTGCGTATATGCTTAAATATTCCTTTTTACTTATGGACAGGTGTAGTATGTTTGATCTGCATTATTGCAAGAGGCGATGACTTTCTGGGGGAGTATGTCTGCACCTTTTGTAAAGTGAAAGTACGAGCCGCGCGGGTTCACGCACGCCGATGAACAGCTTTATTTCAGTCATAAATCCACAATCACATTCCAGCTATTATTTCCAGTCGTGGTCAAATAATGGATGAAATAATTATTCAATGCTGGACACAAACAGTAAAAAAGCATGATGATTATTTTTATAAAAAGCCCGAAGGACTTCATGTTTATATTTCGTGTTTATATTTGCTCATTCATGTCTTCACATTCATTCATTCATTCATTCATTCATTCATCTCAACACATTTTTACGTTTTAATGAAAACATGTTGACATATTCACGAATCAGGACATTTGCATAGTTAACACTATCAGATAGCCTACTATCAGAAAATTAAATACATTTCAAGACCATTTAAACTGAGGCATTGTCATGTCTTTCATTGTTTTGTCCAGCATTGGAAACAATATTGTTTTAGGATAACTAATTATACACAATTCTTCGTTGTACTTGGTCTGGCTTTTAGATAAAGTCCTTCCATGCGCCATCTGGCGGATGTTCAGTGAAGCACAACACATTTATTTAAATTCCTGAATGTTGTTTCTCGCGGCATGGCGCACGCCGAATTGTGGGATCTCGCGGGAAAACGCGCGCATTCTTAATGGCCATATCTGTATGGGGAAAACTGGAAAAGGTTGAGAGCCTTTCGCTTTCTGGAAGTACATTAAAATGGGAAGAATGTTGGCCAAAAGTGCAAGTTGTCATAAATGTCATGAGGCGTTTTTCAGGGTTAGATTGGGGAGCTAGCTTTGACAGTGACTAATATATTTGTGGCACTAATAAGATCAAAGTTTGACTATGTATGCATTGTTTATGGATCAGCAGCAAAAACTGTGCTAGCAGAGCTGAACACAGTTCAAGCCCAGGCACTAAAGAGTAGTGTGCTCTTCCCCAGTGTGTGATAAATCAAATGATCCACAGACACAGGGGCAGCAGCAATTGTAGCACCAAGTGCAAATACATTTCAGTGACATTTAAGTGATATTACATGGATATTAGAGTGAAAATCAAATTACTTGAACGTGTACATGGTAAAGCAGTAAGTCATAACTTAGGCATTAGAGTGTATGGAACAAATAGAAATATACTGATTTACAGTGACTCTGTGTCAGCCATTAAACTCAGTAGAGAAAAAGCATAGTATGCAAAAGGACAAAGCAACAATGGCAACAGCAGTTGGACAATGCAGTAAAAAGACATCTGAATGCAAACCGAAGCAGAGTAGACTTGGTGAGAAGTAGGGGAACAAAACATAAAGAACAGGTAATTATAAGCAGTATGTGTATAGAACACAGCACCCTTAACAGCAGGGCCTGTGTGGGCAGTTTTCACTAATTAAGTGCAGGAAATACTTGCAAGAAAGAAAAGAGATGATGCCAGTACTGTGAAAAACATTGAGAATGGAGAAACACAAGACAAGGAAGAAGGTATTTGATGGGTTGCTTAAGGGGGATGATAATATATAGAGCATTTACACTGAAAGGAAGCTAGGGGAGATCAAGACAAGAAGGTAGCGGCAATGCAACACAGTGCATGACGATTACCAATAAACACCAAGAACACAAGAAGTCATAAACTGAAAATGAAAGTATAAAACTCAGAGGCAACACCGAAAAACTTTTTTTCTTTTGCATTTAATGTCAGTTTTTTGGTTTGCATTTTTTAAATGTAATTAATCTATACATTTCTTGCTGTGTACTAATTTTATTTTACTTCAATCTTTTTGAGACAAACCTTGTTCCATAAAAGCACCGGCTTTATTTAAACTCTGTGCTTCCACGTCAGCTGAATGAAATCAGATGCCATCTCATTATTTACAAATGACGGCCAGTAAGAAACCCACATATAGAAGAGAATAAAAAGATAAAAACATTATTTACACATGCACACACTCATGCAGTAGCTAACCACATCGGCTCATTCCCCAGCATACACTCAGAGAGAGAGAGAGAGAGAGAGAGAGAGAGAGAGAAAGAAAATCAAGGCCTACAATAAACTGTGTAAGTTACAACTTCAGTAAACATCAACTGAACTTTTCTTTTGAAGATTCATAACATTCACTTGTTAGAATTGATAAGAATTTGATTAGAATTTAAGTTGAGTTACTTACTGTGTTTTTCTCGTCAATGTTTTGCTTCCTTTTTTCACAAAACCGAATTTTACTGAAACTGAGTCAACTGTCTTAGGCCACAGAGAAGGAAATTCAGGAGGTGGAGTCAAGAATCTCTCGCTCTCTTTCTTTCGCCTTCTCCCTCCTCCCCTCTCCTATGTGCTTCAGTGAAAAAGTGACTCTGGTGAAGGAGAATAAGTGGCATTTTCTCACTTTTTATTATTTTCCATTTTTGGTACTTATTGCACTTTCGATTATTTATATTTCATTGTGTGTATGTGTGCAGTGAGTAGCGTATTCCAGGAACATGGTGGCATCTGTAAAGGACCACCACTAGAGGGCACTGTGTGCACGATTATTTTTAGTTTGTGTAGTTTTGGTGTAAGACTCAGTTTCCCAGAAGGCACCTTGATCAGGTGATGCACCTGATCGAGGTAGCTCATTAGATCTGTTTATAAAAAGCTGGTAGTTCTGGGAAACTGGGTTGAGCATTAATAAGGTCTAATGGGCATTTTTTTGTTCTGTTCTGGTTTGGTTTTGCTTTGCTTTAATTTGTATTTGTTTTAAGTTGGCTCTAAATGGTTGTAATTAGGATGTTTGTGTCTAGTTAAGTATGTCTGAGTATGCCCTTATGTCTTTGTGTAAGTATTGTTCAGTGTGTTTCTAGTTCCTCTCCTTTCTAGTTTCTCATGTTTTTAGTTTCTCCCCTAGTTTCTAGGGTCTCCCCTGTCTTTAGTCTGGTCTGTGGTTCTATGTAAGCTCTAAGACGGTGTGTTTGCTTAAAGAGCCAACTTGTAGATTCCTTCTTCTGTTAAGAGTTTGAGTTTGGTTTGATCAATTTCTTTATTATACTTTTATTTAGTTAAATAAAAGACATTTTGTGTTCAAAGAACCCTCTGCGCATATGCCTGCCCTTTTTAAGCCCACGGTACAAACATCAGCCTGTTATACCATCAGCAACATGACAGCATCAAGCTTGCAGCCGTATGAGAGTTTACAGATGTGTGACGAGCAGTTTCTAGTTTTGTCGCGGCACCTCACGGCGACGGTATGCAGTTGCTGGCTTTTACCACTGAGTGGCGCTATATAACTATAGACCGACACGTCAGACCTTATTTCATTCTCTCAAGGATTAATGAGCCGCAGCTCCTTTAGAGCTGCACGTAGTAGCGGATAAAATCAAGTGTAACATTTATTTATTAAGTGTAACATGTATTTAAACGAATTCATAATAACAGTACTAAAATTACAGTACAAATGTAGAAATAAATTTTATTAGTATCGAATTTAAGCAAAGTAAATGTTAACACAGTGAGGCTTTAGATTTTATCATGTGTAATTAGAAAGCCTACGCCTGTACACTATAAACCCAAATGCTCAAAGTAATTAAACACATTGAGTACTGTTTACCTAAATAATTGAATGAGTAATAAGTTTGAGTACGTAAGTAACAATAACTTAAGTAAAACTTCCACCAATGTAAACTCTATAGAGCTCTCGTTGCGCAGTGGTAAGCGTCTCGCCTCCCTTGCGGAAAACCCCAGGTTCAATTCCCGCGCAGGGTGGTCTCCAATATTTTTTTTTTATTTGTTCAACAAACTAAAAAATTGATGTTTCCAATTTTAAGTAAACAGAACTATCATTAATTTAAAAAAATATTTAACTGATTACCTCAAATATTTGAAGTTTTGCCAACTTAATCGGGTTTACAGTGTAGGGTTTTGGGTCATCTTAAGTGTTGTGTTCTTTAAATTTGTAGTATATAATACCGAAATACATGAAACTAAATGTCAGGACATGCTACTGTGTAAGCAGATGTCGTTGTCATTCAGCCCCGCTTGTGTTTTTGAGGTAGTATGGGAATGAAATGCAGTACGATGTTATGATCATAATTTTCTTTAATAAATAATGACCCCCGTTGCGCTGTACCACCGCTGGCAAAACCTTATAAAATACAATCACATTATTAAAATTATAGTAATACATATAGCCGTTTCTTATTTGCATCAAATTTAAGCAAAGTAAATGTATATTTGTGTCACGGCGCGCGCCTGTGATGGGCGTGCGCCCAAATCAATATCGCTCCTCACTCATTCCGAAGCTCACTAGGTAGGCGGCCTAGGTGCACACCGCAGGTATGCGAAGAAGCAGGGCCGCCTAACTAGGCACAACTAGTGAGCTATCGGCGCTAATGATCCCGAGCTTCTCTCCGCGCTATCAAACACAGCGGGAGTGTTTCTCGGGGTCTGTTGGGGGAAACTGGACTTTAAAAAGCATCTCGCTGTGGAGTTTACTAAGGAGAGTGGCACGCGAGCGGGGTGATGTGACGCGCCCCAGAGACTTTAAAAAGGGGAATGTCGCCTTTGATCTCCGCGAGAGAACAGCGTGTGTACAAGCCTTATAAGACTCCACTTTTATTTACGTGCACTCACAATGACGAAAAACCCTTATGGTTTTTTAAATGATGAAAGTAAACAGGGTGCGCTAACTTGAGCGCGTCAGAAAATGAACCGAAACTCTGTGTATACTTGCCTCACAGACGTGAAAAAATATATACTTATAAAAAAGCGAAATGTCTGCTTTTATGTAAATTATAAATTTGTAAATGTTATGTATGTAGTGGTCTGCTTTCTGTGTGTTTTGGTGTGTGTGTGTGGGGGGGGGGGGGGGTCAACTGAGAGGTGTCAATAGGTCTTACACATTCATGAAAAGTCGTGGATTAGAGGCTCTGCTGACAAAAGTTAGGCACATCAGTAAGTGTGGAAGAGATGGAAAGTTTCCTCACCATAACATGCCTTGTACTGTTTTTAATCACTCTATACACAACAAATGAAAATACAAAATGGTCTATCTTGTTTATTTTCATTTTGTATTAAATTTTTTATATTTTATTTAAAAATAAATACCCAAGAAAATTGTGTATAGAGTGATTACAACAATACAATTCATGTTATGATAAGGAAAATCTCAATGTCTTCCATTCCAGGGATTAAAAACGGTAACAATTTCAATTTTATAATCTGGAATCCAGAAGATGAAGATTAAAAAGAGGCCTGAAGCACTGCAGGTCTTCAGAAGAGCCTCAGATCCAAGAGGGTCTTAAAGTGGGGAGGGGTGCATTTTAGTTTCTCTGAATGTATAAGTGACAACTGCTGATTCACACCTGGGGAGGGTAAATTATTTGCATTTGAATGTTTCTGACATTGTAAAGCAGACACAGTAACCCTAAAACATGATTATCTTCATCACTACACAGTAAACCCTAATGCTCAATGTACTGTAATTAAACATATTAAGTACTGTTAACTAAAATAATTGAATGACTAATAATTGAGTATTCAGAACGTTTTGGCATTTATGAGTTTGTAGAACTGAACTTTCCAAGTTAGCTGAACAAATTCAACAAACTTAAAAATTATGATGTAACTGATTACCTCAAATATTTTGAGTTTTGCCAACTTAATTGAGTTTACAGTGCAACAGACGCCTGTAACAAAGGCGGACTGACACAGAAGGGTAAGTTTCCAAAGATGAGAAACGTTTATTGAAAGCAGACGAGAGCAAGTCAGATGTACGCTGATGCAGGGAAATACTGATTGAATATTCAACTATACTGTCGCGGGGGCAGCGGCGCCGACAGCGTTCTTTCCGGTGTTGCCTGGGGATTAAAATGGAGGAGAAGAGAGTTGAGTCTGGAGTCACTGGAGAATCGGCGAGGGAAGGCACACACTCACACACGCAGCCACGGAGATGCCGATAATGAAGCTTCACTGGAATCACTTCTATGAAGCACAATGAAATTAGGTAAGTAGCAATAGACATATAATTCTTGTCTTACTTGGAGTAGCTTTTCGGTCCACTTTCGTGCATACGAGCCCGGACGTTGACTGCTGTGTGGTGTGTGCTTTTGTGGATTAATCCTGATTGCTATCAGGTGGTTCTAGTCAGTATTCTGGAGATGGGGGGCGTGGTGTCTGCCTTGATTCGGAGCCTGGCCCGATTGTGACATTACCCCCCCCTCCACGACCCGCTCCTGAGGGTCGACCCTTCCGCCGACGTGGTGGTCTACCTCTCCCTCTTGGTGCTGGGCAATCTGGATGGGTGCGGTGGAACTCTTCTAGCAGTGTAGGGTCAAGGATGTCATTTCGAGGCACCCATGACCTCTCCTCCGGGCCATAGCCCTCCCAGTCCACCAGATATTCCAGGTACCCACCACGGCGGCGGGAATTCAGGATATCCCGAACTTGGTAGGTGGTTCCTTCATCTACCATAATCGGAGGAGGAGGTGTTTCTTCTTCGGGGCCAGGCTCTGTGGGTGAGAAGACAGGGTTATGGTATTTCTTCAGCAGGGAGACATGGAAAGTGGGGTGAATACGATATTGTGGAGGTAGTTGTAACTTGTATGTGACCGGGTTTACCTGCTCCAGAACAGTGAAGGGACCGACATACCTAGGGCCGAGTTTCCTACAAGGTTGGCGCAGACGCATGTCTCGGGTGGAGAGCCATACCTTGTCTCCCGGTTGGAATGTTGGTGCGACAGATCGACGCCTATCTGCATTGGCTTGGTATCTGCGTACAGCACGTTGCAAATGATGGTGAGCGTCTTCCCATACTCTCTCACTCTCTCTGAACCAGCTGTCGACCGCTGGGAGATTGGAAGGTTCCCCATTCCAGGGGAATAGCGGGGGTTGATAACCTAGCATACACTGAAATGGGGTGAGACCGGTAGTCGGTTGTCGGAGGGAATTTTGCGCGTATTCGGCCCAACCGAGGAACTGGTTCCAGGTGTCCTGGTGGCCATGACAGAAGGTTCTAAGAAATCTTCCGACTTCCTGGATCTTGCGCTCCGTCTGTCCGTTTGTTTGAGGGTGATATCCAGATGATAGACTCACAGTCACACCTAGGAGTCGAAAGAATCCATGCCATACCCGTGAAATAAATTGTGGGCCTCGGTCTGAGACAATGTCTTCAGGGATGCCGAAGTAACGAAAGACGTTATTAAAGAGGAGTTCCGCTGTTGTCATTGAGGAGGGGAGACCTCTGAGAGGAATCAGTCGACAACCCTTTGAAAATCTGTCCACTATGACAAGGATGCAGGTATGACCATCAGATTTGGGTAGATCTGTGATGAAATCTACTCCTATGTGTGACCAGGGGCGGTGCGGCAGTGGCAGAGGCATTAGTTTCCCCGCAGGTAAATGTCGAGGATTTTTTGACATGGCGCACTCAGCACATCCAGAGACATACCTCCTCACATCCCTCTCCATATTGGGCCACCAGAAGCGTTCTTGTAGCAGTGAGAGAGTATGGTTGACTCCGGGGTGTCCTGTGCCCAGTGAGGAGTGGACGGAGTGAATTAGTGCATTCCGATCCTGTTCCTGGATGAACTGGTGATTTGGTGGACAATTGGGGGCAGTGACTGGAGCAGGTTCGGATACTGACTGAGGAAGTTCCCAGTGTATGGGGTTGACAAAGAGTTTTTCCGGGAGTATTGTAACAGGTCCATCGTTGGAGATATTACTGGCATGTAATCGTGAAAGAGCGTCCGCTTTTGTGTTCTTCGACCCTGGACGATAGGAGATCTTGAAGTTGAATCGGCAGAAGAACATTGCCCACCGTGCCTGTCTGGGGTTCAATCTTTTTGCTTCCCTCAGATATTGCAGATTTTTATGATCGGTTAGGACAAGGAACTGATGAGTAGCCCCCTCCAACCAATGTCTCCATTCGTCCAAGGCCATCTTGATAGCCAGCAATTCACGATCTCCAATGTCATAATTCTTTTCAGTCGGACTGAATTTCTTAGAAAAGAAGGCACATGGATGGAGTGTTGCGGGTTCCCCTTGCTGTTGGGAGAGAATGGCCCCCACGCCGTTTGTTGAGGCATCCACTTCCACCACGAATGGGAGTTCCGGATTGGGGTGTGTGAGAATGGGGGCCGAAATGAACGTCTGTTTTAATCGTTGGAATGCAACGGTAGACTCCGTGGTCCATTTCAGGGTTCTGGGCTTACCTCGGAGCAAGGACGTTAACGGACTGGCGATGACGCTGTAATTTTCAATAAATCTGCGGTAAAAGTTTGCGAAGCCCAGGAAGCGTTGTAACTCTTTGATCGTCGTGGGTTGTGGCCAGTTGGTAATGGCTGTTACCTTCTCTTCATCCATCCTCACCCCGTTTTGATCTATGACATATCCTAGAAAATGGACAGAAGACTGGTGAAATGTGCATTTTTCAGCTTTAAGAAATAGATGGAACTTACGGAGACGTTGGAGTACCCGCGTGACATGCAGGTGATGTTCCGCTGGGGATTTGGAAAATATGAGGATGTCATCAATGTAAACAATAATGAACTGGTAGAGGAAGTCTCTGAGGATTTCGTGCATGAAGTTTTGGAAAACGGCTGGGGCGTTGACAAGGCCATAGGGCATCACCCGATATTCATAATGCCCTGTAGGGGTGATAAAGGCCGTCTTCCATTCGTCTCCCCTTCGAATACGGATAAGGTTATAGGCACTGCGAAGATCTAGTTTTGTGAAAATTTTCGCTTCTCTGAGACATTCTAAAGCTGCAGGGACCAGAGGCAACGGGTAACGAAATTTGACGGTGGCCGTGTTGAGGGTACGGAAGTCGATACATGGCCTGAGACCACCATCTTTTTTTGCCACAAAGAAAAAACTGGATGCTGCAGGAGAAGTTGAAGGACGGATGAAGCCTTGTTGGAGAGCCTCCGAGATGTACTCCTCCATGGCCTTTCTTTCTGGGATGGACAGAGGATAGATTCGCCCCCGTGGTAGGGTTTCGCCAGGAAGCAGATCTATTGCGCAATCCCATCGCCGATGTGGTGGCAGTTGTGTAGCCCTCTTGGGGCAGAACACGTCCCGGAAGGCAGAGTATTGCGGGGGCACTTCCACGGACAGGTTTTCCACAGGACTTTCAATTGATGTGGCGTGCAATGGTAATGCTTGGGTTTTCAATGGAAGTGAAGGGAAACAGTTGGATGAACACGTCCTTCCCCACTTGAGTACCTCTCCTGTGGACCAAGAAAGGATAGGTTCGTGCTTCATTAACCAGGGGCGTCCCAAGATAACATCCGCCATGGATTCCTCGAGGACTAAGAATGAAATTTCTTCCTGATGGAGTAGGCCCACCTGTAGAGTAACTGGGCCAGCAGAGGACCGTACAGACCTTCTGGACAGGGGTTTTCCGGTTATTGACTGGACCTGGAAGAGTCGTTCCGTCGGGGTGGTCTTGATCCTGAGGTGCCTGCATAGGTTGCCGGAGATGAAGTTCCCCGCTGACCCTGAGTCCAGGAGTGCGGCCACTAAAATAGTAACATGGGACGCAGTAAGGCTTACAGGTGTGGTGAGCGGTTGTATTTTTGCTATATTAGATGACCAAACACTCACCACTGGACGAGGAGGTCGGATGGGGCACTCACTCCTGCGGTGCCCCGCGTTACCACAATACAGGCATCGATTCTGGGCTAATCTTCTCTCTCGCTCGGTCGATGTGAGTCGTCCCCTGTCCACCTGCATGGGTTCCAGTGGGAGTTCCGGATTACCAGATACCGACGGTGGATTGTGGAGGAGGTCTGCTGAACCCGGGGTGCCGGCGTGACAGGAAGTAAGACGTGCTGAACTGCGGATGGAGAGTTGAATAAATTGTTCTAGTCCCAGAGAGTCATCGTGGGTAGCGAGCATAATTCGGAGATTGGGGTCGAGTCCTTGACGATAGGTTGTGATGAGAGCTTGCTCATTCCATCCACTGGAGGCAGCTAGCGTACGAAACCGGAGAGCATAATCGTGTATAGGTTGGTTATTTTGCTTCAGATGGTAGAGCTGTTCTCCTGCAGACCCTTCACTGTCCGCCCGTTCAAATACCTCCCTGAAATGGGAGACAAAAAGGTTATATGAGGTGGTGAGTGGTCCTCCCTGACCAAATTGACTCCGCCCACTGTAACGCCTGTCCAGACAACAGGGAAATAATATAGGCGATTTTTGCCTGGTCGGTAGGGTAACTGGACGGTTGCATTGAGAACGTCAATGAGCATTGAAGCAAAAACCCCTTGCAATTCCCCGCCGCGCCAGAGAAGGGCGCTGGTCGCGCCATGGGGCTGGATGCCGGGAGCGTCGAAGTAGAGTCGGGCATGCCGGTGGATGGTGGTGCTGGCGGTATTACCACTCGGCGTAGCTGCTCCACCAACGCGCGGATTGGGTCAGACTCACTCATTCTGTCTCGTTGTTAAGGTCCGGGCTTCTGTAACAAAGGCGGACTGACACAGAAGGGTAAGTTTCCAAAGATGAGAAACGTTTATTGAAAGCAGACGAGAGCAAGTCAGATGTACGCTGATGCAGGGAAATACTGATTGAATATTCAACTATACTGTCGCGGGGGCAGCGGCGCCGACAGCGTTCTTTCCGGTGTTGCCTGGGGATTAAAATGGAGGAGAAGAGAGTTGAGTCTGGAGTCACTGGAGAATCAGCGAGGGAAGGCACACACCCACACACGCAGCCACGGAGATGCCGATAATGAAGCTTCACGGGAATCACTTCTATGAAGCACAATGAAATTAGGTAAGTAGCAATAGACATATAATTCTTGTCTTACTTGGAGTAGCTTTTCGGTCCACTTTCGTGCATACGAGCCCGGACGTTGACTGCTGTGTGGTGTGTGCTTTTGTGGATTAATCCTGATTGCTATCAGGTGGTTCTAGTCAGTATTCTGGAGATGGGGGGCGTGGTGTCTGCCTTGATTCGGAGCCTGGCCCGATTGTGACAACGCCGAGTTACACTCCCCGCTGTATTTTATAGTGGGGAGAAGCCCGGGCTCATTAGCTGCGATAGATCACCAGCCGTGCCTAATTCCGTGGCCCTGCTCCTTCGCGCACCAGCAGAAGGAGAGGCCGCCTAGCCAGTGAGCGTGGAGCGATATTGATTTGGGCGCACGCCATGACAACTTGTAACACAGTAACAATTATATTTTGAACATTTTGCAGGATGCCGTTTGGAGGAAACAGATAATAAAGAATAAACCAATTGTTGGGTCAAAATAACCCAACCAGGTGTTAATTTGTAAATGACTCACTACATCTCATTTGACCCAACATGAGCAACCCAACAATGTGTTTAAAGTACCCGAAATAAGCCAAAATTTTGACCCAGCATAAACAACTCAACCATGTGTTTACAGAAAAAACACAGCATTTTTTGAGTCTTTTTTGACTGCTACACTGTACACCCGATTAAGTTGGCAAAACTCAAAATATTTGAGGTAATCAGTTACATCACATATTTTTATTAATTTTGTTCCAATTTTAAGTAAACAGAACTATCAATTTTTTAGTTTGTTGAACAAAAAAAAAAAATTGTTGCAGACCATCCAGCATGGGAATCAAAAAGCTCATTAAAATCTCGGGATCATTAGCGCCGATAGCTTACCACCTGTGCCTAGTTAGGCCGCCTACCTAGTGAGCTTCAGAATGAGTGAGGAGCGATATTGATTTGGGCGCACGCCGTAACACAAGTATACATTTACTTTGCTTAAATTTGAATCAAATAAGAAACGGCTATAGCACGTCCTGACAAGGTTTTAATTTTATAGTCATTTAGTTTAATTTATTTCGGTATTATCTACTACAAATTTAAAGAACACAAAATTTAAGATGACCCAAAACCCTACACTGTAAACCCGATTAAGTTGGCAAAACTCCAATTATTTGAGGTAATCAGTTACATCACATTTTTTAATTAATGATGCTTCCAATTTTAAGTAAACAGAACTATCAATTAGGGCTGGAACGATTCCTCGAGTAAATCGAGTAATTCGATTACAAAAAATGATCGAGGCAAAATCTTCTGCCTCGAAGCTTTGTTTAATTAATTATTAATTATATTAATTATATTAATATATAATATATATTAATTATATTTTTGGGCAATTATTTGTTTACAGCATGCTTTTGACACAACGTGCTTCCAGGTGCAAGCCGCCAGTAAACACCAACGAAGAAGAACCGCTTACGTCACCCACAAAGCGGAAGGAGACGCAAACAGTTAGCTGTGTATTGACTTGAGGGAGCGTTCTGTTGCGGGCTGCAAAATGGAAGGGAGCGATAAAAATATCAGCGAGGCCAAGAGAAGAAGAAAGCATAAATTGTCAGTAAAGCCTTATGTTAGGCCTGAGATGTAGATTTTGAAACTTTGAGTTGCACAACTTAGTGTTTTTGTATAATTATTTATTTTAATGGTTTTTTTATCCTTAAAGTCATTTGAAAAACTTTTTTTTTTTTGCATCCGAGAAAAGGCTTTAATAAGAATGTATGATGCTGTAATGCACTTAATTAATCTCAGTCAACTTTAATACCCCTATCTCACCTGCGCGGTTTCGCGCAATGACCGGAAGTTCGGTTCTTCATGAGTCACCGCGAGTTTTGGCGCTGCGATTACGTTTCCATCTTTCTGTGCGAAAAATTTAATATGTTTAAGCCGCCTTAAAAACATGTTTAAACATGTTAAATTTTTTTGGTGGTCCATGCAGAACTTCGGCGGGCAGTCGCTGCGGCTCACGGTGCCTAACATCGCATCTCACTGCGAGTCAAAGCGCATAGGTGAGAGAGGGGTATAAAATATTCCTTGTATTGAGAATAATGACAATGTTTATTTTTGATAAAATGCTGTATGCATTTAAAAAATAAAACTAGATTTTTCTAAAAAGAAAAGGAATTAATCTTTGTTTCTCTTATATATTTTACATTGCTGTTTAATTAAGCAAAAGTACATTTTATCCGATTAATCGATAAAATTTTTGGTAGAATACTCGATTACTAAAATATTCGATAGCTACAGCCCTACTATCAATTTTTTAGTTTGTTGAACAAATAACAAAAAAATTGACGCAGACCATCCAGTACGGGAATCGAACCCGGGGCTTTCCACATTACAGGCAAAGCACTTACCACTATACCATGAGTGCTCTATAGAGTTTACATTGGTGGAAGTTTTACTTAAGGTATTGTTACATACGTACTCAAAATTATTACTCATTCATTTATTTAGGTTAACAGTACTCAATGTGTTTAATTACTTTGAGTATTAGGGTTTACAGTGTAGTGTACTTGTTTTAATGTTCAACTTCAATGTTTTTGTTACTCATTATTGTACAGCAAATATCAATAGCTCTGATTCAGATTTTTCATGCTTGTTGTATAAAATACACAGATGTGGAAATTACGATTACTGTATTTCTTCGATACAGCATATTGTTTTGACTTTTTTATGATTTAATTATTTTTTAAAAACCGAGATGGCGGAAAATGTCCCTTTGCGCCACCTGGCGGTCATTTCACGAATTACTTTGATATGCAACTGATTTATTTTGGCCGCTGTCGTTTTGTCGCAGCGGTGAGCACGGCGGTAATAGACATTCCCCTCTTCACGCCTCTGTACATTGTGACTATTACCTTTTTGCATTTCTACAGTTTTTTTTTTTTTTTTTTAATAGTCCACTACAAAATTAACTTGGTAACTAGCAAATCTGTTTTCAAACATAATTTTTCAAACTGTGGTTTTACTTATGCATATATCATTTTATTATACAAAATGACATTATTTTTGCTGTTTATATCTTAACAACTGAATATGTCAGTGTATTTTTTAAACAAAACAAAACAAAAAAAAAGGTATATATATATATATATATTTACTGTATACATATTATACATAAGTATAATTATCAGAAAAACATCAAATTAAAGAAGCGTTTAGTTTTTATCCGATTAATCGAAAAAATAATCGCCCAACTAATCGATTATCAAAATAACTACAGACCAAAAGTTTGGACACACCTTCTCATTCAAAGAGTTTTCTTTATTGTGTTCTTTCTTGTGTTCTTTCTTGTGTTCTTTCTTGTGTTCTTTAGCCCAAACGCGTCTCTTCTGCTTGTTGCCTGTCCTTAGCAGTGGTTTCCTAGCAGATATTCTAGCATGAAGGCCTGATTCACACAGTCTCCTCTTAACAGTTGTTCTAGAGATGCGTCTGCCGCTAGAACTCTGTGTGGCATTGACCTGCTCTCTGATCTGAGCTGCTGTTAACCTGCGATTTCTGAGGCCGGTGACTCGGATGAACTTATCCTCCGCAGCAGAGGCGACTCTCGGTCTTCCTTTCCTGGGGCGGTCCGCATGTCAGCCGGTTTCTTTGTAGCGCTTGATGGTTTTTGTGACTGCACTTGGGGACACTTTCAAAGTTTTCCCAATTTTTCGGACTGACTGCCCTTCATTTTTTAAAGTAATGATGGCCACTCGTTTTTTTCTTCACTTAGCTGCTTTTTTCTTGCCATAATACAGATTCAAACTCTTTGAATGAGAAGGTGTGTCCAAACTTTTGTTCTGTACTGTATACATACATACAGTACATATATATGTACATACATTATATGTATAATATTTTGAACCTCTATGGTGTTACGTATTCATGAGGTGAGCGACATAAAATCCTTTTTGGGACTGAAGGTACAAATTAAAACCCTTAGGAGTTGGAAGGTGTTTTGGGGGCCCTAAAGAAGTTCTGACATGTCATGATATTTGTGTATTCTTGTGTTACTTATAAACATATAAATAAGTCTGATTACACTGTATTCAGTACAAACAGGGCTACAATAATATGGGAGCAGCATGTGTGTACAAGTTATTTTCTCTTTTTGTTAGAGAAAATAACAGTTATGCATGTTTATAAAAAATAAAAATAAAAATTTAAAGCTCTGCATAACCTACTCACTCACAGTGTGCAGAGAAAATGTCCAGGATTGAGGACAGAGGGACACAGATGATCTTATACACCAGACTTAAATTTACACATAAAACATGTGATGGTACAGAAACACATTCATGACAAAACTGTGTAAAAACACACATTCAGGGTAAAACCGTGCAACATGTGATTAGGTTTTAGGTTTGTAAAAGTCCACTCTTACCCTCATATACAGACTCACACACCTGTGTCACTCATCTGTAATCTACATAAGGCATTAGCTTAGCTACTGGGAGCTAACATGTTTGAGCTAAGCTACAGAAGGCAGTATGTTAGCATGATTAGACGATGTATGTGACATTGAAAGCCAATATTTCATATAAGCTCGACAAAGCTAGCCAAAACAATGAAAAATAAAGTAATATGAGTTTTATATGATCAGAATAAGGATTATGAGACTTAATAACTCACCCATAGTAACAGTTTGCTGGATTCTCCTCCTCTGTTTTCTGTCCGAGTCTCAGTGTTGTTCTGAGGTAAATCTAAACTCCTCCCACTGTCCAGAACATTCTGTAGAGCTCCAGAAACCTGTACAAGAATGGCATCTTCCACACACGCAGGAAACTCACTGAATCTGTCTTTATGGAATAAAATCACTCTGTCTGTGTGTCTGTGTGTGTGTGTGTTGGGGGGCGTGGCCTTGTATGTAGATTACCCAGACTGTTTCTGTGTTGTCCTTTAAGAAATGTAACTTTCAAATATCTACTTAAAATATTTTTTGTTACATATTCTCAGGTAAAAATGTGAAGTTCATTATTATTTTGCTTTATCTACCTCATTTGTTATTTATATTCTTTTTCATTTGTTACAATATGAGTCATTTCATGTGATGATGTCACTTCCTGTTAGTCTTCCTGGTGCTGTATGAAAGCAATGAGGCAGCCATGGTGTGCTCTCTCTGAAAAATAAATTAATTTATATGACAATATGCCTGTACAAGATCATATATTAGGAATCACTTTATTGAAAAGATGATGTTTATTTCAATTAATAAAAAAAAGAAATGGACCAAGGAAAATACCACTATTGACTGCTGTAATAAATATCAAGAGTTTTACTTATACTAGTAGCTACATTCCCCGAATGATAACATGCATACCTATTCAATCATTAAACAATAGTTTGTTAGGACATTTCAAAATCTCAAGAAAGAAAGAAAAGGTCTAAACGGTAGCTAGACTGAAAAGAGTGATGCGAAGTGCACATTGATTCAACATTAGCTTCTGGTATTTCGGATATAATCGATAGGTCAAGTTACATTATGTATACCATACAACTATGATATAAAACTACGCCAGCTAACATTACATTAACCTACAAACAGAAAAAACAGGTGCATGATCGACTTTCCAATTACTTCATCTCCCATTTTCCCCTCATTGTTGAGGGAAGAGTTCAGGTTCAATGTATGTTATGTAGTTAAAAGTTAGGAGTACTGTAGCTAGCACTGAATTGTGACAGGATCAGGCCAATTGTGGCGGATATACTAACGTTAAGGTGAAACTTGTATCGACGAAGACGGAATTTAATTTCTTTAAAGTACTAGTCAATCTCTTCCTCATTAAACTTGCTAAGCCAAAGCTTTATGGACCTTGCTTTGTGTACTGGTGTGCAGTCATGTTGAAACATAAAGAGGCCGTCCCCAAACTGTTCCCACAAAGTTGGGAACATGAAATTGTCCAAAATGTCTTTGTATTCAGAAGCATTAATAGCTCCTCTCACTGGAACTGAGCCCAACTTCTGAAAAACAACCCCATACCAGTTCCGTCATGACTGCACACCAGTGCGCAAATAAAGGTCTTTAAAGACAGGGAGTCCAGACACAAATGCACTTCTGGAAGACTTGTCAAATGTTTCCATAAACCCACTTCTAAACCTTGTGGAAACTCTCACGAGAAGAGTTAGACCTAAGTGGATATTACTCAGGTTACCTCTATGCCCTTAATCTGTCCGATTAGTCATGGGGTATCGAGGAAATAGGAAACACCTAGTCATATAACTGCATTTTTATTCTTTTATTTTTGAGATTTCCCAAAATGCGAGGGATGGTGAATGAAAATAATTCCTTAGTGGTTAATGCCACAACCCTTTTTTTTTTTTTTTTTTGGTCAGCTTAAATTAAAGTTGAAAGTATTGTGTGCTTCAGTTCAATGGTGTACAGAGGACAAATGCCATTAAGAAAAAAAAAACTTTATCTTTATTCAAAAGCTTAGGGACTGGACCTTATGCTGTCTGCATTGATTGTAATTTTGATAATGTACACATCTGTTAAGTATTGTTTTTTTTTTTTGTTTTGTTTTTTAATGTTATGGCTGTATTGATTTAAAATCCCAATAATAAAAATGAATACACCGGCTAACATAAAAATCTCAAAATACTACATGTAGGAAGTGATTAGTAAGAGGACAAGTGTGGAAACAATGCATGAATCAAAACCTTGAAACCTATATGTCTACTGTGTCCATGTAAGCATTCTAGCTGGGGCAACTGTGGAAGATTTGTATACTGTTGACTGAGGGAATCAAACACTGTCTTCTCCTTTGGTTTTTTTTTTTATTTTTTCTTAAATTTGTTTCCCAAATTGGTAACCTTGGGATTTTATTTTTTCTTACTTACGTTTGCCAAATTTGGTCACTTCCTCCAGAAAATTTCCCCATTAAAATCAGTTTTTTATGGTTGTATTCGCAATTACCTGGTAAGAGATTATACGTTTTAATAGTACTTGATTAATGTGAATGTATTTGGTACATTTGTCAGTAGTACTTGTTTAGAATCATGTGTATTGCTGTTTTTTCATCGCTGTCTGCTTTACTACTTTTTCTGTGTTTGTATGATCTCAGGGATTCCTCCTAGTTATGTTATTGTGTTGATTTATATTTTATCTTTAATATTTAAAGCCTTAACATTTGCACTTATAGTATGTCCAGATACTTGATTTACAGAAAACGGTCACTATATTCAATTCCATTTCAATTAAATTTTATTTGTATAGCACTTTTAACAATTGTCATTGTCACAAAGCAGCTTTGCGCAATTAAAAGAAATTATGAAAGTTTGTATAAAATGTGTATGAATTACAATAATTAGATTGTCCATGATGAGCAAGCCGAAGATGACGGTGGCAAGGAAAAAATCCCTGAAAATAGGAAGAAATAGGCAATTGGAAGAACCTTGAGAGGACCTGACTCAACAGGGAACCCATTCTCATTTGGGTGATAAAGGATAGCAGGGACTGAACTCTAGTCATATGTGTGTTTGGCAGCAACAGTTGATGTCTAAGTTAAATGGAGTCCATTTTGTTATTGGCGGCTCAGGTTGAATGTAGGAAATTCCAGTCCTGAACTATTGAGCGACTGCAGTCACAAGTCCTTAGAGAACAGCTGTCTGCATCATCCGAGGCTTGTGTGGCGACCTTGGTTTTTTCTCTCTCTGACCCGGTTTGTTCCACTTTTCATCAGCACGCACACTCGAGACTTGGATGATGTCACAATTTATTTGATGGCTGCACACAGAGCAGTAGGAGACAAACGGCAAGTTCAACAAATGTTACAGCTCCACCCACAGCAGTTCTCCATAGCTCTGCTGCTCTTAATATAACAGTATACTTATATATAATAGTATATATGTGATCTTATAAACAAAATAAATAAAAATAAGAGAATAATCTGAAGATAATCTGAAATACGGCAATTTCTCAATGAAAATTAAATGGGTTTGTCTAATTCAATACTGTCTTTTCCTTCTGTCTTTTGTTTAAACATATTGCTTTGTGATCGCATAGTCAATTTTAAATCAAGCAGGAATTAAAAAAATATAAAGTAAAGCATGTGTGCTACATAAATTACACAGCTTACATCACCCATTGTATAGAACTCGGTATGCATGAGAATTAATGAAAATCATCAGGACATTTCTGGAGTGCTTTCACAAAAAAACTAATAGCACCCAAACATTTACTCAAATACAGAAAATGCACAGAATACTGCAGAGTAACTTCTTACACATTATATGATAAATAAATAGTTACCTGCACACAGAGCAGTAGGAGACAAACGGCAAGTTCAACAAAATGTTACAGCTCCACCTATTCCGAACACGGTTCATTTCGTTAGCACATTAGCACGTGGTAAGACTAGGTACATTAAAACGGAAATAAAAGTATCAAAATAACATAAATAAAAAGAAAATGCACTTGACAGATGAATCAATGTCTATAATGTTCAATACCTTTCAAACAGTGCCTGACATTTCTTATGAGCTACAACAGATGCAACTTACCCACAGCAGTTCTCCATAGCTCGGCTCCAGACTGCTCAACCACAGTGGGAAACAGCGCCCCCAGCGTAACCAGTAGGAAGCGCAGTCACATTAACGCAGGATTTACTTAGAGATTTATATTTCTATAACATTTATCTCTTTACACTAGGACCGTCTTCATGGTAAAGTGGTCCCCATCCCCAGTCACCACACGCATCCTTTACAGAACACACGCGGCATCCATGCGACGAGATCTCCAACCAAAAGCAGGGTACCAGGATGGGTCAAACAGGTCCAAAGGGCATAGGGGTCTGGATCACTGGCCGCTCAGGAGTGACGTGTAGCTTGACGGAGAGACAGTCAGAGGGAAAGAGAGAGCAAGAGAGGAGAAGAGAGAGATAACAGTGAGGTATGGTCACAGTCACACAATGTATAAGATGAATGTATATATATCTACATTTAGATCTACAAACTGATACCGATCAACCAAATAGGATCCCTTAACTCCTACTACATTTTCTAATCTGTGAAGGAGAATACTGGTTCAAAAGCTGTACTGAGGTCGTCGCAAGTATAGTGACGCAACCCTGATGAGAGGCCAACATGGATGTCATATGGAGGTTTGATATCGGCCTGTAATTGGACAGCTGATAGGGGTCGAGGTCGGGTTTCTTAATTAGTGGATTAATAACTGCTAATTTAAAAGATTTTGAAACATACCCACTGCTGAGTGAAGAGTTAATTACTTTCAACAGGGGTTCTGTTATTGCTGGTACTATCTGCTTGAGAAAATGTGTCGGTATAGGATCTAATACACAGGTTGATGAATTTGCAGAAGAGATGAGTCAAATTAGTTCATTCTGTTCAAGGGGAGTAAAGTATTCTAGGTTTTGATCTGATTGTTAGTTTATTATCTGCAACAATTAAATTGTCTGGTTTCAAAGCCTGAATTTTTTTCCTAATATTTGTGATTTTGTTGTTGAAAAAGTTCATGAAGTCCTCACTACTGTATGTTGTTGTTGTGGAGATTTCTGCAGTGGTTTTATTTCTAGTTAATTTTGCTACATTATTAAATAAAAATCTAGGATTATTTTTATTTTCTATATGAGTGGAGAGATACAACAATCTAGCAGCACTAAGAGCTTTTTTATAATTAAGGATGCTCTCCTTCCATCAAGTATTAACAATTTAGTTTGGTGCCATTTACGTTCTAATTTCCGAGCGGTTTGTTGTAAAGTGCGTGTGTGATCATTATACCAGGGAGCGAGTTTCTTATCTCTAATCATTTTTCCAAGGTTTAACTGGAGCTACGTTATCTAAGATATAATGGAAGGTTGACTTCAAATATTCATTTGCCTGTTCGAGTTCTGTGGAATCAGACGGCAATCCAAACAAAGTTGATAACTCTGGGAGATTACGGATAAAGCTCTGTGTGGTATTTGTGATGTGAATGTATGTTTGATGCGGTAAAGCAGTGCTGAGCGTAAATTACTATGACACTTGATAGTGATCTGAGAGAACTACAGACTGTGTAATTGTGGTTATATTTCTTATACATAATCCAAAGTATAACATTAAATCTAAAGTGTGATCTGCTTTATGAGTTGGTCCTACTACACATTGATTTACTCCTCCTACTACCTATGGACATAAATGCTGTTCTCAGAGGGTCTCCTGGATTCTCAAAATGAATATTAAAATCTCCAGCAATTAACGCTTTGTCTAAAGAAATTTACCAGGGTTGAGAGGAAATTTGCAAATTCACAGAGAAATTCACGTACGGCCCTGGGGGTCTGTAAATGATAATTAGCGGGATCGACTGAGCTGACTTAATATTTGTAGCTACACTTTTTATGTTACTATAGAGAACTTCGAATGCATTAAATTTGTGTCCGTGTTTTTGTACGACAGACAGATTATCATTGTAAATAACTGCGACTCCTCCTCCTCTACCAGTTAGCCGAGGCTGGTGTATGTAGCTGTATCCAGGAGGACTCGCTGCATTTAGAGCTACATACTCATTCTTGTTTTGTTTTTTTGTTTGTTTGTTTTTGTGTTTTTGGAAATTTTATCAGGTATCTGTGGAATTCAGCAGGATGACAACAATGTTGAAATTCCTGGGTCAGCTTGAACATTTCTCCTCCCAGCTCCTCAAAATTTGTGAAAAGAAAGGAGGAGCAGCCGCACAGAAGATCACAGATATCCTGTCAGTTATGGATCAAGTATGTTCCCTAAATTCTTCATCATTTCTGATCATTCTTAATAGTCCTAAAGAATAATTAATTTAAATATAAATATTTTATTTTCAACTCATCCTTAATTCAATCTTTAAATTTTTGTACAAAAAATAAAAGTTAAAGGTGAATTTCTGTATTATTTTGTCTTTTGAAGCTTCAGAAAAAGAACTCAGCATTGACAATCATTTTATCAACAGAAATAGCTGGACAAATTGCCCCAAATGTACATTTTATGCTGGGGAGTTTTAAAATCACAAGATTGAGAAAATAATGACTTTCTGCCTTGCTTACAGTATAAATGTGTATCCCATGCAGTGCTTCTGATTTGAGACTATTTGTTAATGGACACACTTGACTTTCGTAAAAGACAGCAGTGGGATAATTTGTGTAATACTACATAAATGTAAGATATACAGTAAAAAGTACTAATTCCCATTTAATTTTGATTACTATTGAACTATTGGAAAAAAAAGCATGAATGCATCCTGAAAGCCATAGTGGTCTACCTAAATGAAGATCCTTCAAACCTAGTAAAGGAGTACATGGTAAACTATTTACATTTTCTTAAGGAACTTTTTGTATTTTTCTCTAAAACCAGTTCCAGTTCTGTTGGTAATTGTTTTATTTTGTACTTAGCCTTTTTTTTTTTGAGCACTCTCAAATCTATGCCACACTGTAAAAAATGAAATGTTGACTTAACTCAAAATTTCAAGGCAGCTTGCTGCACAGTTTTTTTTTTTTTTTTTTTAGTTAACTCAGATTTTAGCTCAAGTTGTTGACTAAACTCAAATTACTGAGTAAGGTCACATGTCTCCCAACTTATATACTTTTATTAAGTTTAAAAGACTTTTTCATTTAATAAATGTGAACTCGTCACATTTTTTTGACATCCCAGGGTTTAAAAGATGTGTTTAAATTTACTGAAGCAGGCTTTTTTGTTTTTAATTAACATTTAACACAATGTAATGAAAAAAGCTGTATCTGCATGCTTGAAAGTTTCTGCCAAATTTTATTTTAAACCAAAAGTAACACATTACAGCCACATTCCTTGACTTTCAAATAAAATTAACCTAAAAGAAACATGGCAAAATGCCTTTCGCAGTCTAAACTTCACAAAACAAGGTAAGTAATAATTATAATAATAATAAATCAACTGCAGCTTCTCAGAACCAGGAAATCATGTAAAGTGAATTGTAAGATCTTTAGGGACTGTACCCTTGTAGAGCAGTGAGTGCCCAGTTCCATGAACACCTTCTCAATGACCTCAAAAGTGTACTTAAGATGTTTTTTGGTACTGAAAATCCATGGCAAACAGATCAAAGGCCAAACTGTTAAGCAACAGCAGATTGCAGACCTGCAGCATCTGCAAAACAGGAAGAGATTTCCTCCAACGCAAGAGCAAAGTTTATAACACTGGTCAAAGTCGTAGGAAAGTCATCATCACAATAGGAACTCCCACTTTCATCCCTCTGGTCTGTCTGTCATCAGGAGTACTGTCTTAATATAAAGAGTACAAAAAAAATCACTTTTGAGATCCAGCTTTTCTATGTTGTTATATTTCTTTTTGTTCCATGAAAGTTTTAGATCCTACTAGATTAATGTAGACAAAATGTACAGAAGAAAAACACCTCACAAATCCTTAAAATCAGTTGTCTCTGAGCTATACAAGTTTGAGATGATCAGCTAAAGTAAAATAAGAGCCAATAAGAGTGAATAAGAATTAAGATATTTTAATAATGTCAACACAAATATTAACAGCCGTATTTTTGTCAAAGTGCCTGCAGAGAATCAATGCAACATACACACCAGACATGTTCTGAATAGTGCAGATGATCCATCACGGATAAACACATCGAGATCTTCCAGAGCAGTTTTCATTAATGAGCCACAATATTTGAAGTCTGAAAAAATGATGCCAATATTATGCACCGTCACTTTTGATAAACTTGCAGGTATTCATAACATTTAACATTTTGAATGTGAGACGGATGAGAGAAGGATTTTGAAATATGCAGTACTCTTAGAAATAGAAAAAAAGATGTTTGTGCTCAAGTGTCTCAGTCTATGTCCTGTTCTCTCAATTCTACATGTGCACAAGGTGAAGTCCCAGCTTCAGGTTCACTGTTCAGCTCAGGTTCTGTTTCATCCACGATGTTATCTGATTCCTTATGCATTAATCTGAAATCTTTGATGTTGTTATTTTTATGTTTTCTTGTTCTATGGCTGCTAAAGCTTGACTCTACATTTCTGTAAGAGGCAAAATATGATCTTTATTTCTTATATGCTTTCCAAGGTGAGAGAAGAACTGTACTTCAGAGCAGATATCACTGAACTTGCACAAGTATGTTCATGAAGGCTACATTTTTTTAAAATCAGAAATACAGTAAAAACAGGAATATTGTGAAATATCACAATTCAAAACTGCTTTCTTCTATTGGAATGTATTAAAAAATATATATTAATTTCTGTGATGTAAAGTTGTATTTTCTGCATCATTACTCCAGTCTTCAGTGTCACGTCCTCAGAAATCACTCAAATTTTTTAAATAATTCATAATGATTAAGAAACATTTATTGGAGTTTTTTGAAAACAATAACTTTCCCCCCCAGGACTGAATAACAATATTAGACATGAATGGATGTAATATTAGACAAATAGCTGGTAGGAAAAGCCCTGCATGACGGGGTCAACCTGGGTCGAACCTGAACCCCAACCCCACGAGGTTGACCCCATCTGTGGCTTGCTGCACCACAGGCATTGCTTGCAAAAAAGTCATGCAAAAGAGACTGTTTATTGGCCTGAAATGACAACACAAACCAAGAAACTAAATGCATTTAAAACGGGTCTTAAATACAAAAATAAACAGACAGTGGAACCCATGATAACAGATTCATCATGCGTGACTCCATGAGAGAAGGTACTGGACTGGATCTCGAGGCAGAAATCTAGGCAGTAAATTTAAAACCATTGAGTCTGTGCAGGAGTGTGATGTACTGTAAACATTGGTGAAACAACAATAATAATAATAAGAAGAAGAAGAAGAAGAATCTACTTCTACACTTGGTGTCTGTAACATTATTTCACACAAAGACTTTCACACTAGCACAAACACACGTATGGTACATAGATTGCAGAGAAAAGTTAAAACACCTGGAAAAGCTGGAGATGTTTGAAGTTTTTGAGTTTTTGAGTCACAAACACTTTAGTGGCAGTTCAGCTACATTCTAAACAAACGTCTCAAAAGATAATATACTATGTTTGCTTTTATTAATTGTGGATTGGAACTTAACCGTTATCTGATATGTTCAATGTTTACTGAAATAAAAATTATGCCATTGTTTCATCAACCTCAGACTCATTGGCCTCGGCTCATTCTCCGTGAAGAGCATGAAATACATTTTCTATGCCAGCAGACGGCACACCCCCTACACTTTTCTATTACATATGTGGTGTGGGGAAAATTTGTAGATGTAGTGTGTGGGTGTGTGTGTGTGCGCGTACTTTCTCCTTCATGGACTAAAGTGAAAGTGATTTTGTGTCAAGTGGAGGCGAATCATTCCCTGGAGATACACACAGTAAGTATTAATATTTAACACCTGAAAATGAATAACCAATAAGCTGTTAGTGGGGGGAATAGTTCTACATGACACGGTAATGAATGTGCCGCAGCTCTTTGAGTCTATAAGTTATTTTAACTGCACAGATTTTTAATAAAATATAGTGCTGGAGTGTTATCTCTTAGAAACCGGGACAAACCACTAGTTCTTTTAAACTGAGCTGTAACACCATTATTAAAGCATGTCATGGATTTCTGGAGACAGGTTTTATGTTTCTTGACTTGCCTGATAACATTCCAGTTAAATCCGACTGTGTGAAACATGGCAGTGTTCAGACATGTGTGCGCCTCTGTAACTGAGACAGAGAGCCAAAAATAAATTGTGTGTTACTTTTCTCCAGTAAACACATAGCTCAGTGGTGTGTGTGAAGGGAGGGACAGCAGTGACCCAATCATAGCACAGATCTACATGTTGTTGTTGTTTGTTGTTTTAGCAGTTTAGTTGAAAAACATTGATCTTAATTATCAAACAAATAATTATCATAATTATCAAAACTTTATAAACGTGACAGTCTGAATAACAGTCTTAAACAAATAAATGTCAGGAAAAAGCCACTCTTTATGGTGTTTGGGAAGTAAATGGATTTCTGTGTACACCTCATGGAATCAGCAATGACCTAATTCTGGGTTTATATTCGTGTGCTGCTTTGTACTTTATTAAGGAAAGCCTCATATTTTTTTTTCTCACTTTTTTTCAGTTTGACATGGATTTCTTTTCTTTCTTTCTTCTCTTGTATTTATTGTGTTTTTATTCTGTAAGACACTTAAAATGATATATTCCCGACATTATAAAAGGGGTTTTAAATTCTTCTCTCTCTCTCTCTCTCTCTCTCTCTGTGTTACAGGTGTATTGTGACCTCCAAAATGAGTGTGTCTGCGGAACAGGACATAAAGAAAGGTGAGAGGTGAGTAAAGGTTGTTTGGGTATAAAACATTAACATTCTCATATTCACCAACAGATCAGACTCTGGTGTGCATCTCCGAAAAATTACTACTGAACAGTTTACTTTAGAAGCTTTGTCTCAAGATGTTCAAACCAGCTGATGATTAGTAACATTAAGCTACTGAGCAACACATCTAACCTCAAGTTGTCCCTATAGCTGAATGAAGTATGAAGGCTAAACTTTCCAATATCAAATAAGAATAGCACTTCATTCCTGCCTGCAGTTTAATCAATTATTTTAAAAGAATGAATAAATGATGCAGAAGTGTATTGCAACATGTTATAGTATTGCATTATCTTCGCTTAGGCAGGTTTACTGTACTGTAATTTTGAAATAATAACACAAAATGAAACCACCTTTGAATGCTTTACCTGTTATGCGCCCTTTCTGCACACAAACATCTCATTCACAGATGATTTCAAAGGGAATTTAGGAATCACTACACGCTGTCTTAGTGGTGAATTATTGCATACCTTCAAATCCCAGTTTTCTCGCGTTGTCTTTCTTGCATTAGTTGTTTCCGTTCTAGACCTTGCTTGTTCTCAATTCTCTCCTCTAGTCTCTCGTTTTTTGATCTCGTTCACTATTTTGAGTCTTTCCTGGTTTTTGAGCTTTTGCTTTGGCTCAAGATTATATCCCTGCTCGCCCCTCTTTCGGATTCACGCACCGCTGACTGATTTACTGACTTTTTGACCGTTTAGGACCGCCTTTGTTCCAAGCCAATTGGGCATTATAGATCTGCAGTTGGGTCCTGATGGAATAATTCTGATGGAATAATCCGGCCATGATTGCTTACATCATCAATTAACTTTTGGGTAGACCCCGGGAATGGGGCACAGCCTTGTGTGACACCCAAGCACTATGCTGTGCAGTCTTCAGGTCCTTCATGACTGAAATGCGAAGGGTCTTCGACGGTTCCTCCACTGGGCATTGCACTGGGTACATTCAAAGAGGTCCGTTCCCCCTCCCTTCCTTGGGGTCAAGCCGTTCACTTCTAGTAAAATTGAGGGTCCTAGGGGGCTAAAAAAACAGGATACTAACTCAACCCCTCACTCCTGTCTTTCTCTCCTTGTGACCATCAACAACATGACCCTCACAGTCTGGGCCCTCGTTGACTCAGCTTACGAGAACCTGATCTGCCCCCACACAGTAGGCACCCTCAAGATCTCATCCATGCCCATTGAGCACGGTTTACTTTGGCACCTATCCTCTCCATCCCAGACCCCACCCTCCAATTCACTGTGGAGGTGGACGCTTCTGAGACAGGGGCTGGAGCTATTATCTCTTAGAGAAACCCCAAGGACAACAAGCTGCATGACTTCCTTTTTCTCTCCTCGGCTCTCCCCCTCTGAATGGAACTATGACATTTTCCAATAAACTTTAGAGACACAGACTGTGCTACTGATCTGAGGTGAGTACAGTTTAATGTATGAATGCAGTGTTTTATCACTCACACCCTCACATAATCAAACATCTCTCAGATATCTGTGTATTCAGTGGTGTGTGTTTGTGGTCAGAGGTGGAAACTAAAATTAAATTTTATTGTGTTACTTTAATTGAGCAGTTTTTTTGTGTGCTTCTACTTTTTAAAGAAGTTTTTCAAAGTCCGGCATTTTACTTTTACTTAAGCATGCTTTGTTTGAAGTATTTGTACTTTGCTACATTTGAAATCATATTCGCTACTGAGTAAAAAATAAATGAATGAAAATGAAAAAATAATTTTAAAAATAATGCAACGGGGAAGGAAAAAAAATTTCACCCCGGAAACCACAGCACTGACTGATTGATTGATGGACGGGGAGAACAAACGTGCTAAATTCACAAGAACGATGGAGACGAACAGAACAGATGCCAGTGATGCAGACCAGCTGAAAGCGAAATGCCATCAAATTCTTATGATGTCATGTCACGCCAAGCCACAGCCTCGTCATGATCACCTGAGCACTCCTTCCCACTCTCCACACCTGTTGTCTATCACTGACGCAATTCCACTCCTATTTAAGCCACGCTCTGACTCCGTCATGTCGCCAGTTTATTGTGTGCCTCATTAGCCTCAATTCACCAGCGTTTTTTCCGTCTCTTTCTGCCTAGTTTCTACCTCACTTTGTCTTTTCTGACCACTTCTCAGCCTTTCAATTTTGATTACTGTTATTTGGATGTTTCACGTTGCCGACCGCTTCCTGCTCTCCTGACCACGATTTTGGATTATGGACTTTTTCTCGTCACTCCGGCTTCGACCTCTGCCTGTTCTCCGACCACGATTAATCCTCGCTCCCCGCCGAGCTCACGCTGTCATCCACACGCCGGCTCTGCACGCTCCGGCTTTAACCCACTCGGCTGATAAAGGTTTTATAATAAAAAACATTACTCTTGGCTTTGAGCTCTTTTTTCCCTCAGCTATCCGGCAGAAAGCGTCATGCCATATTTAAGCGACCACTTTGATTTCAAGCATAAGAAAGGCAACAGCTTTATTATGCAAAGGTGTTCCTTCAATTAAAAACAACTAGTTTGAGATTTATATCCGCTTGTCTTTTTTGAACTACACTACTGTAGAATCGCCCATCCCACCTCTGCTGTTAAAAAAAAAAAAAAAGTAACTCTACAGGTTTTACTCTGAGTAAATTTTTAATGAGCTACTTTTAACTTTTACTTGAGTAGATTTTTATAATTCTAACTTTACTTAAAATTAAACTTTACTTTAAAATTACACTGAAGTAACAGTACTTGTACTTGAGTACAAAAGTTTATTACTCGTTTCACCTCTGTTTGTAGTTATGAATGTGATGTACAGTCCTTGTTAAATATTTAACTAGGTTTTGTTTGTTCATAGACCACAGAAGAATGAATCAAACGTTATTGAGAAGAGCCATTTAGAGTCATTATTCAAGGTTTGTGTGTGTGCACGCGTATTTGAGTAATATTGCTACCTGTCAGCTCCCAGGGATGTGAATAATCATTATGTTTATTCTTATTTCCCAATAGGAGCGAACACAAGTGTGTTCATTTTTTTTCTTTCTGTTTCTAAACAGGACCTGGAGCACAAAGTCATCACTCTGTTAAAGAATGAGCTGAAGAGATTTAAGAAGCTCCTGAGTCCAGATTACCCAGCATGCTCTGAGAGGGAGGTGGAGGATGAGGAGGATCAGAGCAGTGTCAGAGTGTCAGCGCTGAAGATCACACTGCACGTCCTGAAGAACATGAACCACACAGATCTCGCTAACACACTGCAGAACAGTAAGAGCTCATGGGCTTATAACATCACTTTAACTTTAGAGGAAGAAAACTGCTGTAAATTTATTAAACACATCTTATCATAATGATGTGCTTTTATCAGCAGAATATAATAACAGATCAGTACTGACATTACATATGTTATAGAGATATGAAAATATGAATACAGTGGAACCTCGGATTGCGAGTAACGCGGTTTACAGGTGTTCCGCAAGACGAGCAAAGATTTGTAATAAATTCTGACTTGAAAAACGAGCAAGTCTTGGTTTACGAGTACCGAGTGTCATGTATCACGCATGCGCTTCTTGTTTTGACAAGAAGCACATGCGTGATCACAATTGAGCTAACGGTTTTTCTCTCTTTTGCGGAATTGTAGGTAATTGTCTCCCCTGCTGGGTCTTAGTGCTCGTCTCTCAGGGGTATAATCAACAGCCGTGCATGCGTGTACTGTTTACTATCACACTATGACCACACATTTGACACCGTGCCCCTTCCTACAGACGCTGTGTGTGTGTGTGTGTGTGTGTGTGTGTGTGTGTGTGTGTGTGTGTGTGTGTGTGTGTGTGTGTGTACCTTTATACACACACACACACACACACACACATAGCGCCTGCACTTAAAGGCAAGCAAGAGAGTGTGTGTGAAGGGGCACGTTGTCAAATTACGCCTTTACACTCACTCTCACACACACACACACACACACATGCACACATGCACACACAGCGCCTGTGCACATAAAGGCGAGAGAGAGTATGTGTGTGTGTGTGTGTGTGTGAAGGGGCACGGTGTCAAATTACGCGCGCGCACACATAGCGACAGGCTGATACAGAGATGGAGCAAATGGATGTCTCGGCTTCACACACACACACACACACACACACACACACACACACACACACACACACACACACACACACACACACACACATACACACAGTGTCTGTGCGCAAAAACGGAAACACTTATCAGTCGGGAATAAATAAAATAAATTTTTACTTTTTAAGGTAAAGTGCTGGTTAATTTGTTTTATTTTTACTTTATATTTTGTATTAATTATTTTGATGTATTTATTTATATGTAATTTGAGTTTTCATTATTTCTTATGGGAAAATTTGCATTGATTTTTGAGTGTTTTGGAATAGAAGCCCACTTGCGGAATGAATTATGCTCGTAATACAAGGTTCCACTGTACTCAAAAAAGATGATCATAGAGTTTTCATTTTATTCTTTTTTTTTTTTAATCAGAACTCGTCTCTGTGTACCGACAAAAACTTAAATACAAATTTAGTGAGAAATGTGAAAGAATTAATGAAGGAATCTCACAGAATGGAAGCTCAGCACTTCTGAATGAGATCTACACAGAGCTCTACATCACAGAGGGTTGGAGTGGAGATGTCAATAATGAAAACGAGGTGAGACAGTTTGAGACAGCGTCCAGGAGACCAGCAACACACGAGACACTCATCAAATGTAATGATCTCTTTAAAGATAAGTCCATCAGAAGTGTGCTGACTAAAGGAGTTGCTGGAATTGGAAAAACAGTCTCTGTGCAGAAGTTCATTCTGGACTGGGCAGAAGGAAAAGCAAATCAGGATGTCACCTTCATGTTTCCACTTCCCTTTAGACAGCTGAATCAGATAAAGCAGAAAAGTCTAAGTCTGATTAATCTTCTTTATTACTTTTTCCCAGAAATAAAAGAATTAAAATTAATAGACTGTGAGATCAACAAAGTTGTGTTCATCTTTGATGGTCTGAATGAGTGTCAACTTCCTCTAAATTTCCAGAAGAATGAGAGATTAAGTGATGTGACAGAGTCAGCTTCAGTGGATGTGCTGCTGACAAACCTCATCAAGGGGAACCTGCTTCCCTCTGCTCTTCTCTGGATCACCTCTCGACCAGGAGGAGCCAATCAGATCCCTCCTGAGTGTATAGACCAGGTAACAGAGGTACGAGGGTTCAGTGATCCTCAGAAAGAGGAGTACTTCAGGAAGAGGATCAGTGATCAGAGACTGGCCAATAAAATCATCTCACACATGAAGTCTTCAAGAAGCCTCTACATCATGTCCCACATCCCAGTCTTCTGCTGGATCTCAGCCACTGTTCTAGAGAAAATGTTGGGTGAAGCAGAGAGTGGAAAGATCCCCAAGACTCTGACTCAAATGTTCACACACTTCCTGATCTTTCAGATCAAACACAAGGACCAAAAATACCATCAGAAATATGACCCTGATCCTCAGCAGACCAGAGAGAGTATCTTGGCACTGGGAAAACTGGCTTTCCAACAGCTAGAGAAAGGAAACCTGATCTTCTCTGAGGAAGACCTAAGAGAGTGTGGCATTGATGCCAGAGAAGCGTCAGTGTACTCAGGAGTATGTACTCAAATCTTCAGAGAGGAGTTTGGGCTTCACCTGGGGAAGGTGTTCAGCTTTGTACATCCGAGTGTTCAGGAGTTTCTGGCTGCTTTATACACACTTCTCTCTTTCATCAACAAAAATCTTGGAAAACATCAGACCACTAATCTGTCTGATCTTTTTACAAAATCAAACATGTCTGATTTCCTGAAGAGTGCAGTGGACAAGGCCTTACAGAGTAAGAATGGACACCTGGACCGGTTTCTGCTCTTCCTTCTTGGTCTCTCACTGGAGTCCAATCAGACTCTCTTACAAGACCTACTGCCCCAGACAGGAAGCAGCTCTCACAGCAAACAGGAAACTGTCAATTACATCAAAAAGAAGATCAGGGAGAATCCATCTCCAGAGAAATCAATCAATCTGTTTCACTGTCTGAATGAACTGAATGATCATTCTCTAGTGCAGGAAGTACAACATTACCTCAACAGAGGAGATTCCTGGTGTCTCAGTGGAGTCAGACACTCTCCTGCTCAGTGGTCAGCTCTGGTGTTTGTGTTGCTGAACTCAGAAGAGAATCTGGATGTGTTTGATTTAAGTAAATATGATCCATCACAGGAATGTCTTCTGAGGCTGCTGCCAGTGGTCAAAGCATCCAGAAAAGCTGAGTAAGTAATTTTAAAAATGATTTATAAATCTGTTACATGATGCAGTATGGAGAGCCGCACCATGAGATGTTATAATGTTTATAAGAGTCTTAACGCAGGGCTTCAGAGGTGGTCAATGAAATAGGAGTTTGGGCGAGTGCTTATGATACGCACAGAAAGACCATTCCATTTGGAGCTAGCATGGGATTATTAATTAGGAACTTAAAAGGAAATAAAAGAAAACTGAAAACACAAAATAAACAGAGCTCCGCCGTCTCCACGAGAAAGGATAGATCTCTGGAAACTTTATTTAAAAATGTAAAAATATATCCTCTCGGAGCCTTACCAAGGATTTATGAGGGGGAGTTTGTGTTCTTATACTTTTATACTTTAAGCTGAGAGTGCACACTAAACGGATGAATGTCGCTCTCTCTCACTTTCTCCCTCTCTCTCGCCAGCATCTTAGAAAGGCAGAGGCTGGGTCTTTGCCTCTGTCTCTCGACTTTGTAGTGCTACCTAAATGTTCAAATGAAGTGTGGACCCTTAAATAAACACGTCGCTAGGTGTGGCGCGATCATGCTGATTGCCTAGCAGCGGCATTGCCTGGCAACCGTGTGCCTACCTGGCCACGCCACTGCCTGTTCAGAACTCCGCGGGGTAGCAGTTTACGGATTCTGAACAGTGCAGAGTATTTATGCGCAGTTCCCCCTCGCAATACCCACGTTGATAATGTATCACATTTATTTATTCATTTATTTAGGTATTTCTCTAACATGGAGTAATAAGGGGGTTTACTAAGGAGAGTGCATTATTTATTAAATAAGTGTTTTTTTTTCTGTTTACATTTTTACATTTAAATTTTAGTTCTTAAGCATTTAAGTTCTTGTAACTTGCAAATTGTTCCACAACACATTAAATTTCAAGACACACACATCAGATAAAATGTGCGTAAATATGTGAAACCTCAGATTGCGAGTAATGCCAGTGTTCTGCAAGACGAGCAATGATTTTGAATAAATTTTGACTTGGAAACCGGTCAAGTCTTGGTTTACGAGTACCGAATATCATGCCCTTCCTGTTTTGACGCCGAGCGTCACGTGATCACACCTGAGCCAATGGTTTTTCTCTCTCTTGCCCTACGGAATTGCGGGTAATCGTCTCCCCTGCTGGGTCTTAGTGCTCATCTCTCACTGATATAATCAACATCCGTGTACGCGTGTACTGTTTACTATAACACTGTGACCGCGTGTGTGCGTAAAACATATTTTATTTTGTTTGTACAGTACAGACCAAAAGTTTGGACACCCTTCTCATTCAAAGAGGTTGAATTTGTATTATGGCAAAAAAAAAAAAAGCTGCTAAGTAAAGAAAAAAATGAGTGGCCATCATTACTTTAAGAAATGAAGGTCAGTCAGTCCAAAAAATTGGGAAAACTTTTAAAGTGTCCCCAAGTGCAGTCACAAAAACCATCAAATGCTACAAAGAAACTGGCTCACATGGGGACTGCCGCAGGAAAGGAAGACCAAGAGTCGCCTCTGCTGCGGAGGATAAGTTCATCCGAGTCACCAGCCTCAGAAATCGCAGGTTAACAGCAGCTCAGATCAGAGAGCAGGTCAATGCCACACAGAGTTCTAGCAGCAGACACATCTCTAGAACAACTGTTAAGAGGAGACTGTGTGGATCAGGCCTTCATGGTAGAATATCTGCTAGGAAACCACTGCTAAGGACAGGCAACAAGCAGAAGAGACTTGTTTGGGCTAAAGAACACAATAAAGAAAACTCGCTGAATGAGAAGGTGTGTCCAAACTTTTGGTCTGTACTGTATGTGTGTGTGTGTAAAGCGCGCGTGTACTGTAGCAAAAGCAAGTCTCATTAGAGAGATTAAAGATCCATTTTCTTTTTCTCTGTCTCAGTCGGCATTTGCGCTCGCGGACACCAAGCCCCTTCATACACACTCCTCCCTCCTTTCGCCTTCTCACACACACACACACACACACACACACACACACACACACACACACACACACACACACACACACACACTCTTTCTGCTCCACACAGAAACGCTGCTCTGTGGGCGATTCTTTTCAAAGGTAAAGTGCAGGTTAATTTGTTTTATTTTTACTTTACAGCAGTGATTCCGTTAGTCTGCACTCATTCAAGTGTCAGAGAGATTTCTAGTTTATTTTTTCTGATAAAACAGTGTTTCCGTTGTGTGTGTGAAGCTAAAATAAGGGGAGAGAAACTCACACGCGCACACCCAACACTCTGCAACTGTGCTGCAGCACAGTGTCCAAGACCATCCAGTGCTTTAAGAGGACAGGTTCTTCTCAGAACAGGCCTGGCCATGGTCGGCTAAAGAAGCTGAGGGCACGTTCTCAGCGTCAGATCCAAAGATTGGCTTTGGAAAACAGATTGATGAGTGCATCCAGCATTACTGCAGAGATTGAAGGAATGGGAGGTTAGCCTGTCAGTGCCCACTGCATCAAATTGCTCTGCATGGTTGTCGTCCTAGAAGGAAGCCTCTTCTAAAGATGATGCACAAAAAAGCTCGCAAACAATTTGCTGCAGACATGCAAACTAAGGACCAGGATTACTGGAACCATGTCCTGTGGTCTGATGAGACCAAGATAAACCTATTTGGTTCAGATGGTGTCAAGCGTGTGTGGCGGCAACCAGGTGAGGCAACCAAGTGTGTCTTGCCTTCCGTCAAACATGGTGGTGGGAGTGTCATGATCTGGGGCTGCATGGTGCTGTTGGCATTGGGGAGCTACAGTTCATTGAGGGAAACATGAATTCTAACATGTACTGTGACATACTGAAGCAGAGCATGATCCCCTCCCTCTGGAAACTGGGCCGCAGAGCAGCGTTCCAGCATGATAATGACCCCAAACACATCGCCAAGATGGCCACTGGCTTGCTAAAGAGGCTGAGGGTAAAGGTGATGGTCTGACCAAGCATGTCTCTAGACCTAAACCCAAGAGAACACCTCTGGGGCATTCTGAAAAGGAAGGTGCAGGAGCACAAGGTGTCAAATGTCCACCACCTCCGTGATGTTGTGATGGAGGAGTGGAAGAGGATTCCAGTGGCAACCTGTGAAGCTCTGGTGAACTCAATGACCAAGAGAATTCAAGCCGTGCTGGAAAATGATGGTGGCCACACAAAATATTGACATTTCACATTTTCACTTAGGGATGTACTCACTTTTGTTTATATATATATATATATATATAAAACACATGTTTGCTTGAAATGTAATAATACAAAATTAGTAGATATTTACTAATTATAATACAAATTGTAATACTACAAAATTAGTAGATATTTACAGGTAATTTATTTAATACAAACAGAAATATTCAGATATTTTAAACTGCAGATTTGGACTGCAGTGTGTGTGTGTGTGTGTGTGTGTAAGAAAGAGAGAGAGAGATGACAGTGTTCTGATTCATCATCATTTCTCTCCCAGGCTATATCAGTGTAGTCTCACAGATGAAGGCTGTAGAGCTCTGTCCTCAGTTCTCAGCTCAAACTCCTCCAGTCTGAGAGAACTGGACCTGAGTTACAATAACCTGCAGGATTCAGGAGTGAAGCTGCTCTCTGCTGGACTGGAGAATCCACACTGTACACTGGAGACACTGAGGTCAGATCATCACTTTCACATTCTGTTTATCTGATTGTCATTATCACGGGCATCACTAGACCCCTTTTACTGGTACTTTTAGTCTCCTGGGATAGGCTCCACGGACAGGATAAACACTATAGAAGATGAATGAATGAATGATAGTTATCAGTGATACTGGTCAATCTATACTAATGTTGGGATGGTTAATAATCAGGTTAAACTGCACAGTAAACTAAAATGTTTCATTTATTTTACTTGCAAATGCATTTTGGGTACAGTAGCTCAATTAGAACATGTTTATGCCCCTTACAGGGTGCATTGTGGGTTTTTTTTTTTTAATTTAATTTATACATTTGACAACTTGGAGAACTTCTAAGGATAAAAATGTACTTGGTTGATAAACCATGTGTTGACAGTCATGCAGCAATGTTGTGAGTGTATTTGTTCACATACTTGTGCTTATCTTGGGCCTCCGAGTGGCGTAATGGTAAAGTGCTCACCTTATCATCTGGAGATCACGAGTTCGATTCCCGGTTGATGCTGTAACTTCTCGCAGCCGGAGGTCTAGAGAGAACTGATTGGTCATGCTCTGCCAGAGGGGAGGGATGAGAGGTACTTAGTGCTCCCACATTAATCACGACTCTACAGCCAATCAGTCTGTGAGCTCGCGAAAGCTCCTGTTATCTGGGACAGCACTAAGGTCTTCAGCCCCCCTGGCTGAATGGTAGTAGTAGCCTTAATGTGGGAGCCCCTTAGTGATGAGGAGGAATTGGAAACTACTAAATTAGGGAGAAAATCAGACAGTTTTGCATGAAGTAAACAAACAAGGTGACACTTATGGAGCTTAGTTTCCATGTTGACTATTTGACCTGCGTATTAGACACTGCAGTAATTAATTAATTTCTGAGGACGTTTACAAGCTATACACCAAACGACTGCAGTATACATGAAACAGCCAAAAGCAAGTATTTATCTGTCATAAATAATCACATAGACAGTTAATTAGGAGTCGGCGGAGCCGCCGGCGGGTCCAAGTGCATTTTTTTTCTGGTAACCATAAAAAGAACTTAAAATGCTCAGTCATTTTTGATTATATATATAAGTGTAGTACATCATTTAAATCTGCAAAGGGTCTACTTTTGTGTATGTATACTCACTATATGAACAAAACATTGTGCTTTTGTAAAATTAAGAAAATAAACAGGTGCGCTTTCAGTCGTCTCAGTCTCCGTGAATATCTTTCTGAAACCCGTCACTAAAATTAACTGAAACTCCGCGATTACTTCACACACCGACATGAGAAATATATCTATTTAAAGCTTAAATGGTCTACGTTTAAACAAAGAAAGTTAAATAAAAAAATATAAATATTCTGATTTTATGTAATTCGTATGAATCCGAGGAGAGGCAGAGTCTTTCCGTCGCACTTCATTATCTGATAAGGACCGGAGGCAGGACACGCCCACAGGACACGCCCACATGCTATTCACAGGGAAAACAGCTGTAGAAGCGCGCTACATACAAGACCACGCCCCCTGCACGCGCGCACACACAAACCAGACACACACACACACAGATTCAGTGAGTTTCCTGCACGTGTGGAAGATGTGACGCGCTGTACAGGTTTCTGAAGCTCTACAGAATGTTCTGGACGGTGGGAGGAGTTTATCTTTTCTTCAGAACAACACTGAAACTCCGACAGAAAACGGGTGTGTTTTAAAGAGTTTTTTGCTCCACCGGAGGAGGAGAATCCAGCAAGCTGTTACCATGGGTGAGTTATTAAGTCTCATATAATCCTTATTCTGATCATATAAATCTCTTATTGTTTTATTTTTACATACATAGTTTATGGTAGCACGTAGAAAACACTCCTATTCGGGCTACCATACTGCCTTATGTAGCTTAGCACAAACCTGCTAGCTCCCGGTGGCTAAGCTAATGCCTTATGTGATGGTTGTCAGTATCAGCTGTGGTGTAAATATTCCAATTTATTTTACCCATTTTTGGATACATTTAGCTTACGGTAGCTATTTGGTTCAGTTTTTGGTTAGCTTATGACACTGCTGTCTATGATGTTATTTAGCACAAACACTTTAGCTCCTGGTGGCTGAAATACTGCCTCATGTAGCTTATTGATATTCAGATATAAGAATAAAAAAACGCTTTTTTATTTGTTGTATGACATTACAAAAGCTTATGTTGTCTTTATGCATGGTGATTATACATGGTGATTGATGATATACAGTATTTTATTTTATTGTGTTGTCATGCTCATATTGTATTTTTCTTTTTTTTTATAAACAGTGAAAATGATCAGCCACTTGTTTGATAGAAATCAAGGGCTCTGGATTCTGGATGGAAGGGATCTGGATTTTGGTCATTTTAAAGTGGATGGACACACAATAAGCACCTTTCTGTATCTGTGACTGTGTACAACCAGCACATGGACTGACCTCGGGTTACAGAAGTGTTGCTCCAGCTAGTAACAGGGTTTGTATGCAGTGTAAAGCAGTGTGTGGTAAAAAGTGGCACAAAGATGTATGACTGTGGTGTAGGAGTGGACTAAACACCCTTTTTTAATTTTTATATTTATGCCATAAATTTAGCTTCTGTGTATAAGATGATCTGTGTCTGTCCGTCTCCATTCAGTCCTGAACATTTTCTTTGCACTATGTAAGTGAGTAGGTTATGTGTAGGGTGTAAGAGTGAGTTATTCTGCCGGTCAGTTACCTATATTCTAAATAAACTACAAACAAAAAATACATGTTTTTTGTCCTGAAATTATTTTCTTTTAGCATTTCCCCAGCAAACAACATCAACAGGGTGAAGCAGGAGCAGGAATCAGAAAAACAGGCACAGGATCAAAACCGAAATGAACATCAGGACAAAATGTTTAATATAGACTGGGACTCACGTACACAGAACATATATTACATACCCAACCGTCTATAAGTGAAAGTACATTTATTTTTTATTTTTTCTCTGTGTGTGTGTAGATTGGAGGCGGCTTAGTGTAGTGGTTAGCACTGTCACCTTGCACCGCCAGGGTCTGGGTTCGAGCCCCGGCCAGGCTCGATTCCCATCTCTGTGTACTCCGGTTTCCTCCCACAGTCCAACGACATGTAGGTTAGGCTAATTGGCATTCCCAAATTGCCCGTCGTGTGTGAATGAATGAGTGAGTGTATGTGTGTGAGTCTGTGCCCTGCGATGGATTGGAACCCTGTACCTTGCCATGTGCTCTAAGTCTCCTGGCATAGGTTCCAGGCCCCCGTGCCCCTGAATACAGGATGTATAAAGTGGTGTAGAAAATGAGTGAGAGAGTGAGTGTGTATGTTGATCTATAATTGTTGATCTTTCTACAGGCTGGAACGCTGCAGTATTACAGGTGAAGGTTGTGCTGCTCTGGATTCAGCTCTGAGGTCGAACCCCTCATCACACCTGAGAGAGCTGTATCTGAACTACAATCATCCAGGAGAATCAGGAGTGAAGCTGCTCTCTGATCTACTGAAGGAACCACACTGTACACTGGAGAAACTAGAGTAAGTCACACTGAGATTTTTGATATACAATAAGGTCATTCTATTCTCTTCCTCATAAATCTGATTTGACAGTTTTAAAAGTTTCTATGCTACGACCTTTGTCTCCTCTTGGATCTTGGTGCTAACTCTCTCACACACTCTCTCATTCTCCTTCTCTCTCTCTCTAACACCTCCTGGTTCGTCTCCCGAAAAACATCTGTACAACTTCCACTATTTGTTCCTCAGGATTTCACCAGGACGTGTTAAAATGGTTCATGTCTTTTTTGGGATCAGATATACATGACACCAGGCGTTTGGCTAAATATATAAGTACTCTGTTTTTTACTATTAATAAATAGAGAGTTCTTTCTGACAACGTGTTTGGTTATGTGACTGGGTCTCTCCTTGCGTAAGTAATATTATCGAACCACAGTGGACAGACCAGGCAACTTCTTTTGAAATTTTACACAAACATACAAAGTTGCAGTCAGAAGTTCACATCATGACCACGAACACTGTGGCAAAATTGGCCCTTTTTATGATTTCTTTGAGCCGGTCCAAAATAAACTAAATCTTGTAATAATAATTTGTCAGATTTCTTTAAGCTGTATGTTGTGTGTATGTGTGAGAGCGAGAGAGAGATGTCAGTGGTCTGATGTATCATCATTTCTTTCCCAGGCTGTGTCGGTGTGATCTCACAGATGAAAGCTGTAGAATTCTGTCCTCAGTTCTCAGCTCAAACTCCTCCAGTCTGAGAGAACTGGACCTGAGTTACAATAAACTGCAGGATTCAGGAGTGAAGCTGCTCTCTGCTGGACTGGAGAATCCACACTGTACACTGGAGACACTGAGGTCAGATCAGCACTTTCACATTCTGTTTATCTGATTGTCATTATCACGGTTGTCACTAGACCCCTTTTACTGCAGCACATACCCCAGTATTTATCTGCCGTACCCCAGTAAAATCTCATACTCGAGGTTTAACAAACTTCTCTCCTGCAATTATTTCATTTAGACTGATGACGGACAAGAACTGATTTAATTAATTCTAGTTAATCTGACTTACTTGCATTATAGATTGTAAAGCTGACACAGCGGGGCGAGCCAGACAGAGACATGAGAAGACACAGATCGGTGGAAAGAAGTGCTCTTTGATTATTTTATGTATTGAGTGTGAAGTGTGTGGACAGGAAAAGGTGTTGGCTGTAGGTCCGCCGTCACAAGAGTTTATTGCTGAAGGATATGAACCAACTCGGTTTGGACTTGATGTTGGACATGATGGACACGCTCACACTGCTGGGGAACATTTTACTATGGAAAGAGATTTGTGCCAAAAAGGATTATAACCATCATATTGAGTTGATATAAGAAACCAGCGGTCGTGTCCACATATCCAATGCCTCTTCTTTTTTTTTTTTTTTTTTTGGATTTTTCCCCGATTTTCTCCCTAATTTAGTCGTGTCCAATTCCTCCCCGTCACTAGGGGGCTCCCACATTAAGGCTACTACTACCACTCAGCCGGGAGGGCCGAAGACTATCACGTGTTTCCTCCGAACCACGTGACGCCAGCCGACCGCATCTTTTCGAACTGCTCGCTCGCGCACCGTTGGGGGCGGCGTAACACACTCGGAGGACAGCGCTATCCGCTCCCTCCGTTGCGCGAGCTCACAGACGCCCCTGACTGGCTGTAGAGCCGTGATTAATGTGGGAGCACTAAGTACCTCTCATCCCTCCCCTCTGAGAGAGCTCGGCCAATCAGCTCTCTCTAGACCTCCGGCTGCGAGAGGTTACAGCATCACCCGGGATTCGAACTAGCGATCTCCGGATGATAGGGCGAGCGCTATCCAATGCCTCTTCAAGAGAAGTCCCATTTGTCAGGAAACAAACTGGAAGCAAGGGCAGTTAGAGAGGATTTATTTAACGTACAAACAATGGATCTAAGTTCTCAAATAAAAAACAAGTAAAGTTCAGGTGATTTGCAAACATCAACAGGGTGAGACAGCAACAGGAATCTGAAAAACAAGTCAAAACCATAACGACCATCAGGATGCAAATGTTTAATATAGACTGAGACTAACACACATAGAACATATACTACTCCAGCAGCGTGTGTGTGTGTTGATCTATAATTTGTTGATCTCTCTGCAGGCTGATACACTGCAGTATTACAGGTGAAGGTTGTGCTGCTCTGGTTTCAGCTCTGAGGTCGAACCCCTCATCACACCTGAGAGAGCTGAATCTGAACTACAATCATCCAGGAGAATCAGGAGTGAAGCTGCTCTCTGATCTACTGAAGGATCCACACTGTACACTGGAGAAACTAGAGTGAGTTAGTTAATCAATTTATTTATAAACTCAATCCCTATTCCATTTTATACAACTCGAGTCTCTCTCTCTCACTCACACACACACACACACACACACACACACACAGTATCAGTAACAGTGATTTGGGGGTTTACTATCTCTTTATACACTTCAGAGGAGATTCTGTATCTTAATGAGTTGTGCAGTAATAAAGAGAGAGTAAACTTTTGGGGGGGTTATTATTTTTGGGTGAAACACACTGTGGCCTGATAGTCACAGTGTGTTTCACCCAAAAATAATAACCCCCCCCCCCCCCCCCCCAATTTTTCCCAGATTTTTTTTTTAATGATATTTATGTTTTTGTAATTTGTGCACTTGAATCTGTTATTCTGTGTGTTGTGTGACACTGATGTTTCTTGTAAGGAATCTGATGACTGATTCTGATTAAATTGGATCATCTTGCCCTTTTCTCTTTCTTTACAGATTGAGAACGTCTCACACTCAGAGGATGGTGAGGATAAACTCTTACAGTGCAAAGCTTTTGAAGAACAGCTGTGAGAGCTGAAACTGATGTCTTTCTATTCTCATTCAGTGATAATCAGATGGTCTACAACATGTCAGGACTTCTCTACTTCTCTAGCTGTTTGTAAAAATGCACCAGCTGAGAGAAATCAACGTTAATTACCTGAACCAGTAATATTTATATAATCTTGAGCAGATATATAATTTATATAAATATATGATTTATATAATCTCACCACAAGGTGCAGTTCTCTTACTGGTGTACTCAATAAAGTATTCACACATTTCATAATTTCTTTCATGAACACTTGTTCATATGCAGTATACGTAAAGTAACGTGTTGAAATGTCTATAAATAATAAACATCTGCAGTGAGATGGTGATTCTGGCCCTGTTGCTTCTAATCCCTCTGGCCACTGAAAGTAAAGTTTATTCAGCATTCTACAGGATATATGTAATTTCAGTGGCACTTACTTATAGGGTCGAGTTGCCAGATCGATGCCCAATTGTCATTCACACACTGGGAATGCCAATTAGCCTATCCTGCATGTCTTTGGACTGTGGGAGGAAACTGGAGTACCCGGAAGAACCCACCAAGCACGGGACGAACATGCAAATTCCATGCACACAGACCCCAAAGTGGGACTCAAACCCGGACCCTGGAGGTGCAAGGTACAATAAACACCAAACAAAATGATTACATTTTAACAGAAACCAAACCTGGATAAAAAGAAATGCTAAATGCTAAAAAGAAAGTACACATTCCAATAAAAAACTAAATATTTGTCACCCAAATGAATTATCTAAATATAACACATCTCATCTGTATCAGTGCCTTCCAGCTTCTGCCAGGAGTTCACTCTTACACCACATGTGTGTTTAACGTTACCATAATTAATGCCCCTCTGCTACAACAGTAACCAGGAACTATCTTACAAAAATAGATGTATCACATTAACCTTTAATTTAAATAATCAATATACAAAATAAAATCTCTTTTATTAGCTCTTAGCACTTTTATTGATAAATGTGATCATCTTCTTTGTGTTTCGGCTGGTCCCTTTCAGGGGTCGCCACAGTAAATCATCTGCCTCCATCCAACCCTATCCTCCACAGCCTCTTCTCTCACACCAACTAACGAAATGTCCTCTCTCACTGCATCCATAAATCTTCTCTTTGGTTTTCCTCTAGACCTCCTGCCTAGCACTTCCAACCTCAGCATACTTCTACCAATATGCTCACAATCTCTTTTATGAACATGTCCAAACCACCTTAATCTGGCCTCTCTGACTTTATCACCAAAACATCTCACATGGGTTGCCCCTGAGACAAATTCTTTATTCTATCCATCCTTGTCACTCCCAAAGAGAACCTCAACATTTTCCTCTCTGCTACCACCAGCTCTGCCTCCTGTCTTTTCTTCAGTGCCACTGTCTCTAAGCTCTAGAGCATCGCTGGTCTCACCACTGTCTTGTACACCTTTCCTTTCATTCTCGCTGATACCCTTTTTTCACATAACACAGCTGACACTTTTCTCCACCCATTCCAACCTTTCCGTACTTTACCTCCTTGCCACAATCTCCGTTGATCTGGATCATTGACCCTAAGTATTTAAAGTATTGCACCTTATTTAAGTCCGCTCCCTGTAGCCTCATCATTCCACTTGGGTTCCTCTCATTTACACACACATGTATTCTGTCTTACTATGACTAACCTTCATTCGTCTGCTTTCCAGAGCGTACCTCCACCTCTCTAGATTTTCCTCCACCTGTCCCCTGCTCTCGCTGCAAAGCACAATGTCATCTGCAAACATCATCATCCATGGAGACTCCTGTCTAACCTCATCTGTCATCTGTCAAGAAGGGGCTCAGAGCCGATCCTTGATGCAGACCCACCTCCACCTTGAACTCTTCTGTTACCCCTACAGCACATCTCACCACTGTCTTACAGCTCTCATACATGACTTGCACCACTCTAACATACTTTTCTGCCACTCCAGACTTCCTCATACAATACCACAACTCCTCTCTCGGCACCCTGTCATAAGCTTTATCTAAATCTACAAAGACACAATGCAACTTCCTATTACCTTCTCTGTACTTCTCCAACAGCATCGTCAGAGCAGATACTGCATCTGTTGTACTCTTTCTAGGATGAAACCATATTGCTAATCACAAATGCTCACCTCTGCCTTTAACCTAGCTTCCACTACTCTTTCCTGAAGCTCATCAGCTTTATTCCTTTGTAGTTACCACAGCTCTGCACATCCCACTTGTTCTTAAAGATAGGCACCAAAACATTTCTCCATTCCTCTGGGATCCTGTCACTCTCCAAAATCTTGTTAAACAGGCTAGTCAGAAACTCTGCTGCAACCTCTCCTAAGCAATTCCATACCTCCACAGGCATGTCATCGGGACCAACTGCCTTTCCATTCTTCATCCTTTTTAATGCCCTCCTCATCTCATTCTTACTGATTTTTGCTACTTCCTGCTAAACAATCGTTCTCTTTCATTTTCCTTATTCATCAACTCTTTTAAGTACTCCTTCTATCTTTCCATCACTCTCCAGGCACCTGTCAGTACATTTCCATCCCAGACCACCCAGAATCTGTCTCAACTCCTCCTTAAAAATACACAACATTCTTCTTTTTCCAACTTCCACCACTTTGTCCTCTGCTCTGCCTTTATCCTCTTCACCTTCCTCACTACCAGGTTCTGCACACAACCATCCTTTGTTGTCTGGCTACACTCTCCCCTACCAACACTTTGCAGTCAATGATCTCTTTCAGATTACAACGTCAACACAAGATGTAGTCCACTTGAGTGCTTCTGTCCCCACTCGTATATGTCACCCTATGTTCTTCCCTATTCTGAAAGAAAGTATTCACTACTGCCATTGCCATCCTCTTTGCAAAGTCCACCACTATCTGTCCTTCTGTGTTCCTGTCTTGAACGCCAATCCTGCCCATTGCATTCTCATCACCTGGTCCCTTCCCCAACATGTCAATTAAAATCTGCACCAATCACCACTCTCCCACCTCTAGGGATGCTTTGCATTAATTCCCCTTCTCTTCTAACTCACATCCTACCTGTGGGGCATAACACATCAATTTCCAGCTTCAGACTCATCAATCTGATAATCTTTTCACCTCCAGAACATGCCTTACAAACTTCTCTTTCAGGATAACTCTTTTTCTTTTCCTTCATTTCTTTTCCTATCCAAACCATGGTAAAACACATTCAACCCTGCTCCTAAGCGTCTAGACTTGCTACCTTTCCACCTGGTTACCTGGGCACACAATATATCCACCTTCCTTCTCTGCATCATGTCAACCAACTCCCCTGCCTTCCCTGTCATAGTGCCAATATTTTAAGTGCCTACTGTCACTCCTAAACTCTTATACTTTTATCTCTCTCTGCCTACAAACATGCCTTTTTGTTGTCCTTCAGCCAACAGTAGCCCAATTTCTACCAGCCCCCTGTGGCTCAACAGCACCGGTGGCGGTCGTTGTTAACCTGGGTCACAACCAATTGGTATGGAAGTCCTGTCAATGATTCGCATGATTGATTTGGCAAATGTTTTATGTCGGATGCCCTTCCTGCATATAACCCTCTGCATTTATCCAGACTTGGAACTGGCATAAGAAGACATTGGATTGTGCCCCTTGGTGGCTGCATTATTGATAAATGTGATCTAACAGAGGTAAATTGTATTTAAAAACACAATAATGTGTTGGGTCCTCTAAGTCAGAAAATTAGAGGAACTCAGGGACACAGGACTCATGATGTGTGTTCCAATTGGCCTAAACAAGTGCACTACACAGAGTGTTCAGCCATGTGACTTCACTTTACTTGATTCCAAACTACAGGGACTGGAAATGTTCAGTTCAAAGGGAACTGCGAATGGTGTAGGGAACAACTGAACAATAGATGACCCATCAGTCAGTCTTGCTGGAGCATGAAAAATAAAATTAAGCTCGAAAAAGTATTTGTGTGTTTATTATGATTATTATATAATAATAGGTCATTAATAAAATAATTTATTTACAAGTTATACACATTTCAATAGTATATTTTGTATAATTGTATCAGTTTTTGTTTAAAAAAATATTCAATATTTAATGTCCGTAGTGTGAAATTCCCACAGCAGCAGCGACAGGTATCCAAGGCATCCATTTTACCATGGTAATGATGGTGGACTTAACACCCTAAGTCAGCAGGGTGTTCCAAATGGGGGAATTTTGTCGGGGGAAATTCCCTTAACTGACATTCCATGTACAGGAAGCAGAGAGTAGGGAGCACCCTGTGGAGTACACTTCGGAATGGAACACAGCCTCACTCCTCTGTGGACTAAACCGTTTCCTGTTTAACTGAAAGTGAAAGTAATTTTATAAAGACGGGCAGCAGCACGTATACAGGAGAGAAACACAGTGAGTATCTAAATCTAAAGCAAAACCTCATTAATCAGCTATTAGTAAGTGGAATTGTGATAAATAAGACGATAATAAATGTTTCTTAGCTGTTTGTTCCTTCTGTAAGGAGAGCTATTTCAGACTGTCTACATGTTTATCAAATGAAGCTCCAGTGTGAACCCTTACAATTCTAACTGGTGTAAAACTATGACTGAGCTGTAACACCGTCACTAAAGCACATCATGGCTTACAGGAGGTGTGCGTGTGTGTGTGTGCACGTGTATACATGGTTTGTGTGTGTACATGATGTGTGTAAGCATAATGACGCATGTAGCCATATCACTTTACTAATCAGAGAATAATTAACTGTTCAGTTCAGTGGTGATGCTGTAAAGCTCATATAAAATGTACAGAAAGTAAAGTGGAAATATATAAATTATGTTCCTATTAAAATATTGGTATTTTCTTATTGGAATAATTAAGCAGTGTTTACTAGTGGTGTTTATAAATTATTGTACATGTACAGTACAGTCAACTGCAGATAGTGTAACTGAATTCAAAAATTCACAGTTGCGCACATTTTTATTTTAGATTGTTGTTAAATATATTTAATTGTTTAAATAATGTATTATGAGCCACAATTATATATTAAATATGTTGTATTATTTATATAGTCATAGTTATATAATGAAACAAAAATATGAAACACTTGCATACACAGTGTTGTATATGAAACAGTCACACATACGTACTTCTAATTGCTCAAACAAATATACACTATATTGACAAAAGTATTCAGTGTAAACAAAAGTAAATGGAAACAACTTTGCCGTTTCATTCTCCCTGATTGCTAGTAGCAAGATTTTAAACAGCCTGCTATTGGACAGTTTAGAAGACGGAGTTTTCACTGTTCAGTCACAAGGTAATGTATTCAGAACTGTCAGAACATCAAGTGATGTCTGAACACTTGATGCTCTGTTAGTAGTATACATGTATGTCTGACATGTACGTCTGTTTTATATACTGTTTGCAAATGTTTTATATTTGTGTGCATGAGTGAAGTTTGAATTAAGCCCTATACGGACGCCCCATAGATTATTGTTAAATCTATTTAATTGTTTAAATTACCTATTATAAGCCACAGTTGTGTATTAAATATGTTGTCTTATTTATATAAAACTATAGTCATAATTATATAATAAGTATAGACTGCCTGTCCAAAATAAAAGCAAAAACTAAAATCACACTATTACAGCACACCATTAGGTGTCTCTGTTTGGATAGTTACTGCACTGATTAATATGTTTCGACTGCAACAGGTTATTTAACCCCAACTGATGCAGATGATTCTTATATCTTGAACAATCATGCAATCATGTCAGAAGACAGATCCTGTAGTCATGGCAAAGATGTTACTCCGTTTAATAATGGTTACATTACTGGCCTGCTTCAAGTAAACAAAAACAGCTAAGGAGATATAAAGTTAAATTAAGTGGAACTGGGTTAAGAACCAAACACAATATTAAAACCAAAGCTAAACTATTAACTTTTAAACAGGAAATGTGGTTAGGATAAAAAACAATAAAAAATGAGCATGATCAGAAATCACTTAAAGGCTTGGTAAAGTAACAAAACAAAATGGAGAATGGACTAAATGGTTTTGTTCTTTCCTGATGGCATGGCCATATTCCAGAACTCAGATTGTAAAAGAGTGGCATAAGTAATTATTCTCACACATGAATTGGAAACTGCGGAGTCCTGACTTAACCCCTAGATAGTGTTTGGGATGCTCTGGAGATGACTTTATGGAGCATTTTGACTCTTCCATCACCAATTCAAAGTCTCAGCCAACATAAATGCAATAAATGTGATGTTGCAAATCTTCTTAAAACAATGCCCTTGGCAATGTGTACTGTAATCAAAGCAAAATGTTATCCAAGAAAATATTACAGTGTGCAATTTTTTTTTAATTTATTTATTTTTATTCTTTTTACCAGACTGATTATGTCTCAGTTGTCTATTAGAATGACTATTTAGCATTAAGCTTTTTGTAGGAACCAGGATTCTGTGAAGAGGTTTAAAAATTGTAAAAACACTTTCAGCTGGTGACTGTCATGGTTGCTCAAGGATGCGGACGCAGATGCAGGGTTACTCAGAGTGTTTATTCTTTTTCTTTACTTTCACACAAGCTTTAACACAACATTAAAACAAAAAGAAAAACTAACAGAGGACGAGAAGCTCCTGGCTGGAGCCGCGGGCGAGCATGCTGATTCACTAAATCCTGGAATTACAAAAGCCTTTCCGGCGGGAACAGAAAACACAAAGGAGTGAGAGAGTCTTAATCTTGAACTTGACCTTTGCTTGAAATTGTCGAGAACAAAAGGACGAGTGCCCCGCTCTACAGCCACTCCTCAGTCCTGGGTGAGAGACAACGAAGCCTTGACGGCACGAGCACACATAACATAATTGAAAACAACAGTGAACAGACAAAGGGCTACAGACCGGCTCATATAAATAGAGAGTAATCCGGTGAGCCAGATCTTATCCCCTGGGACTGAGGTGGCACAGGTGTGACAGTGAGACCAGCACTGAGTTCATTTAGTTGTATTGTACCTGCTATTACAAAAAGTTAGACCCTTTGAACACCATGTCCAGAGTTTTGACTGAACCTGAATCCCTCTTTTTTTGTTTAAAATTGATTTTTTAAAACATTTCTGTGCTTTTTAAATGTTATAAATATTTATTCATGTTGTTTATTTATTTATTTATTTATTTATTTAATCAATCTTAGAAAGTAATAACTTCTAAATTATATCTGACTAAACCATTATTTTCATTTTCTCAAAGTATGTGTGTGTGTGTGTGTGTAGGTATAATCTATAGAAAGATACTTTAACACCAACATGAGTGTTTCTCGGTAACAGGACAAAAAGAAAGGCGAGAGGTAAGTGAAGGGTGTGACTCTGGTGTGTATCTGTGAAAAGTGACAAGTGAACAGTTCACGTTAGCAGCTTTGTCTCAAAATGTACAAAACCATCTGATGATTTGTGATATTAAACTACTGGGCAACATCTAATCCCAAGTCATTCCTGTAGTTGGATGAGTGTTAAAGAATCGAATCAATGTTAATAGGGAATATTATAAGATTTTTAACTACAGTTTAATTATCCAGTTTTGCTGCAGAACAGTAATAATGATGCAGTGGTTGTGTGTGTTTAGTCTGATTCAGGGTAAGAGATCAGACTCACCCGAACCCAGCTGTGTGTCCATGAAAAATGACGCATCACATAATCAAACCCAAATATCCTCTCAGATATCTGTGTATTCACTGGTGCGTGTTTCTAGTTCTGAATATGATTTATAGTCCTTGGTAAATTTTTAAAAGGTGTTTTGTTTGTTCATAGACCACAGAAGAATAAAACAAAACTCACTGAGAAGAGTCATTTGGAGGCCATATTCAAGGTGTGTGTGTGTGTGTGTGAGTAATATTATGTTACCTGTCAGCTGCCTGAGATGCGAGTAATTATTACATCTATTTCACTCTCACTGTAATGTGACAGAACACTAAGAGAGATCACTAATGTATTTTAATTGGATTCAAACACGCAGAAATGCTCACTGACTCACCTGCATGGTTTTGTTTGTTTATTTACGCCCTAATCTGGAGCTGGACATCTACTGTACAGGATTAGAATAAAATATAGCATTTTAAAATTCCAGTGCTTAATCAGGCAACAAAGACATTTTACATTCAGTAATAAACACACACTCTTATGGCATTATAATATTTTTGTATTTTTTTCTTTCTGTTTCTAATCAGAAACAAAGTCATCAGTCTGTTAAAGAACGAGCTGAAGAGATTTAAGAAGCTCCTGAGTCCAGATTACCCAGCATGCTCTGAGAGGGAGGTGGAGGATGAGGAGGATCAGAACAGTGTCAGATTGTCAGCGCTGAAGATCACACTGCACGTCCTGAAGAACATGAACCACACAGATCTCGCTAACACACTGCAGAACAGTAAGAGCTCATGGGCTTATAACATCACTTTAACTTTAGAGGAAGGAAACTGCTGTAAATTCATTCAACACGTCTCATCATAATGATGTGCTTTTATCAGCAGAATATAATAATAGATCATTACTAGAGTTTACATTTTATCCTTCTGTTTATCAGAACTCGTCTCTGTGTACCGGCGAAATCTCAAATCCCAACTGAGTGAGAAATGTAAAAGAATTAATGAAGGAATCTCACAGCATGGAAGCTCAGCACTTCTGAATCAGATCTACACAGAGCTCTACATCACAGAGGGTTGGAGTGGAGACGTCAATAATGAACATGAGGTGAGACAGATTGAGACAGCGTCCAGGAGACCAGCAACACAGGAGACACCCATCAAATGTAATGATCTCTTTAAAGACAAGTCCATCAGAAGTGTCCTGACTAAAGGAGTTGCTGGAATTGGAAAAACAGTCTCTGTGCAGAAGTTCATTCTGGACTGGGCAGAAGGAAAAGCAAATCAGGATGTCACCTTCATGTTTCCACTTCCCTTTAGAGAGCTGAATCTGATGAAGGAGAAAAATCTCAGTCTGATGGATCTTCTTCATCACTTTTTCCCAGGAATAAAAGAATTACAATTAATAGACTGTGAGATCAACAAAGTTCTGTTCATCTTTGATGGTCTAGATGAGTGTCGACTTCCTCTAAATTTCCAGAAGAATGAGACAGTGTGTGATGTGACAGAGTCAGCCTCAGTGGATATGGTGCTGACAAATCTCATCAAGGGGAACCTGCTTCCCTCTGCTCTCCTCTGGATCACCTCTCGACCAGGAGCAGCCAATCAGATACCTCCTGACTGTGTAGACCAGGTAACAGAGGTACGAGGGTTCAGTGATCCTCAGAAAGAGGAGTACTTCAGGAAGAGGATCAGTGATCAGAGCCTGGCCAATAAAATCATCTCACATATGAAGTCTTCAAGAAGCCTCTACATCATGTGCCACATCCCAGTCTTCTGCTGGATCTCAGCCACTGTTCTAGAGAGAATGCTGGGTGAAGCGGAGAGTGGAGAGATCCCCAAGACTCTGACTCAAATGTTCACACACTTCCTGATCTTTCAGATCAAACACAAGGACCAAAAGTACCATCAGAAATGTGACCCTGATCCTCAGCAGACCAGAGAGAGTATCCTGGCACTGGGAAAACTGGCTTTCCAACAGCTGGAGAAAGGAAACCTGATCTTCTATGAGGAAGACCTGAGAGAGTGTGGCATTGATGTCAGAGAAGTGTCAGTGTACTCAGGATTTTGTACCCAAACCTTAAGAGAGGAGTTTGGGCTTCACCTGGGGAAGGTGTTCAGCTTTGTACATCTGAGTGTTCAAGAGTTTCTGGCCGCTTTATACACATTTCTCTCCTTCATCAGCAAGAATATCGCAAAACAACAAACCACTGATCTGTCTGGTCTTTTCACCAAATCAAACATGTCTGATTTCCTGAAGGGTGCAGTGGACAAGGCCTTACAGAGTGAGAATGGACACCTGGATCTTTTCCTTTGCTTTCTTCTGGGTCTCTCACTAAAGTCCAATCAGACTCTTTTACTAGACCTACTGCCCCAGACAGGAAGCAGCTCTCACAGCAAACAGGAAACAGTCGAGTACATCAAGAAAAAGATCAGGGAGAATCCATCTCCAGAGAAATCAATCAATCTGTTCCACTGTCTGAATGAACTGAATGATCATTCTCTAGTGCAGGAAATACAGCGTTACCTGACCAGTGAATATTACATGTGTCTCAGAGGAGTCAGACTCTCTCCTGCTCAGTGGTCAGCTCTGGTGTATCTGTTGCTGAACTCAGAAGAGAATCTGGATGAGTTTGATTTGAGTAAATATGACAGATCAGAGGAATGTGTTGTGAGGCTGCTGCCAGTGGTCAAAGCATCCAAAAAAGCTGTGTGAGTCATTTTATAATCATTTATAAATATATGACTTTTGAAAATGATCTATTTCATATGATTAAAATGGGCTATTTTAAAATTGTATTTACTAACCACATAAACTTTATTTATTTATTTATTACTATAACATGGAGTGATAACTGAGTTTATTAAATAGAAAGCATTGTTTATTAAATATCTTTTTTTTTTGGTTTGAGTATTTTTTTCTGTTTACTTTTTAATATTTAAATTACTAAATTTAGTTAAATATAAAGTTATTTAAACTTGTAAGTTATTCCACACTTATTGACATATTCATTTAATTTCTCACCTGTGTTCTATCAGCAATCATCTCTCTTCCATATTCAAGCCATGCTCTAACAACACCTTCTTGCCAGGTTATTGTGTACCTTTCAATCATTATTATTATTGTGTGCTATTTCGTCATTATTCTGTGTTCTTACCTTCAAGATTTCGACCCTGCTTTGTTATACAGACCTTGCTATATATTGCTTTATACGTCAATAGTACTATTTTAAAATCAATGCGAAATTTCACAGGGAGCCAATGAAGTGTGTATCTTCTGGTTCTAGTGAGGACTCTCGCTACTGCATTCTGGACTAACTGAAGCTTGTTTATGCACCTAGCTACACTTTTTATGTTGCTATAGAGAACTTTAAATAAATTAAATTTGTGTCTGTGTATTTGTACGATAGTTAAACTATCATTGTAAATAACTGCGACTCCTCCTCCTCTACCAGTTAGCCGAGACTGGTGTATGTAGCTGTATGCAGGAGGACTAGCTTCATTAAGAGCTACATACTCATTCTCTTTAATCCGGGTTTCTGTTAAACATAATATATCAAACTCCTGATTAACAATTAAAAAAACTCTTCATTAACAATAACTGCTTTAGATGTGAGAGATCTAATATTTAACAGTCCTAGTTTCAAATCAGAGGTGCTGGCTGTGTATTCAGTGTGTTTTAAATTTTTGGTCTCTATATTAATTGAATTACTAAAACAGACTTTCATACTTTCATTTCATTTCTGAGTCTTTCAACATTTTTGTTTAGCTCAGGGAACAGACACAGTCTCAATATAGTGAACCCTGAGTGACGACTCTGTGCACCATATGTTATTGACCTCTGGAATTGTTTAATGACGAATTTGGATCACAGAATTTCTCTCTTATCTGCCCGGCTCTGAACCCTGCTTGCTTTACAGCCACAAATAATCTGCACAAAGCAGCCTCTAACTCTGTGGGAGTTCCTTCTGCCTATAGCGGCTTTTATTGTGGAACTTATTCCTCTCTTATTGGCTCTTGGGAGTTCCACATTTCAGCAATGCTCTCTCTACACACACTACCTTCTAACGTGGAGCAGCAGCCGTGACAGTATCAAGCACATTAATAAGGCTACCACGCAATCTGCTAAACTTGTTTTAAACCTTTCCTCAACTAGATATCAGCACAATAGGGAGCTTCTTCCAACCCTTCACCTGCACTTCACCTGCAATCCATCATGACCTCTCAGGCTTCGAACAGTATAATCTGGTCACAAATGGATCCAGTAGAGGTGGCTTGCTTGAGGTGGGTACTAGACAGCTAGGAAGCCCTCCCAGTCACCCACCTACAGGAAATCAAACAGATCACCAATATGCTGCAAACCATAACAGGAGCCCTGATGTCACTTACCTCCCAGCCACCTGGCACCCACTCCTCAGACGTCTATTCCAGTACATGCCATTGGACATGAACCACGCCTGAAACTGCGTTCTCGAACTGCTGGCTGTATCATTTCCCACTGACCTATCCAAGGTCACTTGTATCATCACTCTCCCCTCAGGAAAGGCAAGGGATTTGGGAACAGTATTATTGGATGCCCAGGTCCCTTGTTGCTTCATGTGTATTTACCGATGAAATAAGGAGAGTTTTTGACCTTTCATTCACAGGACATTAGGCATCAGGCCAAATACTTCAGCTACATCAGGGACTCTGCTTCGCCTCGTTTATGCCATTCTGTGGCTGAGATGAAAAAGCTCTCTTTTATTGCTTTCTCAAAGGACTCTCAGATACAATCAAGGATGAGCTTATGGCCCGAAAGCTTCCTTCCAACCTGCAGGGCCTCATTGACTTAGTGGCCCGCATCGGCGCCTGTAAACAGTCCTGATAAGAGGAGCGCCAGCCCTGTTATAAACCATACACCCTGACTCTCACTTTGGTCACTTCTGAGTCACCTCCTGACCCCATGCAGATAGGCTGTACACATATTTCCCCAAGTGAGTGTCAGCATCGGAGAGATGATGGCGCCTGCTTTTACTGTGGTCAGATAGGCCTTATTGTGCACTCCTGCCCACTTAAAGGTCAGGCCCCCCAGTAGTTCTGGGGTACATGGGGGGGCCCGCATTTACTTTCCCCCCCAGACCAGATATCCTGTTTGACCATAACCTTGACCCATGACAACCAGTCCTATGTTATTCACACCTTACTGGACTCCGGGGCTAACCAAAACCCGATCTCCTTCTCCACTCCCTCTCAGTTCAACATTCCCCTTCACACTCCTGTGTTGACCATTTATTGTTCAGAGTCTTGACGGCAGCAGACTCGGCCTTATTAGTCATCGCACCGACCACCATTACCCTGCAATTCTCAGGCAACCATATCTACAGTCGCGGCCAAAAGTTTTGAGAATGACACAAATATTCGTTTTCACAAAGTTTGCTGCTAAACTGCTTTTAGATCTTTGTTTCAGTTGTTTCTGTGATGTACTGAAATATAATTACAAGCACCTCATACGTGTCAAAGGCTTTTATCGACAATTACATGACATTTATGCAAAGAGTCAGTATTTGCAGTGTTGGCCCTTCTTTTTCAGGACCTCGGCAATTCGATTGGGCTGCTCTCAATCAACTTTTGGGCCAAATCCTGACTGATAGCAACCCATTCTTTCATAATCACTTCTTGGAGTTTGTCAGAATTAGTGGGTTTTTGTTTGTCCACCCGCCTCTTGAGGATTGACCACAAGTTCTCAATGGGATTAAGATCTGGGGAGTTTCCAGGCCATGGACCCAAAATTTCAAAGTTTTGGACCCCGAGCCACTTAGTTATCACTTTTGCCTTATGGCACGGTGCTCCATCGTGCGGGAAAATGCATTGTTCTTCACCAAACTGTTGTTGGATTGTTGGAAGAAGTTGCTGTTTGAGGGTGTTTTGGAACCATTCTTTATTCATGGCTGTGTTTTTGGGCAAAATTGTGAGTGAGCCCACTCCCTTGGATGAGAAGCAACCCCACACATGAATGGTCTTAGGATGCTTTACTGTTGGCATGACACAGGACTAATGGTAGCGCTCACCTTTTCTTCTCCAGACAAGCCTTTGTCCAGATGCCCCAAACAATCGGAAAGAGGCTTCATCCGAGAATATGACTTTGCCCCAGTCCTCAGCAGTCCATTCGCCATACTTTTTGCAGAAGATCAATCTGTCGCTGATGTTTTTTTTGGAGAGAAGTGGCTTCTTTGCTGCCCTTGACACCAGGCCATCTTCCAAAAGTCTTTGCCTCACTGTGCATGCAGATGCGCTCACACCTGCCTGCTGCCATTCCTGAGCAAGCTCTGCACTGGTGGCACTCCGATCCCGCAGCTGAATCCTCTTTAGGAGATCCTGGTGCTTGCTGGACTTTCTTGGAAGCCCTGAAGCCTTCTTAACAAGAATTGAACCTCTTTCCTTGAAGTTCTTGGTGATCCTATAAATTGTTGATTTAAGTACAATCTTAGTAGCCACAATATCCTTGCCTGTGAAGCCATTTTTATGCAATGCAATGATGGCTGCACGCGTTTCTTTGCAGGTCACCATGGTTAACAATGAAAGAACAAGGATTTCAAACATCACCCTCCTTTTAACATGTCAAGTCTGCCATTCTAACCCAATCAGCCTGACATAATGATCTCCAGCCTTGTGCTCGTCAACATTCTCACCTGAGTTAACAAGACGATTACTGAAATGATCTCAGCAGGTCCTTTAATGACAGCAATGAAATGCAATGGTAAGTTAATTTTCATGGTAAAGAAGGACTATGCAATTCATCTGTTCACTCTTCATAACATTCTGGGGTATATGCAAATTGCTATTATAAAAACTTAAACAGCAACTTTTCCAATTTCCAATATTTATGTAATTCTCAAAACTTTTGGCCATGACTGTGGACCATCATTTTTCTCAATGTCCAAAATACTCATGCAACCATCATCCTGAGCCTCAAATGGCCCCAAAATTAATTGGCTGAAAAGAAGCATCCTTGATTAGAACCCCACCTTTCTTTCTTCATGCCTACACTCTGCTACCATGAGTTGGACCATGCTTACATGTAAGAGAAGATCTGGGCCCACAGCACCAGATTGGCATGCCACCCGGGGGTGACATGCACCCTCTCATTTCTACACCAACGTTTCTGGTTGCCAACCATAAAGGAAGATGTCAAGCACTTTGTGGACTCTTGTGACACCTGCTCAAGGAACAAGTCAAATAGCCGCCCTCCTGAGAGCCTCCTAATTCTTCCTTGGGTTGAGTACACCCACAACTCGCTCCTCAACACTTCCACAGGAATGTCCCAGTTTCATTGCTGCATGGACTATACACTGCCATTATTTCCCACCCAGGAGGGGAAGGCTGAGGTTACCTTCTGCCCAAGCCTTCAGCCGTCCCTGCAGAAGGACTTAGTAGAAGGCTTGCTCATAGTTACAACGTCAGCACCTTCAAGGCCAACCTCCACCATTTACCAGCCAAAGGGTCATGCTATATAGACGCAACCTACCACTCAAGACCACCTCAAAGAAGCTTTCGCCAAGGTTTATTGGCCTATTTATGATCACTTGCGTCATTAACCCATGTTCCGTCTTGTGGGCTCTACTCCCATCCATGCGCCAAGTTAACCCCACATTTCAGCTCTCTCAGATTCACCAACTGGTCTCCTGTGTATGAATCAAAATGATATGATAGTTTCTGATGAGCTAGCCGAGAGTGATGGTGGAAAGGAAAAATTACCTGAAATGGTAATAGGAATAAACCTTGAGAGGAACCAGACTCAACAGGGAACTGATCCTCATTTGGGTGATAACGGATAGCAGGGATTGATTTGCAGTCATACTTTGCATTAGGTAGCTCAAAGTTCAATATAACATTATTATTGTGTGCTATTAAATCTTTATTCTATGTCCTTGCCTTCACAATCCCGACCACGATTTGTTTTACTGACCTCGCTGTTGTCTCACGCCTTGGACTTTCATGCTCATGTACCCTGTTGTTATCGACCTCTGTAATTGTTAATTTACTACAAATTGGAAAGACTTTATCTCCCCAGCTCTGAGCCCTGCTTTTGGGTTTCTATCTGCTGCAAATAACTGCCGATCTAGACCGCATGGTTTGTGTGTGTATGTGTGTGTTTGTGTGTTCTGATATGTCATCATTTCTCTCCCAGGCTGTGTCGGTGTAATCTCACAGAGGAAAGCTGTAGAGTTCTGTCCTCAGTTCTCAGCTCAAACTCCTCCAGTCTGAGAGAACTGGACCTGAGTGACACTAACCTGCAGGATTCAGGAGTGAAGCTGCTCTCTGCTGGACTGACGAATCCACACTGTACACTGGAGACACTGAGGTCAGATCATCATTTTCACATTCGTTTATTTGATTGTCATTATAATAGAATAATGATGTAAACTAATATAGTAGTATTGCAATATTAATGCCTGTCTTTCTTCAGACAATATTTTTTTTTGTTTTGTTTGTGAGACAATCTGAAGTTTTGTTGAAGACAAATAAACTATAGTACTGTTTAATTTCTTTTGTAACCTTGTGCAAATTAAATCTGTTAAACTCATGAATGAAATCTGACTCATTATTACTGATGTTATGTATTTTAAAAACATGGTATACAGTAGTATAGAAAATGCATTCAGCATTTGTAAACGGTCCAAAAACCCTTAAAAAAGATGTGGTGGCTCTGTTAGCTAAGGCATTAGGTTGTTGATTGGTTGGTGGTGCTACACCTTTTTACACTGTCTAGTTAATACCTGTGTGCTGATCACCTGACCTCATCCTTGTTCAGTTTTGTTTTTCGAAATATTATTGATTAGCCCGTGGGTTTAGTGTATTTAGTGTTGTATTTAATTAAAGCCGCTTGCACTTGCGTCCCTCTGCCTCAATAATTAATATTATATTGTACATTTATAGATTATATTGTACATTTTCTATTTAATAATATCTTGGAGACAAAAAAAATGTATCCTTGTGCTGCTAATTTATCTTTTTTTTTTTTTTTTAAGATTTTGTTATAGCACTCCCCCTCCCCTCTCTGTGGGTGTGTGGGTGTGTGTGGGTGTGTGTGTGTGTGTGAGAGACAGGGAGAGAGAGAGAGCGAGAGAGAGAGAGAGACTTTGACAATCCTTTATTTTACAAATTTTGTTGTATAAAATGGAATAGGGATTAAGTTTTAAAATTGATTAAAAATAAATAAATAAATAAATAAGTAAGTAAAACATTTTTGACATTATAGTTATTCTTTAAAATATATATAGTTGTTGTTATGTGCATGTAAAATCTACACGCAATGGTAAAAAAAAAATTGCGTTTTTAAAGGTTAAACAAAGGTGGCAATCTGGAGCCATCTGGGCATTCTTGTGTAATTTCTGGATTTTTAAAATAGAGATCAAAGAGTTTACAGTGACAATTGCATGTAAAATCCTCCACTGGAGGTCAGCAGACTTTTTGGTTAATGGTGGTTTGTACAGTGCCCTCCACTCTGGTTTAAGATCATTTTTAAAACACAGTTCAGTGCACCATGGGATGTCTACCCTCCCATTCAGTTTTTTCTTGTTTAGGACCTTCACGCAAGCTTTGTACAGAACCTTACCAGACACTGTCTCAAAGTTCATCTCCTCCTCACCCTTGTGCTCCAGGAGGCGGCCACTGTATTCATCTAGGTCTGGAGTTATAATCAGCTGTGGAAAGGGTTCCTCTTCTGTAGAACTGGTCTAATTTCTTGTGTATTCCAACAGCTGAACTTGTTTCTCCAATGTTAGGGTGGTTCTCCAGCGATGCAGGAGAACCACCCTAATGTCCCATACGTGCTGCCAAGTCCTCTGCTCGAGACAGGTCTGTTTCAGTGATGTTTAACAGCTGCCGGAGTATCACAATCCCTGCAGAGACCAGAGTCTTGGATAGTGCTGGGGTGGTTTCACTAGAGATGTCTAGATGCCCTCCACAGATTAGGGGCTCCTCCAGCAGTCAGTGTAATGTTCTGTTTCCCTTGTTTTTTTGTTTTTTTTTAAAGTTCCAAATTTTAAAAAGTCTTTGAAGCATTTGGTCAGTTTTTGTCTTTTGAATATCTAGGTATTTTGCTGAAAGGTGCTCCACGCATTCTATTTATCATTATTTACAGACCTCCAAAATACTCTTCAGGCTTTATTGAAGAATTCACAGAATTGCTATCAATGATTTCCTCAGAGTTCGACTGTTTTGCCATAGCAGGGGACTTTAATATTCACATTGATAATGCAGAAATCAATATTACAAAATAAAAGTGTTTTAAACACTTTTGACCTGATTCAGCATGTGCATGGACCCACACATAATCGTGGACAAACTCTAGACTTACTCATCAGTAAGGGTCTAAACATCTCATCCGTTGTTATAAAGGACGTAGCACTGTCTGATCACTTCTGTATTTTCTTTGATATATTGATCTCTGTTACCACTGAATCTAAATCTGTGTCTGTCAGAAAAAAGATGCATTGATGGGAACACAAGTGCACTATTTATGAAGGCTATACACCAATCATTTCTGCAGACTCTGTTGATCTTCTCCTTGATTCCTTTAACTCAAAAGTTAAGAATGTTATTGATGATATTGCTCCGGAAAAGTTCCGAAAGACGGGCAAACAGAAATCACCATGGAGAAAATCAACAGCAGTTCAGAATATGAAAAGACAAGGCTGAAAAGCTGAGCGGATGTGGCGGAAGACGAAACTTGAAATTCACTATAGCATCTATAAAGACAGCCTTCTGCTTTCAATGTGGAACTCGCCACAGCTAGACAGACCTTCTTCTCAAACATTATAAACAGCAACTTAAACAACACTCGCACTCTTTTTGCTACTGTTGAGAGACTGACAAACCCACCAAGTCAGATTCCCATTGAAATGCTCTCTGACAGCAAATGCAATGAGTTTACTTCCTTCTTCGCTGAGAAAATCAGTAATAGTAGGGCTATTAACACATCAAGGTGTGCAGAGATCAGAAAAACTCAAACACAACCTCAAAAAACAGTACTATGTCTGTCTTTCAAGCAATTAATAGCAAAATCTTGGAAGAAATAGTACAGCACCTCAAATCGTCAACCTGCGACCTTGACACACTTCCCATATCTTTTTTTCAAAAGTGTATTTGACTGTTTGGAAACAGATCTTTTAGAAGTGGTGAACACCTCAATTCTTTCTGGGACTTTTCCAAACTCTGAAAACTGCAGTTGTTAAGCCACTTCTGAAAAAGAATAATCTTGATAATTCCATACTAAATAACTACAGACCAATATCAAACCTTCCTTTTATAGGCAAGATTATAGAAAAGGTTGTTTTTTTATCAGGTGGATATTTTATTAAATGGATACCTGGACAGTTTTCAATCTGGCTTCCGAGCTCATCACAGTACAGACACAGCGCTCATAAAGATAATAAATGATATTTGTTTAAATTCTGACTCTGGCAAAATATCAGTGTTGGTACTGCTAGATCTTAGCACTGCATTTGACACTGTCGATCATAACATACTAATAGAAAGCCTGGAAAACTGGGTTGGGCTTTCTGGGATGGTACTCAAATGGTTCAGGTCATACTTAGAAGAGAGAGGTTATTATGTTAGTATTGGAGAGCATAAGTCTAAGTGGATGTCCATGACATGTGGAGTCCCACAAGGCTCAATTCTTGCACCGCTCCTGTTTAGCCTGTATATGCTCCCACTAAGTCAGAAAATAAGAAAGAACCAAATTGCCTATCACAGCTATGCTGATGATACCCAGCTTTACCGAGCCTTATCTCCAAATGATTACAGCCCCGTAGACTCCCTCTGCTAATGCATTGATGAAATTAACAGTTGGATGTGCCAAAATTTTCTTCAGTTAAACAAGGAGAAAACTGAAGTCATTGCATTTGGAAACAAAGATGAAGCTCTGAAGGTGAATGCAGACCTTCACTCTAGGGGTCAAACAACTAAAAATCAAGTTAAGAATCTTGGGGTGATTCTGGAGACGGACCTTAGTTTCAGTAGTCATGTCAAAGCAGTAACTAAATCAGCATACTATCATCTCAAAAACATTGCAAGAATTAGACGTTTGTCTCCAATCACGACTTGGAGAAACTTGTCCATGCCTTTCTCCCTGTCCATACCAGCAGGGTGGATTATTGTAATGGCCTAGGACCTAAATACATTGCAGATATGCTCACTGAATATAAACCTAACAGATACTCAGATCATTAGGATCGAGTCAGTTAGAAATACCAAGGGTTCACACAAAACAAGGGGAGTCCGCTTTTAGTTATTATGCTGCCCGCAGTTGGAACCAGCTTCCAGAAGAGATCAGATGTGCAAAAACACTAGTCACATTTAAATCGATACTTAAAACTCATCTGTTTAGCTATGCATTTATTGATTGAGCACTGTTACGTCCGAACTGACTGCATTATTTTGTTTATCTATTTTAATTTTAATTAGTTTTAAAAGTTTAATTATTTGTATCTTTAATCAAATTTTACATTTTTATTTTTTTATTATTATTAATTTTTTTAAGTTTTATTGCCATTGTTTTCCATTTCATTTTATCATTATTTTCTTGTCTTTTATGTAAAGCACTTTGAATTACCATTGTGAATGAAATGTGCTATACAAATAAACTTGCCTTGCCTTGCCTTGCCTTTGATAAAATACTGGTAATCCAGTAGTGTCCAGTGCTGTGGGTCCATTAACCCTTAGGGGTCTGAGGCCTTTTTGAAGACCTGCAGTGATTCAGCGCTCTTCTTAAATTTGTGTAAATTTCAAATCTTTACCAATATAGTAGCTAATATATTTTCCCTTATTTATGTAGAGCACAAACTGGGCTTTCATTATGTTGCTGATGTAAATGTCAGATTCATGTGCAACTTTTAAACTTAGGTCAAATTGCACACACAAAAAAATACAATTTCAAACTCTAGCAGAAAAGCAGATAAAAAGGAGAATAAACTAACCTGGCAGATTGTTTTGAACACAGCAATGGGTTCATGCAAGTCAAGTCAAGTAGGCTTTATTGTCATTTCAACCATATAGAGTTCAGTACATAGTGAAACGAAATAACGTTCCTCCAGGACCAAGGTGCTACATACATGCAGACGACATAAATTAACAGACAACATAAATTAGAAATGCAGATTTTACATCTTTAAGTTAACCTAAGCCATCAATTTTTTATACTAGAAGAGACACCACTGGACAACAAAGTGCATGTGCAATTGGGCAAACAAGAGCGACATGATAACACAACAATGTAACACGTTTCAGTACTGAAATGCCTTTTCTTTCGTGATGAGGTATGTGTTGAGGTAGTGAGAAAGAAAAACAGCAGTAAACAATTGACATTGTGTCAAAAATATTTTTGTGCAAATAGCAGACTGATTTACATTGTGTCAGAAATATTTTTGTGCAAATAGCAGAGTGAGATAAATAGTGTGCAGATATTGCAAATAGTATATCAGGTAGGTGGGTATGAACACATTTAGATAGTTGTTGATCAGTGCGATTGTGCATGTGTGTGTTAGTCAGTTTCAGTCCTGATGTTATTTCGTTCGTCTGAGAGGTGTGTGTGTGTGTGTGTGTGTGTGTGTGTGTGTGTGTGTGTGTGTGTGTGTGTGTGTGTGTGTGTGTGTGTTTTTACCGGTCCAGTCCTTTTGCGTTGAGGAGACGGATGGCTTGCGGGTAAAAACTGTTGCATAGTCTGGCTGTGAATGCCCGAGGGCTTCGGTACCTTTTTCCAGATGGCAGGAGGGTGAAGAGTGAGTGTGAGGGGTGTGTCCGGTCAGCCACAATGCTGGTGGCTTTGCGGATGCAGTGTGTGGTGTAAATGTCTTCGATAGGAGGGAGAGAGACCCCGATGATCTTCTCAGCTGTCCTCACTATCCGCTGTAGGGTCTTGCGGTCCGATATGGTACAATTCCCAAAGCAGACAGTGATGCAGCTGCTCAGGATGCTCTCAATAGTTCCTCTATAGAAGGTGGTGAGGATCGGTGGTGGAAGCTGTGTCTTTCTCAGCCTTCTCAGGAAGAAAAGACGTTGTTGGGCTTTCTTATGCAGATAGCTGGTGTTGAGGGACCAGGTGAGGTTCTCCTCCAGGTGAACTCCTAGGAATTTTGTGCTCTTGACGATCTCCACAGAAGAGCCGTCGATGCTGAGCGGAGAGTGATCGCTCCGAGTCCTCCTGAAGTCAACAACCATCTCTTTTGTCTTTTCGACGTTCAGAGACAGGTTGTTGTCTTTACACCAGTCCGTTAGCCTCTGCACTTCCTCTCTGTACGCCGACTCGTCGTCCTTGCTGATGAGACCCACCACGGTCGTGTCATCAGCGAATGTGATATGATTGGAGCCGTGTGTCGCTACACAATCATGAGTCAGCAGTGTGAACAGCAGGGGACTGAGCACGCAGCCCTGGGGTGGTGCTGGAGGTGTAGTTCCCGATCCGCACTGCCTGAGGCCTTTTGGTCAGAAAGTCCAGGATCCAGTTACAGAGGGAGGTGTTCAGGCCCAGCAGGCTCAGCTTCCCGATCAGGTGTTGGGGGATGATTGTATTAAATGCTGAACTGAAATCTATGTACAGCATTCTTACGTAAGTGTCCTTCTTGTCAAGATGTAACAGTGCCAGTTGGAGTGTGGTGGAGATGGCGTCGTCCGTTGAACGGTTCGAACGGTACGCGAACTGCAGGGGGTCTAGTGAGGGAGGCAGCAGGGTCTTGATGTGTCTCATGACGAGCCGCTCGAAGCACTTCATGATGATGGGTGTGAGTGCAACAGGGCGGTAGTCATTGAGACAGGACACAGAAGACTTCTTCGGCACGGGGACGATGGTGGTAGACTTAAAGCATGTGGGAACAACGGCGCTGCTCAGAGAGATGTTGAAGATGTCGGTGAGAACATCTGCCAGCTGTTCTGCACATTCTCTGAGCACTCTGCCTGTGATGTTGTCTGGTCCAGCAGCTTTACGTGGGTTGACTCTGCGTAGAGTTTTCCTTACATCCGATGTAGTGAGACACAGCACCTGGTCTTTCAGTGGAGGGGTGGTTTTCCTCGCTGTCACGTCGTTCTGCATGTCGAACCGTGCGTAGAAGTTGTTCAGCGCATTCGGAAGGGAGCCGTCACAGGCAGGTGATGTCGTCCTGTAGTTAGTGATGGCTTGTATACCCTGCCACATGCGCCGTGTGTCGCCGCTATCCCTGAAGTGATTGTGGATTCTCTGGGCGTGTGCACGCTTCGCCTCTCTGATGGCCCGGGACAGTTTGGCCCTTGCTGTTCTTAGGGCCGCCTTGTCTCCCGCTTTGAAGGCAGAGTCTCTGGTTCTCAGAAGTGCACGCACCTCCGCAGTAATCCACAGTTTCTGGTTGGGTCGTGAGATGATATTCTTGGAGACAGTGACGTCATCGGTGCACTTGTTGATGGAGCTGGTCACTGATGACGTGTACTCCTCCAAGTTGGTGTAGTCGCCGTAAGTCGCAGCGTCCCTAAACGTGTTCCAGTCAGTGTTCTCGAAACAGTCCTGAAGAGCAGAGATGGCTCCTGCTGGCCAGGTTTTCACCTGCTTCAGAACCGGTTTTGAACGCCTGACGAGTGGTCTGTATGCTGGAATTATGGGCTCTGCCCGATATGCGCCGGGGATGTTTGTGTAAACAAGATCCAGCGTGTTTTCCCCTCTCGTTGCAAAGTCCACATACTGATGGAATTTAGGAAGCACTGACTTGAGATTCGCATGGTTGAAATCTCCAGCGACAATAAACAGTCCATCCGGGTGTGTGTTCTGCAGATTACTGAACTTAGCATACAGTTCCCATAGCGCTTCCTTAGCATTAGTGCTTGGTGGAATGTACACTCCGACAATGAAAACATTGGTGAATTCCCACGGCAAATAAAAAGGTCTACATCTAACAGTCACAATCTCCAGCAATGATGAGCAAAAGCTAGAAACTAGCACAGAGTTCTTACACCATTTCGTGTTGATGTAAACACACAAGCCACCGCCACTTACCGCACAGAGCTGTGTTTCTGTCGGCGTGAAACTAGACTAGCCCGTCTAGCTGAATGCCAGTGTCTGGAACTCTGTCGCTGAGCCATGTCTCCGTGAAAACAAAGATGCAGCAGTCTCTAAACTCACGCTGTGTAGTCTGTTGGAGTCGGATTTAGTTTATTTTCCAGGGAGCAGACGTTAGATAAGATGATGGACGGGAGAGCCGGCCGGCTAGGGTTTGTTTTTAGCCTAGCACAGACTCCCGCCCGCTTGCCGCGCTTCCGCTTCCTCGTGCACCGCTTACGATGTCCCCGGCTCCGGCTACCGGCATCAGGCAATGCCGAGGACTGGAGGCCTGGTTCCCGAAGCAAGCCGAGGTCACGTAGCTTCTCACGCAGCTCATCTTGAATGCAATTTTCCGGTTTATTGAGTAGTAAAAGTGTCTGCCGGTGGTAAGTACGAACACCGTTTGCGCCGATGTCCATATACCGTGTAAAATATATGCGCTACAACACAAAGTAAACAAAGTAGCACCATTTTGGCTCCGGAGCGGCCGCTGCGTGCTACTGCCGCGCCGCCATCTTGGATCCATCCAAGATGGATCCAAAGTGTTGGGTGTGTGTCCATAGCAAAACAACTAAGTTATAACACTCAGAAAGACCTTTTATTTGGGGTAAAGTGACTGATGTGCCTAAATTTTTTCAGCAGAACCTCTGTTTCACTGAATAATCTATGACTTTTCATGAATATGTAAGACCCATTCACACCTGGCTCAGGTAACATCAGGTTTCACCAGGACTCCTATTGTCTCAGCTGTTCACACCCATACACACTCAGATTCCTCACACAAACAGGGCTTGTTTTGAGATAAAAATAAAGCAGGTTTCTTAAACATTAATTGAAATACAATTCTTATGTACACAAAAAAACTAAACAGCAAAAATATATTGGTATAATGCGCTGAAAATAAAGCTGAAATAAAGCGCCTCATATCGGCGCACGTTTTGCGCAGCGCCGCAATGGCAGCGCATTTTTAGCGAGTATAAATCTGTTTGTTGTATTTCTAGGGCATTATGAGAAGAGAAACTGCATTTAAAAATGCATGCATCAGCTCATCACTCCCCCAAACAACACAGCAATTAGCATTTACTTACATCTGAATGGAGCTGTTTACATAAATTTTGCATGTGAATGGAGCGCGAGGTGCGGGGGCGGGGCTCCAACGCGTGTGAATCTGACATGCGTCTGTTTTTAATTTTTATCATTAATTCAACAACAAACATTTATTTAGCGATAAACCTTTTGGAAAGAAAAACGTTTACTGTTTGTGTACATATTTTTTCTGGGTTACTACAATATAATTTCATTCACTAAAACACTTATAAAGTGTTTGGCATCATCGACGATGCCGTCAACCCCTAAGGGATAAAAACAGAGTTCTATACAGTCCGAGTCCTCCCACCTTGCGTAGGAGTGTGTAGGCTGCCGCTCTCCATCCTTCATCACTAGCTCTGTTGAGGAGTCTCTGGATGAACTGCAGGCGGAAGGCTGCAGTTCTGCTGGCTAGCTGCACCAGGCCCTGCCCTTCCACTTTAGCCAGGTGAAGAAGGCTTTGTGGTATCCTGTGCAGTTTGTCCCAGAAGTCGTCTACCAGTAGGGCCTGTATGCTTGCTAGCAGGTTTGGTGGTGGGTCCATACATGTCAGTTTGTGCCACAGGGACGATGCTGCCAGGTTGTTGATGAACAGCACCCGTCTTCTGTAAGACATTTTGGGATCAACCACTTCCATCTGCTTAGTCTGCCTTTTATGCTTTCAAAAATTCCCTCCCAGTTTTTGTTTAAAAACTCAGCACTGTCCAGGTTGACACCCAAGTATTTAAAACCCAGTCTTTTTCCACATTAAATCCCCTGGTAGTGTGGGCTGTTTGCCTACCCATTCTCCTACTAAAATGGCTTCACTTTTGGTCCAGTTGATTTTAGCAGATGATACAATCTTAAAATTTTCTAAAATGTCAGTTAAAAAAGTCACATCTGTCTGTGTGTTCACCATTACAGCCAGATCGTTGGCATAGGCTGAAAGGCAGGTAGAAATATTAAAATGATGTATATTAAAACCAGCTGATCTCTCAGTTTGCATAAAAGAGGTTCGATTGCTAAAGAATATAGCATGCCTGATAAAGAGCAGCCCTGTCTAATGCCTCTGTGTACTTTAAATGGGACACAAACCACCATTAACCTTCAGTACACTCTCAATGTCACTGTACTCTACAGGGAGACCGTCTATACCTGACGCCTTCTGAATCTCTGCCAGTGCCAATTCTGCGGCCATGTTGGGTTTCCATATTTTGTCGACTTTCTGTGGTCTCCAAATACTGAAGGCTCTAGAGCTCTCATTGATCCAACAATGTCTTTTGTGACATTGAGGGTGTACTGTTGACAATAAAACGAGCTAAGAGCAGTGCTCAGAATTGTGAGTCCATCCCACTCTTTTGACCAATCTGCAGTGTTTTTCGCTGTGTGTCTCTTGAAGTAGAGCTACATCAATGTACTTCTGTTTTAATAGTTCATAGAGTTTAGCTCTTTTTTTCATATGTTCTTGCCCCATTTATGTTTAAGCTCGCAATGTTTACTTCATTCATTAAAAAGTATATAGATAAAAAGAGTCTTATATATAAGAAAAACATACCAGTGTCCAGAACAAAGGAAAAAGCATTCTAAAAATTCCTCCTCAGCGAGTTCTTTGTTTATTTTGGTAATCCATTTCTTTAGTCTGAATATTTCAAGGTCAACGAAAACTTTTTGTCTTCTGAAATATTTGACATCATGAACAAACTGTCTCTTGTTTGGGAAATGGTCTTCAAGTTTAATTTCTGAGCCCCTTTTTTGTCCTTTCTAAGAAGCTGTGTATGGATTCCTCGCTGTATATGACTGGTAGTTTCTCTTCCTCAGGGGTGAGAAGCAGCACTCAGTCTGATAATTATCCGTAACTGTCTGACTCTGGTTCGGTGTCTTTTTTTAGGGTATTTTTAGGGCTGAAACAATTCCTCGAGTAAATCAAGTAATTCGATTACAAAAAATAATCGAGGCAAAATCTTCTGCCTCGAAGCTTCGTTTAATTAATTTTAAAAGCTTGCGTTATGTTTTTGCGCAATTATTTGTTGACAGCACGCTTTTGACACAGCGCACTTCCGGGTGCAAGCCGCCAGTAAACACCAACGAAGAAGAGCGGTTACGTCACACACAAAGCGGAAGGAGATGCAAACAGTTAGCTGTGTATTGATTTGAGGAAGCGTTCTAGTTCTGAATGTTTAGTTGCACAACTTAGTGTTTTTGTATAATTATTTATTTTAATGTGTGCCTTAGTTTTTTTTATCCTTAAAGTCCTTGAAATACCTTTTTTTGCATTCGAGAAAAGGCTTTAAAATAAGAATGTATGGTGCTGTAATGCACTTAATTAATCTCAGTCAACTTTAATACCCGTACCTCACCTACGCGGTTTCGCGCGGTGGCCGGAAGTACGGTTCTTCATGATTCACCGCAGGTTTTGGCGCTGCAATTACGTCGCCATCTTTCTGCATGAAAAATTAAATATGTTTAAGCCGCCTTAAAAACATGTTTAAACATGTTAAATTTTTTTGGCGGACCTTGCAGAACTTTGCGGAATGCCGGCGCACAGTCGCGGCGGCTCACGGTGCCTAACACCACATCTCACTGCGAGTCAAACTGCATAGGTAAGCTATACCTTGTATTGTGAATAATGACAATGTTTATTTTTAATAAAATGCTGTATGCATTTAAAAAATAAAAGTAGATTTTTCTTAAAAAAAAAAAATTAATAATCTTTGTTTCTCTCATATATTTTGCATTGCTGTTTAATTAAACAAAAGTGCATTTTATCCGATTACTCGATTAATCAATTAAATTTTTGGTAGACTACACGATTACTAAAATATTTGATAGCTACAGCCCTAGGTATTTTTTTTTTCTCCTCCCTTATGGTCGTTTTTTGTTTTGGGTGCTTTGAAAAAGGGCTCTTCTTCCATCTCTATGTCCGCCTCATCCCCTTGTCATAGTGCAGTGGCTGCTGCTTCTAGTTGGCGGCTCTTCGCCCTTGTACCTATCACCGAGAGCACAGGTAGCTTCGACTCTGAATTTGAATACAGCATTTAGTTCTTCTATGCCTTCTTTAAAAATCATGAAAACAATTCTCCTAAAAGATACCAAGTGTTTAATCAGACAGGATTTACAACCAAGGGGAATTTTCTTTATAAGGGAGACCAGTCATGCGTATCTGGACAGCTCTGCTGTGATTACTGTACACTGTCAGGGACGAACATTAGATAAAACTATTTTCTTTGCTGGGGAGCTCAGGGGAGAAACCAGAATGTGCTCATTATTTACAGTGATTCCGTTTTGGACAAGTCTGATCGCTTTATCAACAGTATTTACAAACACGACAACAGCACTGTTCATGCGGGAAGCAGAGACAATGTTCTCATGTCCCACCACATCTCCAAGTGCTAATACAGCTCTTCTAAACTCGCCGAGCCACCACTTTGCACACCGTGCCGGCAAGTTAAACTCTCAAACAGCTGTGTGTTCGGAGCCACCATGCTCCAGCAACACACTTACACACACACACACACACACAGGCATACAGGAATTCACACAACAAAGATAAATATAAAGCCAAAAGATGTATTAAATGGCAAGAAATTGAAACAAAAGAAGATTGGCAAGACGCCAATCGCCCTCACGTGCTCTACACGACACACTCGCTTCCCTGCCGCACCATGCATGCACAGAGAGACAGAGAGAGAGATGTCAATGTTCTGATGTATCATAATTTCTTTCCCAGGCTGTATGAGTGTAATCTCACAGAGGAAAGCTACAAAGCTCTGTCCTCAGTTCTCAGCTCAAACTCCTCCAGTCTGAGAGAACTGGACCTGAATTTCAATAAACTGCAGGATTCAGGAGTGAAGCTGCTCTCTGCTGGACTGGAGAATCCACACTGTACACTGGAGACACTGAGGTCAGATCATCACTTTCAGATGAAAAATTCTGTTTTTGTTTAGTCTTGAACATCATAAACATGATTCTGTGTGTTGTCCCATGACTTTTCTACACACGCAAACACATTCATACATACATACACAAACACACAATCAGTTGTGTGTGTGAATGTAATGCAAAAATGCTCTCTTTTAAGAGTTTCTTTGAGCTGAAATAAATAACTTTGTGCTACTATTTTTTAAGATGTATTTTGTTACAGTGCTCTGTGTGTGCGCGGGTGAGTGAGAGAGAGGTCAGTGTTTTGATGTATTATCATTTCTCTCCCAGTCTGTATAGGTGTGATCTCACAGAGGAAAGCTGTAGAGTTCTGTCCTCAGTTCTCAGCTCAAACTCCTCCAGTCTGAGAGAACTGGACCTGAGTTACAATAACCTGCAGGATTCAGGAGTGAAGCTGCTCTCTGCTGGACTGGAGAATCCACACTGTACACTGGAGACACTGAGGTCAGATCATCACTTTCACATTCTGTTTATCTGATTGTCATTATTATAGTATAAACATAATAATATGAAAATGTAGAATAACAAGACTGATGTATAACAAGGCAAAATATCAAAAATTTTACTATTGAAACATTTCTGAATACTAATTATATTTAGAAAGTGACATGGTGGTGGAGTGGTTAGCACTGTGGCCTTGCACCTCCAGGGTAGAGGGTTCGATACTTGCCTTGGGTCTGTAATGCATGGAGTTTATTTGTTCTTGGTGAGTTTCCTCTGGGTACTTTGGTTTCCTCACAAACACATCAAATGTCATTTGATGCAGTCTAATTAGCATTCCCAAATTATACTTATATCAAAGTAAATATCCCCCATAAGAAATAATGGAAGCTCCTACAACAACTTCACCTTTAAAAAGAATTGTGGCTGTAGTGATTGAGACCAAAGAGAGAAGAGGAGGAAGGGGGAAAGGGAGCTGCTGTTTCAGATGACTTTCATGATAAAAATATAAGTTGCTCTGTATAAGGATGTATGCCAAATGCTGTAATGTAAAATAAATGTGTGTTACCAGAGGATTCCAGTAGGGTGCTCACTGGGAAATTCAATTAAACAGTTTTGCATGAAGGAAACTGCAATTAGGCAAGATTTATTTATGGCAAATATAGGAAAAATACATTTTAAAAGCAGTGTTGGGTGTAACGCGTTACAAAGTAATTTTTTTGATGTAACGGAATGCGGAAGTGAGTGCAAATGCCGAGAATCAATCAGCGTAGCGCCTAAGCCAAATTGCAAAACGAGAGCCGTAGTGAAAAATAGGAAGTGTTAGATTGGTAATCTGGAAAATCAAGCTATTCAAAAAATGTGAAATAAAAGCTGTAGTCAAAACGAGGAAGCGGGAGTTCAAAGCCGGGAAATCAAATAGTGAAGCGGACAATCCAAAACGAGAGACGAGAAAACGAGGAAACAAAATGAACTTGGCAACATGAAGGCTAGAAAACAAAATGCGAGAGAATTGAAGAAAAAACACTAATTCATCCAGCAATTTAAGCAGCGCATGCTTAAATCTTGGAGTAATCAGTGGTGGATTCGAGACAGGTGTGCAGAGAGGGAGGAACGGGCATGCCCTAAAAGGGCATAAGGCGAGACGGCATAGCCGGGACACGTGGAACATGGGATTGATCCACCGCATAGTTGAGGGGAGCAAGAGCTTAACGGCACGGGGATTAACAGTCTTGGTTATGGTGAAGGGACCGATATAATGAGGGGAAACTTTGTGAGAGGAAGTCTTTAGAGGGAGATCTCTGGTGGAGAGCATAACTCTCTGCCCTATCCTGTGGTAGGGGGCCTGAAAGCACCTACGATCTGCTTGCTTCTTGTAGGCTCTGCCAAGTCATAGCAGTGGTTTCCTGGCTTGAGACCAGGTCTTCCTGCAATGGTGGATGAAGGCTTGGGCAGATGGGACACTGACCTCCTCCTTCTGAGGCAGGAGCAAGGGTGGTTGATACCCCAGGCAGCACTGGAAGAAAGACAACGCGGTAGAAGATGAGAGCATACTCGACCCAGGGCAGGAACCTACAAGAGGTGGCATCCTGGGCGGTCATTCACCTCAGGGTGACCTTGAGAGCCTGGTTCTTCTTCCTTGTCTGCCCATTGGATTTTGGGTGAAATCCCAACGACAGACTAGGGGCGAGCTTACAGAATGCCATCCAGAACTGAAAGGTGAACTGTGGACCATGATCAGAGACAATGTCCTTGGGGAGGCCATTAAGCCTGAAAACATGGAACAGTTCCACTGTCTCCTTTGCGGACTAAAGTTTAGGCAGGGGATTGAAGGGGGCTGCCTTAGAGAACTGATCAACTGCAGTCATTATACACGTGGCCGTTGGAGGTGGGTAATTCTGTAATGAAGTCCAGGGAAATGTCGGACCATGGGTGGTATGAAATCGGTAGGGGTCTGAGGAGGCCTGCAGGAACGGTGTTGGCGTTCTTGCATCTTACACAGACGTCGCATGCTGCCACAAATCTGGAAACATCCTCCTTCAATGTTGGCCACCAGAAACGTTGTTGAACTTGGGCCTGTACGAGCAGAACCAGAGTGGCATGAGAGCTTGGAGCTGTGCCCCCATTCCAGGACCTGAGATCGTAGGATAAGGAGAATGAAAAGGCAATTTGAGGGTACATTACTGGGCTCTGGTTTGTGGGACAGGGGCTGCTTGACCTTGGTTTCTATATCTAGTTTAGCTGCTGTGAGCAAGAAGGGAGGATAATGTCACAGGCGGTGGAGTCTTGGGTGGGCGTGAACTGTCTGGAGAGGGAATCTGGTTTGGAGTTCTTAGGACGATAGGAGAGGGTGAAGTTGAACCTGGCAAAGAACAACGACCACCGGGCTTGGCGGTTGAGCCTCTTGGCGTCCCTAGGTACTCAAGGTTCTTGTGGTTGGTCCAGACCAAGAACAGAACCTCCGACCCCTCTAACCAATGTCTCCATTCCTCCAGAGCCAACTTGATGGCTAGGAGCTCTCGGTCACCGATGCCATAGTTTGCTTCAGCAGGGGTTGACTGGTGTGAAAAGAAGAAACAGGGATGCAGTTTATTGTCATGAGCAACCCTCTCGGAGAGTACACCTCCTACCTGTGTGGCTTCAACTCTTACGACAAATTGACATGACGGATTTGGCGTGGTGAGAATAGGGGCGGACGTGAACGGCACAGGATTTGCTAAGCAGCATCCTGAGGTTGTGATATTTTGTGGGCACGTTGGTGAGATCTGGTGGATTAACCAAGGCAGGCCCAGGATGACCGTGGCATGGGATCCTTCCATGATGAACAGGAAGGTCTGCTCAGAGTGATTACCAGGGACCCGCAGACCTAGGACAGGTGTTCTATAAGTGATAAAGGGGAGGTGGCTCCTGTCGATGGCTTGGAGCTTGAGGTGGGTCTCCAAGGGCAGGAAGGGGATTCCCAGAGCCTTGGCTGAGGCTGTGTTGATTAGATTACGGTCTGAGCCTGAGTCAATTAATGCCTGCACTAAGTGGGACTGCTGTTCGTGGATAAGGAAGACGGGGAGTAGCCAACACTGGTCTGGAAGTCTTTTTAGAGTCGCACCCTCTAGCGATCTCAGTTGAACTAGAGGGGTCTCCCTCTTAACTAGACAGAACTTGAGTTGGTGATTTGACTTTTTTTTGCATGAGCTCCTCCTGTTCGCAGGCTCGTGGTGAAGGGGGTCTCGCGGTAACTTTGAGTGGTGCTGTCCGGAGACGAAGACGTGCATCCACTCGGTCAGCCAAATCCATGAGCTCCTGAAGCAAGGAGGAGAGTTACCGGGAGACTAGTTCGTTTTTAAGTGCTTCTGACAGACCATCAATGAACATGTCACTCAGTGCTTGATCATTCCATCCACTTGAGAGAGCCAGTGTCCGAAACTCTATGGTGTCGTCATAGGCCGGGCAGGAAACTTGGCGGACGTTCAATAGCTTGCGTCCCGCTTCTCTGCCGTGACATAAGTGATTAAACACCCTCCTCATCTCCTTAGAAAAGTACTCAAATTTTGAGCAACAAGGGTCATGGGCTTCCCAGAGTGCCATGCTTCACTCTCTGGCTCTTCCCGAGAGGAGCGTGATCACATATGCCACCTTGTAGCATTCGGAAGTGAAGGTGGAGGTCTGCAGCTCAAAAATCAATGAGCACTGAGAGAGAAAGAAGCGGCAGGTGCCTCGATTTCCTTAATGTGGGGGTGGGGGGGGGGGGGCAGGGAAAAGTGGTTCACGTTGCATGTAGGAATCCCTGCCTGGCACCAGAGAGGGCTGGAGCCGTTGGAGCTGGGTCATGATGTCAGCGAGGGCTTGCTTGGTGCTGAGCAGCTCCTGCTGGTGTGCCCCGAGAAGAGCGCCTTAACTCTCCAGCACCAATCTCATTCTGTCAACATCTGCTGGATTTATATCACTGGCTGGATTATTCTGTCATGGGGTGGAGCAGAACGAGGTGAATCCAAGTGCAAATGGATGATCGCAATGTTGAACGGGAGCGTGGTTGGAATGCGGAAGCAAGGGTCAAATGCTGGAGAATCAATCAGCGTAGCGCCTAAGCCAAAATCGTAAAGCAAGTCAAAATAGGAAGCGTTAGACTGGACATTGGGAAGTCAAGCAGCGAGGCAACTATCAAAAATGTGAAACAGAACCTGTAGTCAAAACGAGGAAGCGTGAGATCAAAGTCGGGAAATCTAATGGCGAAGCGACAATTCAAAACGAGAGGCGAGAGAAGAGAAAATAAAATGAACTTAGCAACGTGAAGGCAAGAAAACAAAATGTGAGAGAATCAAAGGAAAAAACACTCATTAATCCAGTGATTTAAGCAGCGCAGAGTGCGTGCTTAAATCCTGGAGTAAGTGGCAAATTCGAGACGGGTGTGCAGACAGGAAAGAAACGGGGGCGTGGGAAAGGACACATGATGGGCTAGGGAAAACAAAAGCACCTGGGGAAGGTGACAGCGTGGGAAAAAGTGGCAGATAAGATGTGAATCGTGACATCAGCAAACAACTTCAACAGTATGAGGCAGTAGCAGGAATCTAAAAAACAGGCACAGAATCAAACCCATCAGAACATAAATGTTTAATATAGAGTGGGACTAACACACACAAAACGGATAGCACACCACAAAAGGCCAACGGCCAACGGCAGTGCATATGTTGGGCCAGTGTTGACATCAGTGGTTGACCCAAAGTAATTTTGCCCAGAGACCCAATGTTGGCTCAGTAGATAATGGCAAGGTTGAAAATTGGAAATTAAATAAGACACTTTTCATCATTGCTAATAATAAGAAAACATTTATATCTCCAGAAATTTTCAAACATGATAAAATGATTACAAACAAAGAAAATATATGTAACCATTATAATAATAAACTACTAAATAAACACCTAGTACAAACACTTTTTCTCTTAGCAAAGTGGATGAAAATAAATGCGTACAAACAACGTACCGATTGCCTCAAAATGTCTTTTATATCACGGGGGTCTGCAGCTTCCTCATCTTCATTCACCTCGTTACTTTCACCATCAGCTTGGTCACTGTCATCATTACAGCATCTTTGGAGAACTGTGACTCTAGTCTGTGTAAATACATCAATAATTTGAGCATTGTACATCAACATGTGCTTGAAAATATATTATTAGAAAAATTACTTTCCAACCAACAAAATAATGAGAAACAAACAACAGTTCCAGTATCACAGGACACATTTTTCTCCAGACGAAACAAAAATAAACACAGCAATTCAAACTATAAATAACCTAGCAAAATTGTCAAATGATATGTTTCACATGCCCACTATCTTAGTACATACAGTATTTTCGACAACTGCATAAACATACAAAAATGCAATGCCCTAAAGCAAAACAATAGGCACTGTATATTAACCCTTTAACATTACTGACACTTACTATGACAACAATCCCTATGGTTCTAACCTCGCTATGGCTCCGTATGCTACAGTATTCACTGGCAACAGGTCGATTAGTTAAGCATAATAGTGCATAGCTAAACATCTATATCACGACCTTTTTAAGTTACCACCACTGATTCTCAACACTCTTGTCTTACTCAAGAGTATTTACTGTACATCTCATTTGGAGGAATATTAACCCACCTGTAGTTAGGAGCAAGGAGGCACAAAACTCTAGCTTGTGTTTAGCATGGCTGCAGGATTTAATCTGCAGCACCTGGCTTCTTTGGGGTTTTAGGTTTTTCCCTAATGATAAGCGCCATCTAGTGACCTGTTTGACAATCTTCACAGTAGAGCACAAAGTACAATGAATTTACCATTTATAATTTTAGAAAACATGAGAAAATAAATGAAGAAATTGCAGTGTGTTGTTTTAACTGTTTAAACTGTACCACAAATAATTTTATAACTCTTGTTTTTAGCTGTCTTATGTAATCCACTATGCTAGCAGTGCACCGTGGTTACTAGTTTTTTTTTTTTTTTTTTCCTATACAGCTCTATATGAAGGGATACACTAATAGACCAGTTAATATTTTAGGATCGCTACAGGGGGCAAAAATATATATGCATTTTGATAAACCGCAGTAACGAGAGAACCGGCAGACCAAGAGAATGACTTGTTGAAATAAATAAATACATTGAAATTAAATAGCAAAACAATACAGATAAAATACAAAAATAATCTTTCTTTCCCTTAAAAAATAAGTTTAAGCTCCTTTAAAATAGTTAATCTAGATACTATTATTGCACTATATTATTCCTTTAATAGTTAATTTGCTCTAATTTTGGAATTATTACCTTTCCTACATTTGTTTATTTCTTATTCATTTATATAATTCTTTCTGCTCTTATTATAACTTTTTTGGAGCTTTGCTTTTGGGTTACAGGTCTGAATTAAAACCTCAGACCCACAAATTAAAAGTGAATCTAAATAACCAACTAACCATAATAGAAAAAACACTCAATTACAATTGCAATATATGAAATGTTCTCTGTCTATAAAATAAATGTGAATATGCGGAAAGAAAAAACAAAAAGAAAAATGTCTTCTTAATCTAAATGATGAATGCAATGAGTACATGTGCCTCTTTGTAGCGCAACTTCGTATAGTGCAAATGCTGTAGTGCAAATGTTCAATAGTGCAAAATGTCAAACAGTGTAATGAGCAGCATGAGGTAGTTTGGTGAGAAACACCACTAGGAATGGATAAATTCCACCTGTGATAATGGATAAAGCTCCAATCACTTGATGAATCTCAGGTTTCTCTTCTAACCCTTTTTTTTTTTTTCTAAATTCTCTAACTGGGTGTCTCACCATCTCAGAATCACAGCTTAGATCAGGCTCAGGAAAAAAACCTGACCTATTTATACAAACAGCGTCAAAACATTACAGACAATTAACATGACTGTTAGACTGAACATATTTAAGTATTTTCTTAATGTGAACATGTCACTTAATGCACATAAAATCAGTTACATAAATGATTAGTTGTTGATTTGCACTTTAGAGCTCTTCAGAAATACAATGCACAAAGTTACAACATGACATGAGAACACTAGATGCATATAAACTCACATAAAATTAGGGGTGCTCCAATTGATCGGTCGGCGATCATAATCGGCCGATATTAGCCTTGGGAAGTTTGATTGGCAGTCTCTATAATGGCTGATATAGAAAACCCGATCAGATGATGATGATCACTTTTTTTTTTGCGCGCGCTGCTAAAATGGCTTCATCGGTCTGGCAATTCTTCGTGTTGTGTGAAAGACAATACATTAGCAATCGGCAACTTGTGTAACAAGACAATTCCATGAGGCGGGAAGCAGCCAAAGCATTTGAACACCACGAACCTCATCAGACATTTGAGAGAGCAGGAGAGCTAAGTAACTCGCGCGCCGCCACTCACTCAACTCTCGGTTATACCGCTATCTCACCTACGCGGTTTCGCTCGGTGGCCGAAAGTACAGTTCATCATGATTCACCGCGACTTTTGGCGCTGTGATTACCTTTCCATCTTTCCACGCGAAACATTAAACATGTTTGGCAAACGTTTAATTTTAAACAAGTTTTTAAACATGAAAAATTAAACATGTTTAATAAAAAATGTTAAATTTTTTGGCGGTCCTCACGGATGCTTGCGGTTCTTGCAGAAAGTCCGGGACTCCCGTCCTACTTGTCTCCTATTTTATTTAATTATAAATAAATTGTTTATTTAAATCATTTTAAATAAATACATTATTTTATTTAAGCTCTAAGCTGTTCCAAATTACTAACCAAACACAGGTTAATCTAAAATAGTTAATCTAGATACTATTATTGCACTATATTATTCCTTTAATAGTTAATTTGCTCTAATTTTGGAATTATTACCTTTCCTACATTTGTTTATTTCTTATTCATTTATATAATTCTGCTATGTTTTAAGTTGACGTGTTGCACATGTTGCTTGCCAATAAATACAGTTGTCAATTTATGATATTCCTCTTCTTGTAATTTCAATAATTAATTTACATTGTTGTTAGATATAGTTTAATAAATAATGCTACATAATAAGGCTTCGAGTAGACCCTGTAATATGTGATCGGTATCGGCCGATACAGCTTCTAGTGATCGGTGATCGGCCCCAAAAATCCTGATCAGAGCACCCCTACATAAAACATTTAAAAACATTAACAATTCATTTGAGAGACTTGAAGGTTATATTTTGAAACTGACCAAGTCCGGGGAATTTCGACTCATTTTAAATCAACTGCATCAGGGCTCACAGGGTTTACAATCACACTTCATCCACTTCAATAAACATCAATAATCATGCTATTATGACCCAAATAAGATTTTTACAAATGTTAAAAAATTATATTATGCCCATCTTTAAATCAGTGTTGACACTCGCCATTTGCAAACCGTTCTTGTTCATGTTCTTTCTTTCTGCGTCTATCTGTTGCATATTGATGACATCATCACAGTGCGCATCTCACAACAACCATCCCACCTTATTTATTATAGTTATCCTAAGTATAACTCTAAGTCCACAGCACAGCAACCAAACTTAAATACCTATTAAATTTAGCATTTCTGTTTTGTTTTTATTATTTTAGTACAATTACTTCAATATAAATCTATTTCTTTATTTTTTAATTCACTCATTTCTAATTTGGGTTACACTTAAGTAAATATTATTTATTTTTACGTACATACATTTTTAATGTACATCCTTTTACACCTGCATCTATGTCATTTAGCAATAAATAACAACATAGAAACCAGAAATTAACACATTATCAACATTGTTTACCTGACATCATAGCGAATCCATTTAGATATAATTTATGATAATAGGATATATAGGTACTTCCAGTAATATTTATCCAGTAATAAAGTCTTTTGACAGCATAAAAAATGTTCGTGTTCAACATACGTTAGCGTGCATTAGCAATAATAGGCAAATTGTTGTTTCTCTGTCTCATTTTCTCAATGCATTACATTTTCTTATAAATTATTTAGTCATCGTGGATCACTAAATAGTCATAGTTCTATAGGCAGTATTTAGGAAACAGAATTAAACTCACAAATAGCTAGCAATCCTCAAAAAAAGCAATGTCTGTCCTTGTGCACATTGTTCACATGTGTAAAGTGGTGATGTTTCCAGACACTCACAGCATTGGTCAGCAAGTAGAGTGAACACAGATAAGTGTCACCATCATTGGGGAGAATTGGAGCAACACAGGCGACATTGTTGGACCAACGTTGGACCAATGGACGTATCCACTGACTTAGAGATATAGTTTTTTTAATGTTTATTGTCCTCATTATCTTCTGAACCAAGGTTGGGTCACCCTAACTTTGGCCCCACCAATAGGCAGACGCTGGGGCAATGGACAAAATGACGTTGGGCCAACCACTAATGTCAACATTGGCCCAACATATGCACTGCTGTTTTCCCAACGTTGGCCTGATGTTGGAGCACTGACAAAAAGTTACCAAAATTTTGCCAACGTTAGACCAAGAAGCAATGCTATTTGGGATGCTCCATACCCAAGGGTGTGTAAGTGAAAGTACATTTATTTGTGTGTGCGTATGCGATTGTGTGTATAGGTTGTCTTGTGAATTTACTCATTTGCCCTTTAATATTTATTTGTACAACATTTCCCACAATCCCTAGTAAACTACATATGGTGCACTACATTACCCATACCCCCTTGGTCAAGGTCTATAAATGGACATAATTTGCTTTGTTTGGCCTCTTTTGTATTGGTAAGGTGTGGGTGGTTGATGGGCACCCAACCAGGCCCTTTGAGTCCAGTTCTTAGGAGGCATTAAGTGAGTTTGTTTTGTTAATTGTATAGTTTATATTTGTTCATTTGATTTATTTGGACTGGATTTAATATTATGTTTTTTTTTATATTTAGAATTGTGTTGGTGATTATTGTACAAGTTTGATTTCTTCTCTTTATTGTTTGTAGTGACTAAAGACCATCATCCTGCACAACTTGTTTATCCTGTTCATTTCATCCTGTTATTCCTGTCCATCTTAACATCTTCCTATTTACACCTTGTGACTTGCATCGTGTGATTCCATAAGCTTTATGTGAACTGTTTAAGATCTAAATATACAGGAACTTAAAGTAATAAAGGAAAGCAAAAGACTGGTGGTTTTCCAGTGTTTTAATTAGACACACCACAACGTTTCTACAATACCCACGAACTCTGGATATTTAACATCTAAAATCCAACAGGTTGATCTATAATTGTTGATCTCTCTACAGGCTGGTAGACTGCAATATTACAGGTGAAGGTTTTGCTGCTCTGGTTTCAGCTCTGAGGTCGAACCCCTCATCACACCTGAGAGAGCTGAATCTGTACAGGAATAAACCAGGAGAATCAGGAGTGAAGCTGCTCTCTGATCTACTGAAGGATCCAGTTTGTACACTGGAGAAACTTGAGTGAGTTACACACACAGTAAGAAATATTTTAATGTACAATGAGTTGATTCTGCTCTGTTCCTTGTGGTTGTGATTGTAATGTGTCAAATTTACCATGTTACTATCATATGTCTCCTCTTAAATCTGATTTTAAGGTGCTAACTATCCCACGGCACTCTCTCTCTCTCGCCAACATCTCCTGGTTCGTCTCTGGATGATCATCTGTACAATTTTCACTCTTTGATCTTCAGGATTTCATCTTATGATGATAATTTGTAACTTTTCTGTAACTGTATGTTGTAAAATTGTGTGTGTACAGTATGTGTGAGAGAGAGAGAGATGTCAGTGTTCTGATATATCATAATTTCTCTCCCAGCCTGAGTGGGTGTGATCTCACAGAGGAAAGCTGTAGAGATCTGTCCTCAGTTCTCAGCTGTCCTCAGTACTCCTCCAGTCTGAGAGAACTGGACCTGAGTCACAATAACTTGCAGGATTCAGGAGTGAAGCTGCTCTCTGCTGGACTGGAGAATCCACACTGTACACTGGAGACACTGAGGTCAGATCATCACTTTCACATTCTGTTTATCTGATTATTATTATAATATAAACTTGATACAATCTCAAATTATATAAAAATAGGGAAAGTGGAAGATAAGAGAGACTTTGTCATTGTAGTGATGCAACAAAAATCGAGTGAATAAATGTAAGGATAAAACAAAAGAATAAACTAATGAATAAACAGAAGATAATTGCACTAACATATAATAATAATAATAATAATAATAATAATAATAATAATAATAATAACTAGAGAGGTACATTTCCTGAAGAAAATGTGAGTGGTGCTTGCAGTGGCAAAAACTTTGGGGTCATGTTAGCAATTTGCTGAGCACTCCAGCATCATGTTAGCAGCAGTGTAATGATGTAGCTAGCAACATGCTTATTATATTAGCATAATGCCAGCTACATGCTGATGGGCCAAACACCATGCTAGCAACATGCTAAGCACTCTAGCATCATGAAATCAACATTCTACTGATAATGCTAGCAACATGCTAATGAGCTAAACGACTTGATAGCAACATGCTAGGCCCTATAGCATCATGTTAGCGACATTCTAATCATGTTATTAGCGACATTCTAATCATGTTATTAGCGACATTCTAATATAGTTAGCATAATGCTAGCGAGATGCTAATATTGTTAAGCTTGGTTCCCACAATCCCACAAAATTTTAATTCGCTGAGCCAGGTCTCTTCAGTTCTCTGCAGTGCAGCAGCTGTACCACACTGTTATGCAGTGACAGAGAATGTTCACTATCGTGCTTCTCTAAATTTACGAAGAGCTGAGGGGGTACATTGGTCTTCTTAAACTTTCTTAAGAAGACAAGCCTCTGAGCTTTTGTTATGCTTTATGTGGAGACTTGGTGTCTTGCACTGAAATCTGCTGCAATGACCCGGTTACTGCGTTCACCAGATATCAACACAATTCCGATCCGCTCATCACGTGTTAACCTCTTCGACATGTCAATGGCTGTGAACAAAGAGAAACTTGTAAATAACTCATGAAAGAATAAAGTTACGTTAAAACCAATTAACACCATTGTTTTTCTTGTGAAATTCCTAATAAGTTTGATGTGTCACATGACCCTCTTCCTATTGAAAAAAACAAAAGTTGGATCCAAGATGGCCGACTTCCAAATGGCCACCATGGTCACCACCCATCTTGAAAAGCTTGCCCCCTCACATATACTAATGTGCCACAAACAGGACGTTAATATCACCCACCATTCCCATTTTATAAAGGTCTATCCATATAAATGGCCCACCCTGTATAATGACATCATGTGTGTTAGGCTGCTGGAAGTTAAGTATAACAAAAGTTGTCCAAGTATCATGCAGAGGACAGAGGTGGGTCTGGATCACTAGAAGCTCAGGAGCAGCATGTGTAGATCCAAACCATTATGAAGCAGAATCCAGCTGGAGGGTGATCCTTCGTTGGATGCCTCAAGATCTTTGCAGGGTTGGCCTCTGCCTACTGGAGCAGGCACATTCTCCAGTTGCCACGGGATGGGTAGAGAACAGGTGGAAAAAAATTAGCGTAGATGCCGTTCAGGATCTGGGATGCTACATGTGTGTTGACAACTATTAATAGTTATTATAATTATTATTATTATAGTTAATTGTTGATCTCTCTACAGGCTACAGCACTGCAGTATTACAGGTGAAGGTTGTGCTGCTCTGGTTTCAGCTCTGAGGTCGAACCCCTCATCACACCTGAGAGAGCTGAATCTGAGCTACAATCAACCAGGAGAATCAGGAGTGAAGCTGCTCTCTGATCTACTGAAGGATCCCCACTGTACACTGGAGAAACTAGAGTGAGTTACTGAGACACTTACACACACAAACACACATGCACCAAACACAGTTAAAAAACTGATAATAAACAGAGACCTTTGACAGACAATGTGTTTGTGTGTATTACTGTGTCTCTCCTGGCTCTCCCTCTGTTTAGCTCATCCTGCTCACGCATTCTCGACTGTGTCGCCCCTCTTAAACCAAAGCGCTCCAAACTAAAATCTGAGCCCTGGTTAAATGAGAGAACCCGCTCTATCAGACAGAAATGCCGGAGAGCATAAATGGAAAAAAGATAAGTTACAGTTGTCCTTTGAGATTTAAAAAAAAATGCCTGTCAGAATACCAGAAAACTGTCAAAACAGAGAGAGTTAAATATTTTTCTGATCTGATCGAAAAATAACCACCACAGACCAAGAGTTCTATTCAAGACATTAAACACTGTTATTAACCCCACAGACACTACCTGCCATGATATTACTGCAATTAAGTGTGAAAATGTCCTAACATTCTTTATAAATAAAATCGATGACATTCGAGCACTTGTTACACCTCCTGCTCATGATCTGTGCCTCCAGTGTGGTTAACTGTGATAAACCAGTTCAACCCTGTTTCTCTCTCTCATTTGCATGATATCATTGTTCATTTGAAACCTACTTATTGTCCCCTAGACATTGTTCCAGCCAGACTCATTAAAGAGGCCTTTAATTCAATTGGTCCTACTGTTTTAACATTGATTAGTCGTAGTCTCGAAACTGGAATTGTTCCTGATGCTTTTAAGCATGCTGTTGTCCAGCCTCTGCTGAAAAAGCCCAATCTTGACCCCACAGACCTAACAAATTTCAGACCGATATCAAAACTGCCATTTCTCTCGAAAGTATTAGAGATGGTTGTGGGCTTACAGCTACAGACTTTTCCAAATGAAAATGCAATTTTTGAATTATTTCAGTCTGGTTTTAAAGCATATCACAGCACAGAAACTGCACTTTTAAAAGTTTCTAACGATCTTTTATTGACAGCTGATTCAGGAGATCCTGCTATTTTAGTGCTTTTAGATCTTAGTGCGGCGTTTGATACTATAGGTCACAACATTCTTATCTCATGCCTCGAAAACTGCTGTGGCATCCGAGGATTGGCTCTGAACTGGATTAAATCCTATCTGACTAACAGAACCTTTTCAGTGAGCCTACTTCACATCAGTTCCCCTGGTGCAACGCCTAAAAGAGAGAGGAATCCACTACATTGGCACAATCCGGATGAATAGGGTGAAAGACTGCACCATGAAGGATGAAAAAGAACTGAAGAAAAATGAAAGAGGGTCAATGGGCTTCAGAGTGAACCAGGACAGCAACATCATTGTATGATGGTATGACAACAAAGCAGTGAACCTGATTTCCTCTTTTGTTGGCATTGGACCTGTTGGAAATGTGAAACGCTGGGATCGCAAATCCAAAACTCACATAATAGTTCCCAGACCAGCCATTGTTGAAGCTTATAACAAATTCATGGGAGGTGTTGATCTCCTTGATATGCTGTCTGCACTTTACAAGTTCAGCTTCAGATCCCGAAGATGGTACATGTACATCTGGTGGCACACTGTAACAGTGGCAGTCATCAATGCATGGAACCTCTACAGAAGAGATCAGAAGAAGCTAGAGCCCCAGAGGAAACCAATGGCTCTTCGAAGGTTTCAGGCTCTGGTTGGCACTTCTCTGACAAGTGCAGGAAAGGCCAAAATCAGTGGCAGACCACTGTCCTCTTCAGAAGCAACTCCAACACCACCCCGTAAAAGGCCAAGCGGCACTGTGCCTTTTGATGTGAGAAGAGATGGCACAGATCATTTTCCATCTCGGGAAAAACGGCAGAGATGCAAGCACTGCACTGGCAATCACTTCTCACATGTCTACTGTGAGAAGTGTAAGGTGCATCTTTGTCTGAACAAAGACAGAAACTGTTTTTCTGCCTACCACACAGCAAAATAAAAAAGCTGTTAAAAAAAACACAAACTGTCTGAAATGTTCTACTGTATATGTTCAAAATGTTATGGGCAAAGTTTGTTTTTGTATTTAAAATGAACATTGTTGTGACGAAAAAGTTGCCAAAAATGCCAAATGTATCAAAAGTGATAAAAAAAAAAATCTCATACAAAATGATATGTAAAACAAAAATTGGGGGGATTTTGTTACAGGGGCTAATAAACATCCCAGTTCCAAAAAATTAGAATTTTCTGGCTATTTTTTTGATGTGTTGGGCTTTAAAGGATTAAAGCATGGATGTCTCTGAATTTTCTCAAATTAAATGAAAATAAAACTGAGATTGTGGCCTTTGGAAAAATGGATTCCTTGTGTGCTCCTGGCAGCGACTTTGCTCCATTAGCGAATTACTGTAAACCATTTGTAAGGAATTTAGGCGTAATATTTGATAATTTATTTAAATTTGATAAACAAATAAACTCAGTGGTTAAATCTAGTTTCTTTCAACTGAGAATTTTAGCTAAGTTTAAGCGTTTTTTATCGTTCAAAAATTTTGAGAAAGTAATTCATGCCTTTATTTCATCTCGACTTGATTACTGCAATGTGTTATACACAGGAATCAGTCGGTCGTCTCTCTCTCGTCTACAGCTTGTCCAAAATTCTGCTGCTCGACTTTTAACCGGTACACGCAAAAGTGATCACATCACTCCGGTATTAAAGTCACTTCACTGGCTCCCGGTTCGCTACAGGATTGATTTTAAAATTGTATTACTTGGTTTTAAATCACTGAATGGTTTTACACCTCTGTACATATCTGAGCTTTTACAACCACATACAATATCAAGAAATCTCAGATCCTCAGACCAGTTACTCCTCTCTGTCCCAAAGTCTAGATTAAAGCTCAGAGGTGACCGAGCGTTTGCTGTCGCTGCGCCTAAATTATGGAATGGTCTACCGTTTAATATTAGAGCAGCACCTACATTAGAAACTTTTAAATCCAGACTGAAAGCTCACTTCTTTTCAATGGCCTTTACACCTGGCTGAGACATTTGATCACCTTTTATTCATTTTATTCTTTTTAATTATTTGTTTTACTTTTTAGTTAAGTTTAATTGATTATTTTTTAAATTAAATTATTTATGCATGATTTCATTTGATTAGTGTTTTTAGTAACTGTCACTAACTGATTTTTATTTACTTTTTACATAGTTATATTACATTTTATTTTGCTTTCATTTTATGCTGTTTAATTCTGTTTTTTCCCCCCTTTATTATTTTACAGCACTTTGGTCAACTTTGGTTGTTTTTAAATGTACTATAAATAAATTTGACTTGACTTGGCTTGACTTGACTGGCATTGTTAAGATTGTTGAAGCACAGCGGACAAACCGAGCAACTCGTTTATTCAATTACAAAACTTTCAAACTTTACACACACACACATTTTTATTAATAAGTCCTTTTAATCAGTTAATAACTTTTGTAATAAGTTAATAACTTCCTTTTTTAAAAACTTCTATTAAAAACTTCCTTTTATTAAAGGTGTATGTTGTAAAACTGTGTGTGAGACAGAGAGAGAGATGTCAGTGTTCTGATGTATCATCATTTCTCTCCCAGGCTGTGTCGGTGTGATCTCACAGAGGAAAGCTGTAGAGTTCTGTCCTCAGTTCTCAGCTCAAACTCCTCCAGTCTGAGAGAACTAGACCTGAGTGGCAATAAACTGCAGGATTCAGGAGTGAAGCTGCTCTCTGCTGGACTGGAGAATCCACACTGTACACTGGAGACACTGAGGTCAGATCAGCACTTTCACATTCTGTTTATCTGATTTTCTGATCATAGGTGTCACTAGACCCCTTTTACTGCAACACATGTCCCAGTATTTATCTGCCGTACCCCAGTAAAATCTCACATTTGAGGTTTAAGCTCCTCTCCTGTAATTTTCATTTAGACTGATAATGAACAAGAACTGATTTTTTCCCCCCAATCCACAATCCAAACAACCCAGTTTAAGAGTATGCGTTCACCCACACCATTGCCTGTCGTGCCAGTGAAGTGCAGCGCAAACACCTAATCATGAATTGGCATCGAAAAACAAGAAGCATTAAGCATAATACCACGATGGGACTATTTTTTAACAAACAGAACTGATTTTGCACCACAGAAGAAATTTAATTCATGCAACGTTAAACCTACACTAAGACACGCGTCCTCTCTTACACACCAAACAGCGATGAGATTTTGGATGCTTGTTGATCTATAATTGTTGATCTCTCTACAGGCTGGAAAGCTGCAGTATAACAGATGAAGGTTGTGCTGCTCTGGTTTCAGCTCTGAGGTCGAACCCCTCATCACACCTGAGAGAGCTGAATCTGAACAACAATCAACCAGGAGAATCAGGAGAGAAGCTGCTCTCTGATCTACTGAAGGATCCACACTGTACACTGGAGACACTAGAGTGAGTTACTGACACACACACACACACACACACACACACACCCACACACACACACAGTAGACATCGTTCTATTTATTTCTTTATTGTAAGGAGTCGATATCAGATTATGAATGTTTACGACAGGCGGGTGTCCTCATGCAGGATGTAATAAGTTTAACCTACAAATTTTTCATGGTGAGATGGGGTTAATGTTTAATAGCACTGTTTAGAAAATTTTATGCCAAGTGTGTGTGCATGCATCTGTGTTTATGTCCATGCATGGAGGTTGTATTAATATCTGGGTAGGAAAACATTCACACAGGGACAGGAATACCTTACAGTTATTTTCACTAGACCCTCACATATACGTTGAGTTAGCTCTCAATTTTATTTTTCTTAATTTTTGTAATCATGTTTAAGCTTAATGACGGAGGAAACAAGTGTGATAATTCGACCGTATCAACTCGAATATGTTAGATTCTTTATAAAAATAATTTGTGTAACTAAAATTCCAGTCTAATTGCTTTCAACTTAGGTGAAGAAAAATTTTAATGGAAGACAAAACCTAGACGAAGAAGAACAACAAATTTTTACCTCAGATGTTTTTGTAAGAGTTTTCTGGAAAGTTTCTAAAATTACATCATATCTACACCTAGCAATGACAGCTAACAGAACTTTTTTATACGTGAAGGTTTAGTGACAAAAAAACAAAAAAAACAAGACTGAACCATCAAGAATAACCCAAGAACATTTACTCATCTGTTTACTTCAGATCAGTTTTTCTTAGGATTTTGAAGAAAATACTTTGTGTAACTCTGATTACAGGTTGTTTACACTTAGCATTTAGAGCTAACCCCAATTATATGTGAGGGTCTAGTGATGAAACATCCATCCAGAAAATTAACACTGAAAGGTATTCCTGTCCATGAGTGAATGTTTTCATTCCTAGATATTAATACATCCCGCAAGCATCGCCCCCTAGACTTTTTTGACAAAACTGTCAAAATCAGTTTTGACAAGTTTTCAGGTATTATTTTTCATACACAGTAACAGTGATTTGGTGGTTTAATACCTCTTTATACACTCCAGAGGAAATTATGTCTCTTAATGCCCCCCCCCCCTCCATATTACCCAGATTTTTACATCTTTTATTCTATTTGTGTTTTTGCAAATTGTGCAGTTGAATCTGTTATTCTGTGTGCTGTGTGACAATGATGTTTCTTGTAAAGAATCCGATCACCTTAATTAGATCACCTTGCCCATCTTTTTCTTTACAGATTTGGTAATGTTTATTTCTGATCTAAGTTTCACACACGGAGGATGACGAGGATAAACTCTTACAGTCCAAAGCTTTTGAAGAACAGTTATGAGAGCTGAAACTGATGTCTTCCTTTTCTCATTCAGTGATAATCAGATGGTCTACAACATGTCAGGACTTCTACGTCTTTGTTAGTAAAAATGCACCAGCTGAGAGAAATCAACTTTAATTACCTGAACAGTAAGGTTTATATCATTTCTTGAGCAGTGTGCACCAATCAGCCAGAACATTACAATATAAAACATTATGTCCAGCATTACATCGATTCCCCTTGTCCCACCAAGGGCAGCTCTGGTCCCTTCTGGCTCGTCTCCACAAGTCCTCTGGGGTGTTCTGTGGTGACGGGCTCATGTGCCCCTTCACCACCATGGCATACTTTACGTCAGATGTCTAATGTTATGGTAGAAGTCTGATCAGTGTGAACCCTACAATATTTTAATATAAACTCTGTTAGGTTTTGGCATAAATTTGAATAACATTTTCTGTATTATCACAGTTCAGCATAAACATCAGCTCCAATACACTGCCAGATCACACATTCTGCATCCTCTAATACACCTCTACATCTTGACCCCCCACCCCAAAACATCATTATAAACCCACTCTAATCAGACACTGCATTCTATCTATCTATCTATTCTATCCAATCTTTCTATAGCAGAGAAAAATGTCAGTTGTTACAAAATGGACTAAATTTATTTTAATTGTCTTTGTCTAGCTAACTATAGCTCTTCTAATAACTACTGATTAAATATCGACCAAATGGACCTTCATAACTAACTAATTAATCTAAAACTAGAATACTTATCTGATTATTATTTTTTACTTCTTTTAGTTAACTTAATCCTCTCAGCAGAGACGTGATGAAAATTAAGGATTCAGAGTTTTTGAAATGACTAAACAGCTTTAATGATTATAAAAGACAAGTTCTTTACCCAATTTGTGTAATTCCATTCTCAATTTAAAAAAGAGGTTTTGTTTTTAATTAGATTTTGTGGCTTCACCTACATGCTTGGGTCAAAAAATATTTTTAATTTTAAAGTAATTTGTTTGTGTGTTTGAGAGAGAGAGACTTGTGCGTAACCATACAAAACTACAGTACTATTCAATTATTTCATGACAAATCCTCCCCAGATGAAATCCATGGTAACGATCAAATGATAGTTTTGACAATTGCATGTTTTGTTTTGATTGCTCCAAGTTAGTTTTAATTAAGCTTAAATTTTGTTAATAAAACTGTTCTTAAAAATGTGACATATTTCATAATCTGTGTGTGTGTGTGTGTGTGTGTGTGTGTGTGTGTGTGTGTGTGTGTGTGTGTGTGTGTGTGTGTGTGTGTGTGTGTGACCACCTCTATACATTAAACATAAGACAAAATTACACAAAACAGAAATACTGAAATGATTACATGTCAATAGAAATCAAACCCTGGCCAAAAAAATGCAAAATATCTTCTCCTAAAACAAAGTACATAATCCAATAAAAACTCAAACTTCACCTAAATTAATTATCTGAATATAACAAATGCATGTTAACAATAAAAAGAATTGCAGACAGTGTATTAAACATTGTAACATACAGTACCTATAAAAAATCAGAAAGGGGTACAAATCAGTACATGCACACGGCAACATGCTCCCTCCGTCCTGTAGCAGGCTAGAGCTCATGCTAATGAGGCTAAATCTCAGTCACAATATTATAATATCACAAAAATTTTAGACACGTCAGCAGCAACATGGTGTATAGCTTCCATGCAATTTGACATGAAATACAGGTACATCTAAATAAATTAGAATATTCTAAAAAATATATATTTCAATTCAATTTTATTTGTATAGCACTTTTAACAATTGACATTGTTGCAAAGCAGCTTTACACAATCAAAAGAATTATTTAAGTTTGTATGAAATGTGAATGTATATAAATCAAAATAATGAGACTGTCCGTGATGAGCAAGCCGAGGACAACGGAGACAGTGGTAAAGAAAAACTCCCTTAGATGGCAATAGGAAGAAACCTTGAGAGGAACCAGACTCAACAGGGAACCAATCCTGATTTGGGTGATAACGGATAACAGGGATTGATCTGCATTGGTAGGAGGCTGGAACACATGAGGGGGAACTGAGATGTAAAACGACCAATCACCTCACCATCAACAAACCTGAGAGCTCAATGACAATTTCAAAGCTTGATTTTTTTTGCCTAATATTTAAGATATTTTAAGTCCTCACTACTGTAAAAAAAAAAAAAAAAAAAACACTGCACTTTACCTTTGAAAAGAATGCAGACAGAGCAGTGTGTGTTTGTGCGTGCACGCACTGTGAATGTGTGTGTGTGTGTGTGTGTGACTTTCACACTAACAGAAACACTGCTTTGTCAGGAAACAAGCATTCTTTAACAAGGAACCTCTCTAACACTTGTGTGCACACACGAATCAGAACCACTACTGTAAAATAAAAATAAAACAAATAAACTGCACTTTACCACTGAAAAAAATCCCGGCCCAGCAGTGTTTCTATTAGTGTGTGTGGGTGTGTGTGCATGTGAGGAGGAGGGAGGGGGCTACTGTGTAGGACGACTTTCTCACACACACACACACACACACACACACACAGCCTCTAATGCAAACACTGCTCTGTTGTGATTCAAAGGTAAAGTGCAGGAGAATTTGTTTTATTTATTTGTTTTATACTTACCTTACAGCAGTAATTCTGTGTGTATGTCCACGCACAAGTGTTATGGAAGGTCTCTAATGACACTCGCACACATACACACGCTAACAGAATCTCTGCTTTCTGACATAAAGAGAGAGGATCTCTCGTCCAACTTACTTACCTTATATTGTGTCGTCTGCCCATAAAGTTCCAATACCACCACATCCTACCATTTTCTGAACACTTGCTTTGGCCATTGAGATAACAACATGATAAGATAATCAATACTCCCAATACTATCAAGATTATTGTGCCAGTTTCACTGGCAAACCATACCAGGTTGCAGGCGAGAGCCAGTGAAGTATGAAGTACATTCAGCAGTCTTTTTGGTATCCTGAGTGGTTTAGGAATGTTCATCCCTCAGTTTCCTCACGTAAAATCCTGCTTATGTTACCATCTCGGGCAGAGTGTCTTGGAATGTATGTACAATGTTCTTCCCCAGGCAGTACATAGTCCTTGTTGAGGTGCCAACATTGTGTCTAAAGCAAATCTATTTTGCATAACCATTAGTGTTGTTCTATCCAATTGTTTCTATACAGGTCCCAAAACATTTAGTGCATCATTCCAAAATCTCTGTTAATTATACCACAGAAGATCTACCCATCTTGAGTTTTTAGCAATTTGGACCCATGGAAGGAACAATGTTGTAAATCTTGCTGCTACCCTGTCTGTTCACAACCTCATGTTCAGTTGTCATGACAACTGGGATGCCATCCCAGCACACTGTTATGACTCCTCTCTATCAAATTACTCCCATACCTTTAATTCATCTCTCACCTGGTAAGGACTGTCTACATTTACATTTAGGCATTTGACAGACGCTCTTATCCAGAGAGCTGAAAAGTGCTTTAAAGTTTAAATCACTGGATAGTTACTTACACTGGGTTAACTAGGTTAATAACCAAGTGCCATTAGTCAAACACAACTGGGTAGAGTTTTTTTTTTTTTTTTTTTTGGGGGGGGGGGGGGGGTGGATGGGTCCAAGTATTGGAGAAACAGATACCTCTTGAGCTCTTGAGTCGTCATGTAAAGATTGTCAAAGTCTCTGCTGTACGGACATCTAGAAGAAATGTTAGTTCCACCACTTAGGTGCCAGAACAGAAAAGAGTCCGCCCACAATTCCTGAAAGATGGTGGGGTGAGGCGAGCAGTGCTGGAGGAACGAAGGGAACATGGTGCAGTGCTTGGTGTGTTAGAGCAGAGAGGTAAGTGGGTGCAATGAAATGGTTGATGATGGTTGTGGTGAACGGAAGGAGGTCTTGTGAGATGGCCTGGAGCATTGTGGAAGGGATTGGGTCTAATCAACAGGTGGTGGGGTTAGATGACAAGATGGTCTGCTGAATCTCATCAGATGACAGGTTGGATAATTCTGCTAAGGGAGGGAAGGGAAGGTCCTGGAGTTCTGCTGTAGTTGTTTGGTTGGGGTCGAAGGACTTGTGGATTGCTGCAATTTTCCCACCGTAGAATGTGGCAAAATCATCAGCAGACAGAGAGGAAGGGGCAGGAGGAGTCGGTGGATTGAGTAGTGAGGAGAAGATGTTGGGAGGTTTGCCAGGATCATGTGCAGAAGCTTCCAGCTTTTTTCTGAAGAAGGCGGTTTTGGCAGAAGTCACGTTACATGGGAATTTGAAGAGAAGAGTCTGGTAAGAGACAAGATCTGCAACAAGCTGCATTTTCTTCCAAGTTCTTAATTCTCTTCTGTTGTTATGCAGTACATCATATAGCCAAGGAGCAAGACAAGAAGTCCTCCTTGTGTAGCACCCGTCCCATGTAGCTAGTATTTGGCGCCAATTATAAAGGGTGTTGTAGTACTATGGGCGGGGCCCTGGATTCTTTGTAGGGGTATCTAACTGCAGTAACCTGGTTACTGTTAAAACTGTGTATCCTATGTCTCCAAATCCTTAGTGTGATTATATTTATAAATTTCAACCCACTAAGAATGTTACTCTAAGTTATACCACGCAATAGCTTAACCTCTATGATTTAACCCGAGAAACCAATTTTAACTGTAAACATTTAACACCAACACAAGTCTTTAGACAAAAATGTACTTTTAGTCAAACTTCAATAAAAATATAAAAAAAATCACTTGCAGATCAAGTTTCACACAACCTTCTACCATATCAAACAGTGCTATGTATATCACTAACAAACCAACAAAACAAATTCAGTCTGCAAAAGTGTCTCTAAAATAAATAATGAAATAAAGAAATAATAACGATGCAGGCCTGAATCGTGGCTTGGGATCGTGGAGGCCAAAACTATGTGGCCTCTTCACTTTCCTATGAAAGCAACTATATAAAATGCACGTGCAAAGAGTTTCTGTACTCACAACCTTTAAGTGCAGTCCGTCATCCATGCAATGTCATATGTCACTGTGAGCGAGGGAGAGATGAACCCGGGTAACGAGTCATGGGATACATGACAGAAGAACTGTGATGGCCAGCAACCACCAGCAACTCGAGGCCAGCGTTCAGAAGAGACCAGCAGACCTGCAGCGTGATGGTTGAGCGGAGAACCGACACCAAGAACTCCAAGGAAAGACTCTGTTCTTTCCTCTACCAACATGCAAGACAGCTGTCAGTCCGAATACATGCAAAATCACTTAAACTCATTTTAACAAACAGAGTATTTTACATAATCACCACATGGGTAACTACATACACTGCTATCACCTTTACAGTCAATATCAGTAGCATTAGCATGCGGTTATGCTAATCGCGATTAGCTTCAGTTAGCATCATTTTTAGTACCAACTCTGATAAACAAACTATAAAGATGTAAATAACATTGGTAAACTTACTCGGAGCTGAACTTTGTCCGTTATCACTTGGTAAATTCGGCATCCACCTTAGCAAACGGCACATTCATCCTCCCCAAACACACAACACGTGCTTCATAACTGCTCTAGTCAACACAGGGATTCCGTCTGAACATCTTTTAAACATTCTAAATGAACTGATTTAACTTTTCTTTTTGTTTGTTTATTTATTTATTTATTTATTTATTTCTAAACATTAATGAATTAAGTTTTAAATCAATCACGTCAATTTTGTTATTTTAGACTCGTCTATAAATGAAATTTTAGACTAGCCTACGCTTAGTTTAAAGGACAGAGGGCACAGGAGATCTACAGTATGGACGAGGATAGGAAAGTTTCAGGCGCAGTCTCTAGTGGTAGAGAGGAGATAGAGTCTGGGTCTGGGTCTGGGTCTGGGAGGGATGATAGGGTGCATGAAGACACAGAGGAAGGGGAAACAGAGTAAGGGTTTCTGCGGGTAAAAGAGAAATTTTGGTGGTTACCTTTACACGGAATAGGAAGGGTTATGATAAAGGATACCAGGTAATGATCAGATTTATGAAGAGGACTAGTAGTGATATCTGTGACTGGGGAAGGGCGGCAAAAAACAAGGTCAAGAGAATTCCCTGCCTTGTGTGTGGGAGGGCAACTGTTTAGAGTTAAAGAGAAGGAGTTTAGGAGAGGTAGAAGGAAAGAGGAGCGTAGTTTGTCTGACTGAGGCTCCGCCATAGTACCAGAATATGTCGGCCAACGGGGTGATACCATGTTTTAAACCTGGCTGTTGCACTCTTACACTTCTAGAGCATGAATGATCACTTGTTTCCTTGTCACATGTTTGGTGCATTTCTATCTAGAAACCATCAGACTGAGTTTCATTGCAGCTTAGCGATACCTTATACCAGCCTGTATTACTCTAGTCTAGCCTAGTGTGTAACTCAGATTAGTACAACAATAACAAAGAGAACATACTGTGCAGTGCAACATAGTTTACATTATTTGTGTCTTCAGAAAACAGAGAACACAACTGCTGCCTGAACAAGAGAATGGCTCTGAATTAGTCTGTATGCACAGCTCTCATTGGAATTGATTGTATTATTTAAAATAAACTTATTCATTCACACTCTCACTCATTTTCTATGCCACTCATCCTGTACACGGACATGGGAAGCCTAAATCCAAGGGGACTCATGGCATGAGGCATCAGAATAAACTTCACATGGTAATCTGTTTTACAGGGACTGAAAACACTAAGAAATCTAGAGTTACAGAAGGTTATGTGTCAAATGGCTGCATAATAAATTCATCGTCAATGCAATGTAAACTTTAAATTTCATTCCAAATTACTGATAAAAATTTGAAAATTACCATATGATAATAAAAGGAAAATAGTTGTACTATAAACTAACACACACAGTGTTGCTCACACTGAAGGGAAAACAGGGAACATGTAAAAATGCCAGGATTCTGCTCAAGGGGATACATTTTCTGGAACAGATATCCTCTGAATTTGGGTTTACTCTCAATGTTCATAAATGTGAAACTAGAATTTGTGAAAATAGAAGCAAAACTTTTACAAGTTGTTTTTTACATTCTAAAATATTAATCTAAATGTAGCAATACTTTCTTGTAAGTATTGGGTGGGGCGGGGGGGGGGGGGGGGGCACTGGTCTGATGTTGACAATAACATTTTAACTGGTTGACTATATACATAATTATGTGTTATTAGATTTTTCAGTTATTGATAAAATGTTGATAACAGTTTGAGAAGATTATATTTCTATTGAAATTTAGAAGCTTTAATGTAAGGACCAACTGCATATGTAGTTTGTGTGTGTGTTTGTATGTGTGTGTAACCCATGGCATCGTTTTTGTGTTTATGGAGACGCTGTAACCAGTTTAATACACATTGGAGGTTTGGCTGCTTTAGAGAATGGCTGAGGAGAAAAAAGAAAGTTCATCTGCGGAACTGAAGGAGAAAATTCCAATTCTGACTGAGGAGAACGTAAGAATTTACCTCTATTTGTCTTTAGAAACTTGAAAATTCAAGTTCAAGAAGTTGCTAGAAGTTGCCAGCATCATTTTTGCATGAAAGTGTTACTTAAAGATAATTAGCCTGACGCACACACAGAACCAATGCTGCGTGGGTGCTTGTGGTTAACTTGAAGTCAAACTTGACCAGGTGATAATGTTCATTAACTATTCCTTCTTGGACTGCTTTCCTGATGCAAAGTAATGTGTGCATAGTCAGTGCACATGACTGTGCACATGTTAATGAACTGTTGTGATAGGGATTGCAATTCAAGATGGACATGTGCTTGTGTTGGCAACAAGATGCTCTAGAAACTGTTCTGGATGATTTCAGCACTGATGTGAAATTTTTAAATGATTAATTCTAAATTAAATTGATTTAAACAGTTAATTTTTTTTTTTAATGCATACTAAATAGAACTGCCACACAATTAGAAATCAAAATTTCCCTGCAGATTGATGTTGAGTATACATATACAATATTATATTGGATGCTTTAAAGTATTGATTTCACAGCCCTTTTAAAATACCCAATAATCCCAACTGCCTTCTGGCTTTGCCTGCTTAGGACCATCTACACATTAAACTGGGTTCCACACAAAGCAGAGTGGCTCAACATGCTGCCTCCACCCGGGACTTGAGCTCAAGACTGGTGCGGAGTAAGCAGGACAAATTGAAGGTGGGCTTCAAAATATGACATTGACTTATTTCCCTTCAACTTCTTCTTTATCTTCGACTTTGTCTTTCAGGGGCCGCCACAGTGAATCATCTGTCTCCATCTAACCCAATCCTTTGCCTCCTCTTTTCTCACTCCAACTAACTTCATATCCCCTTTCACTGCACCCATAAATCTCCTCTTTGGTCTTCCTTTAGACCTCCTGCCTGGTAGTTCCAACATCAGCATCCAATATACATCCACCAATATACTCACAATCTCTCCTCTGAACATGTCCAAACCACCTCAATCTGGCCTCTCTGCCTTTATCTACAAATCATCTAACATGGGTTACACACCTGACACTTTTGTCCACCCATTCCAACCTGCCTGTACATGTCTCTTCACCTCCTTTCTACACTATCTGTTGCGTTGGACCATTGACCCTATGTACTTGTCCTGACCCTAAGTCCTGCACCTTATTTACCACTGCTCCCTCTGCCTTACCGTTCCACCGTTCTTAGTCTTCTGTCACAACTATAGCACATCTCACCACTGTCTTATAGCGCTCATACATGTCCTGCAGCACTCTAACATACTTCTCTGCCACTCCAGACTTCCTCATACAATATCACAGCTCTTCTCTCTGCACCCTGTCATATGCTTTCTCTAAATCTACAAAGACACAATGCAACTCCCTATTAGTTTCTCTGTACTTCTCCATGAGCATCCTTAAAGCAAATACTGCATCTGTTGTACACTTCCTAGGCATGAAACCATATTGCTGCTCACAAATGTTCACCTCTGCCCTTAACCTAGCTTCCATTACTCTTTACCAAACCTTCATTGAATAGCTCATCAGCTTTAGTCCTCTGTAGTTCCACAGCTCTGCACATCCCCCTTGTTCTTAAAGATCGGCACTAATATACTTCTCCTCCATTTCTCTGGGATCCTGTCACTCTCCAAAATCTTGTTAAACAGACTAGTCAGAAACTCTACTGCAACCTCTCCTAAGCACTCCCATACAGGCATGTCATCAGGACCAACTGCCTTTCCATTCTTCATCCTCTTTAATGTCCTCCTCACCTCACTCTTACTAATCTTTGCTACTTCCTGCTCCACAACACTCACCTCTTCTACTCTTCGTTCTCTTTTGTTTTCCTCATTCGTCATCTCTTCAAAGTACTTCTGCCATCTTCCCATCACCCTCCTGGCACCTGTCAGTACATTTCTGTCCCTACCTTTAATCACTCTAACATGCTGCACATCCTTACCATCTCTATCTGTTTGCCTCGCCAACCTGTACAGATCCACCTCTCCCTCCTTACTGTCCAACCTAGCATACAAGTCATCATATGCTCTTTGTTTGGCTTTTTTTCCCCTTCATCATACTTCTTTTTGTCACAGGAATGGTTAGCTGTTATTTGAAACAGAATAGATGAGGCCAAAGTTAGACAAAGATATTACATCATTTTCATAAGATTCATTAACAATTATAAGAATAGACAAAAGTAAGGAGAAAAGACTGATGCAGTTACAGAGAGACAGAAATATTGTGTTTGAAGAGTTGGAGGAGTTTACTTGTGAGTGGGGAAGATTAAGGAAGATTAAAGTTCCTGTCTGTGAGTGTTTCCAGAGAGATTAAATCCAAAACAATGAGCACTGGGGTCAAAAAAAAAAAAAAAAAAAACATGTGTGAAGACAATAGGAGCCCTTATATATGGTGTAGGGTCGAGCCAGAAACAAAACATCTGCGTAAATACTCCAAAGAAATCATAATTCAGAAAACATCATTCCCAAACCGAGCACCGAAGCACAATTAAAGTTAACCTTTGCATACAAAATGAATAAATTCAAAACACAAGGCAGTTATCAGAGTCCACAGAGGAAGCAAAACGTTACAGATAAAGTCTGGGTTCTGGATTAATGGATTATAAGTGTGTGGCAGATATCAAAGGCCTTAAATAAAGTGTAATATCAAAGCCAAAAGAGCCAACAGGATGCTAAGTAAATAATTCCCAAAAACATGAGACAGGGGGCAAAGTTCAAATTTCAAAAGCCTGCAAAAGTCTTGGAACTTGCCAATGGCAATTTGGCAATGGCGTGCTTCCTCCCTGGAAGTCTGGTCCTATTAGGTGATCCACATTTATTCTGTGTAGACTTCTCACTGATGTCCCTCAAGGCTCAATGCTGGGTTCACTTCTGTTCTTTCTCAGTCCTGATCTTGGAATTGTTTGGTTTCCCTGCTCTGTCTCATACATTCCAAAAAGGAATTACCTGAATAGTTAATCCATATGTACTCGAGCTGCGAAAAAAATGTACAGGGCCAACTGTTCTTCTCACCTTTTATTGCTAAACTTACAAGGCTTATTCTGTTTTCTTTTTCCTTTACAGCATGAGGTTTCATGTATTTCTATCCAATATTGGTGATTCTGTTGTTTGTTCTGGCCCTTTTTATTTTGAGCCTGGACTACAGGACCTTGGTCCTGCCAGGTTTGCCTCTAAGTTTCATTCTTACCTCTACAACTGATCCATCTTCTCCCACTCATGCCTATTGGTATGATCCCTCCACTAGCTTCCTGTAGCTTCTCTGTCATGTAATCAAACTGATGTAATAAAGTGCCCAAACAGTCACTGACTGACAAATGACACTTAAAAAGACATAGATTGTAACTAATTACTTAATTACCCTTATAAATCTATGACCAAGTTAGCCAGTATAAGTATGTGTTTATTTTACATATTCCAAAGCATTTCTGTAAGTCATACAGACGACGTCCATAGACCATAACTATAATTTTATATGTACATGTTTTTAGATCTCTAAAGAACTTGTGGAAGTGCAAATCGATGCCAATAAAATGAGAGAGAAATATGAGGCAGAGATATTTGAACTGCAGAATAAGGTAATACATATTGTATATACATTGTGCGGTGTTTTATACATGTAAAACATATGTAAGCAAGCCACTAATTCATTAGCTAGTCATAATAACAATAACAACAACAGGACCATGAACTAGGAGATTGAAGAACACACTTGTCTTGTTCATATCTGTCCCACTCCATCAGGTATCGTACCAGGAAGGTGCCGTGTCGAATCTAGAGGCAGAGATTGGACAGCTGAAGCGTGAAATCGAGTCAGCATCGTCACGGTTACAAGTCGCAGAGGGTAATGAGCGAGACATGGCAGAGGAGTATGCAGCCCTAAAGAGGAACTTCCTGACTGTGAGCAAGGGGCTAGAAAGCGAGATTAAACACTCACAGGAGCTGAACGATGAACTGCTGATGCTGGCACAGACACATGACACACTGCTGCAAGAGAAAGAGCGAGAACACATGCACACACTCGAGCTGGAGAGAGGCAGAGCTCTTCTGAGCAAAGTGTCACACAGGGTCAGGGCAAGTAACACACACACACACACACACAGTTTATCACACATTTGACCAGTATATGCATGTCCTGTTTTAGCCAGAAGAACTGAGCCACGGATGCAATGCTACTGGGGACAGACACACACACACATGTTAGGATATGTATCGTGTGTGTGTGTGTGTGTGTGTGTGTTTGTAGAATATTCCAACACAACTTTTGTACATGTTTATACATTTCCTGTTAGTACCTTTATTTTATGACTAATATTTAAATTAAAGATTTCTATTTTTATTTATTTATTTTTTTTTACAAAAATTGTATTTAAAATACTATCTGCATTTGGTTACTTTTATGTAAAAAAAAAAAAAAAAAAAAGCTAGTTTCATCTTATTTTTATGCTACTTTTTAATAAATGTGTTAAATTAAATAGAAAAAAAATGCACCTGGTGAGTATACATAGCTACTAGCTCTTAGCAAAGCTAATACAACGCCAGTGAATAATATACTACTCCTCCTAGTCACAAGGCGGTGTGTGACGTCTGCTCCATCTATATGTACGTATGTGCAGTAGTGGGTAGTGGTCGCTCAGTGGTTGAGACACTGATGTTCAGGGCATCTGCCAAATGCTGTAAATGGACTTTACAGCACATTCCCTTCCTTGTGTGTGTCATTAAAAGGCTCAATTTGAGATGGGGGAGGAGCTTAAACGAATGAGAAAGCATTATGAAGAACAACAACAGCGACTAGAGGAGAAAATGTAAGGCACACACGAGTACAAGAGCTTAAATTTCAAACGATTATATGCTCTGGTTTGTGACCTAGTCTCTGTGTTCATGGTGTGTGTGTGTGTTCTCAGTGTTGCTATGAGAAAGGAGCAACAGGAGAATAAGAGGACAATCTGCAACACACAACAGGAGCTTGCACAGCGATCAGCTGTAAGATTGCACACATGCTTGTTTTGACCGTCCCATGACATAATTATTGAAGCAGTTTTGAATCCAACACTCTTATTTCAGCTTGTTTACTATATAATTTTTATTTATTTAAACAAACACTCAAATATTTGCTTCGAGTGTGTGTTATTTTTTTTTATGTCGTAGTGGCAAAACGGCTTAGTGGTAAGCTCTGTCGCCTTGCTCACCCAGGGTCCGGACTCGATTCTCAGCCTGGTTTGATTCCCGCGTTTGTGTGCATTCAGTTTGCATGTTCTCCCCGTGCTTGGTGGGTTTTATCCGGTTAACTCCTACAATCCAAAGACATGCAGCTTAGGCTAATTGGTGCCTCCAAATTGCCCATGGTGTGCCCTGTGATAGATTGGCATCCAGGGTGTACCCTGCCTCGTGCTCTACGTCTCCTGGGATATGTGTTACACCCTGGTCTGGGCTGAAAAATAATTAAAAGAGTGAAAGTGTGATAAATAAAACTGTGAGGCCAGTAGTGTATTTGCTTAGTGTTCATTCACAAAGGTTAAAAAGGAAATCCCCAAAATGTGGCTGAGAGCTTCAGAAACGAACAGGGTTAAAATAATAAACAAAATTCCCTCTATCTAGTTCCGAAGTGAAATACCTAATGCCGCATAAACAAAAACAAAATGGCATTGACTTCTTATTAAGCAGAATTATATACAAATATATGCAGTCAAAACTAATAAATGGCCATACACAGAAAATCCATCAAAAGGGGAAAAGCAGAGCGTAGTCAGAAAACATAGCAAGGGGTCATACACAGTATCTCTTTCACAGCAATCACAACATAAGCAGTAAGCAAGACGGTTTGAGAGTGATCCATCTGTAAATAGTGTTCTTGGAGCCCCTCCCTCAGGGCCTTTTATGTATGGAAGAAATGAAACGGGAGACTTAAATACATTTACATTTATTTCCCTTTTACATAGAGCTGGAGTAAATTAAAAATTCTTAACATGGGTTTCCAGAGTGTGAGAAAAGATGAATTTATCAACAATTTATTTAGCCACTATTTTTGGAAGATTGATGGGCCACAACAGAGCCAACATGGCAAGATGCAGTACTTGTAGATGCCAATGGTAGTGTCAAAGTTCATCTCCCACCCTTCACCCTCTCTGACCCAAGACACTGCATCAAATTAAGCATGGTAAATATCTTGCTGAACAAAGTTTCTCCAAGGTAGAGAGGACAGGATAATCCATGATAATCAGTTCATGGTTAAAGTCACCCCCCCCCCCCCCCCCCCCCCCCCAACACCTTTCATCAAACAAAAATGACAGGAAGGTGGAGAGATATATTTACCCCTGCTGTAATGCCTCCTGTACATAATTCATGATATAATTCATGACATTCACTACTGCCTGTTCGTTCATTAAAGAAAGGGAATGGTAAGAGGTCTATGGCATACGATCGGAGTGGGGGTTTTATCCACTAGCTTTAATAATTATGTTAAGAATTAAGAATTAAACTTATAGTCATGCTGCGTTGTAATGAAATTTGCTTGGTTTTAGACCTCTACTGTTAATGTTCAATGTTACACATTGAAGAGTGTTTCATTTACACATGTAGAGTAAAATATGTGACTGGTGGGACAAAACTGGCATTGCCATGGAATCATTTGTGGAGGGGCAAGATTCTAGCTCTATCAGGAATTTTTCTTGAGAGGATATTGGGCCAAAAGTGTTTGGGATAGATGCAGTAGAAACTATTTTTTCCTTCTGCCATTTCTCATGTTCTACAGTGCTCAACCTGGTCTGATCCAGCTCTATAAGCTGTAGGCGACTGATTTCAGGTGTTGGACTTGCCTTTGACTTTTACCATTAGCAGTTACAGATGGGGAGATCCAGATGGACATCTAAATCAATCAGGGAATCAAGGAACGTCTTGTCGTATTGGCAGGCTATTCCTTTGATCTGATTTAGGCTTGTTGGAAGGAGGCTCTAAGTATTGCTTGCTTTCTTTCACTTCCCAAGGTGTAACCTGTGAATGAAATTGGAAATGTAGCTAAAGATTTGGAACGTTGGACATAGCATTGTTGAGTATGGTCAACTGGACACCAAACTTGACCAGATGATATTGATGCTCTCTTACTAATCTCCTTTGGATTGCTATGACTTCTTGCCAGCGCAAAGTCTAAATCTTAACGAGAAGGCAAGATAGAAACGAAATTAGAAAGTAGACTAGAAAGATTAGATCAGAACGATTTCGAAAGATGCTTGACTTGGTAATGCAGGTTTGAAAACACTAAGAGTTACCTTGTGACTAACTGAATGTCCAACGTTTATTTATGTAGGCATGATTGCCACTGAGATCAGGTGGAAATGGTTAGAACTCAGTTATGAAAACAGTTATGCAAGCACTAACTTTATTTCTCTATATAATCCCTTGCTAAACTAATGCACTTATACACATGTAGGTTCCCACACACATCCCTTCTACAAGTTGTCAACAAGTTATCCATCAATTTTCAAGGTTTAGGTGTTCTAGTCAGTGAATGGACAGACTGCCGTGCGGTCTGAGTCACTGTAGCCGGCATCGTCGTTCACAGACCTTACCTCACCTCACCTATAAAACGTTTCCATTCCAATATCTTATATATTATACTCTGGAGTTGCATCACTGTACTGTCCTTGAAGTCTTCTGTAAATGTACATCACTTTTATGCCTTCATTCGCAAGAAATTTCATCACAGGTCACACCAAAATTAGTTTGTAGCCACAATGTGTTCTTGTTCTGAGACGAGGAGTTTATGCCTATTTCAATGTGACTTGACAATTCATACAGTATAAAACACAATGATCATGGTGTAGATTGATGGTCACCACGCACAATATTATTGTAGTGGATGCTCCAAAGTACCTTAACAGTCTTCTGTAACACAAAACACGAAATAAACCAAACTTCTTTTTACTGTGTGTGTGTGTGTGTGTGTGTGTGTGTGTGTTTTTCCATAGGCACAGCTTGTCTCTCAGCACCAGATGAAGGAGGTGGAGGACGAAAATTCTAAACTACAGAATCAACTGAAGGAGCTGAATCAGGAGTACAGAGCCCGCCTCACACACTACATAAAAGACATTACGGTACACACCAATACACACAAATAGTGTAACTGGGGGAGTATAATTTATTTTTACCTGCCACAGGAAGTGTATACCCTGCGGTGCTTTCTTTGTTAGAGAGCTGATGTGTAGCTCCCATCAGATCTTAGGTGATGGTAGAATTTGTGGAAGGACTCAATCACAGTCACAACTTTGTGTGATATAGGCGGGTTGGGGTGGGTTCTTGCATACATTTATCGGTATCTGTAATCTGTCAAAGTTCTGGCATTCAATTGATTGATAACCGGAGGTGCAGGTGTTTGTGTACAAGAAGAAGAGTAAATGAGAAAGGACAAAGCATTGTGGGTAAAATGGTGCTGATGGTAAGGGAGCGAGAGATGGGATTAGACAGATTGACATCCTGCTTCCTGTCCATCAGGAAGTCTGTAATCAACCTGCAGGTGGAGTACAGCCTTACAATGGGGAGCTTAACCTGCAGCAGGGCTTGGATGGTGGTGTTAAACCACAAACAGGAGGTTGGAATAATTTCCCATAGGTGAACTGCACATGTAGGTTCCCACACACATCCCTTCTAGCCTTACAATGGGGAGTGTCTGGGAGTGTGTCTCCAATGTCTTTAAGATCTATCCATACGTCACAGGCTCACATGCCTTATGTACCGAGCAGAAGACAGAACGATTTCACAAACTGCGCATGTGTTTGTACTCGGAGGCAGCAAGATGACAGATGAAGAGAGTGTAAGAGAGATGGGACGAAATCAGAAACGTAGCTTATATATCTCACATCGTGTTGTAATATCATTTTATCACTGTATCACGAACGCATGAGCAGTTTGTGAAATCGATGAATCTTCTGCTCGCTGCATAAAGCCTGTGATGTATTTTTGACAATGACTTATGTATGTTTTTACTTATATGAGATTTTACAAACCCACATTTTTGCACAACCTTTGGCCAATATGTAAGAATGTTTATTAGTACACGCACGTCTTTTTTGACCGCTACCTTACCCCATCAATTTAGGCCAGGCTAGAGTATTGCATGTGTCCAGTGAGACATTGAAGATGTCAGTGAGCACGGTGCTGCTGGGTGGAGGGAAGGACAGAGTCTGTTATGGCTGCTTTGTGGAGTTCTATCTTTTAAACAACCTGTTAATGTGCCTTTCTGGGAATTGAGTGATTGTTTGGTGGAGCACTGAGATAAGCAGCTGTGTATTGACCCTGAGCCCCGCTACTGTATGGTGGAGATTGAATGGCCATTTATCTCAAATCAATAGTTGAACTCATTTTGGGTTGTTAGCAAGTTGCAGGTAGTGTGTTTAAGTAATCATACAAACAGTCATATAAACAGACCCCTTATATGTTCAGTTACAGCTGACTTTGATATTTGGAAAAAAATAAATAAATAAACAAAAGTGAGGACCCTGACACATTCAGCAAGCCATCAGTGGTGCCTTCTTGGATATGAAATAGAAAATTATAGCTACTGATTGAATCAAATGTTAAGTGCTGCATTGTTAAAGACCTAAACGTTTCCAATCTGGGTAGAGACTGGATTATTATTAATTAGCATTGTGACTGTGATTGTGTGTATCTGCAGGAGTGTGTGCACAAAGATGATGATGCCAACGTGAAGCTGAAGGAGTATGTGGATGCAATGTTGAAGGAAGTGAGAGTGTCCTATCACTCCAGAGAGGAGCAGCTGACAAGCACTCTTAAAAACTACCGCAAACGCCTCCACAACCTCAGTAACACACACCACCTACTGCTCATTGCCTACAGGTACACAAATATGGACACACACACACACACACACACACACACACACACACACAGATTTTTTTTCTTTGCTGTATGGAGGTCTTCAGGAGACATTTGTGTTTTTGTAGCTGGTGGTGGAGAGCCCCTATGTGTGACGCAATGTTCATGGCATGCTGATGTTCTATAAAGATGTTCTGGCACTTCAGCAGTTTTGCATTTTGGTGACTAACTTCATAATATCCAATCACATCTTCTCAAAAACTTGTGCTACGCTGTGAGATGTGCAGAAGGATTGCGAGTCTCAGTCTGGCTTCCCTTAAATAGAAAACCTTTAAAAAAAAAAAATAAAAAAAAACTCTAAAATGACCCCTGGTGCACTACCTGTACTGTCCAGTAGATGGCAGTCAGTACACAAGCTCAAATTACATTCAACAATAGAAGTTCATGTTCAATCAGGGCTGGGAGTGTTGCTTATAAGTTGTTAGTCACCTTGTTACAAAGTGTTTAAAGTAATTATTTCATCAAAGTAATGTTACTTGGTACATTTGATTAGTGTTTCATTACTTTTCTAACAACTGATTTAAAGTGGGCAGTAAAGCTAAAAACATACAATTAAAGGCAGGCAGGGAAAACCTCACAGCTACAGGTACACAGCTCTAATTAACCATTTTCTAATTTTAACCTTTTCAGATTGAAGACAGTATTTTTTTTTAAAGATGTTAAACATCATGCTCACACAACACGGAATGCCTTTATAAAAACACTCTGTTGTCTGTCACTGAGGTTCTTGAACTGTTTTCTATCTTGCATTAAGCATGAATGAGTTTACTTTTGCTTGTACCTAATCATAGGTGTATCAACCCTTGAGCCGTGCAATAAGAATGCCAACATTAGCGTCTTCTATTATTGATAATTGCCTTTTGTCTTAAGTCAGTGGCGGTCTGTGTCAGTCTATGGTTTTAATGTTTAAAATACCTATATGGTTATAACCTTTCCAAATTAAAAATGACGTATATATATATATTTTTTTTTTGTTTGTTTGTTTTGTTTTTTTGTTTTGTTTTGTTTTTTTGTCAAAAGCGTCTGTTAGCTATCAAGCAATTAGTTTGGTATGAATTGAGATAAAACAAACATGTAGGAAATGATGTAACCTTCGACCTTCCCATTTTCTCACTGGGCTTGGACCTGACTGGGTATTATGGGGTGCAGCCACCAACTGACATCAATGCTCGAACCCGGATCCTCAGATCAACACTCTAGCACCTTGGTCACCTGAGCCACCACTGCCACTATATATAATAAGCGTTTTTGCTAAAAAATCACATATTCAGATATAACTCTCTTGAATTTAATAACATTTTGATTAGTAACTGTAATGTAATTATTTTTTTTTATCAGTAACTGTAAGATATTACAAGTACATTTATTTTCGTAATTAAAATAAATAAGACCGTTACATGTAACCACTTACTTCTTACACAACTGTCTGTTGTCACTTACACAACCGTAAAAAGGAGGAATTACAGTGTAATGTACATGTTTGTGTTTGAGTGTCCTCTAGTGGTCACTCCCAGACACATCATGTTTATTTTCATTTTACATTAAAATCTTCACCACAGTGCAAGAGTGGGGAGGTACTGTTATTACAAAAGAATCAACTTCAGGGTCTTAACAGCAACTCCACTACATCACACCACACAGGCACACTGGGATACTAGAGAATACTCTAGGATTATCATGTTTACCATAGATTACATTTTTCCAGAATGCAGCGAGAGCAGATCCTGGAGCGCAGTGGCCATGGTCTGGAGGCGGGGCCACCTGAAGCACACTTCATCTCTGCAGAGGTGGAGCTTAGAGGAGAGCCGGAGAGAGAACTACAGAGGCTGAAAGAGGACAAATCTCGCCTGGAGACACAACTCAGAGTCGCACAAAAGCAGGTGTGTGAGAAAGAGAGAAAGAGAAAGAGAGAGATTAGTACTGATGCTCTGATTAATAATAAAGTGTAAAATCCTTATGACTATTGCTAATGATGTAGGTGTCTCTGCTGTCACGGCCATCTCAGAAGTGAGTGTTAAACAGTCTATTGTTTTTTTTTTTTCTTTAAGCCATTGATTTATTGTAATTATTTAACATTCACTTATTCATTTATTATAAATGCTATGCAGTGCAGCTCTCACTGAGGAAGCCTGGGCTGATGTCAGAAAGCAACTCAGAGAGATTACACTTAACGCACAGGTAACAGTAACAACCACCACATCAGCATCACATTTATAGCCATAGCAACAGCATCTCCTATTACAGTGACATCATCTAGGTAAAGGTGTGCCATAAACATATAAATGTTATCACCTCCCAAGGAGATGCATGAGAAAGAGCGTGTGGAGCTTGTCACCCGGGCAACGGTTGCCGAGCAGCAAGTGAAGGAGCTGCAGGAGTACGTCGATAATCACCTGGGCAGGTAAACAAAGGCCTTTCTATAGATACGCAATTTTATTATTAATTATTATTAGTTGCGTGGTGCCGATTGGAGAGCCACACCACAAGATGTAATAATAATAATAAGAGCCCTAACGCAGGGCTTCTGAGAGGGTCAGTGAGCCAGGAGTTAATGAGGGTGCTTATGACACGCACATTTTTGACGTATCTTCGTTTGGAGATAGAGTGGGATAATTAATTAATAATCTCTGCTGGAGACTGAATGGGGGCCCTGGAAAATAAAATAATAACTTATTATGCTCTCGGAGTGACTACACCCTTGCAGAGCATTATGTGTGTTTTACGTTTTAACATTTATGGAGTAACTGGTACTAGGCCAGAAGGTGTAGTACTGGGGATGCCCACCCTTAAGGCAGCTTAGGGCATACTCACATCCCCAGTCAATGCGGGTTTCTGATGCTGTAACCAAGGAAACCTGAGCACTACTCTCCCGTCCCGGCACCTGGGTTAACGCGATTCACTCGGAATGACATTCAAGCCATAGTATAACTGGGGCCGTCCACTCTGTCGTGAACTTAAATGACTCCTAGGCCACGGAGACCAACAGGATGGTGTAAGGGAGAGGGCTAACTGGAACGCCTAGTGCCTGGGCTAGCCTCCCGTCAATGAAATTTCCCCTGGCCCCAAATCAGTTAGCGCTGTCGATGAAATTGGAGTTAGTTAGAGTGCTTATTACACATGGGAAGACCTCCCTGTCTGGAGATAGCATGGGACTGTTAATTAGAAACTAAATAGGAAACAAATGAAACCTGAAAACACAAAATAAACAGTGCTCCGCCATCTGCTTGTGACCGAGACAGGGCTCTGGAAGATAAAAAAATAAACTCTATGTTTTTTTGGGGTGACTCCAAACCTACCAAGGATTTATGTGTGTTTTATGTGTTCAACACTTTAAACTCGAGCGAGTTCGCATTTCAATCTCACTGCGTGCCAGTCTCTGTCTCGCCGGCTTGTTAGTCAGACGGTGACTGGGTCTTTTCCCCTGTCTCATCTTGAATGTGAGCGTTGTCTTTGGCCCTGATACCTCTACCAGTGCTACCCAACAATCGCAGCTGGTTTAAGTTTTTAAGTGGGTCCTTAAATGATTGCCTTTGTGGGGGAATCACCTAGCAACCACGCGTCTGAGTGACAGCTCCTCTGCCTGGTCAGAACTCCGCAGGGGAGCAGCCAGCCGATCTGCCCAGTCTGAACAGTGCAGGTCTCGCATGGTTCTGCCCCCTGCGAGACCTGCATCATTACACATACTGGTGTTAACTATCTAAGCTACTCTTTGTTATACTGTAGTTAACTATGTGTGTGTGTGTGTGTTCAGATACAAGCTGGAAGTTACTCGGTTGAGGAGGATGCTGCAGCTGGAGGTGGGACGATCGCAGAGCACTGAAGCACCTAAGCTCCGCCCTCTATGCCAGTCACTCAACAAGACCAGCTATGAGATATAAAGACAGTATAAATCACAAAAGGCAAAAAAAAAAAAAAAACATTCATCAGTTCTTTAAATCAGTGTATCTTTTAGGGCAAATATCAGTTTGCTGCAACGTAAGTGGGAGCTATTTCCAGTCTCTAACATCTCTAATGTTTCTAAAACAAACATATCTCCTTGTCTAAGCAACAAGTACAAAATTAAATAATATTACTGTTACCACCCTGAAGTTAACAATTTTCTTATAACTGCACTTACACACAGGACTCAACGACTCAAGTCCAAGTCAACCAAACCTAAATAATCAAAACGTAAAATAAAAAATGGAAAACAGGCGTGGTATTAAGGTTTTAGAACATGGCACAGAGTGGCCCCATAAATGTGCGTTTTAAGAACTTATCACGTGAGCTGGAACATGTATGGTGGGAGTTGCAGTCCTCAACAGCTATGTTTGTAGGTTATGTTGGATTCTGGAAGATGGAGTTAGGCACCTATTTCCACATATACATGACAGAGCCAGGCCAGGCCAACCCCTTTAATGCTGTGGCACTGGGCAGTTTGGATGGTGATCAAGGAAATCTTGGCACAGCATTAGGGTCATAGCTCTCCTAGTGAATGAAGTACTGGTACTATTTCCATAAAGGTTCTCCAGAGACTGGATGTAAACTGTGTTCACTGGTCACTCATCATACCACAGTATTAGAAGATATGCTGGAACAAATGCTCTGCTGTCTGGAATTGCGAAAAAGGGAGATGTGACTTGAGAATAAAATGTTGTAGTGACCAGGATAGTGTAATACTTCTGAAAGGAAGAAAGGTCAAAGTCAGTTGCAAATTGTGACCAGGGATGTTGTGGCCTGGGGGGAGTCATATGATAACCAGCTGGCAGGGTAGAAGGTACAAGGTTCCCTTTGGTTGGAGAAGTGTGGGTACTGAGGTGGTCTCTAATGTTTAATTTGGGTGCTGCTTAGAATGTTTTGATGCAGGAATTTCAAACAAAGAGTGCAAAAAAGAAGGACCAGTAGTCTTGCCCCTTATGCAAAGAAAATATACTTCTCTATATAATAACAGTCAATATATTGAATAATTTAGTGTTCTGATCTAAATATATTCACAATATACTGAATAATATATTGTATCAATTACAATACGTTGAAAAATACATAAGGAATTGCCGCATTTCATATATATGTGTGTGTGTAATTTTATATTTAACAATATACTTCATAATATATTGAATTTGATTAAATATATCCATTTCTTTATATTCTTTTTTTTTTTTTTTACAATATTCTTATGCATAAGCAAACGAGCCATATACAACATCATAATGGGATTAAAGACAGATATAAATGAGATGCATGAAACACAAATGAGAAATATTATAGTTTTATTAAACATATTTTAAAAAAACCTCAATTAACAGCATATTAATTGCCACAATAGACATCATATTAATTAGCCACAACGAACAGCACCTGGGACCAGTCAGTGTCCATAGTGACCTCTGTCCACCACAAGATTAAAACCAGCAGATTAACAATATAAAAAATATTACTGTTTACTATTACCACTAATTTGTAAATCGGGCCCCATGCGTAAAAAAATTAATACATAAATGGAATAAATTTTAATGTGCAAAATACAATATACAATTTTTATTGTGTAATAAATGTAAAATTCACACAATATAACAGACACCAGCAAAATCTGTCAAATCAAGACACTAAATCATACAAAATGTTACACAACCTGACAAAGATACTAAGTGTCACTCATAGTATGCTCAACTCATAGTATGATTTATACAGGCGTTACACAAAGGCCACAGCATTGTGAGAATCTTCCAGTGAGAAGAATCAGCCAAAAAGGAGATGAACATTTTTAAAGGGAAAATTGGTTGTTTGCTGTATGTAAGGGCTCCAGGAAAGGGGCTGGAAAAGTTCTCACCGGCTACATCAGTCTTCTCTTGTGGTAGACTTGAAGTTTGCTTAAGGTCTGCAACTCCTGAAGCTGATTAGTATCTAATGGAACAAAAAAATGTATTAAAACATTTGAGGTTTAAACACCATTCAGCTACTCCATTCACAACTGTCTGAAGGTTGAGAGGTGGACTCGACATTGCTCATGGGCTGCTGCTTACCTGACTGATCATGTGGTGCTGACGAAGACTCCGGAACATTCTCCTGCAGATTCTTGGTCTCCTGAGGTGGCATGCTTCTGAAAAGAAACCAGCTAAATTAAAATGTTTATAATTACCAAGATAATTTTTCCACAAACAAACATGCTGGTCTTTATTTATAGAATATAATTAACTGACATATTCTGGTAACTACTGTTAAATATTGAACACTCTATAATAAAACTACTGGTTTTCAAAAACTGATCATGCAAGTAACATTAACCTACTATTTTTGAAAAAAAGAGAAAAGGTCAAAAGTAACTTAATATGTCAAACCACTACTCAGGGTCAGCCTAATATTAAACACTGTAACCAGCTGACTGATTGTTACCTTAAAAACCAAACAAATAAAAAAACAACTTTCAACATTCACAAGTGTTAGTTACCTAGACATGCTAATCCACATGCTAAACCACCCACAGGTAGACTTTCTTTTGCAATTTAAGAACAAATGTAAGCTGTGTAATTTTCAGCTAAAATATACTACATTTTTTTTTTTACATTCTGACTCATCAATAATAACTACAAACTTAATTTAAAATTCGGCACAAAAAAGTAAAACCCACCTTCATCGTTCGCGTTGTCTTTTTGGTCTTCATTTTTATCTGCGGCAGGTAAAGTCGGTGATGCGCTACCGCCCCCTAAAGGTCTGGATGAATGATGGATAAAGTGGTTTTTGCTGACTTGACACCGAGGCCTGGCGATGCCCTGTCCATTTCTCGAACACACTGGCCACTTAAACATTTGCAGACTTGGAGCATGTGTAGGAGATATTGTGAAAAATTATGTCTTTATTAGAATCTACGTGTACTGTAAGCTTAATTGGGTTGTCATGAATATATAATCAATAATAGGTTTGGGCTTAAATGATGAGAGTATACAGAAATCACTGAACACAAACATTATCTCATTCTTCATTTCTTGTTAAAAAAAAAAAAATATATATATATATATATATATTATGTATATTGTGTTTTAGTCCTTTATTGGTAGACATTTGTACAAAATGTAAAGTAAGTTTGCCATTTAATTTTAATATTTTTTATTTAGATTTAAATATTTAGATTTATTTTAGATTAATTTCACTTTTCAGTGTCCCAACCTACTAACCCTCCCCTCCATCCACCCGTATGTGAAGCTTAAGATGAAGTATATAAAAAAATACTAAACACTCTTTAGTGTAGATGGCACCCCAAATTATGTTTAGCCATTCTTTGCATTATTATGTTTTAATAAGTGTATAGAAGTCAGGATTGTGCAATTTTTTAGCAAAACCTAGGAAATATAATGGACTTAATTTCATTTCATTTTAGCTAACTATACACACATGACTAAACAATTTTTTAAAGGATCATATGGGCAAGAAATGGAACAGTTTTATATATTTTGATATCAAGAACATAATATATAATAATTTTGTGAGTTCTACATTTTTGCATCGTCATGCCAGTACTAGTAATTAATTAATTAGTAGTAGTTTAATTCTACACAACATATCAGAAAATCCAAATACACAGTTTACAAGCACTGTCTACTACGTTTGTACCTCTGAGATTTAGAGGTAATGAGCCATACTTAAGGCACATTTGAGAAGATTAAGAAAATGGCTCATTTCTGTATATCTCTGAGATTTAGGGGTAATGTGTGCATCCAGTACAGCTTACTCGTCTGTCTAGTGTTGGCTCATTCCTCTTTTGGGTGCTGTTGACACCAGGATGGTGGGTGCTGTACTGACTTTGGCCACAGTAAGATGAGTTTTTCCTCTGCTTGGTTGAGTGTGAGGGTGGCAGATAGTAAGAGATGCTGGCTCTAGGCCCACTGTCACAATTCTCTAGCAGGTTCTTTACACACTAAAATGCTGGGTTGTTTTTACCACCCAAACGCTGGGTTGCCTCTGTTGGGTAATTTTTCTGGGTTATTTACAGGGAGTTGGGTACTTTTTGTTTAACCCAGCTTGCTGGGTTGGAGTTGGGTTAGCAAGTGACAGCTAACATCACAGACAAGACCGCCCCTCCCCCGAAGTACACCGGTGTATTCAGTGGCTGTGTCAGCTTCGTGTCTTTTTTTGGTCTTCCTCCTCACGCATTTAAGAGGAAATGTAAACGTTAATTATAAGGTCTGTAAACACACTTTCACTCATCTATGACTGAATTTGTTCACTGTATGTAACATTTATTACTGTTACCGTGTTAATGTTAGACTCAAACTTTCAACCAAAGAACCCCACCTGTGTATGAAAGAAACTGCAAACATTTCTGAGCTTTTTAGCTTTCTTTGTAGAACGCTTGCAGGGTGTATGAAGATGGTGAAGTGATGAATGAAAGCTAAACTGTTAACTGTAGTGCCAGCATGACGCTAGCATTTAGCTAGGTTGCTAGCGTTAGCAACCACATATAAAAAGCTGAGGTGTTACAAAACACTAATTTTCTTACAAATCCATAAACTTTTACTTTCTTTAATTTCTTTCTTTCTAAGGTTGGAACCGACACCGTGGAATATCTCCAGCAGGCTGAAGTGTCGAGGCCGAACCCCTACATCCTGATGTTGGGAGATAATGACCAGCGCTGCTCTCAGGCATTAGTGCATCTGTGTAATAGTATCGTAATGATGTCGCTGTTGAACTTGTTTTGTATTATCTGATCTTGTGCTTTTGAAAAATAAATATAAATATTTTTTATATGCTTTGTACAATCAATCGGGTGTTGTTTATTGCATATATGTATGGTTTGCAAAATTTTATTATTTTTTTTGTAATAGACCAGTATATCAAAGTAATTTAACTGTTTAAACTGTTTTACTCATAGACATGTAAAACATAATAATAACCTATTTGTGAGGTGGAATTAACTCAGCATTATAGTTAAATATGACCTAGCATTTGGATTGAATATTTTACCCATCTTGCTGGGTAATTAACCCAGCATGTACTTGGTCCAATATTTATCCAGCAGCTGGGTTAAAAACAACCCAGTTTGGCTTGTTTTTAACCCAGCATTTTTTTAGGGTGTACCTGTTAGGAACCTCCACTAGAGGTCACTGTTCATGTCTGTCTGTCTTGTGTAGTTCTTGTTGGTTGACTCAGTTTCCCAGAAGGCACCTCAGTCAGGTGATGAGTGCTCACCTGGACTGAGGTGGCTCATTAAAGCTTCTATAAATAGCAGTTTGTTCTGGGAAACTGGGTCGAGCTTTGTTTGTCTGTTTGTCTTTGTATATACCGTCATGTGGGCATTCCTTTTCTTTGGTTCTTGTTTCTTTAAGTTTATATTTTGGTTTGTTTTGTAGCCTGTGTTCTATAGGGCTCTACTGTTTGTTTTCCTCATGTTCCTTGTGTTACGGGATTCATGGAGCTGTCCTGTTTCATGTTTAGTTAGGCTGTGTCTCCTCCTGTGTACAGTGTAAGTACTGTTCTGTGTCTTCCCAGTGTTTGTCTTCCAGTCTAGTTCTTTGTCTGTTTAGTTTTGTGTAGCCACATGAGGGTTGAGCCGCTAGCAGGGTTAGCCGCTAGTAGGCCTTGATTGCTAGTAGGGTTAGCCCCTAGTAGGGTTAGCCTCCAGTAGGCTAACCTCTAGTGGGATTGACTGCTAGTGGTTCTGGTCGCTAGTAGGTTAGCCGCTAGTTTGGAATAGCCTCATGTGTGCTTTGCCTTTTGTGTTCAGTTCCCCACTATTAGGTCAGTACTAACCTGGTTAGCCACTAACTCCATTAGATACTAACCTGGTTAGGTCAGCATCCAGTGTCCCCAGCATTCCATGTAGCTACTAACCTCACTAACCCAGCCAGTCTAGTCCCGTCTCTAGTCTCTGTGCTCCTGGTCTTGTCTCTAGTCTGTGTTCTGTCCCATGTCTAGCCCTGTCTCTCCTGTCTAGCCCTGTCTCATCTCTAGTTCCCCTATGTGTCTTAGTTAGCTTCAGCTCCATGTTTCCTCATCCCCAGTTCTCTCTGTCGGTTCCCTGTGTCAGCTCCTGGTTCCCTGTGTTAGCGCGCCATTCCCTATGTTTTTCCTGAGCCCTAGTTTGAGTTTATTTTGGTTCCTTTGTTTGTTTGTCTGTTTTGAGTTTGTTAATAAAAGGACTCTTTCTGTTTAACAACCCCTCTGCCTTTATGCCTACCCTCATGCCCACGGCAACCACACCATCAGCCGAGTCTAGCCAGCACCACCAGCTAGACCCATGACAGTACCATTGTTCTAAAGACAATTTTGCTGCGCGTAACTCTGTCTTCCACATTCAACTCAACTTGGGTCATTTTTCATTTTAAAAAATGTAACTATAAATAGAGCTTATGATTATCTCCAAAGCTTTAAATAGCAATTTCCCAACCCCTTTCTCTGAGTCGTCAATCTTAATAATAAGGGGTCTGGATGTAAAGGCTTCTTTGAATTGGAGTCGTCCTGGAATTGGAATGATCCAATCTGATCATTTTGATTTATACACACATTCACATTTCATACAAACTTCCATAATTCTTATGATTGTGTAAAGCTGCTTTGCAACAATGACCGTCGTTAAAAGTGCTATACAAATAAAATGTAATTTCAATTACATTTTGTGTTTATAGGCTACACTGCATTTTGGGAAATGCATTCTGGTTATTTCGATGCTAGTTTAAGTGTATACATTAAATGAGTCAACAGTGTTCAAACACAGCAATTTGGAAAGTATTTATTTATTTAATAAATTTAATTTGTTGCCATATGGTTACAGCTCCAAATTTGCAACTCCAATACTTTACAAATTAAATGGGTAAATGACAAAGTGTCATATTTTTCATTGTTTTTTTTAAATTCCATTTAATATTGTGGACCATCTACAGATGAGTTTGTCTCTGATTGTGGCAGCTATAATCAGTTGTTCCTTCAGCAACGTCTCTTTTTCACTTGAAGATAATAAGACAAAAAAAAAACAACCATGAAGAGAAACAGGTCAGGTACACTACTGAGCGACATCAGAGGGGTAAAAAGTCTATATATGTTTATTCATTATTTTAAATCATTTCAATATAGGATTGTTATTAATAATAATGATTATTTTGTTCCTGTAACACTCGAGTCACTCAATTTTCACGAGATCTCGCAATTAAAATAGATTTCTTCTTCTTTTCTTTTTTGTTTTACATTTTTTTTTAAAGAACACCTTGCGCTACTAAATGCATTTTTAACTTATTCAGTTTATCTTAAGCAACTTTTGAGGTAAATGATTAATAAGTGTACCTGGATGTCTGTGCATGTGTGTGTGTGTGTGTGTGTGTGTGTGTGTAAGATGTGAACTCTTGAGAAACTATGTGTGGAATGTTTGTAAGGCTCAAGTCGATTTCACAAATCAGAGAGAAGAAAAAGTTGCTTACAAGCGAGAGTAATCTTATTACACACACACACACACGCACGTACACACACAGACAAACACAGGACTGTGCAATATCTGCTCAGACTCGTTTCTGATTGGACGGCGCTAAAATAGATTCTGTTTCAAATCAATGTCGGCATTAAGTGTCACCATGGCAACGAATTTTAAAGTGCTGTCACTCATCACTAAACAACAATCAGAAAAATGAAAAAAAAAAAATAGAGACCAATTTAATCTGATATTTAATAAAATAAAAATTAAGTACATATAAAATATGTGAGAGTTGTGCTTTTGTTGGTTGTTTAGGCTTATGAATAAAATAAAAACTGCTTATTACATTTTGGGGAAAAAAATACTCTTCCCCCTCCAGTCCCGCCCCTTATGTCGTGTCAGCGCTGGATCCAATTCTGACTTGTACTCCACTTCCCATCAGCTGCACTCGCTCACATGATCCTGTCACATGACTCTTTATCACTACCTCCTGTTTTATGTTTTTATTATTGATTAGAGTCTTTATTTATACATAAGGTCTTGTTCAGACTTCTGATCTGATCTTTATCTGATCTGATTGGATTTGTCTCTGTTCAGATTTGACAGGCCAAATCTGACACATTTTTTTAACCCATCATGCACTGGTTTCTCTGGTCCCAATGGCTGCGTTCCATTCCGGTTTTTAACAATAATAATTAATAACAATCAATAAAAGATGAATCATCAATAAAATATTAATAATAATCAATAAAATATATTGTAAAATATTTTTTTTACAGATTACTAGCCTATATAATACTACGGACTTCCTGATTAAATAAAGTTTTTACATTTTGTGTCCTTTTAATATAATGTCGCAGTCGATAATAATGATGTACGGTGCATAAATATATATAGAGTATATATCAATCATTTTTCTTCACGCTCCAGCGAAACGCAATGACTTATGGGACATTTTTATTCCTAGACCTGATGTTCACTAGATCCCTAGACCGTTCGCAGTTCCCCTTGAACTGAACATTTTCACTCCCTGTGGTTTGGAATCACACTTAACATGCTGAACACTGTGTAGCGTATACTTCACAGGGTACTTCAGGCCGATCGCAATGCACCTAATGCCAGAGGCTTGTATGCAGCATGATATCTCCTCATATTTCACCCTGTTCTTGTGCATCCACTCTTGCTTTGCCTGTACTGATGCATCTCCCCAAAGTGCTTTCAGACATTTCTCTTCACCCTCTGTCCAATGATTATTGTTCTTCCTTTTTATACTTTTGATAAGCCATCGGCTCTTCCATTAAACATGGTAGATCTACACACTGTCATGTTTTCAGAGGGCTTTCAGGTGACCTATGATTTTTAGTAGGTTTTGTTTGTGTTTTTGGTAATAAAAATGCTAAGCATACACTAACCATGTACTTCACACACACACACTAAACGTGTGTTGAATCAAATCAAAGTGCAAAATGGCAATTTCACATGGGCCATGAGAGTCAAGGGTTATAAAAGTGAGCCGAGCCAAACTGATCAAGCAGTTTGTTAGTGTGCAGCATTGGATTCTGTCTGGATTGAGAACCAGTGCGAACAGACTGAACCAGTCACTATGGGATTCTTTAATTACCCCCAGAGATTACAGCATCCCTTCCCACTGTACACTGTACTTGGCTGCGTCCCACCACCCCAGAGCTGTCTAGATGTGGTGTCCTGTGAGATTAGTGTGACGAGGTAAAGGTAAAAACTCACTGAACAGTTCTGTCTGTAACGTCACAACCTCCTTGAACAGGTGGACACCTATTGTGAGACAGTCCAGTCCAACAACTTCTGGAGCGCAGAACATTCTTTAGACCCCCAGGTATGTATGGACTCCTTCCCTTTTGCCTTTACTGGCTCCATCTTCCCTTTGAAGACCAGTGGTCACTCACACCCGGCCTTACAACACGTGTGTAACTGACACGCCCTGGGTCGAACCAATATGTTCACAATTTTTTTCCCACCTTTTCACAGCACAAAAGTAAAAACAAGCTTGTTTAACATATCTATCCATCCAGCTCCTCCCAAACCTTAGAAGTCACTGGCTAAATTTAAAATCTGACAAACCGCTAAACTCTCATAAACACATAGGACAAGTATGGATTATTTCACTCTCTCCATCTCATATACCGTATATAATTTTTTTTTTATTTAACATATAATTTAAATGCAGTCGTTTAGATCTAATTCATAAATGTAAATATTTCATCCTAAATACTTTTTAATTTTTAGAAATTGAAAAAAAAAATTTTTTTTTTCATTGTTATTTGTTTGTTAATTTTTATCTGGTACAAGGTCAAGGGGGTCCTGGATCTTATCCTAGCAGACGTTGGGGATGGACAGGGTGCCAACCCATTGCCTGGCACACATGAATGCCACTGAGAGCAAAAAAAAAAAAGAAAGCTTATTTATATCTAAAAATTTGGAAAGAACCCGCGTGCATGTGGCCAGAGCCTGAGTGTAACATTACAGTGCATTTATGTGATCACGTCGGCTCAGCAGACAGTAGTTCTGTCTGTCTCTCTCACACACACACACACACACACTCACACACACGCACACACATACGCACACACATACGCACACTTTTCCCATAAAGCTCCCCTTCTTTCTGCACCTCATTCACAAGGCCTGTCTGTGCCAATTACACACATACACACACTCTCCCTCGCCCCTTCTCTCTCTTTTGCGCACACAGACACACACACACACCACAAACATTCATTAAGCCTGTATCAGCCAAGCATTTTGGGGGAAAACAAAAGCACTGCGGTGAGGAGTTCTCACGTCCGCAGTGTGTGTGTGTGTGTGTGTGTGTGTGTGTGTGTGTGTGTGATGTGCTTCCTCTCTGTGCTGTACCCTGAATTCCTGTCTCATTCAGCTTCAAGTTTTCCCACTGTGCGCCCCACTTTCATCCCCACATTCCCACACACTGATTATATGGGACCAGCAGGACCAGCATGTCTGAGCTGCACATTAGAAACTGCTGCCTTATAAATTTCCCACACACTGTTATTCAACAGCTGTAAATGTAACTTCTATTCTAACTTCAATGTTGGAATTCTTTACAGTATGTAAAGTATAAAAGTCTAAATGATATAAGGCGGTATTTGCTTGTCAAAGATTTATTAAAATGTACTCTGTCTGATTTACAGTATCTCTATCACCTTAAAGATTCACAACAAATGCATAAAAATGCTAATTGCCAAATGTTCAAGAATGATTCACATATTTGATTAGTTATAACTATTTTATACCGTGACAAATTAACCAGTATAATTTATTTTAATTTATATTGTATATATATTTTAAGTCTTGTACTTACTTATATGTACAAACATATTGTATTCTTCTTATTATAATTACAGTTTTATTATTTTATTCATTTATTATTAATTTCTTGATAATCTTCACAGTCTGGAGTTTGGCGCAATTACATTTCACTACTCTTGTACTTGTATCATCATATTCACCTGAAGGTTCCTAAAAGGTGAACTTCATCAGGACTCATTATAGTGTTTGAGTACCTGATCATTATATCATATTGTAACCAAAATGATATATAAAATTATATAATACTATTATAAGAACCACAGATGACTCTCAGAGATAAAAAAAACATATCTATATATATATACATACAGAAAAGATCTAAAGTGAAACTAAATGCTTTTTAATCAGAATCGAGTTTACACAGGAAAGAAGTTTAAAAGATGGACATCACCTGATTTTTACACACTTCACATACAGTTGCATAAATTATTCTTCAGCAGTGTTTTTGGCTTTGTGCACTGCAGCAAGTCATGAATATTTAGAATAAAAAAACTTTTATATGTCAATTCATTCATCTTCTATACTGCTTATCCTGTGTACGAGGCCGCAGGGGGCTTGGAGTCTATCCCAGGAACTTGGGGACGGGGTGCATTAGAGGACACACACATTATGGCCATTTGACAATATACCTGCATGTTTTTGGACTGTGGAAGGAAACCAGGGTATCCAGGGGAAACCCACCAAGCACAGGAAAAACATATACAAAGTCCACAAACACGGACCCGAGGTGGGAATCGAACCACCGAGGGGCGGGGCTACAGTGCTAACCACCATTTCACTTTCTGCATCATATCATTTTCATGACTCTTTTTTAATGTTGTACACACCAAATTCTTTAAAGATGAAAAAATATTCAATAGGATAAACTGAATGTAGACAGTATTATCATTTCCATGACAGTTACATATTATAGAATTTGCTATTCTTCTTATCCCACAGTAACATGCAAAAACTATGTTTTCATTTATTAAAAAAAAAAAACACACACAATACATTTCATCTATTTCTATCTCTCTCCATCCATTCATCTTGAATCCTCTGCATTCCAGCTAAGGACTGAGGTTCCCATTTTGTGGACCTTGGTAGGACCTCCGGTTGTTCTTTCTAAATAATTTCCATTAATGGTTTCATGAAGTTCGATCTACGTTTTAACAGCTATAAATGATAGATTTCTCTCTTCATTCTTTCTTGAGGTCGAGTAAACTCCTCTCTCCTGAAAGTGGGGAAATCTCACGGATACACATTTCTCCTTACAGAAACCCAACTTCACTTCACTTCATAATCAGAGATGTGAGTTTATCTTGACCTGATAAACACGATGGACGTCATACTGTGTCAATACTGTAACAGACCCTAATCAAAACAAACTCAAAGCTTTACAGATAGAAGTATGAAAGGGATTGTTAGTAAATTATCTGAAATTACATTTAGTAATATAAGTAAATGATGGTATTGTTTATTATACAATTCCATAAATAGGAAACCATTAAGAGAGAAAAATGAAAGTGTGTGAAAGCTGAATGGACTGTGTGTGTGTGTGTGCGTGCGTGTCTGTGTGTGTGTGTGTGTGTGCGTGCGTGTCTGTGTGTGTGTGCGTGTCTGTGTGTGTGTGCGTGTCTGTGTGTGTGTGCGTGTGTGTGTGTGAGAGAGAGAGAGAGAGCGAGACAGAGAGAGAAAGTTTCAGTTGGAAAGAGAACAAGGGCAAGAGTAAGCTGAATCGCCTTGTGTGTGTGTGTGTGTGTGTGTGTGTGTGTGTGTGTGTGTGTGTGTGTGTGTGTGTGTGTGTGTGTGTGTGTGTGTTTAGGGGGTGTTGTTTCCCACAGTCCCTCGGTTCCCAGAGTTTTCCTCTTTAATCCGTGTCGCAATTAGGAGTGAATTCCTACACACACACACACACACACACACACACACACACACACACACAGTGTGAGATTTGGGTCACTTCCAGACCAGGAGCAGAGTGGTGGAGAGAAAACGTATCCTCAGAGGGAAAAATAGTTTTGCTTCTGTTTACAGAATGTAATAGTCAGTGTGTGTGTGTGTGTGTGTGTGTGTGTGTGTGTGTGTGTGTGTGTGTGTGAGAGAGACAGAGATTTTATCCATACAGCTGCTGGGATTATTCCTCCCTCCACCCCTCTGTCTGTCTTTCCGTCTGGTGTGTTACAGTTGAGACTCTGAAGTGTAAATATGATTATTATCGTCTTGATGATGTCACACAATCCTTGTTGATGTTCAACTCCTAAAAACAAACAAATATAATTATTATCTTTCTTTAATTGTAGAAAGAGGGGACACATTGGAAACGCTGTGCTCAGAATCCCAGAATGCAATGCGAGTCACTCAACTACATCCGATTGGAAAAATCCCAGAACTGGAACCTGCAGAGTTTAAACACGAACGTGTCTAAAATGGAGTGAATGACCCTGAGTGTGTGGGAAGTGTTCATGGATTCTGACACAGAGTCAGATAACACACACACTGATGTCATTTAGGAGTCACCTGTTTAATGCCGGACCTAATGGACAGTGGCTTGCAAAAGTCTTCACACCCCATGAACTTTTGCACATTTTGTCACGTTACAACCACAAACGTAAATGTATTTTATTGGGATTTTATGTGAGAGACCAACACAAAGTGGCACATAATCATAAAGTGAAGGAAAACAATAAACAGTTTTTAAAAAATTACAAATAACAATCTGAGAACTGTGGTGTGCATTCAGCCTTCTTTACTCTGATAGCTCTAACTAAATTCCAGTGGAAACAACTGCCTTTAGAAGTCACCTAATTATTCAATAGAGTCCATCTGTGTGTAACTTTCAGTATAAGTGCAGCTCGGTGGCTTAGTGGTTCGCACTGTCGCCGTGCACCTCCAGGATCTGGGTCCAATTCCTGCCTCTGTGTGCATGGAGTTCGCATGTTCTCCCTGTGCTTGGTTTGTTTTCCGGCTCTGGTTTGTCCCACAGTTCAAAGACACGCAGAATCCTTTAGTGCAGCTTGCGACAAGCTGCAAATGGAGATATTCATCTCGTTTCCAGTTCACAATTATGTGCCACTTTGTGTTAGTCTACGATATAAAATCCCAATAAAATACATTAATGTTTGTGGTTGTAACATGACAACGATGTGATGTGTTCAAGTTCAAGGTATGAATCCTTTCACAAGGCACTGTAAACACAGATGTGTCAAAGTCATGTCAATCATTGAATCAGAGATCATTTACCATAGTAGGCTTCACACCTCCAGGGTCGAGGGTTCGATTCCCACCTCAGGTCTGTGTGTGTAGAGTTTGAGTGTTCTCCCTTTGCTCCATGGGTTTTCTCTCACAGTCCATAGACACAAGATTAGACTAACTGGCGGTTCCGAATTAGCTGTACTGTATGAGTGTGTGTGTGTGTGTGTGTGTGTGTGTGTGTGTGTGTGTGTGTGTGTGTGTGTGTGTGTGTGTGTGTGTGTGTGTGTGAATTCACTCCTAATTGTGTCCTGTGATGGACTGACACCCCATCCTGGGTGTACCCCGCCTAGTTCCCCAAGTCTCCTGGGATCGACCAGGACCTCCTGTGACCCTGAACAGGATCAGCACTAGAGAACGAGTGAGCTATTAAATAATTGACAGAATTAAATCTGGGTGAAGATGAAAGAAAAATAGAATTAGAAAAGTATTTTTATCTGAGTACTCTAAGTAGCTGAGTGGTTAAGGAGCTGGACTATTGACCCCTAGTTAAAAACCAAGCACCCACATGCTGCTTGTCAGGCCCTTCAGCGAGGCCTTTAACCCTTAATCGCTCACATGTGTAAGGAGAGAAATGGAAGTCACTCTGGATGAGGGTGTCTGCAAAATGCCATAAATGTAAATGTAATCATAAGCCAGATTTCAGACATTCAGCTTCACACGTCTGATCCCATCTTCCAGTGATGCAACAGGATCCACTCAAAGCTCTCACTGGTGAACAATAACATCATTAATTCATTTGTTTTTTATCCTGTTTATCCTGTACTGGGTCGAGGCTGTGATGGAGTCTATCCCTGAAGGCTTACCTTATCTTATCTTATCTTATTTTTTTTTTTGACCCTCTAAGATGTTGGCGTGTTTATGAGTCGTGAGACATAACATTCGTTTTGGGACTGTAGGGGTACAAATTAAATACGATGCAGGTTTAAATGTTTTTGTACTCAAACACTGTATTATAATGAGCCCTGATTACCTAGCTAAGTTTTTAAATATTATAATAAACCCAAGTCATGTGACTAAGTGATTAAATATTATGCACAAACACTCATTCACACACTATGTGGTAACACCAGTTAGTCTAATCTGCATGAAACACCAGGAACTTTCTTTAAACAAGTATTAATGTAAACTTTTAAACTCATGTAGCTAAATATGAGACATTTAAAATGTGAACATTTGAAATCAACTTGAATTTTTTTTTTTTACTTTAATTTACTTTAATTATTTTACTTTTAAATAAAATTGTGATATTTCTTTGTAAATCTCACCAGTAAACTGTATTATAACAGAGAAGGCTAAACTTCAGTCTTCTCTACCTAGGGACATTAATCAGGACGACCCAGTTGCTCTCGTCCAATCAGAAACCTGCACTGGTTATACCTCCACACACGCGCACCACTGGAAACAAGGATAACTGAATACAGCACAGGTATACTCTGTGTGTGTGTGTGTGTGTGTGTGTGTGTGTGTGTGTGTGTGTGTGTGTGTGTGTGTGTGTGTGTGTGTGTGTGTGTGTGTGTGTGTGTGTGTGTGTGTGTGTGTGTGTTTACCATTAACAGCCAGGAAACAATGCAGAGGGTTTCACATGGATAATGGCCAAGAACCCTGAACACACACACACACCTGTCCTTCACACACACACACACACACACACACACACAAACATCCTCCCCCTGTGCCACATTCTTTCTCACAGACAGTTTGTAAAAACACTGATACACTCATTTCACTGGGTGACACACTATCTTCTCTTGACTGTGTATGTGTGTGTGTGTGTGTGTGCGTGTGTGTGTGTGTGTGTGTGTGCCAGTCTCTGGCTGGTAGTTTCGGTCAGCCCACCTGGCAGCCAGTCAGTGTGTGACTTGTTTGTGTGTGTGTATGTCTGAGAAAGAGACAATGGCAACGAGAGAGGGAGATGAAACTCTGTACTTTCGGTTGGCACCTGGTCGAGACACACACACACACACACACACACACACCACAACACTACTGCTTTATTGACTTGTGTGACTTGTGTGTCACTTTCAGTCTAGTACACCTTCAGCAGTCAGAATATTCTAAGCACATTTGAAATACTCAGAGGAGAAAACATGAAAGACTCTGTGTTCATACAGTATTTACTGTAGCTGTCAGTGTGTTAGCCAGCTAGCTAACACAAAAGAAAAGTAAGTTATTGTGTCTCGCTGGAACGTGAAAAAAAAAAATGGAGCTCGAAAAAGTATTTACTCAAGAAATCCTTAGTATTATAAAGGCAAGTAATCTATAAAAAAAATTAAATAAAATTCTGTAAACATTTAATCAATTATTATTATTATTATTATTATTATTATTATTATTAATCAATAATTTATTTACAAGGTACACATGTTTCAACAGTATGTTTTATAATGGTATCAGTTTTTGTTTCAATAAATATTTAATATTTAATGTTTGTAGTGTAAAATTTTCACAGCAGCAGCGAGGTGCTTTGGTTACCATGGTAACACACAGAGGAAGTGACATCTGCGCTGGTGATTTCACAGGGTGTTCTGTCGAGGGAAGTTCACCAACTTCACCAACGTTCCCTGCAAACGGAGCAGGCAATAAGGAGCACACTGTGAAGTACACTTCAGGATGGAACGCAGCTTTTGGACTCTAAAGCTGCCCAAGTACAACATTCTAGAAAACCGCATATTAAAAACACTTACATTATTTTCATGCATATATTTTATCATGTATCATATTACACAAATTATTTTTGCTAAATAAATATTTTAACTGTCATTTAACCATTCAGCCATCAAAATGATTATACTTGTATTGTCATTCTTTGGAGTAATATATATATATATATATATATATAAGCTGGAAACATCTTTATTGTTACAGCAGTACCACGATATAAGACTTTAATCCGCTCCGGAGGCGAGTGAAATTTATGTACTGTGAAACGCATTGTCCCATAAGAAATAATGTAAATGCAGTTAATCCGTTCCAGCCACCCAAAATATTACCATTATTACCAATTTCCAACACTAAAATCAGATTTTTGCATCTACAAACAACCAGAACATTTAGAAAAGATATGTAAATAAAGTGAAATATGAAATATATAGACCTTAAACCTCACTTAATATTAATTTATGATTCCTCTTGGTACCGGCTGCCAAATTGAAAGCGACTCCCTTTTCTTCTTGCTACCGTCCTCGCTAACATTCTTGAGACCCATGGTGCCATGTCTTCACTAGTTACACAAAAACACTGTGTAGCTGTGCTAATGTTAGATATGTTTAAGTACATCATCATCTCTATCAGATCTACACAGAGCTCAGTACAGGAAGTTTATTGGGTGCTGCAAGTTATACATACATTTCAATTTTATACATTTACACTTCCAGAATGTAGTATGGAGTGTCTTCTGTTCTTAACTGTAATACTTCAGTTTGTTAACTGCAAGCTCAACTGACCCGACTGATATTTACACTGTGATGTGAACGGGAACTTCTACAGGAACTGTGAAGCTTCTGGAAACTTCCACAACTCCTACATACCTTCTCCACCGCCTGATTTCCCCACTTAATCTTAATCCCCTTAAACATGCGGAGGGAAAACTTGAATGTGGGTGTGTGTGTGTGTGTGTATGTGTGTGTGTGAGAGAGAGAGAGTTAGAGAGAGTTAGAGAGAGAGAGAGAAATAAGACAGGGGTGACAATTAAGTTCACTCCTCTACATCTTCAATCTTCTCTCACATTGTCCATTTTGGCGGGAAACGAGAAACACTGAATGACCACCTCAAGACCCCCATCACACACACACACACACGCACACACACACACACACACACACACACAGGTTTTTCCCTCCGCATTTTTAGCGGATTAGGACCATCTGCAGACCCTTGAAGAACAAAAACAGGGTGTTCCTGTGGTGGCTGAGTTCTCCACGGAGATTACAGGGTTATCACACACACGCACACACACTTGTCATGTCGTTTAAAATAATACAATAGAGTGGATACAATAGAAAGTTGAGTGCAAAAGTTTGTACACCATCCATTAAAAATAATAATAGTCGATGATGTGCTTAACATGAGCTTGATTTTATGGGTGATAATTTGTGCTATAAATAATTTTAACATATTTTTAAAAGTGAAAACATATTTAAATCATTTTTTATACATGATATTGGTGCTAAAAAGTAAAAGTTTCACTTAAAAAAAAAGTACATTTTCAGATAGGATCATATAACACCATTTTTCATGATACTTAATCTCCCGATCCATGCTTTGTTTTTTTTTTGTAAATACGCATACACATTTATATTTTTATCAGATTAAAAGAAACACATTTGCTAAATACAATTTCATGCCCTTTTATGTAGTGTCTATAACTTTTTTTTTTTATTTAAGTCTTTCAGTGAACGTACTTATCATTTAGATAAAACATTGGTCAATTTAGATTTCACATGAAAAGGCAAAAACCTGAAAACGTGTATTATTCTAAAAAGCAAAACTTGTTAATACATTCCAACATGAATTTGACATGGTTACAGACACTACAGATTTTTTTTGCTCATTAAGCCAATTAAAGCAATCATTTTCACATGTCATATGCTTCTAAAAGCTTACACCAATTTTAGTAATAATACTTATAAAGAAATATGAATACTTTGTATTTTAAATGATTATTGTTTGAAATGAGACAGTATAATGCTGAAAAAATCATCTCTCCAAAATGGCTTTTAGGGAACTTTTTAGGGAAGCGAGGTTGGTCACTTTCATTTTGCATAAACTTCAGAAGTAGCTTCTTTGGTAGACACATTTTCAATATCATAAATATAACATAAAGAACAAATAAAATCGCCTCTAAAATTGTGTTTAATCTGAATATTACTATCATAAACCTGGAATTGTATTTATATTTTTCATGTTACTTTTATTTTAATCTACCTGTTCTTTCCCTTTTTATTTTATTTCTTTCTCATGTTACCTCCGATCTCTTTTTTTTAAATCATAAACTATTTAATTTCTATATATTTTCTGTCTCGCACTAAAAAACAAACAAACAAAACCGTTTTGGACGTTTTTACATCCTCACAAAGAGTAAACAATGTCTCTTGTAAGCCCTTAGTCTTCTTAATGAGCCACTTTGAAATGCATTAACCTCAAACTGTATTAGGAGTGTAAACTTTTGAGCAAGTTGTTGACAGAGCCTCTGCTGCTGTGATGTAGACATTATGATGTCATTATGTTTTAATCAGAAAACATTGCCAAAACATATTTTAAGGATAATCGGCAAATACATGAAAAGGTTTTAAACAGTACTTTACTGTATGAACAGCTGTACATTATCACACACACAGTTTTATTCCCCTTATACCCGTGTCCATGGGAAATACTCATCTCTGATTGGCGGAGAGGTGTGTGTAGTGTGTCTCACATGTATGACAAATCAGTGAAGTGATGTAATTCAGTTAAACGTCTGTTTAATCAGTCATATGGTTCACATATACACAATAATACTCTTCTAAAACATCTTATTTACAACATTTATACACACACAACTCTGTAAACACACACACACACACACACACACACACACACAAAATGAGGCAGTAAGAAGCAGCTCAAGAGTGGTTTGGTTTCTCTTTCCGCTGATTTAGTGCACAACCATAAACATTTAACACCACACACACACACACACACACAGACACACGCTCAATCACGCAATCACACACTCATGTATGCGCTCGTACACTCTCAGGAAGTTCATGTAAGTGGGTGCGCATGTGAGCCAGGCCTCCCCAAAGTGGGCGTGTCCGGTGAAGAGGAAGCTTCCGGACTGTTCGCAATCACACACTTGTACACATTCACTTGCATGCTCTCACATACTAACTTGCACACACACTTTTTTTTTCAAGAGAATATCTATAACGTAGGGATGGTGGACAAGAAATCAATTCAGTTACATATCGCGATTCTTTTGTGCAGCAGTTCATGTATCGCACAACACACTGATGCGAAAATTTATTTTTAAAGATAATTTCTAATTCAGATAAGTTTGCATCTGAGGTTGTAAAGTGTTGCAGTTCCTCTATAATCCTACAGGTGGTGCAGTTTAAACAGACAGCACTGCACAGCACAGCGGCAGAGTGAATTTTTTGCTAAGTTTGTTCCGAATTTTATGAAATCAAAATCATGATACTAACAGAATCGCGACACAGATCGAATCAGTACCTGTGTATCATAATAATATCGTATCGGGAAGTCCATGGTGAGTCACGTCCCTACTAGAAAAGACGTGTGATCATCTGAACATATGTATCGGCCCACTCTGTAATTATATACGAGACGCTCTTTACCATTAAATATATTTCTCTTACATCATTCACATCTTTAAACAAACAAACAAAAAACAAAATAGCAATGTCACCTATTTTATATAGCAACCTTCTTATAAAAAAAAAAAAAAAACATAAAAATAAACATCTGCTCAAGAAACACTCTAACAGTATTTATGTCATGTGAACGGAGGTGCAGTGAAAGTGCTTTGACGTCTCATCTTTTTCTTTTTTTTTAATCAGTTTAGCATTTGCATGCTAGCATAGTTCATACTCTGGATCACTGTTAACTTCACAGGGAAGCAGCTTTAGCCTGCTTTAGCATGCTGTGTAAACAAGGGTGGAATTTAGGATGCTGATTAAATCAGGTAATAAATGATCAGATCTGTGTGTGTGTGTGTGCGTGTGTGCGCTACATTTCATCTGCTTCCATCATTTGGTTTCAGCTCCCTCCTCATCCTCAGTGCAAATTTATGTAATTTTTATATTAAACCCGTGAGTGGTATTAATACTGTGTCACACGTCCTTCGCTTATAGCTTATGAGTTAAAGTCCTGAGGAGTCACGTCACATTTTGTGTCTCTCCCTGTGATAATTCTATGTCTCTTACTATAATGATGACTTTTTCTGGATGTCTCCTTGCAAGGACACTATCCTGTGTCTCACTTCATGAGGATGGTAATCTGTGTATGACTTTGTGACACCTGGTCTCTCTCCATGAGGACATTATTCAATGTCTCTCTCTCTCCGTGAGGACATTATGTGCTGTCACTTTTTCCATAAGGACACTATTTCCTTCTCTTTCTCCATAAGGAGACTATTTACGGTCAACTCGTTCCATGAAGACATTATTCGCTGTCCCTGTCTCTCCATGAAGATACTATTCACTGTGTCATTGTCTCCATGATGGTGCCATTGCCTTTCCTTCTCAGATTTTGTCATCTCTCTCCTTCTCTTCCTCCATGAAGACAATGTTTCCTGTCCTTCTCTCTCATCCTGTCTCTCTCTCTTCAGGTCAGGTGTCGAGGGTGCAGGGGATCTGCAGGTCCTGTCTGGCGCGCTCGTACACTCTCAGGAAGTCCTTGTACCTGGGTGCGCAAGTGAGCCAGGCCTCCCCAAAGTGGGCGTGTCCGGTGAAGAGGAAGCTTCCGGAGCCAGCGCGAACGCCGCAGCTTAGCAGTGTGCGGATCTCTCCGGAGTGTGTGAGGCGGCCCACGCTGGAAAACAGAGGCCACTTCTGACGGTACACGCGCGTCGCGCTCACACTGATCACTGACACGCGCTGCGCAGAGTCCCCTTCCACCGCGCGGATATTCCCACGTACCACTACACACACAGAGACGAAAATAATTTAAACACTTTACCTATGGATACAGCTCTTAGTGTGTTATATGTGTGTATGTGTGTGTGACTGTGAGAAAGTGCGATTGAAAGATTAAGTATAACTATGTGTGTTTTTTAAGATCGACAGTTTGCTAAATATTTATGCCTGTTTTTAAAAGACACTAATGTGTGTGTGTGTGTGTGTGTGTGTGTGTGTGTGTGTTTGAGAGTGTGTATGAACGTCAGTTGACCCTGTTAAGTCTTTTACTCCAGTAATATAATCTGCTCCCCTGAGACACTCCAACCCCCACACCAAATTTCCATGGCGATGCCACTCTGTCTGACCACGTTTCAATTAGAACTATGTGTGTGTGTGTGTGTGTGTGTGGGTGTGTGTGTGTGGGTGTGTGTCCAATCAGACATGTTAGGTGCTGCTGTGTGAACTTTAACCTGATGAAGTGGGTGGGACCAATTGGCAATGATAGTACATAGGTGTGTGTGTTTGAATCATAAGCAAAAGTGTGTGAGACTCACCAAAGTCACTGGTGCAAACTGCCATCAGCATCTCTGTGTCGTTACACGGCCTGCACGCTCCTAACACACACACAGAAGAGAGAAAGATAACATTTAGTTTCTTTGACACACTAGGTCATGAAGAGCCACACACACAAAGCTACACTCCAAATGTTCAGATTGTCACAGAAATACTGTCATAGTAACCCAGTTGGTGTGTGTGTGTGTGTGTGTGTGTGTGTGTGTGTGTGTGTGAGACTGGGACAGAACATGATAAAAGTTACAACACATTCTTCAACATATTACTTTTACACCATAGAAACCACCAGACAGATGCAGTGTGTGTGTGTGTGTGTGTGTGTGTGTGTGTGTGTGTACTATGACTGGTGTGATTGAAGGCACCTGTTGAAAGGCAGTGAGGTGTGAAGCCCTCTAAACCCTTCCGGTTATTCTGTTATCCTGTTATCCCCCCACCCCAGTGCTGTCTCTCTCTCTCACACACACAAACACACAGCCACCTATGTAGACCATCACTGCATTTTTTAAATTACCTCACATCCTGTGTGTGTGTGTGTGTGTGTGCGCTTAGCTCCTGAACAAAAGCCCTGTCCCTCAGCTGACCACCCCCCCGTTACCACGGATACGGCTCGTTCATGCAGTATGCTGAAAGAACTCGTCCCCTCTCCATACTGAGCTTTTGTCCTCTCCATCCCTCCCCCTCTCTCAAGCCCTCTGTCTCTCTCTCCCTGTTCCCACAGTGTCTGTGTGTGCTTTCTGGATTGATTAATGGAAAATGCAGTTGAGCTTCCATTCTAAAGGAGCTAACAAATTTATGGAAGCCGGTTTGGTTTGATCATGTGATTTGAGACACAGTGTGTGTAAGAAAGACAAATTTATAATGATGTGAGGCAGCCGTGTTGTACAAATGCCCCCCCTTCCCTGGACACTTTACAACTTTTCTAGTTTCGCTTTGCTCACCTTCTTCCACATCAGCGTCCACAGAGTTAACAGAAAACTGCGAGGTCCTATCCCCCCTCAGCTCGTAACGGAATGCCGCGATGCGCCTGCTGATGTCGCTGTGCGGAGTGGCTTGCAGGAACAGGGCCGGGCTTTCCCCAGGAGTAATGCTGAAACAGCGTATATAAGAGGGACCAGGTGTGTCGCTCACTAGCAGCTCCAGGACTCCGCCTCTCTCCAGGTAAAGCTGGGCGCCACCCCACTGAGGCTCCGGCTTGATGCAGACAGACGTGGGCGTTCCACTGGCCCCGCCCACTCTGTTTCCGGGTAGCCGGGGCAAGAGCGTGAGACGCAAGGCTCCGGTGGGGTACAGGAATTCGACCGAGCCTTCGGCACAGCGCAGGAACACCTGTTCAACCCCTTGCTCTGGCCGAGAGAGACCGCTACACAGCACACACACACACACAAAAAAAAGGAAGGTGAGAACACCGAAACTCCTGAACACTCTCCATTTAACATGGTCTCACAAGGCAGTGTCTTAATCAGATACTACTGATCAGAAGGTCCCAGATTCAAACCCCAGTTGTCACTTTTGGGCCCTTGAGCAAGGCCCAAACCCTCAACTACATATATGTACAATGAGATAAATTTCTCAGTCGCTCTGGAAAAGAGTGTCTGCCAAGTGCCATAAAGATAATTAAACTATCTCTTTCTTCAAGTATTAAAAAGCCCCCTCCAGGCCAACGCTGTTAATGCACCGAGCTCTAAACATTACATAACATAAAAAAACTACATTTAAATCTGATTAATTGGATAAACTGAGTGCTTACACAATTTAGCACTTTAATATTTGCACAGGTCACAGAGTATAACTTTATTCTGTATAACTTATATTGTGGATCATACAAAGTTCATACAAAGTTCACACAAACTTACTTCTTTCGATTGTGTAAAGCTGCTTTGCGACAATGTCAACTATTTATTTGTCAATGGCTATACAAAGAAAATTGAATTGAACTGAATAGATAACTTGTATTTTCCTAGTCTTGTTGTACATATTTTATATCTGTTTTGTTCGTTATTTTTGTTTTGATTAGTGTTTTTTTTTTTCACAGTCCGGAGTAATTTCACTACTGCTGCACATGTATAACCATGTTGTATGTGACAAATAAAATCTTGACTCTTTAATTAACCCTACGTGAGCCTGCGTGCGCGCCCCCTACTAACAACGTGCGCGCGAACGTGGCAGTACATTAGCATTCTACACTGCGCGAGCAATTACGCTCCTGGCTATTTAAACCCTGTGAGGTGTAACGGAATTTAACGGAACTTGAACCGGATTTGACCGTTTTGTAAAGGTTTTTACCTCACAATGTGACTTTAAAATACACATTATTACAAATGAAGCATATACAAACCTAGTCGAATATATATAATATGAACAAAACATGCATATATTGGGGGGAAAATCACTGCGGGCTCGCCTGACGCGCGCATGCGCACTACGGATCCACACTAACAAGTGTAACAATGTGAGACGTTTCAATCTTACCTTCCCCTCCAGCTGCACTCATCCGCTGAAAAGGCCGCTCCAGTCATTGTAATTAACACCAAAATCAAATGAACAATCTCCATTTCTGTTACTTGTCCCCCACACAGCTGAGTCGAAACAAATCCAGTCAGGATGATGGGTCGGCTCTCCCGCTTTAAGTTAAATTAAAATTAAACTCTGCCACACTTAGTAACCCCTGACTCTAACGTCACAGACTCCATTTTCCGCTTTGCTTTACTCTTCCTTCCCTCAGTAATAATTCTTCCTTATTCTTCACATCCCTGCCTGCTCCTCTCAGCATCCTCACCGCGTGCTTTACTGAGCGGAATGCGCGAGCAGCACGCAGCGGCGCCGCAACTTCTCCGTGCGGAGGAATGCGCGCGCGCACGCGGACCAATCAGCGCCCGGAGGGAGGAAACTTTAAACCACTCACTCACCGTGGGGGGATGGGGGCACTTCAGAAGCCCTGAGGGAAGTTAGCGTGTTAGCATTACTCATTATTAAACACCCCCCCAGCCTTAGTTGTAGAGGTGAATAAACACACAAACGTACAATAAATGTCTATAAAAACACTAAATACTGAGGTGACATGGTGGTTATTATTTTTTAATAACAAAAATAATAATAATGATGATGATGTTCATTCAGGAGTTAAATTTGTGAACCTTTTTATGTTTTTGATTTTTGATTTGATTTTTTAGCTTTTAAAAATAATTTAGAAGTAACTAAGACCCTCAATGACCCACAGTCTGTAATGTTAAAAAAAGTTTAAATAACTTAAATATTATTAGCCATTTATTTCCACTAAATACATCATTTTTATGACTACCTTTCTCCTATTACTTGTGAGTTTTATGCTTTATTTATATTCTTCTTATATAGCATGTAGTTTCTTAGCTTTGAGGCTAGCTTATGCTGTCTCTACTAATTACATGTACAATACACTATACAGTATTAACTTGGCAGTTCTTAAGGCGTAATTTTCGAATTGTGTAATGTGTTTTTACACAGGAAATAATGTAAATGCAGATCATTTGTTAAACCCGCCCAAAAATATTACCAATATTACCAAATTAACAAATACCAAAAGAGACAAGTAATTCCTCTTGGCACTGTCTGCATTAAATACAAAACTGAAAGTGGCACCTTTTTTTCTTTCTAGCGGCATTGCTGGCATTCTTAGGACCTATGGTGCTATGTCTTCACTCCAATAATGAAACTGGACTCTATAATAACTTAAACACAATTGTCCAGTTTTACTGAACGTCCTGCCTCCTAACACACAGTATGACTGCAGATCAATTCTTGGTATCTGTTATCAGCCAAATGAGGATGGATTCCCTGTTGAGTCTGGTTCCTCTCAGGGTTTCTTCTTATTGTCATCTCAGGGAGTTATTCCCTTAGCACCATCGATCCTGACTTGCTCATCAGGGACTATCTGATCGTTTTTGATTTATGCATATTTTCTCAAACATTTCAAACACGTCTCCCAACTTTTTTTTTTTTTGATTCTGTAAATTGATTTGGGACAATGACCATTGTTTAAAGCCCTATACAAATAAAATAAGCTTGAATTGAATTGAATAATAATTTGCGTTCAGTAGTGTATGAACTTTATGTTTTTAATCTCTTGTAATTTATATGGAACTTAGAACTTCCATGACCCACAATCTGTAATGTTAAATAAATTTAAATAATTGAAAATTCTTAAAGTCATTTAGTTCAACTTAATACATCCATGTTATGATTTATTATTTCAACGTGAGACAGTTTTCCATTATTGTTTTGTCACCTTTTAACACCTTAACTGCAAAATAACTTAACTTAACTTAAAATAATGTGCTGTGCAGACGTAAAAAATGGAAAAATTAGAAAATTCGAGAGAAACTAAAGCTAAGGGAGCCAAAACAAGAGCTGAAAGGTGGACACATCCGTGGAACAGACTCTACTGTAAAAGCGATTCCCAACTGAGCACTGTTCACAGAGGTGAAAGGAAGCAGAAGCTGAGGACGACAAAGAAGACGCTGGATAGACAAAATGAAACAGGACGTGCAATTATACGGACTGTCAGCTGATCAAGCAAGCCATCTCGCATAAGACAAAAGACTGAAGTGGATGAACAAGAAGTTGCCCTCAGTGGCGACGATGTTGATGACGATGATGATGATGAGCTCCATGCCCCCTGGGGACCCCGAACAGTACATATAGTTATAGAGAATGGATGAGTGAGTTTGTGTCCAATACATGTACTAATTTCTGGCCATGTCAATGCACACACACACTCAAACATCTATACTTCTAAAGATTCAAATCCAAATTTATAAGCCGCATAATGCATAACTAAGCAGCATAAATAAAGAAAAAGTGAAATATATGAGGATAAAAAGTTCTACTGTTCAAGGGAATGTTCCTGTTTTTGTCTTCTTTATTGCATGAAAGAAACAGAGAGAAAGAAAGAAGAAAATGGGACAGACAGAAAGAGTTTAAGCGACAGGTGTGTGCTTCGCTGCAGGTTGTGCTGATGTGTGTTTAGCTTCCACTGTGTCACTCTTTTATCTTTCTGTGTATCTGTATATGTTTGTGTGCATCTGTGTCTGTGTATAAAATAAAGGGCAAGCGTGTGTGATGTGGTTATGACGGGCCCTTTGACATGATTAAATGCAAAGGTCCAGTGGTCCTGCTGAGATGTGTATTTGTGTCTGCATATGTGTGTGTGTGTGTGAGTGAGAGAGAGAGTCCCCACTGTGCTGCTGGGAGAGGCTTTTGTCCTGTAATGGCTATTTCAAAGGGCTAATACTTAAAAGGAAGCATGCATTTATGTGTGCTTTATATCTTTCGTCAAAGGCTATACTATATAAAAAGTTCTAAAAAGTCTGTTTTGCCACCCACACAAACTCACACACACACACACACACACACACACACACACACACACACACACACACACACACACACACACACAGTCTGAAGTAAAGCTTAAAATAAGTTGAACTTACAGTAAAGTAAAGATAAAAGGAGAGTTACTTTAAGGGTCATGACAACCTTTTCCACTATCTTGACAGCTTTTTACAATAATTATATTATAATAATTACAATAATATTAATTAAAAATAGAACTGAAAAAAATTATGTTAATCAATAATAATTAATCCATAATAAAAATTTACTTGTTTATTATTTAATGTCAACACCTTTATTTTTTGCAACTTTATGTTGGCAACTTAAAATAAAAGAAAAAATTGTGATGAATACAATATGAATACAATGAATATAATATGTTTTTATTTTTAGACATTTGGGTTAAACACAGACTATATTACATATTTAAATAGCTTTAGCTTGCTTTAGTTGTATTAAACCCAGGATAAATGTAATACTTCGAAAATTTAACCAATATCTTCCATATGAAAAAGAAAATCACAATTATACGTTTATGTTGAATTAGTTGTTGACTTTGTTGACAATTTGTCAACTTTTAAAAACTTAATATTAACCCAGTTTAAATAATTTTCAACAAATACTTTTAATTTGATATTTTGCTTAATTCTTTTCAGGCTAATTTTTATTATTATTTTTTGTTTTGTTTAGATACTATTGTTAAAGACTTTGAGTTTAGGATTAGCTTGTTAACTACTTAAATAAAGTTTAAATGAAATAGCTAAATTAACCTTAAAGAGCTTAAAATTGTGTATTTATTAAAATAAACTGTAATACATGTTAGAACCGAATTTGCAGGCCAAAGCTAATTCTATGCTAACGTTGTAAGACTGCTGAAGTGTAAATCTATTTTAAGATCAAACATGACTGGCTTTGTGTGTGTGGGCAGTATAAAATGGTCTACTCTCTCTTACATCTTGGTACAGCTGTGTTTGTGAAACACACACTCCCAAACACACACACACACACACACACACACACACACACACACACACACACTGCAATGAGAACATCAGTGTCAGTTTTCACAGGTCATTCATATAAGGGTTTACAAGGCAAATACTTGTGTGTGTGTGTGTGTGTGTGTGTGTGTGTGCGTGCGTGCGGGTGCGTGTTTGAGGGTGTAGGTGGGAAAAAGTCAGTCTGAAAATTTCCACAGACTCACAGGAAAAGTGGACATGCCTGGTAAGTCATGGGAAAGCGTTCGCGCGCACACACACACACACACACACACACACACACACAGAGTCTGTTAATTATACAGCAAAAGCTTGACTGCAACGATTTCATCTCCTTTTCTACGTCATTACTCAATCTAAACTAATACATGTAATTATGAACCTATTAGTCTTTTGACCTTTGTGTGTGTGTGTGTGTGTGTGTGTGTGTGTGTGAAGGTCTAGTGATATTTTCACTACTCAGCCTATTAGTAGCTAGGGTATTAGATAACTACCAAAGGAGTTAAATGATATTATCTCATTCGGTATGTGTGTGTGTGTGTGTGTGTGTGTGTGTGTGTGTGTGTGTGTGTGTGTGTGTTGTTCACAGATTATAGTGATTAGTTCAACAATGACACAGACATGTTTCATTGTGGGAGTGAAAATGAAACACAAGCGCGTGCGCACACACACACACACACACACACACTCACACACACACGCACACACACTCACACACATACGCACACACAGAATGAGACAATATCTTTGCTTATTCAGTTGTTAGCTAATACCCTAGCTACTAATAGGCTAAGTAGTGATGGTATTAGCAGAACACACAAACAGACACACACACACACACACACACACACACACACACATAGAGAGAGAGTGCAGGTGGGGCCTTTTATATTCACCTCTGAAAAGATAAAGTTTGGGTATATAATAGTGTGTGTGTGTGTGTGTGTGTGTGTGTGTGTGTGTGTGTCTCCTGTGTATGTGTGTGCACAAGAGAGAGCTTGGGACAGAGACTCTGATCTTGCTACTATACACCTGAGAAACACTACACCTTTACACACACACACATAAATAAATACTTGTTTGGGGTAAACAAAGGTTTTGTATTTTCTGTAGGTTCTGATTCTCGTAGGAACATCTGAGGCCACACACCTCTCTTAAAGACACACACACACACACACACACACACACACACACACACACACACACACACACACATTTATACAATAAAGGTGTCCTTTTTTCTCAAGGGAAGTTTATTGATTGTTCTCAAAGTCTCTCTCTCTCTCTCTCTCTCTCTCTCTCTCTCTCTCTCTCTCTCTCTCGCTCTTTCTCTCTGTCTCTCACAAACACACACACATTTTTAAAAAATATATATTTTCGGTTCAGCAATTAAATGTTTATTAACATTAGCAAAAAATACATTTACAATACAAACATTTTCCAGGCTTGGGTAGAGGTGCACAAACTTTTGCATCGAGCTGTAAATATGACAATGCATAATTAATTGAACTGTTAAAAAAAGAAAAGAAAAAGTGAACCCTCCCACCCATACACCACCTTCTTACGCCATAACTAAGGTCAAATGTAAAGATTACGTAAAGATCTTTATGTGTGTGTCTGTGTTTGTGTGAGAGACAGATAAACGTCTCACGTTGTCAACAGTGTGTTTGTGGGTAAACAAACGTTCTGTAATTCTGCTGTTTCTCCGTAAGGTTTCTCTCTTTTTCCCAAGGGAACTTCATTGATGACTTCAGTAACTGTAACCCTGTTGTCCGCCTTGTTTACACACACACACACACACACACACACACACACACACACACACACACACACACACACACACACTCACACACACTCACACACACACACACACAGATCTCTACAAAATCTTTATACTTGATCTCTGTTGCAATTTTTTTTTTTTTTCAGAAATGGAATTGGTATTTAATAATACAATACAAAAACAACCTTCAGTCATATGTAAAGCTAGTATTCGCTCTTTTAATTCATCTGATCATATCAGGCCTGGGGGTCTCAGTATTAGGCAAATACAACCTAATTCAAACAAAAACATATGACTTATTTTCATATGTCCCATTTTTTATTTAACTAAAATAAATCCAAAAAACATGTGGACAATACCAAGTGCCCCCATGAACCAATAGCATGTAGGTCCACCTTTAGCAGAAATAAAGTAATGGTTTCCACATTGTTGTGGACTATTCGTCTTTCCATTGCTCCACTTCATTGAGGTTTTTTGGACCTTTGCCTATGCACAGCTCCTGCAACAGCATTTCAGGTGGGTTGAGGTCTGGACCTTGACTAGGCCATTCCAAAACCATATGGTCCAGACCTCAACCCACATATATATTTTAGCCATCCTGATTTAGATTGACTGGGGTCTGCTTCAGATTATTTTCCTGTTACGTGACCCAATTTTGATCAAGCTTGTAACTGTTGTACAGATGACTTCACATTTGCCTCTAAAATTCTCCCTTCTAAAACAGGGGAGTTCATGGTAGACTCAATGACCGCAAGGCGCCCGGCTCCTCTGGCTGCAAAAACAAGCCCAAATCACCATCCCTCCACTGCCATGCTTGGTAATGGGTATTCTGCTGAGGTGTGGCTTACATCTGTCCATAGCACATTGTTCCAGAAGCCTTGTGGATTGTTCAGATGCGGTTGTGCTTCGTGTTAATTTTAGACGGACGATTTTTTTTTTTACTGGCACTCCTTCCAAGCAGATAAATCTCCTTCTAATTGTGCTGTAATGGACTTTAACATTTAACATGCTCAATAAGGCCTTTTTGTATTTTTAAGAGCATTACACTGTCTGAACGCTCTGACCTACACCTTGGAAGGCTGACAACCATTCTGGATGCTTTTCAGTTGTGAATGCCTGGAAATGGTTTTTATAACCCTTTCCAGATCGATGTGCAGCAAGAACTGTTTCTCTAAGACCATTGCTTATGTTTTTCCCTCTTAGCATTGTGTTACACACACCTGAAAGCTTCAGACCAGCAAACTACCAAAACGTCTGCTTTTGTAGAGCTTTGCACACCTGCTGATGATCAACTAATCAGATGATTCGCAGCACCCGGCTTACTGAAAGCATTAAGTCAGTAGTATTGCACCTGTTTACATTTTCTTTTTCTTTTTAAATTAAGTAATAGCACGGTGAAAAAAATTAGGTTGTATTTGCCTACTACTAAAATCACTGCAAACAGATGATTTTTATGATGTTATGATGAAACAAGGGGGCATTAACTTTTTTCACAATTCTATAACACTGAATAATTACATACATACCTAAAGCGCATCTACAGCTTCTTTCTGTCAAGCTACAGGTGCTCCTTGATACTAATCGAAATCCTCAGCAAACTAACTTATCAAGACTAACACACCTTCGCATCCACCAGCTCCGAACACTTACTGTATATTAGGCCAGAGCTAAAAGATATAGGTATAACGGTATAACCTATGTCACTACACAGGGTAAAAAAAAAACAAAACATAATACAACATTTGGAGTACTTGCGCGCTTTATCCAATAGTCAGTTATTAAGCGCTAACACTAATCTGGGTTTCCTATAACCTAAACTCTGTGGGAATGTTATGTACCAGCATTCTAGATTTTCCAGCTCAGTAAATACTTTTACATGTAAAGTCAGAGTTTTTTTGCTCCTGGCAGTAATCGCAAAGCTTGATGGTTGTGCATGAAATTGCTTGCACATGTTACCATTTGATGTGGAAACCTGACAGACAGGCATCTCCTGTGTGCATATACATACATACGCAAGAATAACTTTAGTATTTTTGATTGATTGATTGATTTTCCAAACGCCCCAAATATCACACATTTTTAGTCATTTAATCAGGTAAAGAGTAAAGCGAGGTTAGTTGCGTTCAAGTTACGGACATGGCAATAACATTCAAAACAGGGTACAGAACAAAGACAGAGAACAAAATCCACAGACAGAACAGATCAATCCCTGCTCTCCGTTATCACCCAGATGAGGATGGGTTCCCTGGTGAGTCTGGTTCCTCTCAAGGTTTCTTCCTATTACCATCTCAGGGAGTTTTTCCCTCAGCACCGTCGCCCTCGGCTCGTTCATCAGGGACCATCTGACCATTTTAATTCATACACATTCACATTTCATACAAACTTAAATAATTATTTTGATTGTGTAAAGCTGTTTGTGACAATGTTAAAAGCGCTACACAAATAAAATGTTATTGAATTGAACAAAAACGAATAAAATAAAATAGGACAGTTAAGTAATGAGGTAATAACTAACAACTAATGATAAAACTGGGGCAAAATTTGAATAATAATATTTGAATATAAGTATTAAGAATAATCATGCATTTATTTTCTATACCATTTATCTTGTACATGGTTGCTGGAGCCTGGAGCCAATCGCAGGAGACTAGGTCAGGTACAACTTGGACAAGGTGCCAATATTTTGCAGGGTACACACAGACACACTCATATACTATGGGCAATTGATCTGCATCGACTTATCTGCATCTCTTTGGACCGTGGGAGGAAACTGGAATACCGGGGGGGGGGACCCACCAGGCACAGGGAGAACATGCAAACTCCACATAACAGACACAGAGGTAGTTATGACCTCTATGACTCAAGACTTTTCCACTTACTGTATAACTCCAGTACAAAAATCTATACACTTTTGCTAAAACACTGACAAATTATTATATACAAAATACAGTGTATCCATGTATATCTCTTTTTTTTTCTAGTAAGAAAATTTGGCTAATTTTACCAAACAATTTAATAAAACAAGTGAACAAACTAAAAAAAAACAACAACTTGCACCCAAAATGCTTAAACTGTGCACACAATCTACTCAAGCAAGCACATAGAACACTGAAACATGGGAACGAATTGTATCTCTTGCACACCCAACAGAATTTATGACCCTCATTGTGGATAAAACGTTTCGTCAATCAATATTTCTAGGTTTACAGATTTGTGATGCTAATTTGGATGGCAGGCGTTTGAAAACAAAGACTGTCTGTACTCTAGAGATGTGTGTGTGTGTGTGTGTGTGTGTGTGTGTGTGTGTGTGTGTGTGTGTGTGTGTGTGTGTGTGTGTGTGTGTGTGTGCACCATCATACCCAAGAGATTTCTTTAAGTGTCAAGGAATGCAGGGCCTATTAATAAAATCAATATCCTAGATATATGTCCAAGAAAGAAAGAATGTGTGTGTGTGTGTGTGTGTGTGTACAAATCAATAAGTCATCATGAGCTTAGTGGGAAGAACTACCTTTGTGTGTATGTAAATGTAAGAAGGGTAGAAAGATGGTCACAATGTGAAGATCCCGACAGTGCGAACACACACACACACAACCACACACACACAACCACACACACACACACACACAACCACACACACACACACACAGACCTAATCTAATAACGGCACAATTGACTGGCTCTGAAATTTGACCTCTGACTTCCAGCCGTGACCCCCGGTGACTCCCACTGACCCTTAACTCTGCGCTGTCGGGGATCATTAGTCACACACACACGCACAAACACACACACTGATGTGTTGCTAAGTTTTAATTAAAACTGAAGCTGTAACTTGTGCTGACTTGTAATCTCTTATGAGTAAATAAGAGTAACTGCCCTGCATTCCTTCTGAGCACCCTTCTGATCAACGTTTAATTTGACCAAGTCTCATTGGTCTTACCATAGCTAGCAAAAAAAAAAAAAAAAAAAAATTATATATATATAATTAACAAAGTGAAGAAGAAATTTGGTGAACAGTTTAGAGCTCAGCCTCAAATAGCTTCATCTTCCCTATTATAGCACGCTACACTGTCTGGTTCATTTGGATGAGTGAGAACACAGGCGTTACTCCGAATCTGTGGAAAAGGTGCTCTCGAGCACTGTACTATGTACACGGCCACGTATCAACTCAGATATGGGGGTCAAGCATACCTGGACATGGACGTGGACGTGATGTTACCAGTCATGTCTGGCATGAGAGAGTGTTGCTCTCGGCATTTCTTCTGTTAAATCAGTGATCTTAGGCTTAGCACAAAGATTAAATTCCTCATCCTCTTCTTCACTTTGTGTTTAATTATAGCTTAAACAAACTAGGTGTTTACTGCTAACTGCTGCATCGGAAGGTGAAAATATGCTAGCATACCCAAGTACAGAGAAAAATAATATAGCGAATGCATTATTAGTATACAGTATATGAGTGGGGAGGGGAGCAATCGCTTCTGGGCATGTTACAAATGTGCCTAGTGTGAAAACATTTACATTTACATTTACATTTAGGCATTTGGCAGACGCTCTTATCCAGAGCGACTTACAAAAAGTGCTTTAAAGTTTACATTACTGGATAGATACTTACACTGGGTTAACTAGGTCAATAACTAAGTGCGATTAGTCTAACACATCTGGGAAGAGTTTTTTTTTTTTTTTTGGGGGGGGGGGGGTGTTATTCCTGTAAGTACTGAAGAAATAGATAAGTTTTGAGTCGCCGTTTAAAGATAGTCAAAGTCTCTGCTGTACGGAGATGTAGAGGAAGTTCGTTCCACCACCTAGGTGCCAGAACAGAAAAGAGTTTGGATGAATGACGCCCTCGATCCCTGAGAGATGGTGGGACGAGGCGAGCAGTGCTGGAGGACCGGAGGGAACGCGGCGCAGTGCGTGGTGTGATTAGAGCAGAGAGGTAAGTGGGTGCTGGGCCATTTTTAGCTTTGTAGGCAAGCATCAGTGTTTTGAATTTGATGCGGGCAGCTACAGGAAGCCAGTGCAGGGAGCGGAGGAGTGGGGTGGTGTGGGAGAACTTGGGAAGGTTGAAAACGAGACGTGCTGCTGCATTCTGGATCAGTTGCAGAGGACGAGTTGTGGACAGAGGCAGGCCAGCCAGGAGTGAGTTGCAGTAGTCCAGTCTTGAAATAACAAGGGACTGAACAAGCACCTGAGTAGCCTGTGAAGAAAGAAATGGGCGGATTCTTCTGATATTGTAAAGAAGAAATCTACAAGAGCGAGTAAGGTTAGCGATGTGTGGGGAAAATGACAGATGATTGTCCATGGTTACCCCAAGATTGCGGGCAGTGGCTGAAGGAGTGATTTGAGTGTTGTCCAGGGATATCACAAGATCTTGACCTGGGGATGCGTCACCAGGAATGAACAACAGTTTGGTTTTACTCAGATTGAGTTTCAGCTGATGAGCTGCCATCCAGGATGAGATGTCTGCCAGACATGCTGAGATCCGCGTGGAAACCCGAGTGTCAGAGGGAGGAAAGGAGAAAACAAGTTGAGTGTCATCTGCATAACAATGGTATGAAAATCCATGCGATAATATGACCTTACCAAGAGACCGGGTATAGAGGGAGAACAGAAGAGGACCAAGTACTGAGCCCTGCGGGACACCAGTAGAGAGTCTACATGGGGCAGATGTAGATCCCCTCCATGTCACCTCATATGACCTATCTTCTAGGTAAGAAGCAAACCATTGCCACGCTGTTCCACAAATACCAAGGCTTGTGAGAATAGATAATTACGAGTATTAAATATTAGGTATATTTAATATATTTCTATATTATTTAATATATTTCTGTACTTTATGATCTTTTACAAAGAGTCATGAACCATCTATGAATTCTCCTAAAAATACAATTCAATACTTTAATTAATTAATTCATTAATTAATTAACTTGTTTGTTTATTAATTAATTCATTCATTCATTCATTCATTAATAAAAAATAGCCACCATGTTTCAATTTTGTCGTACTATGCTCCAAATGTTTTCATTGGCTACAATTTCTCTTGAACCACAACAAGCTATACTGATCTCTGGGCAGCTTCTTCAGAATTTCTCTATGATATGAATATTCTCAAGAATTAGATTTCAAGATTATACTGTTTCGGGACCTAATGTGGGAGTGAACCCTCGCACCACCCTGGTGGATAGGTTTCCAGCAACAGAACACGGCTAAGTATTCTTTACTTTTATACCACAACAAATCGAAAATTAATTTTATTTGATACATTTTATACATTTTTATACAAGTAACATTTCATGTGGTAGAACAAGCTTCTGTTCTCACATTATAGCCTCGCCAGAAATCTATAATAAATATATCCATCTAACACATTTTCTCTCTCTCTCTCTCCGTGGTACATGTTATGAAGTGCAGTGACGGAGTAGAGTTATATACAGTAAACCTCTTCTAACAAACACATCACCACGTTTGCAATTAGATATGTTTGTTGTTATCGAGCGAGACGTCTTTTTTTTTTTTTTTAATAGTTTGAATCGGTCCTTAATTATAACGATTGTTTGCAGTGGGGGGTTCTGTGAATAAACTGTTACTTTAGAGGTGATAATGTATTGATGAACACATTCATGTGTAAACATTTTAAATGCCACTATATCCATGTTTTTTGGTAAACAATACATAGATAATACACAGAAAAGCAGTTTACACTTTATACAAGTACAAGTTGTTGTTTTTTTGAGTTGAGTTGAGTGAGTGCAATATATACATATGCTTTATTATAATAATTATAATTAATTATAATATGTCTTGTTAAGTATATAAAGATTTCTTTAAACCTTCTTTAAAAACAGATTGTAATGTGTTGAAATATTTTCAAATGCAGATTTGTATAATTCTCAGATTACACTGTGCAGCTAAACACACCAGGACAGTACCGTTGTCTTCAGATTTCAATTGTATACACTAAACTCCGTTTAAACTGTAATGCTACACAATTTCATTCTCTCAGATTTGCCAAGAGACACAACCCTTGTCACGTCAAACACACAAACCGCTTTATGTCGTCAGTGAATAGTTTTACAGTTATAGATATTTAGTGAGGACGAACCTGTGTGTTTCTTTCTTTTGTCACATTGCTTCATGAATTTTGGAGGGAAACGTATACACACACACACACACCACACACACACACACACACACACACACCACACCACACACACCCCACACACACCCCACACACACACCCCACACACACACCCCACACACACACACCACACACACACACCACACACACACACACACACACACACACACACACACACACACACACACACACACACACACACAGAGAGAGCATGCCCTCAGGTCAGAGACCCCCGATCCTGCCAGACACAACAGTGTGTGTGATGGGGGAGGGGGTGTCTCGTCTCGAGGACAGAATAAAGTTCCCTCCAAAAGGTTTTTATTCTCATTTATGACGCTACCACACCCTAAACCTACTGACCTGTGTGTGTGTGTGTGTGTGTGTGTGTGTGTGTGTGTGTGTGTGTGTGTGTGTGTGTGTGTGTGCGTGTGCGCACACGTGTGTTTAACCCCCTGCGGTTCACTGCAGGAAACACAGCAGGACAGTAAAACCTGAGTGAGCTGATTTAATTACTCATAGAAAAGGAAAAAGCTGTAAAACTGCACCACGTCAGACTCCTGAGTGACGAGAGAGAAGAGAGACAGAAGCTTCACAGGACATCAGGTGACTCTATCGAGGGGGACAAATCATAAACAGGTGACTTTAGAAAGTTGAACAGAGACGATGATGATGTGGTCTCGCATCCAGGCCGTACACACACTGACACGTCACACACACTCTGTGTTTTATATAGTGAGTGACCTTTAAAACACTCTACTGTACGGGTGGATACTCACACCTTCACCTTTATAACGCTTCCAATTTACCCAATCTGAACACAGAATATGTGTGTGTGTGTGTGTGTGTGTGTGTGTGTGTGTGTGTGTGTGTGTGTGTGTGTGTGTGTGTGTGTGTGTGTGCGTGTGTGATAATTGATCAATATTAAATCCACACAATTGTCACAGAGAGACAGTCAATTAACTACATAATTTGCTCAAGTGTGTGTGTGTGTGTGTGTGTGTGTGTGTGTAGGGGGGAGGGTTTAAAGAGCTTTGTTCATTTTTTGGAGGGACTTTCTGACTTCTGACCCCTGGCCATTAGTGTGAATAATGTTGAATAACAATGAGTGTGTATTATTGGTGATAACATTGTATGTATGTGTGTGTGTGTGTGTGTGTGTGTGTTTTACCCTTCCATCACAAAGCCAATGGTTGAAATTTTGGCGGGAAATGAGGGAGCTCTGACACTAAACTACTCTAATAGCCAAAGAAAATGTCTTATTTCTAATTACATCATCAGTCTTAGCTCAACACACACACACACACACACACACACACACACACACACACACACACACACACACACACACACACACACACACACAAATGTTGGTATGACATCAGCAATGTTACTGCCATCAGTTTGAATGTGAAATGTGATTCACTGTTTGTGCACATGAGCACATGATAGCTGTTGATCTTAATCAGGTTTAAACATGAAGAAATCTGCCTAAGACGTCCGTTACCTAACATTCCTCACATGATGGTCTCTTAAGGCTTTTTTATCAGTAATTTAGCTTAGAGGGTTATTATTTGTAATAATAATCGTATCTATTATTTGAGATATTGTTCGGAAGCTTGTCGGTTCAGGCCCGAGCTGCACCAGGTTACCATCGTTGGGTCTGGAGTGAAGCTCTTACCCTGTCTGCTCAGGGGTGCTGTCTCACGGCTCACCCTGTGCTGTCTCACGGCTCACCCTGTGCTGTCTCACGGCTCACCCTGTGCTGTCTCACGGCTCACCCTGTGCTGTCTCACGGCTCACCCTGTGCTGTCTCACGGCTCACCCTGTGCTGTCTCACGGCTCACCCTGTGCTGTCTCACGGCTCACCCTGTGCTCTGACCACAGCTATGCGGGGATACGCGAAGCTAGAATTTCACCCTGCAGCAATGTATGTATGGCAAATAAGGGCTTAACTTATGATCCATCTAACTTCATCTTATATCCACACAGGACAATTCATATATAATTCAATGGCGCTATGTGAAAAATCCTGCGGAAACTGCTGCCACTGCTGCTGCTGGTATTCTGCTATTCGTAATGATTCACATTTATTCTTATCTCAGTAGTTGAAGGTTAAGGGACTTACTCAAGGACTCAACAGTGGCAACTGGCGCCTGAAACTGGGACCTTCCGATGAGATGTTTAGCGCTTTAACCACTGAGGCATCTGTGCTGGTAGAGATTGTGGATAATAATGGTGTATAATACAGGTATAGTACAGAACAGGAAGCAATAACTTGCCCGATGGACAAAAATGTGAAATGAATCCTTGACATAATAATACATTAAATATTGTAATCGTGCTGTTTTATGAAAATAATGCACCTCAGGCACAGTAGTCTTATTGTTTGTAAAATGAAATTTGTAAAACAGCAAAAACTGGAGTAAATATATTATTTTAATAAAAACTTAATTTGATTTATATGTATTTATTAAGTTTCTGGCTCGTATAAGAGCTTTACATCATCCTCAGGGTCCTCAAATGACTAGCAGTGTCTAACTACAACAGACTTCTTAATGCTGTGTGTGTGTGTGTGTGTGTGTGTGTGTGTGTGTGTGTGTGAGAGAGAGAGAGTGAAGCATGTCCCCAGGGCGCTGGTTGTTTTATAAACCTCCCAGACACAGGAAACAGGTGTGGTGTGTATGTGCGGATAAAAACTGACCTTTGACCCTACAGGAGGCACACACACACACACACACACACATACACACACATCCTGGGCAATAACGTTCAGTGATATTACAGAATGTTGTGAAACCCAGTCTGTGTGTAGACTAGAGCAAAGCAAACAGTGTAATTATCAGCACTAATTAGATGGTAAATTTAATGAACAGAATTCTCACGGTTCAGTGACATGGAAAAATGTTTTAAAGTGTTGATCACACAATCGTCATTGTAAATATGGTTCAAGTGTATTTTCCATGTATATCGTAACGTCTCCATGATGTCTTCACAGACCGAATAGTTTGAGTTTAGAAAAAGCTCAGTGTCGAGATCTGAAAGTAAAGAGATTCGATTTTTTTTTCTTCAATATAATTAATAGCATTATTCAGATAGAATTATGATGTCATTGGCTGTGTGTGTGGCTGCGGATAGCTCAGGCAGAGCAAAGGCTGAATACACCAGCTCCATGAAAAAGAAGAAGGTTTTGTATTTTGAATGTAGTCTTGATAGAGTTCTCCTGGCTTTATGGATGACTTTTTATTGTTCTAGTCCAGTCCAGTCTCTGTACCTTAACAGTTTCAGAAGAATGCTTTAGTTTGTTAAGCCACACAGTGACCTATGAATCATTCGAGCGTTAAAAAAAAGAATAAAAAAAAAACAAATAACTGAAATCCTGAGCCAGTGAGAAACAGGTGCAGATGATGAGAGACGATCAGGAGGTCATTAGTTCACTGCTGATGCTGATGCTGAAAGCTGAACGGTTGGAACAGACGAGAGGGGAAACGAGGTCGCTGCTGCTGAGGCTGTTACAGAAACAACCAGTTTTAAAATTGTGGCCACGTCTGCACATAGCCGAGTAACTTTCGAAACTGAGATTTTCTACAATTCAGTCTTTTTTTTTTCCAACAATGCTGACTGAACAACATGGTGCAGTTTTGCATTGTTCTGCATAAAGGGAGTTACCGCCATGCAGCCGCGCCTCATTTTTATTCTTATTCTTATTGCTGTGTATTATGTAAATAAGTGTTTCTTTATTTTTAAATCTCTTCTTTCTTTTTTGTTGTTGTAATATTGTAGGTCGACAGCAGTCGTATAAGCATTTCACTTCATATCATACTGTGTATGTGACAAATAAAATTTGAATTTGAATTTGAATTTGAATTTTAGTAACCCAGTGTAAGTATCTGCCCAATGATGAAGTACGTTTTGTAAGTCACTCTGGATAAGATCGTCTGCCAAATGCATGAATGTAAATGTAAATTACCTTGATGGTGTCCAAGCACTAGTGAAACACTGGGATAAGAGCATTAGTGTATCAGGGCATTATATAGAGAAATAAAGAGAGTTCTCATTCTCCTGCACAATCAAAAGTCCCACTTTGACTTGAACACCCCCTCATAATAAATGATGGTGAAGGTCTGGAAACTTTGACAAATGGGACATCTAGTGGTTATGGTGATTAGTATTCGTGTGTCTGTGTTTGAGTGTGTGTGCTTGTGTGTGGTGACCTGGGAAAACGCCATCAGGCATAACATGAACCCTCTGAGAGGTGATGTGAATAACGTTGATCATCTGGTCAACATCTGTTTGACCTTCTGCCCTATGGGAGACTCTTCAGGTCCATCACAAAATGCCTCATGAACAGTTTTGACCCCATGGGCTGGCTGTCTGTCTATCTATCTATCTGTCTATCTCTCTGTCTGTCTGTCTGTCTGTCTGTCTATCTCTCTGTCTGTCTATATCTCTGTCTGTCTCTCTGTCTGTCTGTCTTACAGTGAACAGTCAGTTAATAAAGTTGCTGGAAACCAGAAAAATGTGCAAGCAAGCGTGAGGATCTCAGTGATGTCGACAGGGACCCCAGATTATCATGTCTACACGACCAGAGTCTCCAAAACAGCAGGTCCAGTGGTTTGTACCTACCAAATGTGTTTCAAGGAACGACAGTCAATGAGACCGAAGCTGATGTAGGTCATTCTGACAGGCCAAATGAGAACTCATTTTCATATCGTAAACTTAGAAAACTTCATTTTTGTCATTTCTGTACTACCGGAATGACTTAAGAATGCTTCACTCCTTTTATACATAAACTTGGGCAAAATTTAATTATGATAATTTTCTTGAGGTTGAAATTGCTGGGGTCAATTAAACGATGTTAGTACATTTTAAGGTAACAGGATTAAAGTCTGTACTTAAATGTTGCTTTTGTAATTAAAGAAATCAGTTAACAAAAAACAGCAATTTCAACCTCAAGAAAATGATCATAATTAAATTTTGCCCAAGTTTATGTATAAAAGTCACTGAATAAGAAGCAAACAACAACAACAACAACAACAACAAAAGTCAATCATTAATTTTGAGAACATTGAATGGGGTCAGAATGACCCCAAATATAATAGGAGGGTTAAGCTAAGCCACTGCTGTCATAGTTACACTGTATATGAAAGAGTGGGAGAATTTTTTTTATATTATAAATTTTTGCCTGACTTTATAAAATTCTCTTAGCCGCCAGTAGAGGGCAGCATGTACCAACATAAGTGTCTACTATAATAATAAAAAACAATGATGACCGAGTTTCCAAAATTGTTGTCTGACTCTCAGCTGCCACTAGAGGGCATCACTCAGACACATGTTTACTGTAACAAATGTGTATATAATAAATAATGAACTATAATAAATATATACTATAATAAAATTATTACAATAATGATCATGATAAAGTCTTAAGTCATCGGAAAAGTATTAATTTAGGTTTCTTTAACTGATTGTGACGAGAGATTAAGGAATACAACTAGTTACTCATTATAGTCCTAAATATTGTCATTAAGTCCGCAAACAAATGTACATTTAAATGAATAGGATGTAAAAATATGGCTGAAAATCAGAAACTGTTATGTCACCTTTAGAAATATCAGATCAATGAGTTCATAGATTAATTGTGTTAATATAATAACAAAGTATATTTTTTAAATACTAAACAAAGTAATATTTTTTACCGTCAGTAGCGCTGTTTTAACAAAACTCACTTGCTCTGGCCTTATGACACATGTCTGTGCTTTTAATTTAGACAGCAAGATTAGCTTTGAACTGTTTGCACTTTTTTCATTTCAAATTTATCTTGTTTATTTCCTTATATTTGATGTTTTTTGTTCCCATTATTATTATTATTATTATTATTATTATTATTGCTTATTGTATCCATATGTGCAAAAGTCAATTTTTCCTGTTTATAATCTTTTAATAGAATTGACAATTTTAATATAATATAATATAATATAATATAATATAATATAATATCATATTTTGAAGTATAATATATATATATATAAATATATATAAATCTTTTCCTAAAATTAAATCTAAATATTTTTGCTTCCCAATAACGACATATAATATAATATAAAGGAAATGTATACAGTTGTTAACAACTGTAACCAGAGGTTGTACTAACTGTATATTATTAGAAAGAGAATTTTAGGACAGTAAGGAGAAGGATCATCGGGAAACTGAAGTTGATCTGTAGAGACATCACCTGAACATTAAGTAGAAGTGACATCATGGAGACAGGAAGCTATAGGCCTGATGATAATAATTGAGGGCGGTTGTAGCAGGTGACCTTTTAACTGCTGGTGGAGTGCAGGGGTCAGTTCAGGCAATGTTATGCCCTTAGGGTCGCCGTGGCAACCATGACCTTTCCCTACAGCCCCTGCAGCTGGGGACAGGAAACCCCTACACTCATATTCAGCTCAGAGAGGACGTTCACCGTTAATACAGCAGGAAGGCGTGTCACTGTGTGTAAAGTGAACTGCGTCACCTGTGGCAACCACTGAGGAGCGATGGCCGACCCGGTGACCTGTGATTTAACCTCCTCGACAAGTCTGTCCTCACAAATATAGAAGATTCCCAAAAAGACCCTGAACCAGAAAAAAAAAAGTGAAATAACACACTTTTCACTAATCTCTACTGTTCCCCTGCATCTCTAACAAATCAGTTAACCACAAATATTAAATAAATAAATAAATAAATAAATGTATAAATAAAAATGACATCGAACACAATTTACTGCAGGTTTGTTTTTTACAGATTTTTACACTTTTATTCACGCCGAGGTCTGTATTAAACACAAACACACTACATTTGGACTTTTAATCTTCTCTTTTCACAATGTCTAAAGGAGGAGGGTTTATTCAGAGTTATGTTTAATTAAAATAATGTAAAAAATGATGGTGATTGTGCAGCCAAGACTGGCGACAGAAGTGCAAAAAAACATAAGCGGTGCAAACTGTCAAACATTTCACACAGTAAAGAGTAAAACTATACACATTATAATTAAGCTCATTCACAGATTCCCTTAACTAGTGCTTGTTTTAACCCTCTGATCCAATAGTTTTGTCATTTATTTATTTTTGTGAGCATATTAAAAAAAAATAGTAGAGTGAGTGTTAAATAAACTACAGAACACCAGGTCTGCTGTGATGTTTTGTGTGATGCTAACACAAAATCCTCATTATTTGAGTCATTTGACTCACGTGATTCATTTAATTCATTCAGTTTGATGTGTGTGTGTGTGTGTGTGTGTGTGTGTGTGTTTTGTTATATAACACACATGCCCTTATTGATGTAAAAAATGTGTTGAACTTAGGGGCAGGTAATTATTGTACTGCAGGTTCTGTTATTGGATTAAAGGGGGTAGCGATGGGGATTATTGGATATGGCCAGTTTTGGTGCTACAAATGTAGGCAAATATTGAATAAAGGGGCAGTTATTGGAGGTATAAGGGTAGTTATTGATGTTGGAGGGCAGTTATTGGAGGTATAAGGGTAGTTATTGATGTTGGAGGGTAGTTATTGGAGGTATAAGGGTAGTTATTGATGTTGGAGGTATAAGGGTAGTTATTGATGTTGGAGGGCAGTTATTGGAGGTATAAGGGTAGTTATTGATGTTGGAGGGTAGTTATTGGAGGTATAAGGGTAGTTATTGATGTTGGAGGGTAGTTATTGGAGGTATAAGGGTAGTTATTGATGTTGGAGGTATAAGGGTAGTTATTGATGTTGGAGGGCAGTTATTGGAGGTATAAGGGTAGTTATTGATGTTGGAGGGTAGTTATTGGAGGTATAAGGGTAGTTATTGATGTTGGAGGGTAGTTATTGGAGGTATAAGGGTAGTTATTGATGTTGGAGGGTAGTTATTGGAGGTATAAGGGTAGTTATTGATGTTGGAGGGTAGTTATTGGAGGTATAAGGGTAGTTATTGATGTTGGAGGGTAGTTATTGGAGGTATAAGGGTAGTTATTGATGTTGGAGGTATAAGGGTAGTTATTGATGTTGGAGGGCAGTTATTGGAGGTATAAGGGTAGTTATTGATGTTGGAGGGTAGTTATTGGAGGTATAAGGGTAGTTATTGATGTTGGAGGGTAGTTATTGGAGGTATAAGGGTAGTTATTGATGTTGGAGGTATAAGGGTAGTTATTGATGTTGGAGGGCAGTTATTGGAGGTATAAGGGTAGTTATTGATGTTGGAGGGTAGTTATTGGAGGTATAAGGGTAGTTATTGATGTTGGAGGGTAGTTATTGGAGGTATAAGGGTAGTTATTGATGTTGGAGGGTAGTTATTGGAGGTATAAGGGTAGTTATTGATGTTGGAGGGTAATTATTGGAGGTATAAGGGTAGTTATTGATGTTGGAGGGTAGTTATTGGAGGTATAAGGGTAGTTATTGATGTTGGAGGGTAGTTATTGGAGGTATAAGGGTAGTTATTGATGTTGGAGGGTAATTATTGGAGGTATAAGGGTAGTTATTGATGTTGGAGGGTAGTTATTGGAGGTATAAGGGTAGTTATTGATGTTGGAGGGTAGTTATTGGAGGTATAAGGGTAGTTATTGATGTTGGAGGGTAGTTATTGGAGGTATAAGGGTAGTTATTGATGTTGGAGGGTAGTTATTGGAGGTATAATAGGAGCCCATTTAGTCTGTCAATAATTTGTATTATAACAGTGTGTATTTGCTTAGTGTGTTAATTTGCATGTAATAACTCAAAGTATAATTTCTTTAGATTTTTTAAGTTTTGGTATCCAATTTCTGTTCCGTGTTTATCTGCTACGCGCTTGTCATGTGAGGAGGAGGTGGTGCAGGCAGGAAACAAGGGAGAAACAATCTTCTTACCGTCTTGTGTCTTTGTGTGGAAAACATGTGTTTAAATGTTTCAGGAAACACGAGTTTAGGGTTTTACAAGTGTAAGATGATAGAATACAGGAACCAACTGGAGTTTGACATTTTGTTTTATTAAATTGCATTTGTTTAACAACTTTTCGAATGGCTTCTGTGACGAGTGAGAACCCATTTTCCTGCCGCTCTAAGTTAATTCCGGACTTTTGCGTCCACAGTAGTTATTGATGTTGGAGGTCAGTTATTGGATTTTAGTGGCAAGAATTGGAGTTGGAGATCAGTTATTGAACCTGAGGTATTGAAGTTACATGTGCGGTTACGTGATCTACAGGTGCAGTTTTTGGATGAAATGGGCAGTTTTTGGAGTAATGTGGAACTTGTTGTAGTTAATACTGGCAAATATGGGTGTTACAGGGGACGTTATTGGAGTCTGAGGGCAGTTTCTGTAATTATCAGATTAGTTATTGGATCAAATGTAGCAGTCAGTTACTGTGGCAGATATTGGTGTTATGGGGTAATTCTTCATTTTAGAGGGTTGCTGGAATTCCAGGGGAGTTAGCATTAGCATTAGCATTAGGGAACAGTTAGACATATTTGATGAACATTGCAGTTACGGTACTGAGGGAGCAGTTATTGGGCTTGGGGGGCAGTTTGGGGTTTTAGAACACACTCGAACACTGGAGTCAGCTTCACACTTCCTGGTCCTGCTGTTCCACAGCGCCTCTGCGTCACCCATAAACGGCTCTGACTTTATCACGGAAACACCCGGGGTCACCATGGAAACGCCCTGGGACTGACCCATCCTAATCAGGACATCAAGAGAACGCTTCTTCCACTCGTCCTCTGTCTCTATCTCCTCTTCCTCATCCTCTTCTTCTCCTGTCTCAGAGCCCATATACTGGCGCTGTCCCGAATGCTAGTGTGCAATAACAAGAGATTTTACTTTTCAAAACAGAGTTTTCAGAACATTCAATAACACAAGGTTATTTACAAATCCTTTTTTCGAAGCTAGCTACAGTGTAACTGAAGGTGTAGAAATGCTCATGAGATAATCAGTCAACACTCTGAAATCAAATAGGACTTAAATAGGAGTAAATAATATAGCTATCTAGCATATGTCACCTGTTTTATTTCCTTCTTTTCACCCAATGGTGAGGACGTCATTGCGACAGGCTCCTTTTTGAGGGACAGGTCAAGGGGCCCCTGTGTGGTCCTCTGCAGCGCTTGCTGGATGTGAGATAGTTCCAAGCGGATTTTGCGTATCTTTTGTGCCCACATGTGGTGAGAGTGGACATGTTCAGGGTGTAGCTCCGCCTCTCGTTCTGCACGTTGGAGCTCCTGGAGCGCTGAGGAAAGATCACACACCATCTCTCCGTCTATCCCTTCATTTATCTCTCCATCCGTTCCTCTGTCCTTCTCTTCACCCGCCTCTGAGAGGTGGGCGGAGCTTCTCATGTCGGAGTACTGATCGTCCGGTCTGGTCTGACTGTTGAGACTACAGAGAAACAGGGACAAAAATAACTCGGTTTATTCTTGATTATAGTTAAGTGTCCAAAATAAAAGTAATTTTAAAATAATCGATTGAATAAACCACAAATGTAACATGCTTGTAATTGAGCATTCTTTTTATGTATGGAAAACTGCCTGCATGCTAAGTTTTTTACTTACTTATTTATAAATGAGATAATGTTGGATAATTTTAGATACTGTTACATAGAAATCACTCTTTTGGAAAAAAAAACAAAAAGAAAACATAAAGAATTAATTACAAACTATATTTTGCTTTAGATGTTTAAGTTAAAAGTTAAATCAAGAACATGGCATGCCATCAATTATAATAGCACTGGCCAAACATGGATGGTAGGTGAAGGGATTTTACAGTCCTTCAAGTGTGTGACATCACCCCTTACTAGTGCATGAGCATGGAATTGATGTGGACAGTTGGTGCCATGTGTCTAGGGGGAAGCCTATCATAGCCTTTATCCTTCCTGATTGGTAGCATTCATTCGATGAGGACAAGATGAGTGCCCTGAAGCCGTTTGGGTATTGAATATGTCTCAATTAGAGGGTAATTATTTTAATTAATTTTATTTTACTAAGAGCACAGGTTTAATATTGCAAACTAAGTAGAATACACCATATTTTAAAAACAAGTAAATGAAACTCTAAATCTTTAAAAACATATCTCTGACTGATGAATTAACACAAGCATGATACATTAAGCCTATATAAAAATATAAAGCACTATAGCAGTGCCTGATGAGTCATTTGAACTGGAAATTGAGCTCCAACGTTGTCTGATAAAGCTGATGAAGCCCATTCAGAGTGTTCCGAGTGCTTTGCACCTCCTGTGTTCAACCAGTGTAGTTACATTAGATGCACAATTAACAGAAAGCTCATATATGTCACACAATTTAACAATTGTGCATCATCATATCACCCCTAACGATAAACCTGCTCTTTCCTGGGATATTGGTTTTATAATGATCTCTGAATAAGAGCTACTATTGTACAACAAAAGAACTACTGCAATCTTCACTTTCAGTGGAGGTCAGTCCTGTGCCCCAGCTGGCTAGCTCACTCATATAAACATACAGTCGTGGCCAAAAGTTTTGAGAATGACACAAATATTAGTTTTCACAAAGTTTGCTGCTAAACTGCTTTTAGATCTTTGTTTCAGTTGTTTCTGTGATGTACTGAAATATAATTACAAGCACCTCATACGTGTCAAAGGCTTTTATCGACAATTACATGACATTTATGCAAAGAGTCAGTATTTGCAGTGTTGGCGCTTCTTTTTCAGGACCTCTGCAGTTCGACTGGGCTGCTCTCAATCAACTTCTGGGCCAAATCCTGACTGATAGCAACCCATTCTTTCATAATCACTTCTTGGAGTTTGTCAGAATTACCGGGTTGTTGTTTGTCCACCCGCCTCTTGAGGATTGACCACAAGTTCTCAATGGGATTAAGATCTGGGGAGTTTCCAGGCCATGGACCCAAAATTTCAACGTTTTGGTCCCCGAGCCACTTAGTTCTCACTTTTGCCTTATGGCACGGTGCTCCATCGTGCTGGAAAATGCATTGTTCTTCACCAAACTGTTGTTGGATTGTTGGAAGAAGTTGCTGTTGGAGTGTGTTTTGGTACCATTCTTTATTCATGGCTGTGCTTTGGGCAAAATTGTGAGTGAGCCCACTCCCTTGGATGAGAAGCAACCCCACACATGAATGGTCTCAGGATGCTTTACTGTTGGCATGACACAGGACTGATGGTAGCGCTCACCTTTTCTTCTCCGGACAAGCCTTTTTCCAGATGCCCCAAGCAATCGGAAAGAGGCTTCATCCGAGAACATGACTTTGCCCCAGTCCTCAGCAGTCCATTCGCCATACTTTTTGCAGAAGATCAATCTGTCCCTGATGTTTTTTTTGGAGAGAAGTGGCTTCTTTGCTGCCCTTCTTGACACCAGGCCGTCTTCCAAAAATCTTGGTCTCACTGTGCGTGCAGATGCGCTCACACCTGCCTGCTCCCATTCCTGAGCAGCTCTGCACTGGTGGCACTCCGATCCCGCAGCTGAATCCTCTTTAGGAGACGATCCTGGCGCTTGCTGGACTTTCTTGGACCCCCTGAAGCCTTCTTAACAAGAATTGACGCTCTTTCCTTGAAGTTCTTGATGATCCTATAAATTGTTGATTTAAGTACAATCTTAGTAGCCACAATATCCTTGCCTGTGAAGCCATTTTTATGCAACACAATGATGGCTGCACGCGTTTCTTTGCAGGTCACCATGGTTAACAATGAAAGAACAATGATTTCAAGCATCACCCTCCTTTTAACATGTCAAGTCTGCCATTCTAACCCAATCAGCCTGACATAATGATCTCCAGCCTTGTGCTCGTTAACAAGACGATTACTGAAATGATCTCAGCAGGTCCTTTAATGACAGCAGTGAAATGCAGTGGAAATTTTTTTCGGGATTAAGTTAATTCTCATGGCAAAGAAGGACTATGCGATTCATCTGATCACTCTTCATAACATTCTGGAGTATATGCAAATTGCTATTATAAAAACCTAAGCAGCAACTTTTCCAATTTCCAATATTCATGTAATTCTCAAAACTTTTGGCCACGACTATACGTACATTCATGTGAACATAGAACCATCTCTCTATTCATCAGCTCATTACCCATCGACCATCATTATGAGGTTAACAGCTGGACGTCCCCAGGTGAGTCCAATTCATTTTCTTTTACAGTAAAAGAACTGAAATAATGAAGTTTAAAGAAATTAAGAAAAATAGCTTTTATATAAAAAATATTTTATTAACACAGATTATAGTGATTAGGTCGCCATTTTCATCCATACAAAAGAATGTTAGTTGAGATCCCTAATCCTCCTTAAATATTAATATTATTATTTTATGTTTAAGTATAAGAAATATAAGTAATTGCATATTTCAAATCATATGCAATTAAATGAAAATCTAAAATAAATATTGAAGTAAAACAAACAAAAAAAGAAATAAAAAAAGAATTAAGAAGAAAATAAACAGGATGCAGTAATGAATGAACTCATAGTGAGTGATGTCATCACCTGCTTTGTAGGAGGAGTCTGTCAACAGAAATGGGCGTGGCCTGATTAAACAGAAATGATGCCGCTGTCTTTTTCTCTGCAGGTGCATTAATGGAGTCTAGAGAAGCTACAGATTTTTTCGCACCTTGCTCCACCCCCCATCGGCTCTGGTTCCTCTCGCCAGTGCCAGACGCCGTCTCTGGACTCGGGCTGCCAGACGAGCTCCAGGCTTCAGTTGAACCTGCAGGACGGAGTGTCGGGAACTTCCACAGGTTGAGTTTGGGGGTAAAGGTGGTGGGTTTAATGGCTTTACTGGGGTCTGATGCTGACGTGTGCTCACACAGGAATGGGTAATAAAAGCGTGGGGGGAGTACTGAGCGGTCTGAGTGTGTGTGAGTGTGTGTGAGCTGAGCTGTTGAAGCTAGAAACGGCAAAGGTCCAACTTGCGCTGGATTAGACGACGTTGCAGCAGCACTGAGGCTGGGGTTAAGATAGGAAAAGAGGTCAGATGTCAGAGGGTAACTGACTCCAAGCAGAGAGAGGTTGAGGGGAGGGGCATCAGGGCAGTTAAGGTGCCCAGGTGGTAACGTGGGAGGGTAACAGGGTAATGACTCAGACAGGAGCAAGCGCGTTTTGGAGAGACGGTAGTGGCGCAGCTTTGACTCGACCTCCACTGAGCGTGCTCGTAACAGCTGCTCCTCCAGCGAGAACACATCCGCCATGATGAGCTCAGCCTCCTGCTTGGCCCCAACCTTAGGAGATGCTTCTGGCTGTTCTGGGCTCTGATTGGCTGCACTGTTTCTCTCCACTCGAGCCCCTGCGGCCTTTTCCATCTCCATCTCATGCTCATCGCTTAAGCCGAGGTGCAGGTCGCCTCCTCGTTTCTGCTCCGCGTGCTCCTGCTCCTGGTCTGAACCGCGACTTCCCACAATGCCCTGCTGCATGCGGAGCTGCTCAGATGGGAGCAGGTTGCCTTTTTTATAGGGCCAGTCAGACTCGATGAGGAGTGAGAGAGAGTTCTTGCACAGGCTGTACTTCATGTGATTGTACAGGTGCGATTTCTCCATGCAGGTGAAGGGACACTGGAAGCACTTGTAGTTGTACGGTTTGCCGAAGGGACGCGGGATATAATGCGGCTTCTTGGGCTTCCGCTCTTTATGTTTGCAGCCTGAAGATAACTTGCACTCCTCCTTCGGCATGGTGGAAGGACAGAGAGGACCAACCTGTGAGGGCAGATGAAAACAGATTCATAAAACAACAGTATTTAAATTCAATTTATTTATTTTTTTTTGTAATGGAAGCATGTAAATGTGTTACAGTGGAAACTTGAATGATACTGATTTAGTGAGAATACAATATTAAATAGTATAATATGTGTGATATGGAGTGCATAGTTATTCCATCTCATAATTTCCACCATTCTCTTCAAAAAATATAAAAAAAAAAACAATGTAAATGAGACCAACTGATAAGTATAATATGATTATTTACAAATAAATAATCATATTATTTACAAATAAACTATTTCATTAAAATTATTATATTTAAATATGCAGAAATATTTAAGAAAGTTATTTAATATTATGTGTCGATTGCTTTATTTTTTTAACATTTATAAGCCATAGTTTGTGTGAAATGTTTTAAAGGAATAAAAAAAAGTAAGAATAATGCAATAATCTGAAACAACTAAAATAATTTAATGAACCAAACAAAACGTCCTTGTTAAAGGAAGAAACAGTAAAAACGTCAGTAAAAATGGAAAATGATTGCAAAAAAAGTAAAAAGATTATTATTTTTTTTACATACATAAATTAAAGCAGTACATGAACGCATACAAAACAATAACATAAAATTATTCAAAGACAGTAAATTATGTGTAACATAATACATAAATGTTCATTCAATCAGAAATGTAAACATATATTTCATAATATAAATTCACATATTAATTTTTATTATATTTAAGTACTAATTAATAAAACATTACAAGAACTGGAGAATCAATATTGGTTTTTTCTCTCTCTAGTTTTAATAAATAATTAAATGATGCATCTTAACTTTCTTTAAACATCAGTATTTCATCCTTAGGTTTATAGTAATTTTAAAGTTAATTACAAAACTGAAAAAAAAAAAAAAGAAAACATGATTTATATTTATTTCTCTCACAACCCGACCTGCAGTAACATCACCGCGACACAGACACCAGTGATAAGAGGCAAGAAGTCATAACTGAAGTACATATTAGTACATTATAAATGATTTATTATTTAAACTAATATAAGTAACACATTTCAAAATTAAAGATTTAAAAATCGACTATGATGATGAAATCAAGTTTAGAGTTTACATCATAAAAAAGTAACGAGAAAGAATTTCTGAGACGTAACAACAACGATCCATCAGCAGAGGCAATCATCTAATGGTATTTAAACTGGTGCACATTTAGTCAAGTGTGTGTGTGTGTGTGTGTGTGTGTGTGTGTTGCCACTAGCATGTCTCAGGAGACTTTGGTCTGTTCTTTCTCTACCTGCCATCCTTCATTACTTCCAGCACACAGTGTCTCGTGTGTGTGTGTGTGTGTGTGTGTGTGTGTGTGTGTGTGTGTGTGTGTGTGTGTGTGTCTCTCAGGGGGCTGCACCTGTTCACTGGCTGCAGGTTTTGGTGCTGTGTTTTTTCTGCAGGACCCTCGAGGTCAGCTACGGGCTCCACATGGTGAGGGGCTGGAGGTGTGTGTGTGTGTGTGTGTGTGTGTGTGTTGTAATGAGGGATGACTGCCACAGGGCATCATTAGTGTAGGGAAGTGGGTCAGGGCAAACGGTGTTCTTTTAGCCCCTCCTGTAGTGTTCAGGACTCAGTGATGTTCCAACGTTGTCTCTTTAAATTTCAATCATCTCAGTTATTAGCGGTATTAGTGACGGCTCCGCTGGTGTTTTACATCTTACTTTAGACCGTTGAGTTTATTTTAAACTGTGTCAAGAATCTTTGAGCTAAGAAAGACGTCTCTAATTTACCAACAATTACACCGTTAGTGCTTAAAGACTGACGTGTCACACTGTTATATCCTGATGAAGGAGAACACTCTACACCTTTTATAGTCACATTCTCATTACAACTGTGTTATTTCTGTGTGTAGCTTTATTATTATTTCATTACCGCTGTAACCACACATCTAAAGTGTTAACCTAGTACAATATCTGGAGAGACAGTAAATAAAAAAAAATAAAAAATCACAGTCGGAATATTTATATAAAATATTATATTATAAAATTTTTATAATGATGTGGTGTGTTATTATTTTTAGGATGTTTTAGTGTCCTTGAAAGTGTTTCTTAAGTAGTGTAGAAGCACATAAAGGTAAATATACACTAGCGGTCAACAGATCACACAACTCAAAATTCAGATCAGATAACGGATCAGATCGATTTAAATAGACAGATAGATGGATAAAACAAAAACAACAATAATGTTCTATTTATCATTCATAAAAGTTCAAACAACAACAACAACAACAACAACAGTTAAAGCAGGGACTTCTGGTCTACTGTCTTAAATAAAAAACACATTCAAGATGTCTAATGTTTAAATTTAAAAACACAAAAATTCAATTTTGTAATTCTTAAGTTAAAATGCATTATCTGACAATATACCCCAAATTATTTTTTTTACATTTTTCAAAATGTGGACACAGACTGTTTGTTTCTATTCAATACTGTAAACAAACACCCTGAAAAGAAATGTATCTTGAGCAGGTTATAGAGAGTTTAGGCTAAATGTAATGAAACACAGTCTGTGCATAAACAGTATAGATTCTGGTGCTGGTTTTTACTGGTATTTTCTTTTTTTTTTTTTTTTAACTATTTTTTAATTTTCATGGGTGAGGTTTTCAGCACTATTCAATTCAATTCAATTTTTATTTGTATAGCGCCTTTAACAATTGACATTGTCGCAAAGCAGCTTTACACAATCAAAAGAAGTAAGTGTGTGTGAGATGCGAGTGTGTGTGAATCAGAATGATCAGATGGTCCCTGATGAACGAGCCGAGGGCGACGGTGCTGAGGGAAAAACCCCCTGAGATGGTCACAGGAAGAAACCTTGAGAGGAACCAGACTCAACAGGGAACCCATCCTCATCTGGGTGAAAAATGAGGCAGGTGCTAGCAGATAGGCTGGGCAGAATTTTGCCAGTGAGATCTGCTACAGTGCATTACACCTCATAGAAGAACAAATATTAGACTAATTGATACTGAATATGATCTATATCCATATCTATTTCCTACAAATTAATGCTTAGCTAGTGTGTATCTAATCTTATCGAACGTCCCAGTTCCTGTTCTTACTTACACTATAGCAGCTATAAACACCCGTTCCCACAACAGCCTCTCATTACTGTCTCTTAAACGCACCATGCCGTGTTACTGAGAAACTCCAAAGAAACATAAATTCCTTGTCCTGAAGATGTGGGAAGGTTACAGATCACATGTTTACTGATACACAGCGCTGCACCAAACACAGAAACTCCACCACATTTCTATATAATTAATAAAAGCATTTCATCATTTTAAAAATAATTTACTGTGACACCTGGGGGAAATGAAACCGTTTTAGTGATGACTGTGGGTAGCACCGTTTTATATGTAATTTATTGTGTTTACCACTTAAGCACTTTTTAAAAAACATTTAGCATTAAAAATCATAAAACATGTCAAATTATTTTTAGGAGAGAACTTGTCATATATTAAGGTTTATTATGTTAAACATCTAGTTAGTATAGAGACATTATTATCGCCCAAATTCAAACTGCTTTAAATCCAGTGGTGTGTGTGTGTGTGTGTGTGTGTGTGTGTGTGTGTGTGTGTGTGTGTGTGTGTGTGTGTGTGTGTGTGTGTTCTATTTCCCAATAAAATACTTCTTTAAATTTTCTCTTTGAAGAATGTGAGATGTTTTTTCTCAGGTCTGACATCATCATCAGCCCTCTTCTTGATTACACACACACACACACACACACACACACACACACACACACACACACACACACTACAGGATAATGTCTTTAAGGGGATTCAGAGCACAGGAAGAGAAAAGGCATCAGACTTCACACACACTTTCATCTCTCATGACTTCTATCTTTATCTAAACTCACACAGCCCCCCCCCCCCCCCCCCCACCCCACACACACCCCAATTCTAACTCATACAGTCTTTAGGACATGAAATGCCTCCAGTGATGTTCTGCTTTTAACTGCTCTTATGATTCAAAGCTGCCATTAAAGCCAAATCAATAAAACATATATTTTTGCAGACAAGTTTTTTTGTTCTACTTCGTAAAGCTGCTCAAAACACTGATGTATTAGATAAAAAAGAGCAACACAATATAAAACTCATGTCACCAGAGGGCAATAACATGGATGGCTTGATTAGTGGATGGGTAGAGTAAAATATAGGTGGTGTAAGAGGAGTGGCGGCCGGTCAATACGGGGCGCAGGGGCGACGCCCCCCTTAAAGTTAGGCAGAGAAGAATGCTCCTTTAACATGTCATTATTTAACATAATAATTATTTATTTTAATAATGAAATAAAGCCGTTTAGTCACAATATTCCGCTGTATTTATTAATATAATTTATTTACAATAAAAAAAAATCTAAACTGTATTACGTTCATTTGTGTTGGTGTACGCGGGGGGCGCCGGACAAACGAGTGTCTATGTAGCGCGTACATTTGTGAAAAGCATGTGACTTGAGGCTGAGCTCTGATTGGATCTTTTCAAATCATCCTTGGGGCGGAGCACTGTGCGCCCTGAACCCGCCCACTTTTGTTCTTAGAGAATCAATATTGTTTTTTAAATATTTGGGCTCATGTGATTGGACCATGTGATTCTCAGCGAGTCTTTTCCAGCACTTCTTATGGCGAGCGGAGCTGCTGACTGGATGTGATGTGAGTCAGGACTTTATTTTATACTAGTAGTAACGATGCGCAATCACATGATAAATGGCCATTTACAGGCGAGTATTAATAGTTTAATTTCAATTTTGTTTGCGCCCCACCAACAATTTTTTGCACCAGCCGCCACTGTGTAAGAGACCAAGTAAGAGACTAAGTGGAGCAGTGGATATGGATGGTGCAATAAATGGATTCAGCAAATGATGAATGATGGATGGGTGGAGCAGAAGATGGGTGGAGAAATGTATGGGTGGTGTAATGGATGGACAGTGTAACTTATGAATGAAAGGTAGTTAGACAGATAGGTGACTGTGTGGACACATTGGTGCTCAGACAGATGGATAGATTGATGGATAGACTGATGAATGGCATAAGTGATGAATGACTAGATGAATATAGGAATGGATAGAAGAAGTGTTGGATTGGTGGATGGAAGAAATAATGGACTTATGAAGTAATAAATAGATGGAGTAATGGATGGCACCCCAATAAGTTGGCAAAACCCCAAAAATTTGTGGACATCAATTTTTTAAAAGTAATGATGTTTCTAGTTTTAAGTAAACAGAACTATCAGTTTTTGAGTTTGTTGTACTCATTCATATCAATCGTTCTTGCATTATTGAGTCGCCTAACTCATACTATTTAATAGCAATTATCTTTTTTTTTGGTTGTTGTTGTTGTTGTTGTTGCAAATCAAATAAATAGTTGTTGGTATTTCGGTTGTTCCCGGCGATGGGTCGCCACAGCAGACGATCCGGTCCGCACACAAGCTCGGCACAGGTTTTACACCAGACGCCCTTCCTGACGCGACCCTCCCATTTTATCTGGGCTTGGGACAGACACTTCATCCAGCTGTTGGGAATCAAACCCGGGTCATTAACATGGCAGGCGAAACCCCTCCCACTGAGCCACCAGTGTCCTCTTGCCCTGATGACGTCAGACACAAAATCACTAGTCTGAAAGATTTTAAGTTGGTGGAACTTTAAGGTGACAGTTACTGTTGCTGAAGTACTTACTGTGGCTTAAAATATCAAATTTGTTCAGCTAACTTGAAAAGTGTCGTTTCTACAAACTCATAAATACCAAAACGTTCTAAATACTCATCAAGGTCTATTAATTTTAACTAATTGTAATTATTTAAGTTAACACTACTTGATATGTTTAATTACTTTGAGCTTTAGGGTTTACAGTGTGTGATGAGGGACGGATGATTAGATGGGAGGCTGGATGATAAACACATATTTGCAGATACTGATAGTGATCGATAGATGGTGGGATGTATGAATTGAGTGATGGACTACTGAAAGGACAATCTGATTAAATCATAAATGACTGAATAAAGGACTGGTGAATGGCTGGAGGGATGGATAAATAATTTTAGGGAGACCTAATGCCCAGATAAAATAATAGACAAATGAATGAAGTGAAATAAGGTTAAATGTCTGGACACACACACACACACACACACACACACACTGAAAATGAAGGTTCTTTTGTCACATCACTGCTCAACATGACTTTCAGAGCAATCAATAATAAAATCATTTTACATTCCACTCTCAGACACCATTATGTGTGTGTGTGTTTGTGTGTGTGTGTGTTTTGAAGCTCTTTCAGACTTTGTGTCATTGTGACTTAAAAAGGGCAAACGCACTAAATGTGGGTTAACAACATGATACACACTGGAGTAGATTGAAGGAAAGAATTAAATTAATGGATTCAATAATTACATAATTAACTAAAAAAAATACTGAAAAGTTGGAGGAGAGATAGATGGAGAGATGGACAGAGAGACGGGGGTCATAAACACAAATGAAAACAGATTAGTAGATGGGCAAAAACAAAACGGGATAAAACAGCAGACTGATGAAAAGCAGATGAAGGTGAAGGGATGGACAGACGAATGGAGTTTAAAGAATAAAGCAACAAAATGATGTGAAAATGGATAAATAGAGAATAGATGGACGGTTTAGTGGAGCAAAGAATGGCTGCATGGATGAAAGGATGATTAAGAAATGTATGGATGAATAGATAAGACAGAGGCGGAGAGATGGACAGGCTGGTTGGTGAAACGATTAAAGCGCATAGACAAATATTACTGAGATGGACGATTGAACAGATGCTGGAGGAATGAGTGTATGAACAGCTGTAAGAACGGCTGCATTGATTGGTGGCTGGATGACAGACAGGGGAGAGAATATATGGAGATACTGACAGCAGTAGAAGTGTAGACAGACAGACGTCTGGATGGTGTGATAGATGGCTGGGTGTATAAACGGAATAAAGAATTAAAGGATGAACAAAGTGATTGAATTAATTATTGGATAGAAGGAGAAATGGATGGATGGATGACCATTAGGTATATGGGTGAAGGTGTGGACATATTGATGCCCACATTAAATTATAAACAGGTGAATGGAGTGATGGGTAGATAGACATACAGTATATAATGCTGAAAAGGGAAATGTGTAGAAATGCTGATGGTTAGTCTTGGACAGGCAGATTAAAAAAAAAGTTTATGAACAAAAAATGAGCAAATGGACGAATGAATGGATGGAAAACTTGACTCAATGGATGAATACACAGATATATGGAGACTTTAACAGAATAATGGCTTTAGGAATATATGGATGGATAGAACTAAGAATTTGCTTAATTATACATAAATTAAGATAAAAAGACAGAAGAAGGGTAGATTGTTGAAAAAAAAAATGCATAAATACATAAATGTACAGATGGATGGACAAAGAATATCAGACACTTGTATAGACCGAGAAACAGCAGAAAAGCTGAATGATAAATAACACAAAGTACTTCAGTTTGGAAAAAGAAGTAAAAACAAAAGTCTTTCATTTGGGAAATAAAATAATAAAATATCTATTTAGTAAATTGTTTCGTTTTAGTATTTTCTCTCTTACAGTATATGCATATAAAGAAAGATGTACTTTAACAGAAATGTATTTATTAATTTCTATGTACAATTTACACAATTTACACGAATAGAAATAAAGAATGTAAAGTGCAATGTGAATTTCAGTGTGTGTGTGTGTAAAGCAAATGAAAAGATGTCTGTTAAAAAACAAACAAACAAACAAAAATACATATAGCTTCTTATACAATATCTAGGTCCATTAGATTACAAAGCCTTTAAATTATTTCATTAATGAGACTTGTAATAATTGCTTGTTTTTACTTTTTTTTAAATTTTATTATGGTATTAAGCACAATTTAGTAGTGCCTAGTAAGTAAGTAAATAATAATAATAATAATAATAATAATAATAATAAAAGTGGGCAAAAGGACAATATATAAAGTTTTCTTAATATAAAGTTTTATTCTATCATTGAGTTCTAATTTTAATTACATTTTTAAAACATATTTAAAATAATTACAATATGCAGAATAATTACACTAAATATGGATTTAAAACATTCCTTTTAGAGTTTAAATCAATTGCTATCAGATACTTAAATACTTAATAATAATAATAATAATAATAATAATAATAATAATAATAATAATAATAATAATAATATTATTATTATTATTATTATAGAGCATGCTATATATGGAATAATTATAATATATTATAGATGTTGTCTCAAAAAATTATTTTGGGTGGAAATAAACACATTTAACAAATGAAACAAACGTCTCCTAAAATATTTCATGTAGTTTATAGTTCAAATTTTTTGTCAGATAGTCTTTAAGACGCTTTTGACAAAATAAGAGCGTACTGAAATCATTCTCATGACGAGTGTGTGTTAGAAACACTGACCATTAGGGCATGTTTTGTAAAGAAAGTGTTAATTTCCTCCTCTGTACCGAGACTTTTATGACGCAGAGTAGATTATTACTGATTGTTGTTTTTTTTTTTTCTTTGTTTATGTTAAATTACAATTGTAAATTTTATCGCTTCTTCTATTTCATTAGATACATTCCTGAGCAAAAATGAAGATTCAGACAAAACGGAATGAAAAACCATTACAAACACAAACTCTATAAACTCAATAAACACTTTATACTCTCGTCCAAAAGTACGTCAACTCCAAAAAAGCGATGATTTTAGGGTAATAATTAAATTCCACCTACCTGTTATGGTGTTATGAGCAATTCAGGAGTGTGTGTGTGTGTGTGCATGTGTGTGCGTGTGTGTGTGTGTGTGTGTGTGTGTGTATGATTGGTGTGTCGTTGCTGAAGAGAGCAGACAGTGAGAGTGTGTATGTGTGAAGAGAGAGAGTGAGAGTGAGAGTGTGTGCGCGCTATACAGCGAGCACGGAGGAATGAATGAGAGAGGGAGGGAGAGACAGAGAGACGGATAGAGAAGTGTATATATGTATACTGACTGCGAGCGATGCCTTGGGGCAGTACAATCGTGAAACTGCCCCTCCCGCCCTCGCCCTGTCATATGTGGTTTCTAGCTGGCAGCTAAGCTACAGTAACGACAGTAACGACTTCTCCACTGCGGGCTACACCGAGAACGCTGCTCTAATTGGACCGCAGAGCAACTTAAAGTCGCCGCAAACTTTTAGAGCACTTTACCAGTGTCCTAGTCAGAGTAAAACTCTGTCCTGCTCTCCCTCCACACCTAGATGAACCCAGGTCAACGGTAATCCCGTCATTATCTAATTCTAACACCACAGAGCTGCTATATTCTGGACACGGTTTGGTTAAAAGAAAATCTTTGAGTGAAATGTTTAATTACACCAGCAGTCTTATAGGTTTCTGTTTCTATAGTGACGGTTTATTCACAGTAAAAATTTCAGGCATCTTCAGTACAGACGACAAAATGCACAGGCGAAGTTCAGTAATTAAAACCTGGCATTAATAATCAGAAAGTTATGAGTTCAATTTTCAGCTGTCCATGAGCTTAATAATAATAATAATAATAATAATAATAATAATAATAATAAACACTTTTTGGGACATTGAAAGTATGAAATGAATCTGAAACACGTATAAAGGTTATATTTCTCATTGATTATGATTTCTACACATTTTCACAAACATTTCATTCACGTTTCCATAATTTTCCTTTGATCTGTAAATGATGATTCTAGAAGTGTCTAGAAGCATGTACTGTACTGTACTGTAAAGTCTCATCATCTTTCAAATTGCTGTACTGTGTGAACTTTTGTAGTCAGCAATATTATATAATATAAATATAAATAATATAAATAATGTGTTCCAATATTATAATCATCATGTGAGTCACCTGACTCAGTACTAAAATATTATAATAAGCCCATGTCATGTGACTCGGTACCACTTTCAGAAACATTTAGGGGGAAAAAAAAATCGCTTGTTAAAATAGCTTCCTTTTTTTATTTTAACACATTTGTTTTAGCAGTGATTTTTTATTGAACTGTCAAACAATTTTCTACCTAATTTTAGCATGTCACATCATTGGCATTGGCATGTCACATCATTTCTCCGGACCGTGTGACGCCAGCCGATCGCATCTTTACAAACTGACCGCTCACTCACCACTGGGGGCAGCGTAACGCACTCAGAGGACACTGCTATGCGCTTCTTCCACTCCATATTTTAACTATTGTTTAAACAGGCAACCATGAAAATGATGATATGTTTATTGCGACACTTTGAAGTGAATTGTAAGCTGAGTGCATCTAGAAGCCCTTAACTGCTGAGCTGCATAAATAAGCCACGCGTTTAAAACACTGAATTCTCTCCTCATCCTGCATAATTTAGCATTTTTAACACAAACTAGCAAGAAACTCTTCACATTACTGCATCTCTTTCAAGAGCTCGCTGCTCTGTCAGGCTGAGTTTCAGTTAACAGCTCGCAGAGAATCGCTGCTCAAAACCTTCACATCTGACCTGGAGACATCAAACTGATTGTTACCCTGATAGAGCCAGAGAACATGGTACTGTACAGATATACCATTGTATTGTGTCCTCTTCTAGTGTGTGTGTGTGTGTGTGTGTGTGTGTGTGTGTGCAAAGGGTGAGGTCTTCATGAAGAATCTGCCATACTGTCAGACAGTGAAAAAGAAATTAACAGTGATAGCAAAATCATCAAATCCTACCATCTGGAGAGAGAGAGAGAGAGAGAGAGAGAGAGAGAGAGAGAGAGACAGAGACAGAGAGACAGTGAGAGAGACAGAGAGAGGGAGAGACAGAGAGAGACAGAGAGAGACAGTGATGTGTATGGATGTGGTTAGAAAGTCATGTTCAGTTATTTCTCCAGTCATCTGCAACATTGACCTTCATCATGATCAAACACACAGCATGCGCAAACCAAACATATTTTGGTTTAACCCAGCAGCATAGGGTTCTCTCTGTGTGTGTGTGTGTGTGTGTGTGTGTGTGTGTGTGTGTGTGTGTGTGTGTGTGTGTGTGTGTGTTTGGACCTGAAGATAAAGTGCAGTATCTGAGGCCGTATGCCAAGGCAGCTGTGAGACTGACAACTCAACTCCATTATAACTCAGAGAGAGCGACCTGAGGGCAGGAAACACACACACACACACACACACACACACACACACACACACACACACACACACACACACACACACACACACACCCTTACGCTGTTGGGGTAATCCAGCTGTGCACCTGACTAAGGGTTCTAAGGGCGCAACAAGCAACAAATTATAATGGAGTGGTGCCAGCTGGTGTGTGTGTGTGTGTGTGTGTGTGTGTGTGTGTGTGTGTGTGTGTGTGCGCGCGCTCCCAGATACATTAAGTAAACTCAAACTGCTCTCAGCAACCATCAATTATTTATCTTCCTCTTTCACTTCCTCTCTTTCATTCTTTATCTCCCGGTCTTAGATTTCTTTCTTTCTTTCATTCTTTAATTTTCTCTTTCTTTTCATGTAGTTAACTTTTTGTTTCTTTTTTAATGTTAAATTTATTAAATCATTCTATCCTTCATTATCATCAATCTTGTTCAATCTTTCTCTCAATATTTACAATCTCAATCTGTTTTTTTCTCCTTCTTCTTTTATTTCCATTTAATTCACTCCGGTTTCTGTATTTCTTTTTGTCTTTCTATTGTTCTCTTTCATTGTATTTAAACATCCTGTAATGCACCTCCCCTCATAAACCTCCCCTCCTCACATGTGCACGGATTAGTATAGACTGTACCTCCTCACACAGGGCTAAAGTATATATACCCTGTATCTCCTCACATGGAGCACCACTAGGTATAGATGGTACCTCCTTACACAGGGCACCAGGATGGTTACACTCTACCTCCTACAATGTGGTCAACTGTAAGAATAGATTCTACCTCCACATGTAGAGTATCAGTACTTCCTTACCAATAGAATAAAAGAATAAAGTTACGTTAAAACCAAGCACACCATTGTTTTTCTTGTGAAATTCCCAATAAGTTTGATGTGTCACATGACCCTCTTCCTATTGAAAAAACAAAAGTTGGATCCAAGATGGCCGACTTCCAAATGGCCACCATGGTCACCACCCATCTTGAAACGTTTGCCCCCTCACATATACTAATGTGCCACAAACAGGACGTTAATATCACCAACCATTCCCATTTTATTAAGGTGTATCCATATAAATGGCCCACCCTGTAGATCAGACTTCCTCATATGGGAACCACACTGTAAAAAATCCAACTAGCAAAATGTTGGCATAATGAGTATTTATTAGTAATCTGGACAATAAGACATGAAAAAACTGACTGAACTAGTGAAAACATGTTCATTACAAACTCGCTGGGTCAACTAAGGTTTAATTACTGAACAGACGTTCTAATGCAAGTTAACACGCACAGAAGTTGGTTCGGAAGTTGGCGCATGCGCGCTGTTACGTTTCTGAAGTTGGCGCATGCGCGCTGATACGTTCCTGAAGTTGGCGCATGCGCGCTGGGTGCAGCGGGTATTTTGAACATCATCTGGATTAGCAGCCCGTTTCTCCACCTCACAACGGACAACTTCTTTTAAACTTTGGTAAGTGCACATATTTATATCGAAGCCCTTTGTAGAAATGGTCTTAACATAAATGAGCGTTATTATATGGCGTTCTTTGTGAAGTACATGTAGCTTGGTGCAGTTGTTTATTTAACGTGAGACAGTGAGAAAGATGCAAGTCATCCTGTAACCTGAGTTCCTACAAACAATATATTTTGTATTATTTTGAGTTTACTACATTTATGTTATTTATTACAGGTGTTGCATATTATGAAGTATATTTAATTATATTAGAACTATTACATTTAGAATTGAATATTATTTAATTATTATTGACAGCACATGATTATTTTCTCTATATCCCTGCATGTGTGATGTTTGATTTATTGGTTATGTTGCTTATGTTAAGAGGAACTAACAGGTTACCTGCCTGGGGTTTCCCATGGGACAGGTGAGAGTGTGACACGGTGTGAGAGAAGCACATGAGGAGAGCAGTTTGTCTTACCGTTTGGCTTAATAAAATAACTTGTTGCAAACTTGACTGTAGCCGTTTATTACCCGCAGCCAGAGAGACTGGAGAATAATAAGACAAGTCTAGAAAGTCTGGTTACAGTCATAATAACTCTTCTACACTTGGTATTTAAAATCTGCAGTATTTGCACCACAGTATTTGTAATCTTTACATTTAACGTTTCAGAACACATTCTCTCAATATCCTCCTGGATAAACACATTTCCAGACTTCATCACAAGACCTCAAACTTTGCCATTTCATGTAAATAAACATTTACAATGCAGTATTTTTAATGATTTTAAGAACGAAGTATGAAGTTAGGGCAAAAAATAATTCTTGTTATACCTTACTAGTTTACTTTTTTATGTAAGACTATTCATACCCCATTTCATTAAATATAACTAAAAAGAAGTAAAAAGACTATTTAATATTTTGGTCAATATAATTGGTCAGATTAGCTCTGCACTAACGTTCAAAAGTTTTAGATCTGTATTATTTGTAGTTTTATGTTAATCAATGCTACATTTATTTGATCAATATAAAATACTACATTTATTTGATATAGTAAAACTGGAATAAGGTGAAAATGTTAGACTTCAAAATTTCTGTTGTCTACTGGAATGTACTGAACTTAAAACTGTAATTTATTGCTGTGACATTAAGCTGAATGTTCTGCATCATTACTCAAGTCTTTAGTGTCACATGGTCTTCTGAAATCCCTCTAATATGAGGATCTGATCATGGGACAATTTCTTGATATTTTTGTATAGAGAGTTATAGTTTTTTTTTTTGGCAATTTTAATAATAAGAAGAACGTTAGCCTATAAAAATGTCTAATATTGTCATTTAGTCCTGGGGGGGGGGGGGGGGTGTATTGTTTCCACAAAACTCAATAAATGTTTCTTGATCATTATGAATGAATTAAAGAAATAGTGATTTCTGCGGATCATGTGACACTGAAGACTGGAGTAATGATGCAGAAAATACAGCTTCATCACAGCAATAAATAAAACAATTTAAATACATTCCAATGGAAAAAAGCTGCTATATTTCACATTATTCCTGTTTTACTGTATTTCTGATCAAATAAATGTAACCTTCATGAAAACTTGTGCAAGTTCAGTTAGATCTGCTCTGAAGCACAGTTTTTCTCTTGGAAAACATATAAGAAATAGAGAGATCGTATTTTGCCCCTTACAGAAATGTAGATTCAAGCTTTAGCAGCCATCAAAGATTTCAGATCAATGCATAAGGAATCAGAGAAAATCTTGAATGAAACAGAACCTGAGCTGAACAGTGAACCTGAAACTGGGACTTCACCTTGTTCACATGTACAGTACAGTCGTGGCCAAAAGTTTTGAGAATTATATAAATATTGGAAATTGGAAAAGTTGCTGCTTAAGTTTTTATAATAGCAATTTGCATATACTCCAGAATGTTATGAAGAGTGATCAGATGAATTGCATAGTTCTTCTTTGCCATGAAAATTAACTTAATCACGAAAAAATTTCCACTGCATTTCATTGCTGTCATTAAAGGACCTGCTGAGATCATTTCAGTAATCGTCTTGTTAACTCAGGTGAGAATGTTGACAAGCACAATGCCACAAACTAACCGGAGATGAATCAGAAGACTAGCAGTTAGCCCTGTAGCGTGGATGGTAAACCCAAACGCGGAAGTAGCGCGAGCAGGCAGGATAACCACGCTGGTTATTATTAGAACTCTCCCGAAGCGAGAGCAAGAGTTTACACAAATAAACCCGCGTTCTAAATACACACACCCAATCGGAAGTGATAACCCAAGAAAGTGAGTACTCACGTTTAGACGAGCGAGGCGTCGGCGATAGCATGGGCAAAACTCAATGACTGAGCAATGTGAAGCGCCATCTTGTTTCCTTTTATGCTTCCTGAAACATGACCGTATTACTTCTGGGTCCTAGTGCCGGTTGTGTTATGAGTGTGCATGACAGTACACCCCTGTCCAGGACCGACTCTCAACGGTCCTGGGGTGGAGGATACCCAACAACGGTAGTCCCGGATGAGTAGTCCCGGAATCCAAGATCGCTCTTTGGGACCGTAACCTTCCCAATCCACCAGGTACTGGAGCCCTCTGCCCTGAGGACGTGAGTCAAGGATCCAGCAAACGGTGTAGGCGGGACCACCCTCAATGATACGGGGAGGAGCAGAAGGGTGGGTGGGGGGAACCATTGGTGAAGTGATGAAGGGTTTGAGCTGGGAGGTGTGGAATACCGGATGGCTCCGGAGCGCCGCAGGCAGCTGGAGCCGGTAGGTGACAGGGTTAATCCGGAGGTTGATGCGGTATGGTCCGATGAATCTTGGTGACAACTTTCTTGATTCAGTCTGCAGGTGTAGGTTTTTTGTTGATAGCCATACCTTATCACCTACTTGGTACATTCGTCCTGGTGGGTGTCGACGGTGATGTTGTAGAGTGTAGCGGCGGTTAGCCTGTTGAATGGCATCGTTTGCTTGTCTCCATAGCCGTCGACACCGGCGAACCAACTGTTGGGCCGATGGTACTTCCACCTCCGGTTCTTGATGGTCGAACATCGGAGGTTGGAAGCCGTAGCATACCTCAAATGTGCTTAGGTTGGTGGTAGAAGACGTGTGGAGGTTGTGAGACAGCTCAGCCCAAATGAGGTAGCGGGCCCAGGAGCACTGGCAATCAGCAATAAAGCATCTCAGGTAGCGCTCCAGTTGTTGGTTGGTTTGCTGGTTCGCTCCGTCTGACCGTTCTTACCGTCTGTGGATGGTAACCGGAGGACAGACTGCAGGTGGAATTGATCAGACGGCAGAAGGCCTTCCAGAACCGAGACGTGAACTGGGGCCCCCTGTCCGAGACGATGTCCTTTGGGAACCCATGCAGGCGGACTACGTGCTCTAATATCAGCTCGGCTGTCCTTTTAGCTGACGGGAGACCGGAGAGGGCCACCAGGTGAACGGCTTTGGAGAACCGGTCAACGATGGTGAGGATGGTGTCTCTTCCTTCGGAAACCGGCAGGCCCATGATGAAGTCAACGGCAATGTGTGTCCAGGGTCGGCGGGGAACCGGGAGTGGTTGAAGTTCCCCTGGCGATGGTCGGTTGCTGTCCTTGGACCTGGCACAGACTGGGCACGCCTGGACGAACTCGTCTACGTCCTTCCTCATATTGAGCCACCAGAAGGCACGTTGGATGAAAAGTAGGGTGCGCCGCTTTCCGGGATGTCCAGAAAGTGGGGAGGAGTGTTCCCACTGGAGTACTTCGGCCCTGATGGCGTTGGGTACATAGAGTCGGCCAGGCGGCACACCTGCCGGTTCGGTCTCCGTAGCTTGTGCCTGGCGGACCCTCGTTTCCAAGTTCCAACTGAGCGGTGTGAGGATCTTGGTGGGTGGCAGGACAGGCGCAGGGTCCGCCCGGGGGGCGTCTTCCTCGTGCTGTCGGGAGAGGGCATCGGCTTTGGTGTTCTTGGAAACCGGGCGGTATGACAGGTGGAAATTATAGTTCTCAAAAAACAGTGCCCACCGCGCCTGTCTGGGGTTGATTTGTTTGAAGGTGCGGATAGTGATGAGGTTTTGATGGTCGGTCCAGATGATGAACGGCTCTCTGGCGCCCTGGAGCCAGTGTTGCCATTCCTCCAAGGCCCACTTTATGGCCAGCAGCTCGCGGTCCCCTACTCCGTATCGCTGCTGAGTGCCGTCAAATTTCTTGGAGAAGAAACTGCAGGGGTACAGTTTTTGGTCTGGACCTCGCTGGGAGAGAACAGCCCCGGCGCCCACATCCGAAGCGTCCACCTCCACAACGAATGGTTTGTCAGCATCCGGGTGATGGAGGATGGGAGCAGTGGTGAAGCGGCGACAGAGCTCATGGAAGGCACAGACGGCAGTTGAGGTGAGGTTGAAGGGGTGAGATGATGGGTGGGTCAGAGCGGTTAGTGGAGCTGCAACGGTACTGTAGTCCCGGATAAAGCGGCGATAGAAATTGGCAAACCCGAGAAATCACTGGAGTTGTTTAAGAGTCTTGGGTAGGGGCCAATGACTCACAACTTCCAGTTTCTGCGGGTTCATGGCCACACCCTGGGGCGAGATGACAAAACCCAGGAACGTGGTGGAGCGCTCGTGAAAAGCGCACTTCTCCAACTTACAGTACAGCTGGTGGGCGAGCAATCTCTTTAGAACCGCTCTGACATGCTCGATATGTTCGTTGACGGTTCAGGAGTAGATGAGGTCGAGATAGACGAACACCCAGCGGCCTAACATGTCTCTGAGGACGTTATTGATGAATTGCTGAAAAGTGGCAGGTGCCTTGCAGAGACCAAAGGGGATGACCAGACTCTCGTAGTGTCCTGTAGTGGTGATGAAGGCCGTCTTCCACTTATCGCCCTCTCTGACGCGCACCAAGTTGTAGGCGCTCCGGAGGTCCAACTTAGTGAAGATGGTTGCACCAGAGAGGGCGTCCAGGGCAGAGTTGGTAAGAGGCAGCGGGTGTCGGTTTTTTATGGTGATGTTATTGAGCTCCCGGTAATCGACACAGGGACGTAGACTACCATCGCGTTTTTTCACGAAGAAGAACCCCGCGGCGGCAGGTGAGGAGGAGGGCCAGATGGTACCATGGCGAAGTCCGCTGGAAACATACTCATCCATCGCCTGCATCTCGGTGTTGGATAGTGAATAGAGGTGGCCGCGGGGTGGCGTGGCGCCTGGCTGAAGATCGATTGCCAGGTCGTCTCTTACAGAAGACTTCAGCCAGGTCCCGGTAGTCTAGCGGGATGTTGTCTGTGTCGACATCGGGGGCCTCGGACTCCCTAGAGCATGTCCCAGCCTCGGCCCGTAGGCAGAGCTCGGTGCAGGTCGGCCCCCACTGTAGAATCCGATTTTGGGTCCATGATATGAGTGGGTCATGATGCAGCAGCCATGGGGGATGATGGGTGGTGATGAAATGGTGGTGGTGTAAAACTGAATCTGTTCCTGATGCTGGTTGATGATGAGGGTGATAGGCTGAGTTTGAAAGGAGATGGAGCTGGAGGAAAGGGGCCGACCATCGACTGATGTAATGGTTACGGGCTGGGATAACGCCTTGATTTTTGAAGAGTAAAAATCGAAGAGTCAATGAAGTTACCTGCTGCCCCGGAGTCGACGAACGCGGTACTTCCGACCCGTTTGTGGCCAAACTGGAGGTGTACTTTTACTGTGAGACGGGAATCATTAGTCAGGGTGGTGGAGAGGGAGATGGGACCCGGTGAGCTACTCTCATTTCTTACCGGGGCTGCGTTTCCCGGCCGCAGAGGACAGATGGCTCGATGGTGTGCAGCGGATCCACAATATGCGCAGAGCCCCCCTCTAAAACGGCGTTCCCTTTCTGCAGCGGTTAAGGAGGCGTGCCCTAATTGCCTGGGTTCCCCGGCTCCTGTGTCAACCACGGCGGGAGGTGGAGTACCGACGGTTCTGGTGGGTGCTGCAGTGAATCAGGAGTGGACTTCTGGAACTGGAGCATGGGAGACGAAGGGTGTGGTACGAGGTAATGCTGTCGTGATGGGTGGCAGGGTACGGGGAGCTGGCTTGGGGCGAGCGAGCAGACGTTGGTCGATCCGGAGGGCGAGTTGGATTAAGCCCTCCAAGGTCGCTGGGAGCTCTCGTCCGGCGAGCTCGTCTTTTATACGTGAAGCCAGTCCCTCGTAGTAGGCCATCCGGAGGGCGGAGTCTCCCCAGTCGGTCTGCACGACGAGAGTGCGAAACTCCGCGGTGTAGCGGCTCACAGACGACCCTCCCTGCCATAGATGATATAGCTGGATGCTCAAAGGTGAGTTTAAGCTGACGGGTGAATTCTGTGTAGGAGTAGGCGACATCTGAATCTGAACGAAGAACCGCCGTGGCCCACTCAGCTGCCTGCCCGGATAGCAACGAGACGAGAAGAGCAATGCGCAGTCGGTCTGTGGGGTATCTGGTGGAATTAAACTCAAACACAAGATCCAATGCAGTTAAAAAAACACTGCACTTTCCATCCGTGCCATCCCATTTGTCCGGTAAAGCTAGAAAAACATCAGAAAGTGAGGAGGGGGTTGGCGGCGCAGCAGCCGCTGCGATGGGCGTGGCAACAGCCGGCTGAGCGGCCGCCCCGCGGAGGGCCGCATTCTCATGTCGCAGCTCCGCCACTTCACGGCACAAGAACGTGACGTCTTGGAGCTCCTTGCGGAGAGATGCGACTTCACCACGGAGCTGATCTATCAGCTTAGCATGCTGGTCAACCACATCGCAGAGGTGAGCAAACTCCGCTGGGTTTACTGCTGATGGCTCAGTCATTCTGTCACGAACTAACCGGAGATGAATCAGAAGACTAGCAGTTAGCCCTGTAGCTTGGATGGTAAACCCAAACGCGGAAGTAGCGCGAGCAGGCAGGATAACCACGCTGGTTATTATTAGAACTCTCCCGAAGCGAGAGCAAGAGTTTACACAAATAAACCCAAATACACACACCCAATACACACACCCAATCGGAAGCGATATCTGAAGAAAGTGAGTACTCACGTTTAGACGAGCGAGGCGTCGGCGATAGCATGGGCAAAACTCAATGACTGAGCAATGTGAAGCGCCATCTTGTTTCCTTTTATGCTTCCTGAAACACGACCGTATTACTTCCGGGTCCTAGTGCCGGTAGTGTTACGAGTGTGCATGACATACAAGGCTAGAGATCATTATGTCTGGCTGATTGGGTTAGAATGGCAGACTTGAAATGTTAAAAGGAGAGTGATGCTTGAAATCTTTGTTCTTTCATTGTTAACCATGGTGACCTGCAAAGAAATTGCGTTGCATAAAAATGGCTTCACAGGCAAGGATATTGTGGCTACTAAGATTGCACCTAAATCAACAATTTATAGGATCATCAAGAACTTCAAGGAAAGAGGTTCAATTCTTGTTAAGAAGGCTTCAGGGCGTCCAAGAAAGTCCAGCAAGCGCCAGGATCAATGATCCTCCTAAAGAAGATTCAGCTGCGGGATCGGAGTGCCACCAGTGCAGAGCTTGCTCAGGAATGGCAGCAGGCAGGTGTGAGCGCATCTGCACACACAGGGAGATGAAGACTTTTGGAAAAGAAGCCACTTCTCTCCAAACAAAAAACATCAGGGACAGATTGATCTTCTGCAAAAAGTATGGCGAATGGACTGCTGAGGACTGGGGCAAAGTCATATTCTTGGATGAAGCCTCTTTCCGATTGTTTGGGGCATCTGGAAAAAGGCTTGTCCGGAGAAGAAAAGGTGAGCGCTACCATCAGTCCTGTGTCATGCCAACAGTAAAGCATCCTGAGACCATTCATGTGTGGGGTTGCTTCTCATCCAAGGGAGTGGGCTCACTCACAATTTTGCCCAAAAACACAGCCATGAATAAAGAATGGTACCAAAACACCCTCCAACAGCAACTTCTTCCAACAATCCAACAACAGTTTGGTGAAGAACAATGCATTTTCCAGCACCATGGAGCACCGTGCCATAAGGCAAAAGTGATAACTAAGTGGCTCGGGTAAATTTTGGGTCCATGGCCTGGAAACTCCCCAGATCTTAATCCCATTGAGAACTTGTGGTCAATCCTCAAGAGGCGGGTGGACAAACTTTATTCTTGTGTTGGAGGAAGAGATTGTCTTGCAAGATGCTCCAGATCTGCAATCTGCTGTTGCTTAACAGTTTGGACTTTGACCTGTTTGACTTGGATTTCAGTACCCAAAAATCTGAAGTACAATTTTGAGGTGTTTGAGAAGGTGTTCATGGAATTGGGCACTCACTGCTCTGCAAAGGTACAATCCCTTCAGACTTAACTTCTGCTATGACTTTGCTTTTATGAGCTATTTTCAGACTTATTATTATTATTATTATTATTATTATTATTGTTGTTATTATTATTATTATTACTATTACTATTATTATTATTATTATTATTATTATTATTATTATTTTGTACTCTTTTCCTTGTTTTGTGAAGTTTAGACTGTAAAATGCATTTTGCCATGTTTCTTTTAGTTTACATTTATTTGAAAGTCAAGGAATGTGGTTGTAGTGTGTTACTTTTGGTTTAAAATAAAATTTGGAAGAAACTTTCAAGCATTCAGTTACAGCTTTTTTCATTAAATGGTATTACATGTTAATAAAAAAAACTGCTTCAGTAAATTTAAACACATACAGTGAAACCTTGGATTACAAGCATAATTCATTCAGGAAGTGGGCTCGTTTTCCAAAACACTCTTAAATCAAATCATCATTTCCCATAAGAAATAATGAAAACTCAAATTATTCGTTCCACAGCCCCCAAAAATAAATACATAAAAATAATTAATACAATCTATAAAATGAAAATAAAACAAATTAATCTGCACTTTACCTTTAAAAAAAGTACAAATAAATCCTGACAGATAAGTGTTTCCGTTGGTGCGCGCAGGTGCTGTGTGTGTGTGTGTGTGGAATTAGCCCCTTCCCTCGCCTCATTTTACACAGTAACACTCCTCCCTCTCCCCACCTCGCTTTTTAAGATTCACAACAAACACACACACACAACGGAAACACTGTTTTAACGGAAAAAAGCGAGACTGGCACGAGCGCATACTAAAGGAATCACTTAAGTTTCACAACAAACGGACACACACACAAACACGGAAACACCGTTTTGACAGGGAAAAAAAATAAATCTCTCTGTCCAGGCGTGAGCGCATACTAAGGGAATCACTGCTGTAAAGTAAAAAAAAAAAAAAAAAAAATGAACCAGCACCTTACCTTTGAAAAGAATCACGACAGAGCAGAGTTTCTGTGTGTTTGTGAAGCCGGGAGGGGTGTAAAGGGGAGAGAGCGTCTGTGCGTGTGTGTGTCACTGTCAAATTGCGTGCGCACGAGCAGAGTTTCTGTGTGTTTGCGAAGCCGTGGGGGGAGGGGGGGAAGGTGAGAGAGTGACGCTCGGTGTCAAAATAAGAGTCGCATGTGTGAAGCATGATACTCGGCGCTCGTAAACTAATACTTGCTCGGTTTCCGAATAAAAAATTATTAAAAATCTTACTCGCAATCCGAGGTTCCACTGTATTTTGAACCCAAAACATCTGACAAGTTCACATTTATTAAATTAATAAGTCATTGAAACTATCAAATCACTTTTAACTTAACAAAAGAATATAAGTTGGGAGACCTTACTTAGTAAATTTAGTTAAGTCAACAACAAGTTGACTTAACTCAAAATTTCAAGGCAACTTGCTGCACAGCTTTTTTGAGTTAAGTGAACAAGTTGGGTTAAAAGTGGAGTTAACTCAAAAAAGCTGTGCAGCAAGTTGCCTTGAAATTTTGAGTTAAGTCAAGATTTTATTTTTTTACAGTGCACCTGGGCCTTTCTTTTGACAGCATACCTCTTGTTGAATATATTTTTTTTCCTCAAAAGAATTATCTAAATAAATAAAAGGTTGTACTGTATTATCTCTTAAATAAATCAGTTTTATTATTTTTTTATTCTTATTATCTATAGTACACTCTAAAAACTAACTCGGAGGACCTTTTACTGCTACTTTATTTAATACATAGATGCAAGTTAAAAATATTAATTAATTGATTTAGATGAACCTTCTAAGTTGCAAACTTTATTTTTATAAGTTGTGAACAAATAATAATGTTGGTAATTACATCAACTTAATTTTGCATGTAATTTAAACTCAAATTTAATTGCTAATAGGTTGAAAACAAAATTTAAGTTGTCGTAACTTAAAAAAGTTGTCATGATAACTTCATTTTTTAAAGTTACCTCATACCCACAGAACATGCCATGCCATGTTCCAGTGGTAAGATTGTGTGCTAGCAGACTTGTACGCCAACCAAACTCGATATAACCAACATTTCATGGTGAGTACCATTTAATTTATATCTAATAGTTCTACTAAAGTATTGAATTTGCACTTGTTTTACTGAGATATCTGCTCAGCAAGAGAGCTGATGGGAAAATTCTTTTTTTTCTCATTTGACCGTAAGCTACATGATGTTCTCTAATTTCAGTCAACATGTGTGCATCTTACTGTCTTACCATCATGTTTTATCATACTGTAATTTTTTTTTTATCATGCTTGTGTGTATGTGCATGTGTAGGCTTAAAACAGAAATAATAATTGATTATTTGAATTCAGAAGGGATTGCAGTCTAAAAAGTAACCAGTAATTATCTAATCCATTATCTGTTACACACTAACCTATGTTATAATGTTTTGTTTTGACAATGACGAGTTTGAAGCCAGCCTTGAAAGACAAGTAATGAAAATTGCTATCATTGGTGACTGATCTACCCCTGCATTTGACCACTGGATGGCTACTGTGGTGGAGGGAACAGAAGTCCTGGTGGGAAGGGATATCACAAGGTGCTGTGCTTTGCTGATGGGTATAATATATGCGCCTGAGGGGTATATGGGTAACCTGAGCTACTGCAAGTGACTGATGTGGGCTTATCCATATAGAGCTTAGTCTCTTGGAATGTTCCATGACATGCTACTTGGCTTTTGACTGTTATATTTATGGAGATTTGCCTAACTTTGCTGTGATGGCATAATTTATTATGCTTACTTATGCCTAATGAGGACCAGTTGAAATTTTTATTTTTTTATTTGCCTTTTGTTTTTGCAAGATTTAAATATAATTTGTTCACATTCAACTGCAAATGAAAATAAAAAAGCGTGATTGCACAGAAATAATGGTTGAATTAATAATTAATTAAACATTATTTATTAATTAAACATTAATAATTAATGTAGCTTGTTGGTTCAATACAATTTCAAAGGAAATTGTCATAACTCACAAAGACTAATGCAAAACGTTGAGTCTAAACATTTCTTTTTAAAGTGTAACATTTATTTTGTTAAGGGTCAATTTTGATCCACAAATACAATTTTGACCCACATATTTATGAATTGTATTTATTTATTTTATATATATCTAATTGTATATATTTATGCAGTATATTATGTACCTGCACAAATGCATTGTATGCCAATACATCTAAGATGTTATAACACTACCACTGGCCATCTCCTGGTCATTCGCTGGCAAGTGTAGGTGGCAGTAATCTTGTCCAGGGTGTCCACTACTCCTTTGTTTTTATTATAGTCCAGGATAATTATGGGCTTTTTGTCACTTCCTGATGACACAGCTGCATCTGTGTGACAGTGGTGTCTGTAAAAGCAAAGTTTGAAGAAAGTGGAGCCCTGTCCTTCACCTGCAAAATTTCAGCGGGCAGCTCAGGTTTGTTTATTTTTTATTTATTGCCATGGTAAGCTCTTCTGAGAAGTTCCTGTCCAAGGTCATTGCTGAAAAAAAATTGTCACACATGATATTGTGACCCCGCAGTCTAGTAGACTACACATTTTCTACTTTTTTCTTAAGGATGCATGCCACTTGCAGTATTGCCTGTGTAAATCTGTAGATTCCATGCATACCTGGTTTTTGCATCACAGGCTTCCCAGAGTTTTATATATTTTTATAAGTAAGCCATATTTGCTGGCTTACTTGCCATGTGTTGCTGGAAGGGGCATTCTAGTATCTCTATTGTCAAATCTGAGGACTCTTAATATAATTTAAATGATCTGAAATGACATTGTTGCCTTTAAAATATTTCTGCATTTCAACGCGCTACAGAGACTATCGATGGCCTCATTGCTGGATCTGTACACTCCAGAAGGAAGAAGAACACCAATCTACAGTAAGCATCCAGGTGTTCCTCATCAATGTCCTTCCACATGTTGATTTTTCTGTATGGTTTGTCATAACAGGAAGACCATTTTTAGTGACAATGGCATAAACAGATACACACATGTCTTGATGTCATTTACTCTTGTCATTGCAAACCTTATGTTCCCAGGGATCATTTTAATGACATTTGCAGCAGTTGCTCTGCCATGAAAGTCAGGAGGTTCTGAGCTCCAACTGATGTTACCACTTTTGGATTTGAATGTTTCAGCAGGAGCGGGAGCAGCTTCAGGACCAGTGACGACCTCATCAGACTCATCAGATGTGTCTGTCTTCTGGTTGATACTCTACATTGTCATCCTCCTCAGAACCTGGCTGATCCATATCACTCTGCTGCTCTGTGTCCTTTCCCTCATTTTTAGCAAAGATATGATCCAGAACTTGGCTTCTTGTAAATCATCTTTTTTCATGCTTCAAACTGGAGATGTGTACTCTGCAAGTCACCAACTCTAAACTAAATTGGTCTTATGCGTACCTTACATGACTAGACTTTAGTTAAAGCCCTTAACTAAAGCTCACAGTGTTGGACGAGGAGCTGCCTGTCAGTGGGCTGTTGGCTGACATTATTAGTGAGCTGACAGTGTGTTTAATGGTTGGCACTAATGATTGTTTTATCACCTTATATTAACCGACCCTAACAACATAAAGGTCATAATTTTCACCAGAGCATTTTATAATTGAGTGAAATAGATTTTTCTTGTTTTATTTTATGTAAATTGTAGTTCCTGACAAAGTCAAAATGCCTGGATGCAATAAACAAATTTGTGTGGTATTTACAGGTGTTAGATACAGGTGTCTGTGGTGTTAGTTACAGCGTGTCTGTGGTGTCATTTACAATGTGTATGTGGTGTCATTTACAGTGTCTGTGGTGTCATTTACAGTGTCTGTGGTGTCATTTACAGTGAGTCTGTGGTGTCATTTACAGTCTGTCTGTGGTGTTAGATACACTGTGTCTGTGGTGTCATTTACAGTGTGTCTGTGGTGTTAGATATAGTGTGTATGTGGTGTTATTTACAGTCTGTCTGTGGTGTTATTTACAGTCTGTCTGTGGTGTTATTTACAGTGTGTCTGTGGTGTTATTTACAGTGTGTATGTGGTGTTATTTACAGTGTCTGTGGTCTTATTTACAGTGTGTCTGTGGTGGCATTTACAGTCTGTCTATGGTGTTAGATGCACTGTGTCTCTGGTGTTATTTACAGTGTGTCTGTGGTGTTAGATACACTGTGTCTGTGGTGTTATTTACAGTGTGTCTGTGGTGTTAGATATAGTGTGTATGTGGTGTTATTTACAGTGTGTATGTGGTGTTAGTTACAGTGTGTCTGTGGTGTTATTTACAGTGTGTATGTGGTTTTATTTACAGTGTCTGTGGTGTTATTTACAGTGTGTCTGTGGTGTTATTTACAGTGTGTCTGTGGTGTTAGATACACTGTGTCTGTGGTGTTATTTACAGTGTGTCTGTGGTGTTAGATATAGTGTGTATGTGGTGTTATTTACAGTGTGTCTGTGGTGTTAGAAACAGTGTGTCTGTGGTGTCATTTACAGTCTGTCTGTGGTGTTAGTTACAGTGTGTCTGTGTTGTTATTTACAGTGTGTATGTGGTTTTATTTACAGTGTCTGTGGTGTTATTTACAGTGTGTCTGTGGTGTTAGATATAGTGTGTATGTGGTGTTATTTACAGTGTGTCTGTGGTGTTAGATACACTGTGTCTGTGGTGTTATTTACAGTGTGTCTGTGGTGTTAGAAACAGTGTGTCTGTGGTGTCATTTACAGTCTGTCTGTGGTGTTAGTTACAGTGTGTCTGTGGTGTTATTTACAGTGTGTATGTGGTGTTAGATACACTGTGTCTGTGGTGTTATTTACAGTGTGTCTGTGGTGTTAGATATAGTGTGTATGTGGTGTTATTTACAGTGTGTCTGTGGTGTTAGATACACTGTCTGTGGTGTTATTTACAGTGTGTCTGTGGTGTTAGATATAGTGTGTATGTGGTGTTATTTACAGTGTGTCTGTGGTGTTAGATACACTGTGTCTGTGGTGTTATTTACAGTGTGTCTGTGGTGTTAGATACACTGTGTCTGTGGTGTTATTTACAGTGTGTCTGTGGTGTCATTTACAGTCTGTCTGTGGTGTTAGTTACAGTGTGTCTGTGGTGTTATTTACAGTGTGTCTGTGGTGTTAGATATAGTGTGTATGTGGTGTTATTTACAGTGTGTCTGTGGTGTTAGATACACTGTGTCTGTGGTGTTAGAAACAGTGTGTCTGTGGTGTCATTTACAGTCTGTCTGTGGTGTTAGTTACAGTGTGTCTGTGGTGTTATTTACAGTGTGTCTGTGGTGTTAGATATAGTGTGTCTGTGGTGTTATTTACAGTGTGTCTGTGGTGTTATTTACAGTGTGTCTGTGGTGTTAGATACACTGTGTCTGTGGTGTTATTTACAGTGTGTCTGTGGTGTTAGATATAGTGTGTATGTGGTGTTATTTACAGTGTGTCTGTGGTGTTAGATACACTGTGTCTGTGGTGTTAGAAACAGTGTGTCTGTGGTGTCATTTACAGTCTGTCTGTGGTGTCATTTACAGTCTGTCTGTGGTGTTATTTACAGTGTGTATGTGGTGTTAGAAACAGTGTGTCTGTGGTGTTATTTACAGTGTGTCTGTGGTGTTAGATATAGTGTGTATGTGGTGTTATTTACAGTGTGTCTGTGGTGTTAGAAACAGTGTGTCTGTGGTGTCATTTACAGTCTGTCTGTGGTGTTAGTTACAGTGTGTCTGTGGTGTTATTTACAGTGTGTATGTGGTTTTATTTACAGTGTCTGTGGTGTTAGATATAGTGTGTATGTGGTGTTATTTACAGTGTGTCTGTGGTGTTAGATACACTGTGTCTGTGGTGTTATTTACAGTGTGTCTGTGGTGTTAGAAACAGTGTGTCTGTGGTGTCATTTACAGTCTGTCTGTGGTGTTAGTTACAGTGTGTCTGTGGTGTTATTTACAGTGTGTATGTGGTGTTAGATACACTGTGTCTGTGGTGTTATTTACAGTGTGTCTGTGGTGTTAGATATAGTGTGTATGTGGTGTTATTTACAGTGTGTCTGTGGTGTTAGATACACTGTGTCTGTGGTGTTAGAAACAGTGTGTCTGTGGTGTCATTTACAGTCTGTCTGTAGTGTTAGTTACAGTGTGTCTGTGGTGTTATTTACAGTGTGTATGTGGTTTTATTTACAGTGTCTGTGGTGTTATTTACAGTGTGTCTGTGGTGTTAGCTATAGTGTGTATGTGGTGTTATTTACAGTGTGTCTGTGGTCTTAGATACACTGTGTCTGTGGTGTTATTTACAGTGTGTCTGTGGTCTTAGATACACTGTGTCTGTGGTGTTATTTACAGTGTGTCTGTGGTGTTAGATATAGTGTGTATGTGGTGTTATTTACAGTGTGTCTGTGGTGTTAGAAACAGTGTGTCTGTGGTGTCATTTACAGTCTGTCTGTGGTGTTAGTTACAGTGTGTCTGTGGTGTTATTTACAGTGTGTATGTGGTTTTATTTACAGTGTCTGTGGTGTTATTTACAGTGTGTCTGTGGTGTTAGATATAGTGTGTATGTGGTGTTATTTACAGTGTGTCTGTGGTGTTAGATACACTGTGTCTGTGGTGTTATTTACAGTGTGTCTGTGGTGTTAGAAACAGTGTGTCTGTGGTGTCATTTACAGTCTGTCTGTGGTGTTATTTACAGTGTGTATGTGGTGTTAGATACACTGTGTCTGTGGTGTTATTTACAGTGTGTCTGTGGTGTTAGATATAGTGTGTATGTGGTGTTATTTACAGTGTGTCTGTGGTGTTAGATACACTGTGTCTGTGGTGTTATTTACAGTGTGTCTGTGGTGTTAGATATAGTGTGTATGTGGTGTTATTTACAGTGTGTCTGTGGTGTTAGAAACAGTGTGTCTGTGGTGTCATTTACAGTCTGTCTGTGGTGTTATTTACAGTGTGTCTGTGGTGTTATTTACAGTGTGTATGTGGTTTTATTTACAGTGTCTGTGGTGTTATTTACAGTGTGTCTGTGGAGTTAGATACACTGTGTCTGTGGTGTCATTTACAGTGTGTCTGTGGTGTTAGATATAGTGTGTATGTGGTGTTATTTACAGTCTGTCTGTGGTGTTATTTACAGTCTGTCTGTGGTGTTATTTACAGTGTCTGTGGTCTTATTTACAGTGTGTCTGTGGTGGCATTTACAGTCTGTCTGTGGTGTTAGATACACTGTGTCTGTGGTGTTATTTACAGTGTGTCTGTGGTGTTAGATATAGTGTGTATGTGGTGTTATTTACAGTGTGTCTGTGGTGTTAGATACACTGTGTCTGTGGTGTTATTTACAGTGTGTCTGTGGTGTTAGATATAGTGTGTATGTGGTGTTATTTACAGTGTGTCTGTGGTGTTAGATACACTGTGTCTGTGGTGTTATTTACAGTGTGTCTGTGGTGTTAGATATAGTGTGTGTGTGGTGTTATTTACAGTGTGTCTGTGGTGTTAGATACACTGTGTGTGTGGTGTTAGAAACAGTGTGTCTGTGGTGTCATTTACAGTCTGTCTGTGGTGTTAGTTACAGTGTGTCTGTGGTGTTATTTACAGTGTGTCTGTGGTGTTAGATATAGTGTGTATGTGGTGTTATTTACAGTGTGTCTGTGGTGTTAGATACACTGTGTCTGTGGTGTTATTTACAGTGTGTCTGTGGTGTTAGATATAGTGTGTATGTGGTGTTATTTACAGTGTGTCTGTGGTGTTAGATACACTGTGTCTGTGCTGTTAGAAACAGTGTGTCTGTGGTGTCATTTACAGTCTGTCTGTGGTGTTAGTTACAGTGTGTCTGTGGTGTTATTTACAGTGTGTATGTGGTGTTATTTACAGTGTCTGTGGTGTTATTTACAGTGTGTCTGTAGCAGTAGTTGCAGTGTGTCTGTCCCGCTAGTGGCAGGTTGCAGTGTATTCTTAGCTTTAGCAGCTATATATATTTAACGGATAGTACTCATCAGTGTATTTGTTTGTCTGACAGTGATGGGTAGCAGCTGCTTTTTTGCTTCCTTGGTTCTGATCCCTTAAGACACACACACATACATTTTTGCGGAGGGTGTTCTATCACCATGGCACCTATGGGTGTCACCTGACCTGGAGAGCAGGAAGAGGAAATGAGGGGAAACATCAGTTCCTGACACATAACATCAGGAGATCTGTCAATCACACCACTATCCTTCAGGGTGTATGTGTGTGCATATGCGTGTGCATGTGTGTGTGCGTGAGTTTGTGTGTGTGTGGTCTTAACAACCTGCGGGCTTTCACTGTGTGAATTCATTGACCTTAAGGGAGTAAGTGTTTGTGCATATTTGTGTAACTGCTTAAACCTTCAGGGACACTGTGTGTGTGTGTGTGTGTGTGTGTGTGTGTGTGTGTGTGTGTGTGTGTGTGTGTGTGTATGCAGTTTGTTAAATGTCATCAAACTCCGCTGCACTTGACCATTAGACATGGAGTGTCTTAAAGCATTTTTTGAGTTCAAAGGCATGTCCGATTCACTGATCATACAGCTCTGTGTATGTGTGCATATCTGGTGGTTGTTGGGGCTCAGCTGGGCACCGTGAAAAAAGAAAGCGAGGACGTGTGTGTGTGTGTGTGTGAGAGAGAGAGAGAGAGAGAGAGAGAAAGAGACAAGCGAAGAGAAGTAGATAAAGAGAAAAAGAGATAAAAAGGGATTTTTTTTTTTTTTTTTAATTTACAATTAAGGAAATTTGGGCAAAAAGAGAAAATTTGAAAGAAAAAGAAATTGAAATAGGGTGAGAAAGGCCAGGAGAGAATGTAAGGAAAAACAGAAAAGTGAAAGAGAGCTATACAGAGAGCACGAGGTGTTTGTCGATGCATTAGTAACGCAGTGAGACAGTCTCCCTGTGGGGCTGGATGAAGAGAAGTGCGCACTTTAACACACCATATGTTCCCTCCACAGATAAATGAGTAAAGAAGCTTTAGCTGGAGGGAACATCACAATTCTTCATCACTCGTTCTGTGTCTCCATCACTCCAAGCCACCAATGTAATGCACATACTTGTGCAAAAGTGCACAGAAGTTCTTTAAAACGGCCAAGATTGTATATATATATACAGTATGTCACAAAAGTGAGTACACCCCTCACATCTCTGCAAATATTTAGTTATATCTTTTCATAGGACAACACTGCATAAACGACTCTTTGACACAATGAAAAGTCGTCAGTGTAAAGTTTGTATAGCAGTGTAAATTTATTGTCCCCTCAAAATAACTAAAAATACAGCCAATAACAGCTGAACCCCTGGCAACAAAAGTGAGTACACCCCTAAGTGAAAATGTGAAATGTCAATATTTTGTGTGGCCACCATCATTTTCCAGCACGGCTTGAATTCTCTTGTCCATGGAGTTCAGCAGAAATCCTCTTCCAATCCTCCATTAAAGATTGTATATATATATATATATATATATATATATATATATAAAATTTATATATTTATATAATGTGGAACCTCGGATTGCGAGTAACTCAGTTTACGAGTGTCCTGCAAGACGAGCAAAAAGTTTTTTGTAAATTTTGACTTGAAAAACGAGCATGTCCTGGTTTACGAGTGCCGAGTTTTTTGACACACACACACACACTCTTGCCTTTACACCCCCCCTCCCCGGCTTCACACAGACACACTGCTCTACACAGAAACTTTGCTCTGTCGCGATTCATTTCAAAGGTAAGGTGCTGGTTCATTAGGTTTTTTGTTTTACTTTACAGCAGTGATTCCGTTAATCTGCGCTCATGCGAGTGTCATTAGAGAGATTTCTTTTTTATCCTGTGAAAACAGTGTTTCCGTTGTGTGTGTGTTTGTTGTGAAACTTAAAAAGCGAGGTGGGGGGAGGGAGGTGGAGTTTTACTGTGTAAGACGAGGTGAGGGAAAGGGATAATTCCACACACACACACACACACACACAAATACACAGCGCCTGCGCGCACAAACAGAAACACTTACCTGTTATCATTTATTTTAACTTTTTTTAAAGGTAAAGTGCAGGTTAATTTGTTTTATTTTTCCTTCATATATTGTATTAATTATTTTTCTGTATTTATTTTTTTGGGCTGTGGAAAAAATTATTTGAGTTTTCATTATTTCTTATGGGAAGGTCTACTCTTCCTCAGCCCCACTGATGTAGGCTTATGGCTCTTCCTGGTGTGCTTGTTGATCTTTTGGAATATGCTACTGTTATCACACTTTTTAGCAGGTGCCCATCTCTTCATTGCCTATATTACAGAAATATTTTAAGTCTGGCTTAACAATTTAACAGAAGTAAAGGTGGGAAGAAAACAAGCCTGAGATGACAAGCTTTTACAGTTCTCCTTGGGGCCATTTGATAATTAATCTATTTTGGGGAATAACCATTGAAGTTTCGGTGGATTAGGATAGCTCTGTGGGATTCCATAATATTGGGGTAATGTCGATATAAGCCATGTTATATTTCTCCTTTTGTGGAACTGCAGATTTTCTGGTGGAATTTGGGGAAACAGACCTACAAATCATCTAATATCTGTTTTGTAGCTTGCCAATAATAGCTCAATATCAGCAGAGATGTTACAGCTCCATACCCCACTGGCTCCATTAAGAAAAGTTCCTGTATAAATCATAATCATTTTGCAGGCCATCAGCATTTTCTGAGAGATCCAGAGACACAGCCTGGCAAAGAGCATCGCCACTGTACATCCTATTCCAGTCATCTCCATTACCAGTCATTAATACTCTGATAAACTCATCACTGGTTATTGCTGCTGGTTATTACATTTCTTAGTATCTGTGTGTGTGTGTGTGTGTGTGTGAGTTTAGATACAGTAAAATATTTATGAAATATATGTGTTTTAAACATTGATTTATGAGACTATACATCTTTCATGGAATCATGTTGCTACAAATGGTCATTTTAAAGAACTTTTAGACTTGAATGATTTATTCACACAGGACACAGGACAGGAAATAAGTTACTGCAGGTTAGTGCCGGTCAATGGAGAATCTTTTGAGAGTTTTATACTACAAGAACACAGACAGAGCCACTGCACGTCTCACAGCCCACATATGTCTCCATGTTATAAATATATGAAAAGGTGCATTGGGTAGAATCGCAGCACTAAGAGTTGTAGGATTTGCCTTTTTCCCCAACCACCAATACATGTGTTGTACATAAAGCCCCTGTTAGCGAATAGATCTGTCTTAGTTTAGTGGCTGTCGGATTAATTTTTAATGAAAAAAGTTAATTGATTACATGACCTTTTCTAAAAAGAACTTCATTTCGGTGTTTAACTTCGGTTTAACTTTGGTGTTTAACTTCGGTATTGGCAGCGAATTAGATCAAGGAGGTTGAAAATATTCAGTTTAGGAAGTGGAGATGTGGGGTTGGTACAGTATGGGAGAACTTGGGAAGGTTAAAAACAAGTCATGCAGCAGCATCCTGGATCGGCGGCAGAGGATGAATGATGGAAAAAGGCAGACCTGCCAGGAGTGAGGTAGTAGTCCAATGTTGAAACAACAAGAGATTAAACAACCACCTGAGTAGTCTGTATAGAAAAAAAAAAAAAACATCAAGGTTATGGGCGGTCGTATAAGCTTTTCACTGCATATCGTACTGTGTATGACTGTGTATGTGACAAATACAATTAGAATTAGAATTTAACAGACCGAACGGCAGTCTCTGTGGAATGAGCCACTTTAAATCCGAATTGGTTGGGATCACTGAGGTTGTTCTGCCTGAGATAGAGAGACATTTGATTGTAAACAAGGTGTTTAAACATTTTGGAAAGAAAAGAGAACTGATACTGGGCATGATTATTCATTTGTAATAGACCACCTTCATTAGCCAAAATACACACTTTAAATAATTAAATATTAAATATTGAAACCCAATATACATATATTGTTGAGTCCAACTTTAAATGCATGTGTCCACTTCCGTTTGGCCTTGTTACGTTTTCTGTTCTGTTACATTAAAACTTTGATTAAGTGAAGAATAAAACATGGATTCAGTGTCATGAGAAACAAATCATTTATTGGCTGTGTTTAAATGGACTCTAAATGTAAGCCATGTAAACATTTATCTGATTGATTCTGTTTTGCTGGAATAAATCTATTCTTTCTCTTCACGTTTTCTGCAGATGGGATCAGTAAACTCTGAGAACATCTCCCTCCTACCCGTCTCTACTTTCATCCACTGGGTGTCTGCCTGAGGAAGGAGCAGCGATCGGCTCACATTTCACACGTAGTAAAGTGTCTAACCAATCATAGATAACACTGAATTCTTGTAACCAATCATAAGGCAGGATTTATAGGAAAAGACTGGGAAGATTAACCCAAACTCAATGTGGAATGAATATTTCTTCTTTTTCTGTTTTTGCAGCAGATTGAATACTTCACAATGCGCAGAACCACTTTGAACATGCAAAAAGTTTAATATTCTGATAAGATCCTTTACTTATATTGTTATAGAATGTTATGACATACATTTCATCTTTTTAATTTAATACTTTAAATCAAATGAATTAAGTTAAAAGTAAATTAATTACTTAAAATTTAATTGACTTTAAATTAATATGTTTCTTTATAGGTAATGTAATGTACTCACATTACTGCATCTATGCATCTTTTCACCAGCTTTTGTAAGCTCATTATTATTACATTTCAATATGTAATTGAGAAATATAACTTATATAAAATAGGAAATAAGTAGAAATAAAGTAAATAGAAATAAAACTGGCGTCTGTTCAGCAGATCTCCTCATGCAGAAAACGTCACTCTGACGTCAAATATAACAACTTTACATATGATTGTTCAGACTAGAATGATTTCATCATTTTTAGCTGTTTGTGGGTTGATATTTGTTGTGCAGCTCCATCTAGACTCAGAAATCATACACACAGAGGTGTGTGTGTGTGTGTGTGTGTGTGTGTGTGTGTGTGTGTGTGTGTGTGTCAGTGCTCAAAGTAAGATGTGATGTGCCAGGCCAATTGACCAAATCGCTGATCTTTAAGATGGGCTCAGGGGGGTTGCGTGTGTATAAGATGGGGGAGTTTGAGGATGGAGGCCAGGGGGTTCTGTCACACACACACACACACACACACACACACACACACACACACACACACACACACACACACAGACACACACACACTTGCTCTAATCAAGGAGCAAGAAGCCTGGTCATTGTGGAGATGTTAACGAGAGATGACAGCTTCACATCGCTCACGGCAACAACCAGTTCGAGCATGGACAGACCGACAGATCCACAGCCGAGAGAGAGAGAGAGAGAGAGAGAGAGAAGGTAGGGCACCAAGGATTGTATGAGGTAAAGAAAAAAAAAGAAACGAAGGACATGGAAAAGAGCAAAAGAAATGTGTACGTTTTTAAAGTCAACCCATTGTTTAGTCGGCGGTGCAAAGATAACTATGACATAAAGAGTTTCCCATTATAACTAAACATAAAGTAATTTATATAGTTTAAATTAAATACACCTAAAATTCCCATGTTTTGGCTTGTGGTTACATTGTTTGCTACCTTTGCACGTCATTTTCACCTTTTAATAACTTTGTTGGTTGATTCATCCACGCAAGATCCAATCAGTAGCTACTGTACATGCTGGCGTAGTGATCAGCACTGCAGCCTTGAGCCTTGAGCCTTTAGGGTCGAGATCTCAGTTTCCATCTGTGCGTTTGCATGTTTCCCCCCGTGCTTCGTGGGTTTCCTCCAGGTTCTCTCGTTTTCATCCCACAGCCCAAAGACATGCAGCGTAGGCTAATTGGCAGTTTTCAGTTCCTCGTAGTGTGTTCAGAGAGAGTAAAGGGTACAGTTTCAATTCAATAAAATAAACAAAACATGACATGCAGGTATGTGGCTGTGTGTGTGTGTGTGTGTGTGTGTGTGTGTGTGTGTGTGTGTGTGTGTGTGTGTGTGTTTGCATGCGTGTGTGCGTGCGTGTGTGTGTGTCTGTGTGTGTGTTTGTGTGGCTGTGTGTGTTTGTGTGTGTGTGTGTATGTCTGTATGTGTGTGTGTGTGTGTGTGTGTGTGTGTGTGTGTGTGTGTGTGTGGCTGTGTGTGTTTGTGTGTGTATGTCTGTATGTGTGTGTGTGTGTGTGTGTGTGTGGCTGTGTGGCTGTGTGGCTGTGTGTGTATGTGTCTGTGTGTGTGTGTGTGTGTGTGTGTGTGTGTGTGTGTGTGTGTGTGTGTGTGTGTGTGTGTGTGTGGCTGTGTGTGTATGTGTGTGTATGTCTGTATGTGTGTGTGTGTGTGTGTGTGTGTGGCTGTGTGGCTGTGTGGCTGTGTGTGTATGTGTCTGTGTGTGTGTGTGTGTGTGTGTGTGTGTGTGTGTGTGTGTGTGTGTGTGTGTGTGGCTGTGTGTGTATGTGTCTGTGTGTGTGTGTGTGTGTGTGTGTGGCTGTGTGTGTATGTGTCTGTGTGTGTGTGTGTGTGTGTGTGTGTGTGTGTGTGTGTGTGTGTGTGTGTGTCTGTGTGTGTGTGTGTGTGTGTGCGCCCCTTTTGTCAGCTCTATCTTGCTGCACTGAGTTTCCTCGCTTTGAATTATTAAATGTTACTAATGTTTCTGTGCAAATCTTTATTATATAAAACACACACACATTAATGATAGATAAACTCAGTTCACACACACCTCACAGGACTGACAGGCCAGTCAGTCACTTACACACACCAGTCACATGTTCAGTGATTCCGTAAACACTCACCATTAACACTCCTGGGTCATCATGTTCACTCTTAGTCTATCTCAGTCATTATCTCATCCTCACACACACACACGCACACACCCACACGCACGCACACGCACACACGCACACACACACACACACACACACACACACACAGTCCATAATCTTGACTCTGTGTGAGAACTGGTTTATTATTAATTTGTGTTTCTTGAGGTTTTTGTTTTTAAAATTATGATCTATTAATGTCATCCTGAATGTTACATGCACACACACGCACACACACACACATACACACACACACTTGCAAAATGCCCCAGTGTGTGTCCAGGGCACTGAACCTGCCCTTTCTAATTATGCCTCAGAGACTGTGTGTGTGTGTGTGTGTGTGTGTGTGTGTGTGTGTGTGTGTGTGTGTGTGTGTGTGTGTGTACGTGTGTCTGGGGCACTTGTCTTTCCTGTCACTACAGGAGACCAGCACTGATGTAAAACAATAATATAATGAGGTTTATACAGGGTACTTTAGCTTTTGTCCTGATGCACATTGAACTACAACATCACATTCACGTGTGGGGAAGAAGAGAGAAAGATTAAGACATTATTGAAGAAAATAAATTCAACAACAAATACATATGTCAATAAAAAAGACAATGTGAAAGAAAAGTGGTAAGAAAAGAAAAAAGAAAAGAAGATAAAATATGGATAAACATACCAGTAAAGACATGAAAGAAACAAGTAAATAATTTGCATTATATAATATTTAACCTATAAATAAATAATAAATAAATAATAATAATGAATGAAAAAAACAACAAAGAAATAAAAAGATCAAAAGACCAAAAACTAAAAATAATTAAACGGAATAGAAAATTACTAAATTACTAAATTAATAAACTTCAAGCTTTACAATAAAGTGGCTATAACGAGTGAAGTAAATGAGTTTTTAGAAAATGTTGAAGCCAAAAACATGACATTTACACTTTGTTACTGTCATTGCAGTCATACAGCAATACTGAGTGACAGAGACGCATCGCTTAACGGCCCTGTGAAAAAACACATGATGTGAACACTATGTTACTTACTTACGATAACTATACTGTAGGGATGCTGTATTGGACGTCACTGTGGTGAACCACACGGTGTGTGGTTAGTTCTGTGGTGCAAAGATGGCAAGTACAATTACTGTACGTATTTATTTTTTAAATCTGTACTTTCATTCAGTATTTCCCAGATGTGATGCTTTATATTTCTATTCACTACATTTTTATGAAAAAAACTGCAATTTTATTCACTACATTTTAAATAGATAATTGTCCCTTTCAGATGATGCTTACACAAAAGTGCATTGATTTTCCAATTTGCAAACATATGCTTTTATATTGTCACTCACACCATACGACAGCTGAGCTACATTACTGGAGGAAAGGACAGAAACGAAACATTACCACCAGTACAAGCAGTGCAAGTTCAGAAATGACTGACAGGTCATTATGAAAGTGCTAATTGGTAAACGTAATTGATGGCTACCTGGGCAAAGATTCTGCTCACTCGGTGTCTGGGCTACAGATTCTTCTCGTTCCTTTTTCAAGCATATCAAACGGGCACACTAACTACAGTAGCTAACATCCTGAGCAAAACAAGGTTGTACATTCATACATGTTTTTTTTTTAAACAAGTCTATCATTATAAAGATTTTGCATGTACCTTAACCTTATTGTATTCTGTACACTTCAAATTCAAATTCAAATTCAATTCAAATTCAAATTTTATTCGTCACATACACAGCCATACACAGTATGATATGAAGTGAAATGCTTATACGACTGCTATTGACCTACAATAAAAAATAAAAAAAACGCACACACTCACCGCTTGTTGTAGATCGTCTGAAGGTCAGGGAGCTTGGTACAGATGATACGTTCAGCTGATCTCACCACCCTCTGTAGGGCTCGCCTGTCCTGCATGGTGCTGTTCCCGAACCAGGTTGAGATGTTTCCCGTCAGGATGATCTCTATGGTGCAGGAGTAGAAGTTCCTGAGCACCTTAGAGGACAGTCTAAAGTCTCTCAGGCGTCTGAGGTGGTAGAGACGCTGCCGGGCCTTTTTCACCACGGTGTTGATGTGACAGGACCATGACAGGTCCTGCGTGATGTGAACACCGAGGTATTGGAAACTGTCCACTCTCTCCACTGGTCTCTCGTTGATTGCGGGGGTCTGGTAGTTCCTCTCCTGCTTAGTACTAAAGTCCACTATCAACTCCTTCGTCTTGCTGACGTTCAGGACGAGATTGTTCCTCTGGCACCAGTTCTCCAGAATTCCAATCTCCTCCATGTAGGCCGTCTCATCGTTGTCAGAGATCAAGCCCACCACAACCGTGTCATCAGCAAACTTGATGATGGTGGTGGAGTTCGTAGTGGCTACTCAGTCATAGGTGTACAAAGAGTATAGCAGGGGGCTCAGAACACAACCCTGGGGTGCTCCAGTGCTGAGAGTGAGGGAGGCTGAGACATAGCCGCCCATCCTTACTGCCTGTGGTCTCCCAGTTAGGAAGTTGGAGATCCACTGACACAGAGATGAGCTGAGTCCCAGGTTCTCCAGCTTGGTGGTGAGTGTGGAGGGAATTATGGTATTAAATGCTGAGCTGTAGTCGACAAAGAGCATTTTAACATAATTCCCCCTTCTGGTGTCCAGGTGAGTGAGTGATGTGTGAAGTAGATGAGAGATGGCATCATCTGTGGAGCGGTTCGGGCGGTATGCAAATTGCAGTGGGTCCAGTGTGTCTGGTAGTGAGGAGATGATGAAGTCTCTGACCAGCCGTTCAAAGCACTTCATCACCACTGATGTGAGGGCTACAGATCGATAGTCATTGAGGGAAGCAGGATGTGGTTTCTTCGGAACAGGAACAATGATGGACTCTTTGAAGCATGTGGGGATCACCGACTGAGATAAGGAGATGTTGAATATCTCTGTGAACACTGGTGCTAGCTGGTCTGCGCAGGCTCTGAGGACTCGACCAGAGATGCCATCTGGTCCTGCTGCTTTCCTGGTGTGCACTCTCTTGAAGGCTCTCCTCACGTCATGCTCGGAGATGATGAACGCGTTTCCAGTGCTGGCAGTGACTTCCTGTCTGCAGCCGTTAGCGCCGCTAGCATTAGCATCGCTAGCGTCTTTAGCGTCCGCGTTTGTCATACCGGATGTTGGAGCTTTATAGTCCGTTATTGTTCTTAGTCCCTGCCACAGGCTCCTAGAGTCACTCTGTTGGAGTTGTGACTCTAGTTTCCTTCCGTAGCGCTGCTTCGCCTCTTTCACCGCCCTCCGGACGTTATATGATGCAGCCTTGTACAGGTCCATGTCCCCCGACACAAGTCCCGCGTTGTAGGCAGCGGTGCGAGATCTCAGAGCGTCGCTTGCAGTATGGTCATGTTTAATTGCATACACAGCTTGCATTTTACAGGGTATCATTGATAGCAAACAGCCAGTTAAGCTCCTATTTGTTTAACTAATGCTAAATCTGGTCAGTAACAGTCTCTGCAAGACTTACAAGTTCATGTTACCCACAACATCGACTTCAGCTGTGTTTAAAATACTTTAAAATACTAAATTAATGGCTAGCCCTCTAATAATATCAAGTAATATTTACAACATAGTTTTATTTTGATGCTTTTTTTTCATTTGTGTGTCATCGGAGGAGGAGGCTTGTGCACAAGAGACTATTTGATTGGTTACACTCAGTAGAAAGTTGAGGAAACACAAATGCTGATTAAGCAGCACAGTACGGGATGCTCTATGGTTTGATCTGGCAAAATAATATGAAAACCCAAGTTGCTGAGACACTGTTCTGGACATGACTTTAGCACATTTTAAAGCTGTGTGATAGCTTTGGTATCAGGGGTTGGTAAGCATTGGTCAGAGGTGGGGAAATGCTACTTTGCTTCATCTGGTTACATTAACTCCATTCCAACCTCCGCTGGGATTTTTAAGTCATGATATATTTTTTCCATGTGCTTGGTGGGTTTCCTCTGGGTACCTAGGTTTCCTTCCACAGACCAAAGACATGTAGGTTAGGTTATTTGCATTCTGAAATGACACATTGTAGGGTTGAACAAGCCCCCAGAGTGGGCAATCAATCTATTAGATTCCAGAACCCTGCTCCCAACCGACTGCCAACATCCTGATAAGCAATATTCACAGAACGCTTGTGTACACTAAATATTAGTAGCATGAACAGAGCTCATGCAAAATTACTTTATAAAAGGTATTAAAAAACTCCAACTGGATGAGCCCCATGTGACAGCCGAAACACCAGGCTAATGTATGCACAAAAGGGGGAAACCACGTGAGGCGTGGCTAAGCCCCGCAACCACATCCGATTGGACCAATCACCAGTGGGACGGACTGACACTAAAGGGTCAATAACCCAGGGTCCGAGCACGTCTGTACATTCACACTTACGATTCATTTGGAATCATTAATTTCACTAATCTACATGTTTTTGGACTGTGGAAGGAAAAGGAGGGACAAAGGAAACCCTGGGTTCGGGTTAGGGTTAAGCCACAGTGCTAGCCAGTATTCCATTGTGCTGCCATAATCTCTTCTATTTTTTCAATATTTAAGAACAAACGGCATTATTACCTTGAGATTAACATCAGGTTCTGCTGGATTAAATAGTAAATAATCTAACACAAGCTCTGGTTTAATACTGTAGGGAGCTGCTAACCAAAATTATGCTTGCAATGGGATACTAAAGATTTTAAAGATGTAGACTAAAATTCTACTACAGAATTTGTGTGTGTGTGTGTGTGTGTGTGTGTGTGTGTGAGAAGGAGAGATAGAGAGAGAGAGAGAGAGAGAGAGAGAGAGAGAGAGAGAAAGACATAGCATTGTTCTGATGTGACAGGGTTAATACCCAGCATCCTTTTGTTTTGTGTGACCATGAGTTTGCTGTGAGACACACAGACAGTGATCTCACATGGCACCGCAGGCTTTGTGTGTTTCTGAGTGTGTCAGAGAGAGAGAGAGAGAGAGATGAGTGATGAGTTATGGCAGCTGGAGGGCTAGGATGACTGGTTGTAAACTGGTGGGATGGACACAGATTAGGGCTTCAGTATCGGCTTGTCATATCAGTAGAGAGAGAGACAGAGAGACATAAAGGCGAAGTAGGGAATGGTAGGGGAGGGACAGACGGACAAGCTAGAGGGAGAAGGAACAGCAGAGTCAGATAATGTAAACAAGAATGACAGTATGAAGGAAAAAGAGCAAATGTGTGTGTGTGTGTTTGTTTGTCGAAGCAGGAGACCAGCTCTACCTACAGTAAGAACATTAGCTGGCCTACCAGCACTGGCAAATGGACTGGTGCTGATCGGAACCTGAAGTTCCTAAACATAGTGCCAACATCTTTATGGATTTACATGGTGCTACTTTCAGAGACTTTAACAACTTGTACCGACAGTCTACTGGGAAAAGGCAAATCATAGAAATGACCAGGAACTGGTATGGGGCTGCCAGAGGGAGGGTTAGAGAGCACAGTGAAAACCTGTAGGAATAGGCAGGAAGGGCTTCACCGCATGTTCACTTGTATGATGGATTTTATGCTCTCCTTCACATCATAGGGATCATAAAGTGAAAAGCTATGAAAGATGCAGCAGAATAAAGCTGACTGACTGACTGACTGACTGACTGTGAGAGAGACGGGGAAGGGGGCTGGAAGCAGTGAGGCACCGAGGAGTCGTTCCTAGTGAAATACAGGAAGCGGTCACTGCAGAGCCACTTCACAGATCTTTGTGACCTCAATTACTAAAAGAACCTTCTAGTAAACCCAAATAAACCCAAGTGGTTAATACCCGTCACACTTCCAGAGCGCACACATGTCAGCAATCATGTCAGCTACTCCTTAGTTAACCCTTAATTGGGTCCTTTCTGAAGACCCGCAGTGATTCAGCGCTCTTCTTAAATTTGTGTAAAATCTTTACCAATATAATAGTTAATACATTTTCCCTTATGTAGAGCACAAACTGGGCTTTCATCATGTGTCTGATGTAAATATATGTTAGATTCATGTGCAACATGTGTCAAATTGCACAAAAGGAGAGAAAAAGGAAAGTAAACAAACCTAGCAGATTGTTTTAAACACAGAACTGAGTTCATGAAAGTGTTGGGTGTGTGTGTCCATAGCAAAACAACTAAGTTATAACACTCAGAAAGACCTTTTATTTGGGGTAACGTGACTGATGTGACTAACTTTTTTCAGCAGAACCTCTGTTTCACTGAATAATCTATGACTTTTCATGAATATGTAGGACCCATTCACACCTGGCTCAGGTAACATCAGGTTTCACCAGGTCTCCTATTGTCTCAGCTGTTCACACCCACACACACTCAGATTCCTCACACTCTTTTGAGATAAACAAAAATAAAGCACGGTTTCTAAAACATTAATTGAAATACAATTCTTATGCACACACACACACACACACACACACACACACACACACACACACACACACACACACACACACACACAACTACACAGCAAAAATATATTAATATATTCTAAATGACTGCAGCTTCGCGAAGCACCACATAGGCAGCACTTATTTAGTGAGTATAAATCTGTGTTTGTTGTATTTCTAGCGGATTACAGATGTTACTCAGAATTGCACTTCTACCGGCGGCGGCATTAAGGTGTCGGCCATAGACTGAGGCCTCAGGTCTTAGCTCATTGTCTCAAGCATTAATGAGCTGCACATGATACTGTAGCATATAAATTCAAGCCAAACATTGTAATTAAACAAACGCATAATCACAGAACAAAAATTACAGTACAAATAAAAAATGTAAATTTAATGTAGTCATTTCGTATTTACATCGAATTTAACGAACGTAAACGTTAACACAGTGAGACTTTAGATTTTATCATGTGTAATTAGAAAATCCACAAAAGGGGTTTGTGTCATCTTATACTTTGTGTTTTTCTTTATTTATAGTAGATTTATTAACTGAAATAAATGAAACTAAATGACCCCCGCCCCCACGCTTAGCTCTTCCCTCACATGCAAGTTTTAAGTCAAATGCCTTTACTGTATGTGTGGTGTAAGTGTAACTAACTTATTATACACTTTTGTATTCTTTGTTGTACTTTGTCTTTTTGCACACGCACATGCGACTCTAAATGTGAACAAAAAATAATAGTGGGCTGGTAGGCACGTTATTTTTCATATAACTTAAATGGCTGAATTAAGTTAAATATATACAATAAATTGATAATTGCGTTTGCTTTACATTTGAGCACTCGTGTGTAAATAGCTTTTCAATATTTTAATGTTTCAATATATTTGTATTTAATACTGTTTTATTATAGTTTGTTATTTATGAGATACTTTCAGATTTTTTATGTGATAAAAAAAACTAAATGAATTATTGCATTATGTTTTAAGGCATCCTTAACTGACCTTAGTTCACAGGAGGGATAATTGATAATCAATGTTCATATTTTGACTCACCTCAAACATGGATAAACAGCTGAATCATGTAACTTTACATGGCCACTTGCTCTAACGTTAGCCTAGAAAAATGCTTATCTTTAAGTTTTAAAGGTGTTAAAGGTCTTTAAGCTTATCAGAGAGCGCGCTCACTGTATTACAGATGTGACGGCAAAACATTATGATTTTGTAAAATAATGAAAGCAAACGGGGTGCGCTCTTCTGTACTAGTTTCTATGAACGTGAGCGCGTGAAAAACTTAACCGAAACTCTGTGTATACTCGCCTCACAGACATGAAAAAGATATACGTATAGAATGTGAAATTCTACTATATTTTACTTAAACTAATAGAAAACTAATTTCAGATGATGTAATTCGTATGAAATGTGAATATACAGTAGGCGCATCCTCTGCAGCGGAGATTTAATTTTTTTTTTTTTTTGCAAAATGTCCCTTTGTGCCACCTGGAGGTCATTTCAGGGTCGACTTTAAAAGGCGACTGATTTAAATCTCCTGCTGTCGCCTGGATGCGGCTGTGATTGCAACAGTAAAGCACATTCTCCTATCGACTCTACAACTTTTTTTTCACAGTGCAGTTATTTATTTGAAGAAAAATGAAGCCAAAAAGCACATTTATGCATCAGTGCACGGCCAAAAACCTTAATTAAATGAAGCAATGTTATGAAGAAGAATGGGGCAAAATTCATCCATAACGATGTGAGAGACTGACAAAGACATACAGGAAATTATTGCTTCAAGTTATTGCTGTTAAACATGGATATACAAGCTAATAAATCATGGTCATCCCAGTTATACTTAGCGCTGACCACACAATTTTTTTTTTTAAATAAATAATTGCATGTTGTACATCTGAGGTTGTATGTTCCTGCCACTAAGACCCACTATGACACATGATTTTTAAAATGTGTTCATGCTAAAAAACTTTCTCTCTGTCTGTTGGATGATTTGTCTATCTGTCTCTCTCTCTGTTCCCATCTTCGTATCTTTTTCAGTCTTTCTGTATCTATTTTTCTTCCTCTGCCACTCTATATGTCTTTCTCTCCTATCTGTTATCATCTGTATCTGTTTCACACACTTTCTCTTTGTCTTCCCCTTTCTTTCTTCAACTTTCTCTTTCTTTTCACTTGGATTTAAATTTTTTTTTTTGCACATGTGTCACACTTAAATGATATACATCCAAACCTACCTGGCCTCAAGTGAAAAAGTTAAATTGCAATAATTGATTTATGATAACTGGCAATGAGTCGTTCGCATCGCTGTGGAGGAATTTTGGCACGCTCTTCTTTGCACAGTTGTTTTAAATCAGGCACATTGGAGGGTTTTCAAGCATAAAAGGCCCGTTTATTAGCTTAATTGATTTAAGTCCATTCCAAAACCGTGATTAAATTTTTTTTTTTCCTTAACAATTGAGAGGACTTGCTGCTGTACTTGTGATCATTGTCCTGCTGGACTGTCGTATCAGTCCACAGTCTTGGGAAAATAGGAAGAAGTCTTACTATGACAGCATTTCATGAAAGAACATCATACCAACGGTCACTCATGGTGGTGGTAGTGTGATGGTCTGGGGCTTTGCAGCTTCAGCACCTGGGTGATTTGCCATATGGAATCAAGAAGAAGTCAAGAAGTCTTTTGTTAAATGTGACACAAGTTCTTTTTAGTTAGCAGTGGTCTTGGAACTCCTCCATGTATGCCATTTTTCCAGTCTCTTTCTTATTATTGAACACTGACACTGACTGAGGTGAGTGAGTGCTGCAGCTATTTATATCTTGTTCTGGGTTCTTTTATCTTATTTTGTCTTCTTTTATGTTCTGGGCTCCTGGATGAGTCGCCGTTGTGCTTTTGGAGTAATTTTGGTTGGCTGGCCGCTCCTGGAAGGCTGTTCTCAGTTTTCTCTATTTGTGGATAATGGATCTCACTGTGGTTCACTGGAGTCCCAAAGACTTTCAAAGTCCTTTCCAGACTGAGACATGCCAAATACTTCTTTGTTTCATATCTGTTCTTGAATTTCTTCCAATTGTGTTGCTTTTTTTAAACAATTTAACATGCTTCACTTTGTTAGACAGGTTCTATTTAAGTTTCTACTTCTATTTAAATTTCTTTATTCATCAGGTCTGGGAGTAACTGCTGTTTCCCATTGACAAGAGAAATCATTTAAAACCTGCAGTTTTATATTTACTCAGTTTATCTTTGTGCAATATTAAAATTTTAGCATCTGAATGTTTAAGTTTAAACAATTGATTGTTAAAGTGCCAATAATTATTATTTCTTTAAAAGCAGGAAGGTATAAAAAGTTTTTCATAGCACTATCTATCTATCTATCTATCTATCTATCTATCTATCTATCTATCTATTTTCTTTCCTCCTCTCTCTCTCTCTCTCTCTCTCTCTCTCTCTCTCTCTCTCTCTCTCTCTCTCTCAGTTTGCCTGTCTGTTCTTCAGAGGATGATGAGATTTGGCAGTTCATGTTTGGAGCCACAGGGTTGCCCTGAGCCACTGCAGATGATAGTTTTAATTGCTTTCAATCTTTCAGCCACTGGCACTGAGTGCTTGTGTGTGTGTGTGTGTGTGTGTGTGTGTGTGTGTGTGTGTGTGTGTGTGTGTGTGTGTGTGTGTGTGTGTGTGTGTGTGTGTGTGTGTGTAAGATTGTCTTTAGCAGAGGAAACTCTCATGTCTGTTATCTGCCTTAATAGAAATGTTGAATGTTTACAAAAAGAATAAAATATTAAAGTGTAAAAAGAAAAATAAAGATTTAAGAAATACAGAAAGTGAAGGGTCTAAAAAACCCTCTGGAACTTTCTTTTTTTAGGTTTCACATACAAATTCAGCAGTATCAATAATGCAGATATACTGTATATCTAAATATTTCTATTATTTTATTTAGTTTCCTTGGTAATGAAGTGTTACAGAGTGTTAATAATAATAATAATAATAATAATAATAATAATTCTCAAAGTTTTTTGTCCTCATCTATATTTAATCAAATACGAATAAATATTTATAAACATAAAACCAACTAATAAATGATATTTGCATTAAAAAACCTTCCAGTATTAACAGTGACGTCTTTCCCTTTTATTATTAAAGGGAAGTGTAAATAGATAGTTTATGTAAATCATATAGATTTAATATAAATGTATATTACAATCATAATGTAAGAAGACTGTGTGTTTGGTGGTATAGTTGCACATAAATAATATTTTAAATTAGAAAAAAAATAATTAAACAAGCATGTGTGTGTTCGTGTTCCCTCATCGTGCCGCATTTCTATTGAATGTAAGGATTGTTATAGGTAATTATTTTCTAATTTGCAGACATATGTTGATGTGTGAGTGTGTGTGTGTGAATATTCATGGCTGGTTTCATCTGATGGTTATTTATGTTTGTGGGGGCGAACACAAGCCAGTGTGTGTATGTGTGTGTAGCCATGGGGCTCATTAAGTCCTAACATTCCCACTGTGAGGAGTCTCACTGTTCATTTAAAACTCTATAATATTAATTATATCTTACTCTCTCTCTCTCTCTCTCTCTCTCTCTCTCTCTCTCTCTGTCTTCCTGTCTGTACTATGTTCTGTTACAATTTCTTTAGAAACTAAGAGGAACTAAGGAACTAAGAATATCTTTAGGAGCTTATCCAGCACAACAACATTCCTGTGATATCCATGAAGACATGATGTGTTAAGGGTGGAGTGGAAGAGTTGAGTGTCCTGCACAGAGCCCTGACAGAACTCAATCCCACTCAACAGCTTTGGGGTGAACTGGAACTGGAACCTTCTCCACATCCTGACATCAGCACCTGAGCTGGATGAAGCCAGGCTCCACCATCTAGTGGAAAGTCTTGATAGAAGAGTGGAATTGTCTCATTATAACAGCAAACACATGATTTTGACTAACCATTAATGTAGAACTTACATACATAGGATTTCATATACAGCATGTCAGAAGTACTGATCATTTATGTAAAAAAGCAGCAACCAAAAGATTTTTTTTTTACTTTAATATCATTCTTCTATAAACTATTGTGAAAAAATATTAATTATGAATAATACTATAAAGTATATATACAGATAATATAAGGTCTTAAACCTCTATAGGTAATTTTAGCTATTTTTATTTAGGACTGAAAATGAATAGTTTCATATAATTTCATTAAAAACTGATTAAATATTTGTTATTAAATGAACACTTTTATTATACAGAATAAACTTAAGTCTTTCCATGTTTTCAGACAGATAAAACACAAAACTGTCAGGACCAAACATGGAATTTGTTTAAAATTCTACATTAAAGTGGACCTTTTATGAAATGTTGTGACATTTAGATGGGTTTTCACTCTGCATGGAAAAAAAACAAAAAATCTGGAAACAAAATCCCTGCACTCAAAAAAATTAATCATGGCATAGTTTATTATTAAGTATTTGCATCCCTTTGATTTTTATTTAAATAATCTTTTTTTTTTTCAACAAAATTATGTAATCAGATTACTTACAATTAATTAAAATTTGTTAATTATGAAAACTATTTAATTTAATCAGTTAAAAAGTATGAATTTAGTTAAAATGTCTGCAGAACAAGATCCAATTAGATAAACTGTATGAGACTGATTTACATACAAATCTTGCAAATGGAATCGTTTAGAAGCGGAAATTGAGCTGTTCCACACTCCAGTCTGTAGAGGGCGATAGCAGCAGCAGGTGAAGCCACACTTTCATTAACATTTTGCACTGGAGCAAACTGGATTGTGTTCTTTTTTTAAGGTAAGTTACATCTGTAGTCATCCTTCATAATTTTTTGGTTTCTATATTTTAGTGTTGTTGATATCGTATTACACTAATACATTTAGTCCACTCGCCAGCTAGCTTGCACATGGCCCTAAAACTGTAAATATAAGCTAAATTTAGCCACAAAATTTGGCCAATATTACATGTATTACTAATTAAAATATATAGGGATGGTTTTTTTTTCTGTATTTATATTTACATCCCTATTTTCCAACCTAAATGCCTAGTAGCGTGTTCAAGAGACCCTTAACGTGTGCGTGTGTGTGTGTGTATGTGTGTGTGTTCGCGTCTAATGGGTTTAAAATATATGAATGTCACTGTGGCTGGTACTAACAGCTCATTCTTCTTATTTATCCTCCAGGACTGTAAGAATTCATCCGCTGAGTCTGGAACTGCACAGACGATCACAGGAATTCAGCCAGTGGTTGCTGGACCTGGAGATTAAACTACAGATGCTGGTGTGATACTTGAGGGTTTGGACTTCTGCAAATCCTCCACACATGGATGTGATGCTTTTTGGACTCATTTATGCACTTAACCTGCACTACCCTAAGGAACTCAGGTGCACATTTGAAGCGTTTCTGAAAATCCTGGTGGAACAAGAGAAACCAAACTGTCACCAAAAGTCCAAACACTGATAATTAAGATGCTTCTGTGATTAATTAACAGACATTTCTTTTTTTCATTGCAAGTGGGTTAACTTGTTCTGTTTAACTGTTTTTTCTGTGCTTTGTACTGTTTAAGTTAACTTTTAAACTTCAATGCTTGAAAGTTTAATTTAGTTATTGGTGGTTTTAGTTATTTAATATTTGTGTAATAAATCTTGAGGAAACTTATCTTTAGCACTGGCTAGTATGTTTTGCTACCAATTGTATTTTATTTTTTTTTGTTCAATCCATTTTTTGGTTGTTATTCTTAAAATACGCCTTGAAGGATAAAAAGTATTAAATGAATAAAATATGAAACAAGGTGGTCTGTTGTTTTTGTATTGCGTATTGTATATAGGGATTTTGAAAGAATAAAACCTTTATTAATGTTAATAAATTCTGTTTATTATTAACAATTATTTAAATGCATTAAAAGTAAGTTGGGTTTATGATGTAATAATACATAATTCTCTTCATTATGAATTTAAAACAAATCGGATTTATTGGTCTGATATACATAAATCTCAATCTTGCTCATTTCATTTACATATAACTTGCAAATAAGAATATAAAATAATAACATGTAATCCAAATGGATGGAAATTTTATATTCAATCAAAATGCATAAATCTTAATTCATCATTTTTGAATTCTAGAACTTTCTCTGTTTCTTTTAATGAATCAACGACTGCTCCAGCCCCTCTTCTGTATGGTGTTCCGCAAGGGTCTGTACTTAGCTGCATTTTATTTTCATTATATATGTTGCCTTTAAGCCACATAATAACAAAATATGGGGTCTCTTATCATTGTTACGCCAATGACACGCAGCTTTATCTGCCCCTAAAATTTGGAAATCCGGATTCATTGCAACCCTTATTTGATTGTTTATGTGACTTAAAAAAAAATGGATGGCCACAAATTGTTTACATTTAAATGAGGCGAAGACTGAGGTATTATTATTCGGATCGCCGTCGACTGTTAAAATTCTAACCCCCGCCTTGGGACCACTGTCACCCTATATTAGATCACATGTGAAGAATCTTGGGGTGATATTTGACTCAGATTTTAAATTTGAGAAGCAAATATCAGCTGTGGTGAAGTCGTCCTTTTATCATTTTTAGGATTTTGTCTAAGGTGAGGGGCTGTTTTTCTTTCAAGGACTTTGAGGCTCTGGTTCATGCTTTTATATCTTCACGCTTAGATTACGGAAACGCGCTATATTATGGGGTCAGTCACTCGGCACTAGCTCGTCTGCAGTTGGTTCAAAATGCTGCAGCACGACTTTTGACAAAATCTAGAAAATCATGTCATATTACTCTGATTTTAGTCTCGTTGCATTGGCTGCCGGTGGAATATCGAGTTATATTTAAAATGCTTTTATTTGTTTTTAAGGCGATTAAGGGGGTAGCGCCTCAATATATGAGTGATTTGATTCATTCATACTGCCCTCAGAGAGCACTTAGATCATCTGATCAGCTTCTGCTTACAATTCCGAAAAGTCGACTAAGAAGGAGGGGTGGCCGTGCTTTTTCTGTGGCCGGTCCCACCCTTTGGAACAAGCTCCCATTCCATGTCCGCTCAGCTCACAGTATTGAAATGTTTAAATTGAATTTAAAGACGTATCTGTTTACTGAGGCTTTTAAACATGTGTTGTAGTGTTTTTATTTGGTATTTTGATGTTATTGATGCTTTTAAATAATTTATTTTTATTTTTCATGTAAAGCACTTTGGTCAACTATCGGTTGTTTTAAATGTGCTATATAAATAAATTAACTTAACTTAACTTAAATTAATTGTTAGGCCTAAATATTTTTTGAGTGTGGTTGTTGGTTTTTTTTTTTTTTTTTTAATCGGGCTTTTAGATTTCTCTTATATAAGATATACCTCATATAAGAAGATTCCGCTCAGTATTGAGATTAAGGTATAAAAATATTAATTATCTGATGGGTATTTTATAATATGGGTGCATTAACAAACAAACACACACACACACACACACACACACACACACACACACACACACAGGAGAGAAACTGAGCCAAAAAGTGGAGAAGTAATGTGATTGACATGGTGTTAAATCATCTCACCTAATCAATCATTTTGTAAAGGTTGCATTAAAGAACTGCTGAACAACTAATCCCCAGTGTAATGGTGCAGCACAGAATATGAAATCTCTGGATAAAAGTCTTGGCTAAATGCCTAAATGTGAATCTCCAGTCCAGCTAAAGCTTTGTAGAAAAGTTAGCCACTACAAACACGAAAGGTCTAATAACCTGGTGGTACATTAGACCACACCAGGCATTTACTCACGGGCTCTGAGTGATCCAGAACAGATGTAGTCAGAATCGAGTGGCTGGTTTTAATGTTATGGCTGATAAAAACGATATATATTCATAGCATTTTATTTCAAACATAAAAAAAATATATAATGTAACCTTTTCTCAATCTCATGATAGTTTTTAATTATGATTGTGCATCATCATAATATACTGTGCATAGTGTGTATGACTGAAATACTGTATATACTATTTATTCATAATTAGCTCTTCAGCTGTAATATATAACTGTAACTGTATGACCTGTGAATTTAATTTATAAACACATTTCAAAACTTTAATTTTGTTATACTTATAATGTTTTTAATAAACTACAGTATATATTAACAGATTTATGTTCACAAATAAATTTATAAGCTTATCAATTTTAAAGAGTATTAGTCTTTTGTTAGTTATTAGTTTATTTAATTTTTTTTTAAATGACAGAATAGTAGTCCCATTCATCATTTATCGTCAAGAATACTTTAATGCATGTTTTGTCTTATTTGAACAAAATAAATAAAACAATTATGCAAATTTATTTCGTTAAATTCTTAAAACATACTGCATTTTAAAAACTTAATTGTGATTGTAAATGATTACTGTGAGGGGGAAACATCTTCTGTTATTATTATTGACTCATATTTTTTTTTCTTTATACACAGTATGTTCTATATTAAATGTTCCTGCTAAATGTATTTCAACTATTGCAATCTGTAAGTTAAAATATTTAAACAGGTATTATGTCTAACTATATTTTCTGATGTTTTATACAAAAAAAGAAAAGCGTTAATTCAAAAAGCATTCATTTGTACAGCGGTATTACTGGTTTCATTTTGGCAGTTTTATCCATGAGCCATAGAGTCTCAACACATTCTCACTGGTTTAAATCTTTAGACTTCAGCTGTTCTTCTCTTTTCTTCTCCTCGTTATAAATATCGCCAGATCTGGGCTAAGATCGACAAAGGGTGAAAATGCTAACTCGTGCGCACACGCACAGACACACACACACACACACACACACACTGAAAGAAGGTGTCGTTTATAGAACGAGTGTGTAAGAGGAGGTCAAGACTTCAGTCTGCTCACCTTCACTCCTCCCTGAGGGGCAACAGAGTGGACAAAGTTAGTTAAATGTTGTGTTGCTGTGTGTGTGTGTGTGTGTGTGTGTGTGTGTGTGTGTGTGTGTGTGTGTGTGTGTGTGTGTGTGTGTGTGTGTGTGTGTGTGTGTGTGTGCGTGTGTGTGTGTGTGTGTGTGTGCGTGTGTGTGGCCTGCTTCCTTTTTTATTATTCACCCGGACTCTAATGGGGCCCAGTGGTGAATTTTTCATTTCACCCAGAGGGAGAGAGAGAGAGAGAGAGAGAGAGAGAGGAATGAACGAAAGACTGTGAGAGTGACAGACAGAATGAAGGAAGGAAAGACTGAAAGACTGAAAGAGAGACAGACAGACAGACATACAGAGAATGTGTGTGTGCGTGAGAGTGAGAGAGTAAATGAAAGAGAGATTAAATGTTGAGGGTGAGAGACAAACAGACAGACAGACATACAGACAGACATAAACAGACAGACATACAGACAGACAGACAGACATAAACAGACAGACATACAGACAGACAGACAGACATAAACAGACAGACATACAGACAGACAGACAGACATAAACAGACAGACATACAGACAGACAGACAGACATAAACAGACAGACATACAGACAGACAGACAGACATAAACAGACAGACAGACAGACAGACAGACATAAACAGACAGACAGACAGACAGACAGACATAAACAGACATACAGACAGACAGACAGACATAAACAGACAGACAGACATAAACAGACAGACATACAGACAGACATAAACAGACAGACAGACAGACATAAACAGACAGACAGACAGACAGACATAAACAGACAGACATACAGACAGACAGACATAAACAGACAGACAGACAGACAGACAGACATAAACAGACAGACAGACAGACAGACAGACATAAACAGACAGACAGACAGACAGACAGACAGACAGACATAAACAGACATACAGACAGACAGACAGACATAAACAGACAGACATACAGACAGACAGACAGACAGACATAAACAGACATACAGACAGACAGACAGACATAAACAGACAGACATACAGACAGACAGACAGACAGAAATAAACAGACAGACAGACAGACATAAACAGACAGACAGACAGACATAAACAGACAGACAGACAGACACCTTTATTGGATCAGTTTATCATATTTATTTTTTTCACATCAGTTGACTTCCGAATCCACCGCCGTGTTCATGTCCTCACAGCTCTGTGTCCTGTTCCTCACCCCTCCTTCACCGCGTGTCCTTCAGCTTTACTCCAACCCCAGCGATGCTCAGAGCTCCTGCAGCTTTCATCCTCTGTAGTGTTCAGCTTCAATTACAAAACTGAAGAGTTTCTTTTACGATTTGTCAACAATTAATTTGTTCTGTACTGAACAGTCCTTCAGCTGTGTGTGTGTGTGTGTGTGTGTGTGTGTGTGTGTGTGTGTGTGTGTGTGTGTGTGTGTGTCTCCTCCTGTCTCACCTGCTCTCACTAACGCACCCTCTATACTGCTTTATCCTGTATACTGGGCCTATGCCAGGAGACTTAGGGGACGGGGCGGGGTAATACATCGCAGGGCATACACACACACACACACACACACACACACACACACACACACTGAGTCACACACTACGGGAAATTTGTGAATGCAATTATCCTAATCTGCATGTCTTTGGACTGTGGGAGGAAACCAGAGGACCCGGAGGAAACCCAACAAGCACATACAAACTCCACACACACAGAGACAAGGCGGGGTTTAAACACTGGATTTGCAAGGCAACAATACTGACCTCTACGCCAGTGTGCAGCATAATAATAATAATAATAATAATAATAATAATAATAATAATAATAATAAATAACAGAAATGTATTTTTGTTTAAATATATAAAAATACTTAAATAATACTTACTTTAATATCTACTCTCTCTCTCTCTCTCTCTCTCTCTCTCTCGACACGCACGCACACACACACACACACACACACACACACACACACGTGCCTCTCAGCCCTGTCTTACTTATGTAGATACATTTTGCCAGGAAATCTATTAAGAGTTGCTTGAAGGAATCCAGAATGTTGTCCTGCTGTCTCTCTCTCACACAACACACACACACACACACACACACACACACACACACATGCACACACATGTTACCATCTATATTAACACTGCTACCTTCTGTCTCACCTCCTCTTTGAGCTTCAAGTCTTTTATCAGAACACACACACACACACACACACACACACACACACACACACACACACACACACACACACACAATCTGGTTAAATGCTTATGAACACTTCTAGAGGTCCAATATGTAACTTCTTGATATTTATTTAGGATCTGACATTTCAGGCTGGGAATTGAGGCCCAAACTCCGGTCTCACACACACACACACGCACACACACACACACACGCACACACACACACACACACACACGCACGCACGCACACACACACACACGCACGCACGCACACACACACACACACACACACACGCACACACACACACACGCACGCACGCACGCACGCACACACGCACGCACGCACGCACACGCACGCACGCACGCACGCACACACACACACACACACACACACACGCACGCACGCACGCACGCACGCACACACACACACACGCACGCACGCACGCACACACACACACGCACACACACACACACACGCACACGCACACACACTCTTCATAACACAGTCAGTAATATAAAAAATGCAGAAGTAAGGAAAGCATTTTTTTAAAAGTGTATTATGTTTGAGCATCAACATCATTTCCTGTGAAATAGGAATTGCAATTGTATATTTTATGAAAAATGTCAGTCTACTGTACGGGATTCAGTCTACAGGATGTGGCACATTAATACAATGTAAATTCCAGGGACGTGAATTATATAAAATATAAAAGAATCAATGTATGTCTATGAAATACTTCCTTTGCTTTAATCATACAGCAGGTTAATAAAGTCGATGAATTCCCGTGCATTACACATGCTGTACTTAGTACAATCAGATGACTTTCCACAAGCAAAGATTTATTTTTTTACTTTTTACACTGTAAAAGGGAGAATACAAAACGCTCGTTTATATGCTGTGTTCCTGATCTGTAACCATGTCTTCTGTTAAAAACTAATGAATTTAATTTAAAGGGAACGGTGGAAGAACGTTTTAAATACGAGTTTGTTTATCAGCCGTGTAAGTGATGCAGAGCACCGAGTCTCTCTAGTCCAAACTCTCTCAATGTCTGTCCACGTCCATGCTACAGCATGAGAGCAGAATTGACAATTTTGTGTTTATATAAGTGCCAGAATTATTACTTTACAATTATCTCTTATTCTCACCAGCACCCTGAAAATATCATTTATACAGATAAACATGGAAGACATATATACATGTTACAGAGTGCTTTGTAATCAGCCTAAATACTTGAAACAGACAATCTTTATGAAGGATTTTGTTTTGATAGTTAATAATGTGTCATCATGGTCAAACTAATTTTGTTGATCTTACCATCAACATCTTGTCTCTTTTATTTAGACATTCAATAGTTAATGGACCCATAAATGTCTGAGCAAAACATTTTATTAATTATTTATTGATGACAGTTTATTAATATGTTCTTCATTTGTTATTAACGGTGTATCTACTTGATGACCAGTTGACCTTGGCTTAAAAGAATAATAACAATGATAATTATTTGTCACATGTTCAGAATAGTGACATTATTTCTCGCATATCTCAGGTAGGCAGCTGGTGTCAGCGCTCAGGGTCAGTCAGGTTGTGTACTGTACAATCCACTCTCATAATTACTCTGTCATTTAGCATCTATAAATTACAGCCTTATGTTATAATTATTATGTAGAGAGTTCACCAGCAGGGCTCCGTAGGAATGTGTAAATGTGTAATTTTTTATGTTGTTTCACTTTGTTTATCTCTGTCTTTAACAATACTGTTCTACTCATACAATGACAATCCTCAGTAGTGCCTTATCTTTTCTTAAAGTCTACTTATGGATATAATGTAGTAAAAAAAAAAAAAAAAAAAAAAAAAACTCTGTAAAGATTATTGTAAACCTGGATGAGTTGATATTATATGTACTGAAATATTGGGGATATAATGAAACCGTATATCACTTTCAACTATTAATGTTTAAATATTATATTGTGTTTGGGTGCAGCTAACTTTAAAGATAAAGGATTTAAACATTCATATCATTTATACTTTATGCTAAAAAATCCAATTGTTGTTGTTGTTGTTGTTGTTGTTGTTGTTGTTATAAATAAAATTCTACAATCAAATAATTATATAAACATTACTTATTTAACCGAAACATGACAAATACCCTTAAATAGTTGTAATAATAATAATAATAATAATAATAATAATAATTCAATTTCAAGAAAGACAAATGTATTTATGTGACTGAAGCTCATTAGAATATTTGTGTGTTTGGTCACATGGCCAGTGTTCATTTTAATAGTTAAGTAATTAGTCATGTGGAAAGGAAAGCAAAGGCTAGTCTGTTTGTGCCCATCACACAAAAGAGCTTCAGTAGCACAGTTTGTGTTAAAAAATCTGGCTTAGATAGAAAGGAGTGAATTGCAGTTTGTTGTTTATGGGACTGCATAGCAACAAACCAGTCACGGTGTCCATAATGACCTGTGTCCGCTGGTGAAAGCTCCTGCAATGGGCATGTGAGCAGCAGAACCAGACAATGGACAATGGAAGAAGGTGGGCTGGTCTGTTGAATCAGGTTTTTTTTTTTTTTTTTTTTTTTTAACATCATCCAGATGACCAGAAAGCATGCGTGTCACTTACCTGGGGAAGAGATGGCACCAGGACTGCACTACAGGAAGAAGGTGGAGGCCAGTGGAGGCCGTGTGCTGCTCAGTATTCATGTACGTGCTTATTTGATATGTAACACAAGCCAAAGATTGCTGCATTCTCAGTGCTTCCTCATGGCAGTGGACTCTTTCAGGAGGCGAATGCACAATACTGCAGTGCAACATTATTTAGGATTGATTTGAGGAACATGTCAGAATTTGAGGTGTTGACTTGGCCTTCAAATTTGAGCATCTGTTGGACGTCCTGGAGTAACATGTCTGATTAATGATCATTACTTTAATGATACCACAGCAGTCTTGTGGAGTCCAGCATTTGATGGTTCGTTTACATCTACAGCATTTCATAGATGATGCTATGAGAGATGCTATCCAGAGAGACTTATGGACTTATGGAGAGACTGGTGGTTAGGGGGCCTTGCTCAACTTGGTGGCGCTGTGGTTTGAACCCAGAACCTTCTGATCAGTGGTCCAATGCCTAGACCACTGCGATACCCCTGACCTGATCAGTCATTCAGAGTGATTCAAAGTTGTTTAGATGACACAAGATTGACCTACACGAAATTAGACAGATGTTTATTGTTATATGTTGTCATATGTTCGACATTAACCAGAACATTCACTCACTAACATTACTCCTAAGAAAGTCATTTCCACTTCTACTGACTATACTGTGTGCAGGTGAACAAGTATTTGGTTGAATGTAACAATAAAGTAGCCAATTATGAGCAAACTAGCAAAGAAAAATTCTATAAATATTTGTACAGTGATTAATGTGCCTGTGCTGTCTTGAAGGCAAAATAATCATTACCTAGTTATGTTACCTAGAGAAACTAGAGATAGAGCATTTTTTACATTAGCAACTATTTCTTGAGTCAGCAGTGCCACCTTGTGATTATTTCACTGTATTGCTTTATTTATAACCCAGCAAACTCTGATTTATACACTTTTATTATTCTTCTGTTAATGTTTTTAACAACACAGAATGTTCAGGTGTGTGTGTGTGTGTGTGTGTTTGTGTGTGTGTGTGTGTGTGTGTGTGTGTGTGTTACTAACCTTGTCTATATTATTTTTGTAAAAGCCATTATTATTATGTATCAATGCGTGTGTATGTGAATAATACACAACTTTACAATTTGAAGCTCAAAAGATGTACTATTAAAGCTACTTCGCTCAGTGTGTGTGAGTGAGTGTGAGTGTGTGTAATCAGTCGTCAAGCTCCACCAGGACATTGCCGTGGATCTCATACTCCACAGTGCTCCAGTCGAGCACATTTCCACGTGGCACTCTCTGTTTCATGTTGGTGTACAGAGCAGTAACTTGCATGCGTGACAGAGCGAAGTCCCACATGTTCACATCCGTCATCTCACCCACAAAGCTCTGCGTTACCTCGAAGCGCCCCAGGTGTGTGTCAGGGTCCTGGCCGAGCAGCACAGTGCCATGAGGGTGGATCTTATGGCCTGGTCTGTAGATCTGTCGTGTGCTGCGGCGTCCGTCCACGTGGAAGGCGGCGAGTCCGCTGCTGGAGTCCCACGTCAGACACAGGTGAGTGCGGAAGCTGGAGAGGGGCTTGAGGCGGAAGAGTGCACCATCTCCGCCCAGGTAGAAGGAGATCCGTCCATCCTTCTCACGCCACATGTTGAGCTCATCTGTGCTGTTGGTGCGATATGCAAAGAGGATGATCTGTCGCTCATCCTGCAGCTCAGTAGCGATGCGCATGCACAGACTGAATGCTGACAGAGAGAGAGGCTTCTGAGGACTGAGCTTCACAAAACTGAAATCTGTCTCATAAGGGAACAGGAGAACCTTCCCATTCAGACCTCCTGCAGAGAGAGAGGGGGGCAGGGAGAGACAGACGAGACAAAGAGAGAGGAACAAAACAGGGAGAGAGACAGAGGGAGAGAGGAACAAAAGAGTAAGAGACACCTATTGTGTATAAGAATATAATAAACAATGGGATATTGTGATGATGCCGTTACTGTTACACCGTGAACTTGATTGGTCTCCTGTAACATCACCAAGTGTTTTATTCCTCTTATTGCGTATTGCAGTATCCCAGCTTACCCAAAATTGAAATTAAGCAATTATTAAATATCTCACAATTTTATCTATTTAAAGCTATATTGGATGTTTGAAAAACAACTCAGCTCTTGTTCTTCTTTATGGGTTAATACAGCTATAAAGTGCCTTTGGTGTCAGAGTCATCAGTATAACCCAGTCACCATGAACATATTGCAAAATAATGGAATTTTAAATGACTAATTAGACATTAGACAGTATAATGTGTGTTAAAATGTGCTTCCCGCCATTTTTTTAAATTGGGTTTTATGATTTTGTTATGACCCACATGCTGCAGGTTAATTGACAACCAGGTTTTTTTTTATATGGTGTTATATATGAAAATGTTCTCAACCAATTATTTAATAAAACAAGGTATTTAGATTTGTATATTATTTTTTAATAATAATAAACATTTTGTATGTGTTCCAGAAATTGATGTCTACTCTGTCATTTTGGGAGAACTGCCCTTTTCAGAAACTGGCCAATATAATCAATCACATCATGTCACCATTTTGTCTTCCTTCAATGAAGATTCTCTTACATTATCTAATTTTGGTATCATATTGTGTTTATTGTTTACTGTTGCTGAGCTTAACATGTCCATCCTGTCATTGGGAAATATTAATAAATACACAAACTTAAAAAAACAAAAAACAAAAAACAAACAAATACATAGTATGAGTCAAAAGTTTGGGCAACAAATTCTACTTCAATGTGATTTATTTTCTACATTCTAGAAAAATACTGGATATTTAAAAAACCATGAAATAACACATATGGAATTATGGAATTCGGTAACAATAACAACAAAAACAACAACAAGAACAACAACAGTCAGTTGTTATTTTAAGAGACATGAAAGTCAGCTGTCCTGGAACAGTATTGTGTCGAGTGCGTTTGTAAAACCCACCAATGAAACTGTCTCTCATGAAGACCATCCAAGGAAAGCAAAACTAAAATTTAGCTCTGCTGCAGAGGAAAAGTTCATTTAAGCTACATTTACACTGTCAGTTAAATGTGACCCAATTCCGATTTTTTGCTCATATGCGACACATATCGGACTTTATCTATGTCCGTGTAAACAGGAAAAAAACGCATGCATTCCGATATTTCGAGATCGGTTTCAGGCCTCCTTCATATGTGGAAATCAATCAGATATAAATCAGATATGTGCTAATGTGATTGTCATGTAAACAGACAGATTGGATTTTCTGAGGCATTGCGTTCTGTACGTCATTAAAACTGCAACTTCTTCGTGGTTTAATGACGTAATCAGGCACACCGAGGCGCTGCTCATCACCTGTTACAAGCCACCAGAGGGCGACCCCGACACGTCTCGCACCCAGACATTCCTCTGAATGGTTGAGGACACAATAAATGAAGCATATGCGCAGCCTGCCATGATGCCCTTTTCCTTCTTCTCCGTTTCATGAACTTTGCATATATCGCAGAGCATCAAGCATATTTCGCCTTCGTCCATCTTGGCTAGTGTATGGTGCAAGAACCTCCCTTAAAGTATGCGCGATGTTTCAGACGGTATGACAAGTGTAAACACGTGAATCGGATATGGGTCATAGTTGAAAGAACGTGTAAACAGACGGTCAGAAAAATCAGATATAGGCAACAAATCAGAATTGGGCATCGAGACCTGCAGTGTAAATGGGGCTTTAGAGTCACCAGCCCCAGAAATCATCAATGAACAACCAGCACCTCAGATTAGAGCCAAGTCACAGACACATCTTAATATCCACTGTTCAAAGGAGATTATTGTGTGTTTTGGATGAACACATTCATCATTGTTTTACAGCATAGAAAAAAATAAAAGTCAGGAAAGACCATTGAGTTAAAAGGTGTGTCCAAACCTTTGACTAGTAATGTATAAGTGATAAACACTACACAGTCACTTTCAACAGAAAGTCACTTCTCTAACTAAGGGCCACCATGTGCTTGTTAAATAGTCCACCATGTAATCACTGCTCCCCTGACAGGGTGAACACGTTTTTGTGAATAATTTTTGTGACATTTTGATTTTATTATCATATACACTTACCTAAAGGATTATTAGGAACACCTGTTCAATTTCTCATTAATGCAATTATCTAATCAACCAATCACATGGCAGTTGCTTCAATGCGTTTAGGAATGTGGTCCTGGTCAAGACAATCCCAATAGTGATTTAAGCATTTTTGAGCGTGGCATGGTTGTTGGTGCCAGACGGGCCGGTCTGAGTATTTCACAATCTGCTCAGTTACTGGGATTTTCACGCACAACCATTTCTAGGGTTTACAAAGAATGGTGTGAAAAGGGAAAAACATCCAGTATGCGGCAGTCCTGTGGGCGAAAATGCCTTGTTGATGCTGGAGGTCAGAGGAGAATGGACCGACTGATTCAAGCTGATAGAAGAGCAACTTTGACTGAAATAACCACTCGTTACAACCGAGGTCTGCAGCAAAGCATTTGTGAAGCCACAACACGCACAACCTTGAGGCGGATGGGCTACAACAGCAGAAGACCCCACCGGGTGCCACTCATCTCCACTACAAATAGGAAAAAGAGGCTACAATTTGCATGAGCTCACCAAAATTGGACAAAACTGAAGAAAATTGACGACTGGAAAAATGTTGCCTGGTCTGATGAGTCTCGATTTCTGTTGAGACGTTCAAATGGTAGAGTCAGAATTTGGCGTAAACAGAATGAGAACATGGATCCATCATGCCTTGTTACCACTGTGCAGGCTGGCGGTGGTGGTGGTGTAATGGTGTGGGGGATCTTTTCTTGGCACACTTTAGGCCCCTTAGTGCCAATCGGGCATCGTTTAAATGCCACGGCCTACCTGAGCATTGTTTCTGACCATGTCCATGCCTTTAAAGAATGCTTTCAGCACCTTGTTGAATCAATGCCACGTAGAATTAAGGCAGTTCTGAAGGCGAAAGGGGGTCAAAAACCGCATTCGTATGGTGTTTCTAATAATCCTTTAGCTGAGTGTGTATATAAAATATATTGTTGAGAATTGACCCTTATGTTGTAAACAGCTCGAACCATTTTTTAAATAATAAAGCCTTTGATTGTGCAGGAATAATTAAAATAATCCATCACAGATGAATGGGCTTATTTCATACACACCTTTCGTGGCAGAGGTGAGGGACAGAAGAGGAAAGAGCACAACAAGTCGAGCGAGCATCTTACTGCAAACAGACACCAAACCCAATACTTGACATTTTCAATCTGTTATGATTTAGACATTCAAAATGTACAAGAATACAATAACAGTTATGTCACAATTTGGCTTTAACCTCTACTACCACTACTACTACTACTACTAATAATAATAATAATAATAATACACAATTTATAATTCTAATCTTTGCAAAATTGTGGGATTCAGTATGAAATAAATATCTTCATATGAGATTTTTTTTTCCAGAATGCTATGCTGCTGAGTGAATTAAGGTTTTTAGACATTTCCAAAAAAAATTCAGATGCTTCATCAGATGTTTTCAGATGCTGAAAAGTCTTTGCATAGAAAGAAATCTAAACCCTAGCTTCTAAAATTGGTTACAGTAAGTGATGCTGATAAGCTGCTAATAAATGGCACATGAATCTAAATATTAACATCACTGAATTAAATGTTAAAACAGACATACTCACTACTGTGCAGTGTTCTCCAACAAGACCAGAAAACTCAAACTTCACACACAACAAACGTCCTGTATCCTCCTCGCACGGTAGTGACATCATCATCCAGACAAAAGCCTCTTTGTTAAGCCTAACAGTCATTTGATGTGCTTAATCATAGACTTAACACACACACACACACACACACACACACACACTTCTAAATATGTAATCTAAATAGTTTTAATTATTGAAGATTTTACTAAGTTTTAATTTTAAATCAATCAATCAATCAATCAATCAACCAACTCATCAATTGATGACAATACAGAAGGCAGGATTTGTCACATTTAAAAAATTTCGGTATTTGATGGGAGTGTGTTACGCATGGATGCAAGGCAGGATGCAAGTGCAGACAGTGGTTTATTAAAGTTGAGTTTAAATATAATTAAACACATGTACAAAAAAAGAATATGAATACACAAATTATGGATAGAAACTGGACATATTGCAGGAACACTTCCATAGTCTTTCCTGATTTTTATTTCTTGCTGAAGGCATCGAAAATACACAATAATCCCATTTGAACAGTTGATATTGAGATGTGTCTGCTACTTATGCTTTGTAAATCCCTTAAAATGGCTCTAATCTGAGGTGCTTGTTGTTAATTGGCGATTTCTGAGGGTGGTAATTCTAAATTAACTTCTCGTCCACAGCAAAGATAAGTTTTGGTCTTGCTTTCCTGGGTAGGTCTTCATAAGTATCAGTTTCATTATGGTGCTTGATGGTTTTTGCAAATGGACTTATTATTAAATCATTATTATTGATGATATTGATGTTATGCTGATTTTAAAACAGTCAAAGTTACATCCAGTTAAGATGCTGTGGCATGACCTTATGTTAAACTCCTCAAATTTGCCTGAACTTAAACAATTGTGTATAGAAGCGTGGGACTAAATTACTCCACAGCAATGTGAAAGACTTATTGCAAGGTATGGCAAACTCTTGACTGCAGTTTTTGCCACCAAAAGTGGAACAACGGATGGATGTATGGATAGATAAATAGACACAGTTGTATGCAAACGTTTAGGCACCACTTGATAAATAACAGATTTTGGTGATGTTTTAATTGAAAAGATGTTAAAACAGTCTCTCTTGGAAATGAAAAAATGCACAATATCTTCACCAAACATTGATGCATAGTTACTTCTTATGCCATAAATTTAACAAAAATAAAAAATAAAAACATGGCACTGTGCAAAAGTTTGGGTACCCTAAGACTTCCAGAGTGTCAGATTCTTTTTACAAGGTTTAATCAGCCTTAATCAGCTTGTTAGATCTCTTGCATGGCAACAGCTACACACGTGGACAAAATTGTTGGTACCCTTCGGTCAATGAAAGAAAAACTCACAATGGTCACAGAAATAACTTTAATCTGACAAAAGTAATAATTAAAAAAAAATTCTAAGAATGTTAACCAATGAAAGTCAGACATTGCTTTTCAACCATGCTTCAACAGAATTATTTAAAAAAATAAACTCATGGAACAGGCCTGGACAAAAATGATGGTACCCCTAACTTAATAGTTTGTTGCACAACCTTTTGAGGCAATCACTGCAATCAAACGATTCCTGTAACTGTCAATGAGACTTCTGCACCTCTCTGCAGGTATTTTGGCCCACTCCTCATGAGCAAGCTGCTCCAGTTGTTTCCGGTTTGAAGGGTGCCTTTCAAACTGAAGCTGAAAAGAGGGTGGCATCTACAACAGAACAGTGATCCTAAACATACCTCGAAATCCATTATGAAATACCTCAAGAGACGCAAGCTGGAAGTTTTGGAACGGCCATCAAAGTCCCCTGATTTAACATCATTGAACATTTGTGGGTAGAGCTTAAAAGAGCTCCATGCAAGACGACCAAAAAATAGTACAGAACTAGAAGCCTTTTGCAAGGAATAATGGAAGAAAATCCCAAGTACAAGAATTGAAAGACTTTTAGCTGGCTATAAAAAGCATTTGCAAGCTGTGATATCTGCCAGAGGAGGTGTTACTAAGTACTGATTATGTAGTGTGCCAAAACCTTTGCACAGTGCGACAATAATGTTTTTTCCTTTGTTAGTTATGACATGAAAAAGTAAATATGCATCAATGTTTGTTGAAAATATTGTGCATTTGCTCCATTTCCAAGAGAGACTGTGTTAACATATTTTCAATTTAAAAATCACAAAATCAGTTATTTAGCAAGGGGTGCCTAATCTTTTGCATAAGACTATAGATAGACAGTTCCTTTTTGTAATATTAAAATTTGTTTGATTATCTCAATCATTTAAGTTTGACAAATATGAAGAAAAAAAATCAGGAAAGGCCAATTATTTTTCTATGCACAATGTATTGTTGTTCAGGTAATTACAGTTGATTTATTTTTATTTTTTTTTTTTACAGACTAGCAGAAGTCCTGACATGTTGTAGACCATCTAATTCACTGAATGAGAAAAGGAGGACATCACTTTCAGCCTTCACAGCTATTCTTCAAAAGCTTTGTATTGTAAGAGATTATCCTCCTGAGAGATCAGAAAAATTAAATCCAATCAAGTCTGAAAAGAAAGAGAAAAGAGCAGAGTGATCAGATGTCTTCATATTCCTCACAAGAAACATTATTGTGACACAACATACAAAATAAATAATTCAAGTGCACAATGTAAAATCTGGGTAATTAAGGATGTTATTATATAAAGATAATATTAAATTTAAATTTAGGCATTTGGCGGACGTTCAAATCCAGAGCAACTTATGAAGTGCTTTGAAGTTTCTGTCTTTGGACAGATCCTTATACTGGTGCTTGAAAGTTTTTTTTTTTTGGATCCTTCTTCACTGGTAAGATAGTTAAAAAAAAAAAAAAACTTTTGTACAGTTTTTGAACATGGTTGGTTCTTCTTGTGTACCTAGTTTTTGCGTTTAGTAATTTTGATTGCAGTGTGATTGAAGTAGGTCTAAAGTACTAGTTTTCAGGTAAGGGTTGTTTCAGGCTTCCTTAAGGTGTGAATATTGAAAGTATCTCTGGTAAAACAAGCATATTCTGCAACAAGTTAGTCATCAATCTAGAACCAACACAAACTCTTGTTTAGCAAGAAATGGCAAGTTTGTATAGACAATGACCTCATTCTGTCTAGGAGTTAAGGATGTGTGGTCAAACTATCTCTGTTTCCCAGAAACCTCATCCACCCACCAGTGCACATCTGGTCCTCTCAGAAACTTTCTGGATGAAATGGACATGCTTCTTAGTCTTTTTCCTTCTGATAACACTCCTCTCACTGTTCTATGAGATTTCAGTCTCCCCTCTGACAAATTCCAATCCTGTTTCCTTCTCCTACTCATTAACTCCTTCTCATTAATATTAAACAGCTGCCCTACAACATACAAGGGAGGGAATTCTCTTGACCTCGTTTACTGTCGTACTTCTCTAATCACAGATATCACTGCTATTCCTCTTCTTAAATCTGTTTATTACATGGTATCCTTCACCATCACCCTTCTTGTCTTGTCTAAAGCTAACCATCAAAGCTTTTTTTTCCTCTCCTCTCCCTTCATTCATGGACCTCCTATGCCCCCTATCCTCTAAACCAGGGAACATTTCTTGTCCAGCTCATTGGCTATCCGATGCATTGCACAACAAAGAACTGCAGAGAGAAAGATGGAAGAAATCACAACTTGATGCAGATTGTGTTTTTTACTGTACTTCTATCTTCAAATTCTCATGTGACAAGACGTCTGCCAAAACGGCTTGCCAAAGCTGGAAGCCTCTGCAAATGATCCTGGCTAACTAAACAATATCTTCTCCTCACTACTCAACCCACTGACTCCTTCTGTCCCATCCTCTCTCACTGCTGATGACTTAGCCACATTCTTTGATGAGAAATTTGCATTAATCCACCAGGCCTTTGCTCCCAACTACTACACCAGAACTTCCCTCCATTAGCAGAATTCTCCAACCTGTCAATTGATTGAGCATATCATCTTGTTATCCAATCCCACCCCCTGCTCATTAGACCCAATCCCTTCCACAATACTCCAAGCCATCTTACAAGACCTCCTTCCCTTCATCACAACCTTCATCAACTATTCCATGTGATCTGGTAATATTCCTGCTGCTTTTAAGAAGGCAAGGGTTATTCCCATTCTGAAGAAACTCGGCCTGGATCCAGCAAAGGTCAACAACTACCGCCCAGTATCGCTTTCTCTATTTCCAAAATTCTTGAAAGGACTTTTCACAACCAAATATCTCTTTATCTTTCATAGAACAATCATCCCAACCAATTCGGGTGCAAAGTGCCACATTCCACAGAGGCTGCCCTTCTGTCAGTCACTGAGAATTTCCATGCTGCTAGATCAGCTAAACTATCATCTGTTTTCATCCTGTCAGCTGCATTTGACATGGTGAGCCACAAGATTCTATTATCTATTATTACAAGCCATGGAATCTGTGGAACAGTGTGACAATGGTTTGCGTTTTACCTAGAAAATAGGTTGTATGAGGTGGCATGGAGGAGACCCACATGTCTGCCCAATGCAGAATCTATACTGGTAGCCCACAGGGCCCAGTACTTGGTCAGCTTCTGTTCTCCATCTATACCTGGTCTCTTGGTAAGGTGATTTCATCACTTGGCTTTTCAAACCATTGTTATGCAGTGACACACAACTTATTCTCCCCTACCTCCCTCAGACACTTGTGTTTCCACCTGGAACTTAGCATCTTAGCAACCCCAGACATCTCATCCTGGATGACAGCTCATCAGCTAAAGCTCAATCGTAAAACTGAACGTCTCGGGTTACTTGGCTGTAACCCTGTTCCCTGATAAAGCGGGAACGAGATGCTGCGTGAAAACGCTATGGGAACATCTCTTTGTTGCCCGGTTGTGAAGCCTGTGCATGCCAAAACCGCCGAATACCTTCGGCTTATAACCTCTGCCAGGCATGACGTCACCGAATAAGGTGCACCTGCGGGTTATAAATAGGAGTGAACTGGAAACATCCTCAGGTCAATTTTGTCTGAAGGACGTCCAGGCACGCCAGCAGTGCGGCATCGGAACGCAGCATCTCGTTCCCGCTTTATCAGGGAACAGGGTTACAGCCAAGTAACCCGAGACGTTCCCTTTCAAAAGCTACACTCGATGCTGCGTGAAAACGCTATGGGAACGAGAATACCAACGCCGCCGCACTGCAAGTGTCTGGAACCCCCAGGTTGTGTAGCGTGTGCGCACAAGCCGAGGAGGTCTCAGACCTAGCTCTGGGATGCTGACTCAAGGATCCACGAACCCGGAGTAGCATTGACATCCAGACTATAAAATCTAACAAACGTGTGTGGAGAGGACCAGCCCGCCGCATCACACACCTGCTGCAGGGGAACGCCTCTTGCCAAGGCAATCGATGAGGCAATCCCCCTGGTTGAGTGAGCCCTGATTCCCAGAGGCGAAGTGTGACCACGCGCCTCATAGGCTAGGGCAATGGCATCTCTCACCCAGTGTGACAGAGTCTGTCTAGTGGCAGACCCCCATGGCAAATAAAGAACTGCTCTGACTTACGCCACTGGCTAGTGCGGTGGACGTAGATCCGAAGAGCACGTACTGGACACAGTAAGTGAAGTCTTTCCTGCTCCGGAGCTGTGAAGGCGGAGGACAGAAGGCCTCGAGAACAACTGGGTGCATGGTCGAGAATGGAACCTTGGGAAGATAGTTCGGGTGAGGATGCCGAATAGCTTTAGAAGTAATAGCCATAAGAAAAACCATCTTAAGAGACGGAAGCCTGACAGGCGCTGACTCTAGTGGTTCGAAAGGGGTGCCGGCCAGGCCTTCGAGTACGAAAGTTAAGTCCCATGAAGGGACGGTCGCTCTCGTGGGCGGGTTCAACCGTTTAGCTCCACGAATAAAACGGACAACTAAATGGTGCTTGCCCACAGAAACCCCATCATTCAGAGCGTGACAAGCCGAAATAGCGGCTACGTACGTTCTGAGCGTACTAGGGCATAAGCCCGAGGACAACTTTTCTTGCAGAAACTCCAGCACTGAAACAATCTGGCAGTGAACTGGGTCTACATGTCTTGCCATGCACCAATTTTCAAATACACTCCATTTGAGGGCATAAGTTCTTCTAGTGGAGGGAGCCCTGGCACTTAAAATGGTTTCAATTATGCTGGCTGAAAGCCCAGCATGTCTTAGTTGGTCCCGTTCAGGGGCCAAACGTTAAGGTTCTAGAGCTCGGGCCGGGGATGAAGTATTGTCCCCTGTGCCTGAGACAGACGATCCCTCCTCACTGGAATCACCCAGGGTGAGCCGTCGAGGAGAGATATTAGATCCGAGAACCACACTCTGGTCGGCCAATGGGGTGCTATCAATAAGAGGCGCAAGCCCTGTTGACGGACCCTCGCCAGGACTCCTGGGAGCAGAACTATAGGTGGAAACGCATAAAGGCGTAATCTGGGCCACATGTGGGCCATTGCGTCCAGACCCAGGGGAGCTGGATTGACTTCCTACTTCGGGGTGGAGTTTCCATTCCCCATGCTTTACAGCTTGTCTGGATAGCAAGTCTGCCCCTACATCCATATGCCCTGGAATGTAAATCGCCCTGAGGGACAGGAACTTGTCCTGTGCCCAAAGCAGAACCTGGTGCGCTAGCTTGTTCAAGCGGCGCGAGCACAGTCCACCCTGGCGATTTATGTACGAGACTACCGCAGTGCTGTCCACCCGCACTAGGACATGGTAGCCTCTCAACTGCTGGAGGAAGTGTTTCAGGGCCAAAAACAGAGCCATCATTTCGAGGCAATTGATGTGCCACGCGAGAAGATGACCTCTCCAGCTCCCTTGGGCTGGACGGCCATCCAAGACCGCACCCCAGCCCGTGAGGGAAGCGTCTGTCGTTAGCATCTTGCGACGACAAGACGGACCTAGAGTGGGACCCAAAGTCAGAAACCGGGGTCTGAACCACATAGAAAGGGTACGAAGCCCCTGGCGCGTAACCCTTATTAGCCTCTGGGTGTCACGTGGCGAGGTGAAACGAGGTGGATCCAAGTGCAGATGAAGAGTAGAAACGTTAAACTGGAGCGAGGTCGGAAAACGAAAGCGTGGGTCAAAAGCCGGAAGATCAATCAGCGTGATGTCCAGGCAAAAACACAAAGCAAGAGCCGTAGTCAAAATGGGAAGCATTAGATCGGTAACCGGGAGATCAGACAGCGAGGCGACAATCCAAAACACGTAAAACAAAAGCCGTAGTCAAAAACGAGGAAGCGCGAGATCAAAGCCGGGAAATCAAACAGCGAGGCGACAAATCCAAAACAGAAGGCGAGAGACGTGAAACGAGAAAACGAAACTACTTGGCAACGTGAAGAAAGCAAAACAAAACGCGAGAGAATCGAAGCAGAAGACATTCAATAATCCAGCGATTTAAGCAGCGCGCAGCGCGTGCTTAAATCGCTGGAGTAATCAGCGGAGAAGATGAGAAACAGGTGAGTAGACGGGGGCGTGGTAACGGAAGCATGACAGGCTGGGGAAAACATGAGCACATGGAGAGTGACAGCGTGGGAAAAACAGGTTGACAGGCGTGGATCATGACACTGGGGGTTGGCCCTTGAATGAAACCCCCTGGCTCTTAGCCACAGCTGAAACGCTCTCATTTGCAGAAGGCCCAAAGGTATCACCGTGGACGCAGCTGCCATGAGGCCTAAAGATTTCTGAAAGTGATGAATAGTGACCTTCTGGCCTAGCTTGATTTCCTTCAGGGTGTTGAGAATGGATTCGACACGAGCAGGAGACAACTGTGCCCGCATTGTGACCGAATCCCATGCGACACCCAATATGTTGTCCTCTGAACAGGAAGGAGAACGCTTTTTGTGGCGTTGAGTCTCAATCCTAAAGAATGAAGATGGGCTAGGACGACATCTCAATGTCGAAGCGCTAGCTCCTGAGACTGGGCCAGAATCAGCCAGTCGTTTATGTAATTAAAAATACGGATGCCGTGGAGTCATAAAGGAGCCAGAGCTGCATCCATGCATTTTGTATATGTGCGGGGTGACAGAGCTAGGCCAAATGGAAGGACCCAATATTGGTAAGCTTCGCCCCCAAAAGCAAACCTCAGGAACTTCCTGTGCTGTGGCAATATTTCTATATGGAAATATGCGTTCTTGAGACCGATTGTCACAAACCAATCCTCTAGTTGGATTTGAAAAACAATCATTTTGACAGTCAACATTTTGAATCTGGATTCCTGAGATAGCGGTTCAAGCCGCGAAGATCCAAGATCGGACTCAACCCTCCCCCTCTCTTGGGCACCAAAAAGTACCGACTGTAGTAGCCCGACTCTCTGTCTGGGAGGGGAACATGTTCTATGGCCCCTTTGCCCAGCAGAGTCTGTAACTGCTGGGCCAGCAGATGTGCTCGATCCAGTTTCACAGAAGTGGAGACCACGCCGTTGAAACGCGGAGGACGATGTGCAAACTGAAACCTGTAGCCTGTGCCTACAGTCCTTTGTACCCAAGGAGATACACCTGGCAGTAGTTTCCACGCTGCCAGCTTCTCCGAAAGGGGCACGAGCTTTGACACTTTGGCTGGATGGGGGGGGGGGGGGATTGTTAGGTGTTGGGAGATGAAGTGTGGCAGGAGATGCCTGAGCACCCAACTTTTCATTGGAGACCGGCGCTCCCCGAAACGCCAGTGGTGGTGGGGATTGAACACCGGCCTCCCGGGATTGCCAGGGAGGAGGCCCTGTTTTGTGATGAAAATACAGGCGCCCCTCCCCGGGGGGAGACACCCCCCACGGCCCCAGGCGCACGAACTCAGGGCTTCTTCTTTGAAGAGAGGAAGCTCCTCAGATCCGGTCTTTTCGAAGCAGATTTTTGAGAAGAGCGGCGAGCCCCACCCCAGTCTTTACGGGGGGGTGAGCGGCTGGTCACGCTCTCCTTCTGCACCTCGCGCCTGATAGGGGCCAGACCTGGCCGGGGCCGGGTGGCCGACGGTCCCGGTTCTTGAGCATGGCGGGGAAGGAACCTCCCAAAGGCCTGTTCGTATAGCTTTCCCTCCCGAAACCTAGTGGCGACGGAATTAACAGAAAAGGCCGGAAGGCGAGATGGGGGCATCGAGGAGGACAACACGATCCTTATCCTTGATGCCCGTGAGGTTCAGCCACAGATGCCTCTTCGTGGACACCATGGCAGCCATGGAACGGCCCACAGCACGGGCCGTCCGCTTGGTTGCACGGAGAGACAGGTCTGTGGCTCGGCGCAGCTCTGCAAACGCCCTGTCATCAATAGCCCCGCCGCTGCTCAGGTCCTTCAGCAGCTCAGCCTGGTAAACCTGCAAAACCGCCATGGTGTGCAGTGAAACACCAGCCTGTCCTGCTGCCTGAAAAGCTTTACCCACCAAAGCAGATGTCAATCTGCACGGCTTGGAGGGGAGAATAGGCTTTTTCAGGGAGGATGATGTCCCAGGAGAGAGATAGCCCGCAAGCGTCTCTTCTATCTGGGCATCATCAAATAACCGCGTGCTTTCGCATCAATGATATTCGAATAAGTCGAAGGCACAAAAACACGCGATGAATACGGCTTGCTCCATGAAAGAGTTAATTCATCATGGATGTCACCAAAGAAGGGGAGAGAGAGACGTTGAGGCTCCTCCCCCCGGCCACCCGACAGACACCTGTCGTTCAATCTCGAACGCTTGGGGGAATCTCGCCGCTGCGGCCAGTCGATATGCAATCGCTCGACCGCACGCGTTATAACCTCTAATAATTCCTCATAAGCTCTGTCAGCACTGGAGGAGCGTTGTGAGGAGGCTACTTCCATGGAAGCGAGAGAGGAAGATTCTTCCGCTCCTTCACAAGAAGCGCCGGAGCGCGCTTGCGAAGCGGAAGCTAAAACTTCCTGATCCGGAGAGAGCGCAAGAGAAAAGAGGGAATTCCGTCTCGTGCGCGTCTGCCAGATCAGCACGCGAGCCCCAGAAATGCGCCGCGGCTCGCGGTTTCTCTTTAAAGAAAGCGAGCCGCGCACGAAGCACCTTAATAGGGAGAAGATCACAGTACTCACATTCTCCCTGAAGCCCGAGGCGAGCGTGTTCTTCCCCAAGCACTCGAGACAAAACTCGTGAAGATCGCCCTCCGAAAGAGATCTATCACACGGAGGCACGCATCTCTTAAGCAACTCCGCCATATCGGTGAGTTAATGCTGATATTTTTATTTCGCTTTCGTTACGGCTTGTACATGCACACGCAAACACAAAGCGGCCCTGAAGACAAAAAGATCTGAGGATGTTTCCGGTTCACTCCTATTTATAACCCGCAGGTGCACCTTATTCGGTGACGTCATGCCTGGCAGAGGTTATAAGCCGAAGGTATTCGGCAGTTTTGGCATGCACAGGCTTCACAACCGGGCAACAAAGAGATGTTCCCATAGCGTTTTCACGCAGCATCGAGTGTAGCTTTTGAAAGGGAACTGCTGTTCATCCCTGATAGCTCATGCCCTGGTCAAAAGCTTGTGATCTCCCTGGACAACAATGAGATCAGGCACCTTCAGCCACTTCAGTTCTTGAGGTAACTGTGGACAATCATCTGTCATTTTCCTCAAACATTGCTAACCCTACTCAATCTTTTCGATTTCTTCTTTACAACATCATAAGATCCTGCCCATTTCTTTCTTCAGGCTACTCAGGTGCTTGTTCAGTCCCTTGTAATTTTAAGACTGGACTACTGCAACTCCTGAAAGGTCTGCCTCTGTTCACGATTTATCCTTTGCAGCTGATCCAGAATGCAGCTGCACGTCTTTTTTTCAACCTTGCCAAGTCCTCCCACATCACCCCACTTCTCCACTCCCTTCACTGGCTTCCTGTAGGTGATTACATAAAATTAAAAACCCTGGTACTTCCCACAAAGCTAAAAATGGCCCAGCACCCACTTACCTATCAGCTCTAATCACACCACGCACTGCACCACATTCCTTCCGATCCTCCAGCAATGCTCATCTGGTCCCACCATTTCAGCGATCAAGGAAGTCATTCATCCAGGCTCTTGTCCGTGCTGGCACCGGTGGTGGAATGAAATTCCACTAGACTTCCGCTAGACAGCTGAGTCTTTGACTATTTGTTTGCCATAGTTATTTCTTCTGTTTTGGCACCAAGGTGGTGGAATAAACTTTCTCTACATTTCCTTACATTTATTTCTTAGATATTTTAAGGTGTATTTGGGTTAATACACCTCCCAAAAGTGTTTGACTAATGGCACTTAGTAACCTAGTCTCCCGTGGTAAGTATTTAAAGCACTTTTAGTAAGTTGCTCTGGATAAGAGTGTCTGTCAAATGCCTAAATGTCAAATCAGTCAAACACTTTTGGGAGATGTGTTAACCCAAATACACCTTAGAATATCTAAGAAACAGCTATAAGGAAATCTAGAGGAAGTTTATTCCACCACCTTGGTGCCAAAATAGAAAACAGTCTAGATGCATGTCTTTCTCAATCTCTGAGAGGTGGTGTGACCAGCTGAGGTATTTCTGAATAAAACACACTCTGGCCTGATACAGTCATACAGTAAGTACTGTAATGTGTGTGTGTGTGTGTGTGTGTGTGTGTGTGTGTGTGTGTGTGTGTGTGTGTGTCAGTAACTCACAGTAGTTTCTCCAGTTTACAGTTTGGATCCTTCAAAAGATCAAACAGCAGCTTCACTCTTGATTCTCCTGGTTGATTACCAGACAGATTCAACTCTCTCAGGTGTGATGAGGGGTTTGACCTCAGAGCTGAAACCAGAGCAGCACAACCTTCACCTGCAATACTGCAGCGTACCAGCCTGTAGAGAGGGCAACAATTACAGATCAACCTACACACACACATGCACGCACTTACTCTTACTCACACATGCTGGTGGTGTAGTATACGCACTGTTAGTCCCAGTTTATGTTAAACATTTATGTCCTGATAGTCATTATGGTTTTGATCCTGTTTCTGTTTTTCAGATTCCTGTTCCTGCCTCCATCTGTTGACTTTATTTGCTGATCTTCTGATATTTACTTATTTTATGTTTGATAACTTAGCAAGCCATGACATGCAAGGAATTATCCATAGATACAGGCAAGCCATGACATCCTAGGAATTGTCTGTAGATACAGAATTGTATAAAAGCACATACAGTCAAACCTTGGTTTACAAGCATAATTCGTTCCAGAAACGTGCTTGTAATCCAAAACACTTTTAAACCAAAGCATACTTTCTCATAGGAAATAATGCAAACTCAGATAATTTGTTCCACAAGCAAAAAATATTTATTATAAAATTATCCAATATATACAAAATATAGGAAAAAATTTAACCAAAGTAACCAGCACTCTTGAAATAAAAATAAAACAAAAATAAGCTGCACTTTTAATGTAAAAATCTAATAAATAAAATAAATAAAATACTGTAAATAAAACCAAGACTTTCACGATCACAATTTACTCATCACTGCTGTCTGTTGGCTCACCAGCCTCTTTCTCTTTTTGGGTAACTCTTACCAGGAACCTATCTAATGACACCTGCTTTTGCCTCCTTTTGAGAATCTCACGGAAATGGGACATTGCATTGTCATTAAACAGATTGATTGTGAGCACTGCTACAGCCTTATTCGGGTGGTGATTATCTACAAAATTTTGCACAGTTTCTCACATTTTACACACCTCCATAATCTCACTGGAAGTTAGGGATTCCTCTGTCTTTTTCTCCTCCTCCTCTGACGAGATCTTCTCCATAACCTCTTGCTGTTGCTCACGATGCAGATCCATCAGTTCGTCGGTGGTCAGCTCCTGGCTATGTTCCTCCACCAGCTCTTCAATGTCGTCCTCATTCATTTCCAGTCCCATAGTCTTTCCTAAGGACACAATTTCATCTACAACTGCCGACTTTTGTTCATGAGCAAACCCCTCAGGGTCATGTCCAAGAATGCAATCAGGCCACAGATTTTTCAGGCTTTATCAATGATTTTGAGGCAATGCACGATGTGAAAATGATCTTTCCAAAACTCTCTGAGGGTAAGGTTTGTTCCTTCTGTCTGAAACAAAGCTTTGGTGTAAAGTTTTTTAAAGTTTGAAATGACCTGCTGATCCATAGGCCAGAGTAGTGGAGTGGTGTTGGGAGGAAGTAACTTGACTTTAATGAACTTAAATTCCTTCAGCTCCTGCTCATCCTCCAGTCCTCAAGGCCTGGAGGATGAGCAGGAGCATTATCCATAACCAGCAAGACTTTGAGTGACAGATTTTTTTCTAAAAGATAGTTTTTCACTGCAGGACCAAAAACCTCGTTGATCCACTCCACAGACAGGAAACGAGTGATCCAAGCCTTGCTGTTGGACCTCCACATAACATTTAACTGACTCTTCTGCACTTTACATTTTTTAAAGGCTCGTGGATTTTCAGAATGATACACAAGCAGGGGCTTGATTTTTAAATCCCCGCTTGCATTAGCACAAAACAATAGTGTGAGTCTGTCTTTCATGGGCTTGTGACCCGGCAGTGCATTCTCTTCTGCTGTAATGTAAGTCCTCTTTGGCATTTTTTTCCAAAACAGCCCTGTCTCGTCGCAGTTAAAAACCTGCTGCGGCAGGTAACACTCAGAAACCATGAGCTCATGAAATTCGGAAACGAACTTCATGAGCTCATTTCCGAATGAATCTTGCAGCTGCTTTAGCGTCTGAACTCGCAGTCAGAAGCAACTTTTCTACATCATCCAAAAGACGTGGCCGCTGCTTTGATATCCGCGTGACTGCTTTTGCTGCATCTAGTCCGGCTATTTCTTTTTTTTTTGCTTTAATATTGCGCATATCGTTGACGTGGACTTTTTATAAAATCTTGCGAGGTCAGCAACTTGCGTACCTTGCTCGCGCTTCTTAATGATTTCTTTTTTAACTTCCAGCGTGATCATGTCCTTCTTTTTACCACCTTCCGTTTGCAACTTTTTTTTCGCGGGTGCCATTGTTGCAGTACACTAAAGTACTAAAGCACAGTAAAGACAGAAAAATAAATAAAACACTTTAAAAGTAAATAAAAAATGTTTTATGCGCTCACGCGGTCACAGCGGTGTTGTAAACAGCATACATGCGCTCGGATGTTTAAACTCGATTGCCCACAATCCGCAGCGTCATCAAAACGGCAATTCGCTCGGCATCAAAACAGGAACTGCATGCATGCCTCAGGATTTTTAATGATATTTGGCGCTCGTAAACTAAAACTTAAAAATCTTTGCTCATCTTCTGAAACCCTCGTAAACCGTGTTACTCGTAATCCGAGGTTCCACTGTAGTTGGGAAAGGGTACAGAAAAAATTCTTTAGCATTGAAGGTCTCAATGAGCACTTCATAATCCGTAAATGGTCGAAGTTTGCAACCACCAGGACTCTTCCTAGAGCAAGCCACCCGGCCAAACTGAGCAATCAGGGAAAAGGGCCTTAGCCAGGGAGGTGAACAAATACCCAATAGTCACCCTGAAAGAGCTCCAGCGTTACTATGTGGAAAGAGGAAACCCCTCCAGAAGAACAGCCATCTCTGCAACACTCTACCCAGTTTGCCAAAAGGCATTTAAGAGACTTTTTTTGAAAGAAACATTTTTTTGTTGTTGTTGTTAAGGCACCTTTGGCACCAATTACAGCCTCAAGTCTTTTTAGTAAGATTAGGAAGGTTCTTTCTCCTTCTTTTTGGCACAATTATCATTCAAAATATAATTAAAACAAAGCATTCCCCAGGAGTATAAGAGTGCCTTTCATGTCCAGCATCAAGTCCACACTGAGTTGATTCATGTACTTCAACATTAAACTCTTACAACAGCACGCCCTCAGTCAATGCCTTTTCCAATCTCTATGCCACACTCTATGCTTAGCGTTAAAACAAAAGTAAAGTGTCACGAGGCGAGGTGAAACAAGGTGGATCCAAGTGCAGATGAATAGTAGAAGCGTTAAACTGAAGCAAGGTCGGAAAACGAAAGCGCGAGTCAAAAGCCGGAAGATCAATCAGCGTGACGTCAAGGCAAAAACACAAAGCGAGAGCCGTAGTCAAAATGGGAAGCATTAAATCGGTAACCGGGAAATCAAACAGCGGGGCGACAATCCAAAACACGTAAAACAAAAGCCGTAGTCAAAACGAGGAAGTGCGAGATCAAAGCCAGGAAATCAAACAGCGAGGTGAGGCGAGACGACGTAACTGGGACACGTGGAACGCATAGTTGAGGGGAGCAAGAGCTTAACAGCGCAAGGGTTGACTATCTTTGTGATGGTGAATGGACCAAGGTAGCGAGGAGAAAGTTTATGGCAGATGGTTTTTAGGGGAATGTCTCTGTCCAACCCTGTACTTGGGGGCCTGAGAACGCTTGTGGTCGGCCTGTTTTTTGTACCTTCTGCCGACCTGTAAGAGTGTCCTCCTTGCTTGAAGCCATGTCCTTCTACAGCGTTGGATAAATGCTTGGGCTGATGGAACACAGACCTCCTCCTCCTGAGATGGAAACAAGGGCGGTTGATATCCCAGGCAGCACTGGAAGGGAGAAAAACTGGTTGATGCTGATACCTGGGAGTTGTGGGCGTACTCTATCCAGGGTAAGAACTTGCTCTATGAGGTAGCGTCTCTGGAAGTCATGCACCTCAGGACGACCTCGAGGGATTGATTCTTCCTCTCTGTCTGGCCGTTTGACTGATGGTGGAACCCTGAGGACAGGCTCGCAGTGGCCCCAATTAATTTACAGAAAGCCTTCCAGAATTGGGAGGTGAACTGCAGTCCCCGGTCTGAAACAATGTCCTTTGGGAGACCATGGAGTTTGAAGACATGATTGATCATGAGTTCTGCAGTCTCTTTGGAAGACGGAAGCTTTGGCAGTGGAATGAAGTGAGCTGCTTTGGAGAAACGGTCTACAACAGTCATGATGCAGGTGTGGCCGTTGGAAGAGGGTAGGCCTGTGATGAAATCCAGAGCGATGTCGGACCATGGGCGGTGTGGGAGGGATAAGGGTCGTAGGAGGCCTGCTGGAGCTGTATTGGCGTGCTTAAATCTGAGGCAAATGTCACATGCAGCCACGAAGCTGGAGACATCCTCCTTCAAGGTTGGCCACCAAAAACGTTGCTGAACCTGGGTCAGAGTATGGGCTGTGCCAGGGTGACGGGACAGTTTGGAACTGTGAGCCCATTCCAGAACCTGAGAGCGTAGGGTGTGGGGAACAAAGAGGTGATTAGGAGGAACGTTACTGGGGCCAGGTTCGTGGGAGAGGGCTTGCTGGACCTTAGTTTCAATATCCAGTTTGGCTGCGGCGAGCAGGCAGGAGGAGGGGATTATGGTATCATTGGTGGAGGTGTTGTGAGTGGGTGAGAATTGTCTGGAGAGAGCATCTGGTTTGGTTTTCCATCTCAATGCCTGTAGGGCCAATGACGAACCCGAGAAACGTTATAAACAGGTTATTCTCCAGAAGTCTCTGAAGTACTTGGCGAACGTGGTGTCTGTGTTCATCTAGGTCACGTGAAAAAAATTATATGTCATCTAGATAGACAAACACTGAAGAGTTGTGAAAGTCTCTGAGTACATCATTAATGAGAGCCTGGAAGACGGCGGGGGGCGTTAGTAAGACCAAACGGAACCACCAGGTATTCATAATGTCCTGTAGGGGTGTTGAAAGCCGTTTTCCACTCATCACCCTCTCGAATGCGGACGAGGTGGTATGCATTGCGCAGATCCAGCTTGGTAAATAGTTTGGCTCCTTGTAGAAGTTCAAAAGCTGTAGCCATTAGTGGAAGCGGGTACCGGTTCTTAATGGTAATGTCGTTCAGACCCCTATAATCTATGCAGGGGTGAAGGGAGCCATCTTTTTTGCCCACGAAGAAGAATCCGGCCCCCGCCGGAGAGGAGGAGGGACGAATGATCCCTGCCGCGAGGGATTCGGTAATGTATTGGTCCATGGCCTGGCGTTCCTTGGGTGACAAAGAGTATAGGCGGCCCTTGGGAGGAGTGGTGCCTGGGAGCAGATCAATGGTGCAGTCGTATAGTCGGTGCGGGGGAAGGGAGGTGGCGCGTGACTTACTGAATGCTGCCCTGAGGTCGTGGTAGTCTAGAGGGACGTGGGTGAGATCGGGTAGCTCCTTCGTGGGGGTGGGGCTGAAGCATGACGTGGTGGCAGATCGTAAACAGATTGTGGAACATGATGGGCTCCAGGCTAGGACGGAATTCGTGGCCCAGTCGATTTGTGGATTGTGTTGGGTTAACCAGGGGAGGCCCAGAACGACCGTGGCATGAGAACCTTCCATGATGAATAGGGAGGTTTGCTCTGAGTGGTTGCCCGAGACTCTCAGGCCAATGAGAGGAGTTCTGTGAGTGATGGAGGGGAGCAGACTACTGTCGAGAGCCTGGACCTTGAGCTGGGTCTCCAAAGGCAGGAAGGGGATTCCAAGGGCCTTGGCTGAGGCCGCGTTGATGAGATTACGGTCAGAGCCTGAGTCAATTAGTGCCTGCACTAAGTGGGTCTGCTGTTCGTAAATGAGGAAGACAGGAAGTAGTTGACGCTGGTCGGGGAGTCTTCTTGAAGTCACACCATCCAGCATTCCAAGTTGAACTAGAGGGTTGCTCTTTTTTACTGGACAGAACTTGAGTTGGTGATCAGACCAAACAGGCCCTCTCTACTCTGTGTCGAGGCGACAAATCCAAACCGGAATGCGAGAGACGTGAAACGAGAAAACGAAACTACTTGGCACCGTGAAGACAGCAAAACAAAACGCGAGAAAATCGAAGCGGAAGACATTCAATAATCCAGCGATTTAAGCAGCGCGCAGCGCATGCTTAAATCACTGGAGTAATCAATTGAGGATGAGAGACAGGTGTGCAGACGAGGCGGAAGCGGGGGCGTAGGAAAGGACATATGACGGCAAAAAGAAAACATGGGCACATGGAGAGTGACACCGTGGGAAAAAACAGGCTGACAGGTGTGGATCATGACAGGAAAGTGGGCACCGAGCACCGAGCACCAAAGCCAGCTCTGCTGTGTGCACTGAAGTGCACTGAAGGGACAAAAAAAGACTGCTGCGTATCAGACCAGTAAATAATGTGTTTTGAGTACTTATAATTTTCTATAGCTAGCTTATTTAGCACCAACTCCAGCCAGGTGTTGCAGTCATACATAGTACGATATGCCGTGAAATACTTATACCTTAAATTATTATTATTTTTTATTTTTTTTACAACAAATAAGGAAATAAATAGTGAAATAGAATGAAAATAGAGTAGGTAAACTATAAAACAAGATGCCAGATACAGAAATAAAATATATATATATATATATATATATATATATATATATATATATATATATAGGAAATCTAAAATATAAAATATAACATCTTATAAAACTTATGTTTGTACAAATATTGCAGTAGTTTTAACGAAAATGAGAAAAAAGGAAATGTGAAAAAGTACTTGAAGTGTCCAAATGTGCATATATGTGCAAATGTGCGTTTGCCATAATTGTCCATTCTGTGAGGTGTGCAAAAAATGCAGAGGTGTTTTAGTCCAGTGTATTGGATTGATTGAGAGACCGTATCGCCTGCGGGAAGAAACTCCTCCTCAGTCTCTCTGTATTGGCCTTGAGGGAGTGGAAGCGCTTTCCAGACCGCAACAGAGAGAACAGTCCATTGCTGGAGTGGCTGAGGTTTTTCATGATCTTCCTGGCCTTGGTCCAGCACCGCTTGCTGTAGATAGAGTGCAGGTCAGGGAGCTCAGTTCGGATGATGTGCTCAGCTGATCGCACCACCCTCTGTAGGGCTCGTCTGTCCTGCATGGTGCTATTCCTGAACCAGGTTGCGATGTTTCCCATCAGGATGCTCTCTATGGTGCAGGAGTAAAAGGTCCTGAGCACCTTAGAGGCCAGTCTAAAGTCTCTCAGGCGTCTGAGGTGGTAGAAACGCTGTCGGGCGATTTTCACCATGGTGTTGATGTGACAGGACCATGACAGGTCCTGCATGATGTGAACACCGAGGTACTTGAAACTGTCCACTGTCTCCACTGGGCTCTCATTAATGACGGGGGTCTGGTAGTTCCTTTCCTGCTTAGTGCTGAAGTCCACTATCAGCTCCTTTGTCTTACTGACATTGAGAAGAAGGTTGTTCCTCTGGCACGAGTTCTCCAGATTTCCAATCTCCTTCAGGTAGGCCGTCTCATCGTTGTCAGAGATCAGGCCCACCACGACGATGTCGCCAGCAAACTTAATGATGGTGGTGGAGCTGGTAGTGGCCACACAGTCATGCGTGTACAAAGAGAACAGCAGGGGGCTCAGAACACAACCCTGTGGGGCTCCAGTGCTGAGAGTGAGGGAGGCTGAGACGTATCCACCCCTCCTTACTGCCTGTGGTCTCCCAGTTAGGAAATTAGAGATCCACTGACACAGAGATGAGCTGAGTCCCAGGTGCTCCAGCTTGGTGGTGAGTGTAGAGGGAATTATGGTATTAAATGTTGAGCTGTAGTCGGTGAAAAGCATTTTAACATAATTCCCCCTTCTAGTGTCCAGGTGAGTGAGTGTTGTGTGGAGGAGATGAGAGATGGCATCATCTGTAGAGCGGTTCGGGCGGTATGCAAAGTGTAGTGGATCCAGGGTGTCTGGTAGTGAAGAGATGATGAAGTCTCTGACCAGCCGCTCGAAGCACTTCATCACCACTGATGTGAGGGCTACAGGTCGATAGTCATTGAGGGAAGTAGGATGGGGTTTCTTTGGAACAGGAACAACGATGGACTCTTTGAAGCATGTGGGGATCACTGACTGAGATAAAGAGAGGTTGAATATCTCTGTGAACACAGGTGCAAGCTGGTCAGCGCAGGCTCTGAGGACTCTACCTGAGATGCCGTCTGGTCCTGCTGCTTTCCTGGTGTTCATTCTCTTGAAGGCTCGCCTCACGTCATGCTCGGAGATGATAAACGCGGTTCCGGTGCTGGCAGTGTCTTCCTGTCTGCAGCCATTAGTGCCGCTAGCATTAGCATTGCTAGCATCTTTAGCTGCAGCCTCGAAACGAGCATAAAAGGTGTTCAGCTCGTCTGCCAGAGTCATGACCGCGTTCGTCATACCGGATGTTGGTGCTTTATAATCCGTTATTGTCCTTAGTCCCTGCCACAAGCTCCTAGAGTCACTCTGTTGTGACTCTAGTTTCCTTCCATAGCGCTGCTTCGCCTCTTTCACCGCCTTCCGGACGTTATATGACGCAGCCTTGTACAGGTCCATGTCCCTCGATGCAAGTCCCGCATTGTAGGCAACGGTGCGAGATCTCAGAGCGTCGTGGATGGTTTTATCCACGTTTGGCTTCTGATTGGGAAACGCTCTGATGGTCGTTTTCTGTATGGTATCATCCGCTAGTTTCCCGACAAATCCCACAACCGCTTCCGTAAACATGTTGACGTCATCGGAGCTGTTTCGGAACATGTCCCAGTCTGCGTCATCGAGTGCGTCCTGTAGCGCGGCCACCGATTGGTCCATCCAGCGCGCAACCTCCCTCTGAACCGGAACTTCCTGTTTGAGCCTTTGTTTATATTTTGGCATGAGGAAGATGGTGGCATGGTCGGATTTACCAAACGGTGGACGAGATTGTGCCTTGTAGTTGTCCTTGACTGTTGTGTAGCAATGATCCAGTGTCCTTTCGCCCCTGGTTGGGCAGGTGATGTGCTGATAAAAGTTCGGCGCTGCGTGTTTGAGGTTGGCGTTGTTAAAGTCCCCCGCCACAATAAGCGCAGAGTCCCGATGTTGTGTCTGGTGCTGTGTGAGTGCCTCATGCAGCTCGAATAAGGCGATGTCCGTGTCCGCTTGTGGCGGAATATAAACAGCGCTGATTATGACCAATGTAAACTCCCGAGGAAGATAAAAAGGACGACATTTGATGGTCAATAGTTCCAGGTTGGGTGTGCAGGAGCGTGCGAGAGGAACAACGCTCGCGCTGCTGCACCAGCTGCTGTTCACCATTAAACACACGCCGCCTCCCCTTGTCTTCCCCGAGTCCTGTGTCCTGTCCATGCGGTGAACCGAGAAGAACTCAGCCGGCTGGATGGCGTGGTCCGGCACCGCTGGGTTCAGCCATGTCTCAGTGAAGCAGAGGAGATTGCAGTCCCTTCTTAAAACTCTAATTTAAGATTTTACTGGGGTACGGCAAATAAATCCTAGGGCACGTTTTGCAGTAAAAGGGGTCTAGTCATGCCTGTGATGATGACAATCATATAAACAGAATGTGAGTGATGATCTGACCTCAGTGTCTCCAGTGTACAGTGTGGATTCTCCAGTCCAGCAGAGAGCAGCTTCACTCCTAAATCCTGCAGTTTATTGTCACTCAGGTCCAGTTCTCTCAGACTGGAGGAGTTTGAGCTGAGAACTGAGGACAGAACTCTACAGCTTTCATCTGTGAGATTACACCGACACAGCCTGGGAGAGAAATGATGATACATCAGAACACTGACATCTCTCTCTCTCTCTCTCTCTCTCTCACTCATTTTACCCCCCCTCCCCACACACACACAGCTTGGCAACAAAAACAGACAAATTAGTAGCAGAATCTAAAATTAAAACATTCTAAAGAATACCAAAGAAACAAGAACTGTTGTGCAAAGTGACTAAAAAAAGTACAACATATGTTATTCAATTCAATTCAACAAAATAAAAATGAAACTTTTAATAATCGCCTGTAAATAGCCATTTATCACTTTTATAAGAAGTGCTGGAAAAGCACCGAATGTAGGCTCGGCCGTGATCACGTGACTGCTGCTTAATTAAAAGATCAGGTCGATTTGGTCCAAGCTCTTTAACTTTTTTTTTTCTTTGTCTGATCGCCTTGCGAAGGGGTATTTTAGCAAAGAAATTACAGAATTTCCTCTCGTATATAGCTGGCTTCCACGTTAATCACTATTCAATACATGAACTAACAATCTGCTGACCGTTAATAAGACTTGTTGAGAATGGTCTAATCACATGAGCCCAAATATTTAAAAACAATATTGATTCGCTAAGAACAAAAGTGGGAGGTTTTGGGGAGCATGTTGCTGCGCCCCAGGGATGATTTGAAAAGATCCGATTAGAGCTCAGCCTCAAATCACATGCTTTTCAAAAATTTATGTGCCTACATAGACACTCGGTTGTGCACTGATCAGACTATGTACGAAATGAAGTTATCAACTTTGATTGGATCGCCATCTGATTTCACAGAACTCGATCAGGCGACTGAATATCTAGAGTCAACACTTCGTTATAGCTTAGATAATGTAGCTCCAGTTAAAAGGAAAATGATTAGAGATAAGAAACTCGCTCCTTGGTATAATGATCACTCACACACTTTAAAACAAACCGCTCGAAAATTAGAACATAAATGGCGCCAAACTAAATTGTTAGTATTCCAAATAGCATGGAAGGAGAGCATCCTGAACTATAAAAAAGCTCTCAGTGATGGTAGATTAACGTATAGCTCCACTCTTATAGAAAATAGAAAAAATTTGAAACCAGACAATTTAAGTAATACAGATAAACTAACCACATCACATCAGAACTTAGAATACTTTACTCCCCTTGAAGCGAGGGAACTAATTTCACTCATCTCTTCTTCAAAATCGTCAACCTGTATATTAGATCCTATAACGACACATGTTCTAAAGCAGATAGTACCAGCAATAATAGAATCCCTGTTGAAAGTAATTAACTGTTCACTCAGTAATGGGTATGTCCCCAAATCCTTTAAATTAGCAGTTATTAAACTGCTAATCAACAAACCTGACCTTGACCCCTGTCAGCTTTTTAATTACAAGCCGATATCAAACCTTCCCTTTATCTCCAAGATTTTGGAAAAGGTAGTATCACAGCAGCTATGTTCACATCTACACAGAAATAGCATAAACTAACTGTATCAGTCAGGATTTAGGCCTCATCACAGCACAGAGACAGCACTTGTTAAAGTAGTAAACGACCTCCTATGGGCCTCTGATCAGGGTTGCGTCACTATACTTGTGTTACTGGACCTCAGTGCAGCTTTTGACACCATTGATCATAGTATTCTCCTTCACAGATTAGAAAAGGTAGTAGGAATTAAGGGAACTGCCCTCTTGTGGCTCAGATCCTATTTGACTGATCGTTATCAGTTTGTAGATTTAGATGGTGACCATTCCTCATGTTCTCAAGTGGAGTTTGGTGTTCCACAGGTTCAGTTTTAGGCCCACTGCTTTTTTCGCTGTACATGCTTCCTCTGGGCAACATAATTCGTAAACATGGTATTAGTTTTCATTGTTATGCTGGTGACACACAATTATACATCGCAGCAAAACCAGATGAGAAAAACCAGTTTGCTAAAATCGAGCAGTGTGTGCAGGACATAAGAGATTGGATGTTAATTAATTTTCTTCTGCTTAATCCTGATAAGACAGAAGTTCTAGTTATAGAACCACAAGCAGCTAGAAGTAAGCTTTCTGATCACACTGTAACTTTAGATGGCCTTTCTGTTGCTTCAAGTGCAACAGTAAAAGACCTCGGTGTGATTATAGATTCCAGCCTTTCGTTTGAAGCACATGTAGATAATATCACCAGGATAGCTTTCTTTCACCTTAGAAATATTGCCAAGATAAGAAATATATTGTCACAAAAATGATGCAGAAAAACTAGTTCATGCTTTTATCACGTCTAGGTTGGACTATTGTAACGCCTTACTGTCTGGTTGTTCAACTAGGTGTATAAACAAGCTTCAGTTAGTACAGAATGCAGCGGCGAGAGTCCTCACTAGAACCAGAAAATACGAGCACATCACCCCTATCTTATCTACACTGCATTGGCTCCCTGTGAAATTTCGCATAGATTTTAAGATATTACTTTTGACGTATAAAGCATGGTCTCGCGCCGCAGTAGCTGAGTGAACTGCTAGTGTCTTACGATCCGCCACGCCTACTTCGATCAAAGAATGCAGGCTGCTTGTCAGTACCGCGTATTATTAAAACTACAGCAGGGGGCAGAGCTTTTTCTTACAAAGCCCCAAAGTTATGGAATAGTCTTCCTATTAATGTTCGGGACTCAGACACAGTCTCAGTGTTTAAGTCTCGGCTAAAAACCTATTTATTTAGCCAAGCATTTTTGTAAATTGATCAGTCTTAGGTAAAGGAGCAGATCTGGGGGACTCATGGACGTAGAGTATTCTGGTGAACTGGTATGTTTAGATGCTGTCCTCCCCACTCTCATTGATCACTCAGGTTTGTTGACGGTGAGGTGATTGGTTGCTTTACATCACAGGGAGCCCTCATGTCTGTGTTTCCTTCTGGCTCTCCCTTTTAGTTATGCTGTTATAGTTAGTCCTGCTGGAGTCCCTGCTTGCACTTTGCACTAAATATACATTCACCTTATACATGTTTGACTGTGACCAGACCGAACTGCCATCTCTCCTTCTCTTCTGCTCTCTCCTCTCTCTCTCTCTCCTTTTCCCTCTCTCTGTCGAGCTATACATGTTTCGCTCCTGAGTTGCCAGTGATCCAGACCCCTCTGCCCTCTGGAGCCGTCTAACCCGTCCTGGAGTCCTGCTTCTGGTTGGAGATCTCGTCGCATGGATGCCCCGTGTGGTCTGCCTGGGATGCGTGTGTTGGCTGGGGATGGTTTCCACGAAGACTGTCCTGTCCTTGACTGATGCAGACAGCTGTTCTCTGGGGACCTGTGACTTTAGTCGTTCGATAGCTCAGAACTGGAATTTCCTACAGTCTAGCTGAGCCTCCAGGAACAAACTGGACTCCTTTTAATTTAAAACACATCTCCTGTTATACTGAACTTCCAGTCTTACACATTATTATGCTGATCAATCCCTGCTGTCCGTTTTCACCCAGATGAGGATGGGTTCCCTGTTGAGTCTGGTTCCTCTCAAGGTTTCTTCCTATTACCATCTCAGGGAGTTTTCCCTTGCCACCGTCGCCCTCGGCTTGCTCATCGGGGACAATCTTATTATTTTGATTCATACACATTCACATTTCATACAAACTTAATTCTTTTGATTGTGTAAAATAAAATTTTATTGAATTGAATTAAAGGTGGTGAAGTAGCTGTAGCTTTTGCGAGTCACTCACTCCATAAGATAGTAAAGCCATACTCTACAGTTGCAGTGTAACAGGTTGCAGTTAGAAAACCCTGTTTCTGGACAATTACGTAGGAACCTGGAAACTCTCATGCAAACCACAGGTGAAAGTGACACATTACATTATGTATGATGATTTACTCTTAAAAATATAGTGGGTAAATGCATTTCTCAAAGTGGGTAAAAGTCTGTGGCGAACAAGGGGCCACAGCTCCAGTAGCAGCTAGTAAGTTCATAAGCGAGGTATTCACACATCATGGCACACCTACATATTTCAGACAGGGGGTCCTCCTTTGTGAACTATTCAAAAATGTGATCTCAATCCTAAACACAGACTATCATGTATCATACACAAACAAATGCAACTGAATGTGTGAATCCATACATGCATCCATCCATCTAGGAACCTCTGTAGTCCAACTATGTAGCATGGAGGCCAATGGTTACCATTGGAGGCAGATGGTGACCATTGTTTTTATTCCCTTTTGTATGACCATGGTAGGACGGCGACATTCAACATTCACACATACATTAAAATGTGTGAATCGTACACTTAAAACTGCAATTCAAGCTTATGTTGGTGACAATCATACGTTCTGGGATAAATATCTCTCTCAAATATGAGAGTACAGGATTGTAAGTGAGCAAAGAGTGGACCAAGGATGCGAGGAGACACGCATGTAGTGAACCCAAGACTTTTGTGACCAATTGTGTTTGGTATTGAGAATTTTACCCCATTCATGTATGAACAACAAGTTAACCAATTTATGACTTTTTTTTTATTAATTGTATAATAAAGCAGAGTTGTGACTATCTTCCTTAAATCAGTGTAGTGATTACTTTTTCAGCCAATATGGATAAGAGAGCTGTTGAGGCTAGCGGCCTATATGTAGCTCATCAGTTACCATGCTCTAGTCTCATTGCAATGTATCATTACTAATTAAAATACTATCAATATTTTTAAAAAAAAAGGTTTCAGTAGTAAAATTTTGACATTTTGTCAGTCTGTTTTTATAAACCATGCTCGTTACTCTACATTTTATTATTATTAGGTTTATACTATAATAATGGCAATCAGATAAACAGAATGTGAAAGTGATGATCTGACCTCAGTGTCTCCAGTGTACAGTCTGGATTCTCCAGTCCAGCAGAGAGCAGCTTCACTCCTGAATCCTGCAGGTTATTGTTACTCAGGTCCAGTTCTCTCAGACTGGAGGAGTTTGAGCTGAGAACTGAGGACAGAATTCTACAGCTTTCCTCTGTGAGTTTACAGTCATGCATCCTGGGAGAGAAATGATACATCAGAACACCAACATCTCTCTCTCTCTCTCTCTCTCTCTCTCTCTCTCTCTCTCTCGCAGACACACACTCACACACACACACATACAAACAAGCACATACACAAACACATGCATACACACACAGACACATTCAGTTAGTAATCCATTTATGGAATCATTTTAAAATGTGATGCAATTATAAATAATTTAATAATAAGTTACAATCCATCACGCTCCTTAAGATCACAAAACTACGGACTTCTGGTAGTTCCCAGAATATCAAAATCTACAAAAGGAGGTAGGGCATTTTCATATTTAGCTCCAAAACTTTGGAATAGCCTTCCTGACAGTGTTCGGGGCTCAGACACAGTTTCCCAATTTAAAAGTAGACTCAAGACGCATCTCTTTAATCTGGCATACACATAATTAATTTCTTTACCTCATGCTCCAGTACATCTATCCTGAATGGCGACCACGCTAATTCTTTTCACCTGCTCTTTATTTTTCTACCCATCCCGAGGCATCGTTTGCTCCAGATTGTTCCAGCTTCAGACAGAGGCCAACCCTGCGAGGATCCTGAGTTATCCAGAGAAGGACCTGCTCCAGCTGGATTCTGCTTCATGATGGTTTGGAGCTATACATGCTGCTCCTGAGCTCCCAGTGATCCCGACCCTCATCTGCCCTCTGCACCTGCTGACTCATCCCTGTGCTGGACTTCATGTTAATTTAAAGAACTTCTGTTATATCAAACTTTCAGCTGCATAACACAGATGATGTTATACAATTTCTGTTATCCGTTATCACCCAGATGAGGATGGGTTTCCTGTTGAGTCTGGTTCCTCTCAAGGTTTCTTCCTATTGCCATCTCAGGGAGTTTTTCCTTGCCACTGTTGCCGTCACCCTTGGCTTGCTCATCAGGGACAATCTCATTATCTAGACACGTTTTTCTTACACATATACACTTCCATACATTTTCTTTTCATTTTCTTTCATTTCTGTGAAGCTGCTTTGAGACAATGACCATTTTTAAAAGCGCTATAGAAATAAAATTGAATTGAATTGGAAAAAAATCACTTACTCAGCTTTTCTGGATGCTTTGACCACTTGAAGCAGCCTCAGAAGACATTCCTCTGATCTGTCATATTTACGCAAATCAAAAACATCCAGATTCTCTTCTGAGTTAAGCAACACAAACACCAGAGCTGACCACTGAGCAGGAGAGAGTCTCACTCTACTGAGACACCTATCACCTCCTTTGTTCAGGTAACGTTGTACTTCCTGCACTAGAGAATGATCATTCAGTTCATTCAGACAGTGGAACAGATTAATAGATTTCTCTAGAGATGGATTCTCTCTGATCTTTTTCTTGATGTAATCAACTGTTTTCTGTTTGCTGTGAGATCTGCTTCCTGTCTGGAGCAGTAGGTCTCGTAAGAGAGTCTGATTGGACTCCAGTGAGAGTCCCAGAAGGAAGCGGAGGAAAAGGTCCAGGTGTCCATTCTCACTCTGTAAGGCCTTGTCCACTGCACTCTTCAGGAAATCAGACATGTTTGATTTGGTGAAAAGATCAGATAGATCAGTGGTTTGTTGTTTTGTAATATTTTTGTTGATGAAGGAGAGAAATGTGTATAAAGCAGCCAGAAACTCTTGAACACTCAGATGTATAAAGCTGAACACCTTCCCCAGGTGAAGCCCAAACTCCTCTCTGAAGATTTGGGTACACACTCCTGAGTACACTGACGCTTCTCTGATATCAATGTTACACTCTCTCAAGTCTTCCTCATAGAAGATCAGGTTTCCTTTCTCCAGCTGTTGGAAAGCCAGTTTTCCCAGTGCCAGGATACTCTCTCTGGTCTGCTGAGGATCAGGGTCATGTTTCCAGTGGTACTTCTGGTCCTTGTGTTTGATCTGAAAGATCAGGAAGTGTGTGAACATTTGAGTCAGAGTCTTGGGGATCTCTCCACTCTCTGCTTCACCCAACATTCTCTCTAGAACAGTGGCTGAGATCCAGCAGAAGACTGGGATGTGGCACATGATGTAGAGGCTTCTTGAAGACTTCATGTGTGAGATGATTTTTTTGGCCAGGCTCTGATCACTGATCCTCTTCCTGAAGTACTCCTCTTTCTGAGGATCACTGAACCCTCGTACCTCCGTTACCTGGTCTACACACTCAGGAGGGATCTGATTGGCTGCTCCAGGTCGAGAGGTGATCCAGAGGAGAGCAGACGGAAGCAGGTTCCTCTTGATGAGGTTTGTCAGCAGCACATCAACTGAGGCTGACTCTGTCACATCACACACTCTCTTATTCTTATGAAAATTTAGAGGAAGTCGACACTCATCCAGACCATCAAAGATGAACAGAACTTTGTTGATCTCACAGTCTATTACATTTAATTCTTTTATTTCTGGGAAAAAGTGATGAAGAAAATTCATCAGACTGAGATTTTTCTGCTTCATCAGATTCAGCTCTCTAAAGGGAAGTGGAAACATGAAGGTGACGTCCTGATTTTTTTTTCCTTCAGCCCAGTCCAGAATGAACTTCTGCACAGAGACTGTTTTTCCAATTCCAGCAACTCCTTTGGTCAGCACACTTCTGATGGACTTGTCTTTAAAGAGATCATTACATTTGACAGTTGTCTCTTGTGTTTCAAGTCTCCTGGACACTGTCTCAATCTGTCTCACCTCATGTTCATTATTGACGTCTCCACTCCAACCCTTTGTTATGTAGAGCTCTGTGTAGATCTCATTCAGAAGTGCTGAGCTTCCATGCTGTGAGATTCCTTCATTAATTTTTTTATATTTCTCACTCAGTTTGGATTTGAGGCTTCGTCGGTACACAGAGACGAGTTCTGATAAAAGGAAGAATAAAATGTAAACTCTATGATCTCTGTTGACTTTTGACATTTCATATATGTATATAATTTGCAATGTCAGTACTAATCTGTTATTATATTCTGTTTATAAAAGCACATCATTATAATGAATAGGGCCAGGGGTAGCTCAGTGGTTAAGGTATTGGACCATGTTTCGGATGATCTCATGTTCAAATCCCATGACCACCATGTTGGGCCCTTGGACAAGGCGCTTAACCTTCAACTGTTCATATATATAATGAGATAAAAAATTTAAGTTTTTTAGCAGGGCATCTGCTGGACAACACTGTTAAATTTGACGTGTGAGATTAGGTGCAATTATGTTTTTTGACCATAATGTTGGCAGTGTGGGCAAAAGGGACAGAGATTTTGTCAAGTGGATTGGTATTTACCTAATGTAAATACATTTCCAGCAGTTTGCTTCATCTAAAGTTAAAGTGATGTTATAAGCCCATGAGCTCTTACTGTTCTGCAGTGTGTTAGCGAGATCTGTGTGGTTCATGTTCTTTAGGAAGTGAAGTGTGATTTTCAGCACTCCCTGTTTGACACTGCTCTCATCCTCCTCATCCTCCACCTCCCTCTCAGAGCATGCTGGGTAATCTGGACTCAGGAGCTTCTTAAATCTCTTTAGTTCATTCTGTAACAGAGTGATGACTTTGTGCTCCAGCTCCTGATTAGAATAGAAACAAAAAAGAGATAAGAGTACAGTTGGAAGATATTACTGAATATAAAACTAACTATCTGTCTGACAAAGCATTGGGATTTAAAATTTGGGTACTTTAATCCAGACACTCTAGATTCAGCTGAAAGAAGCGATGAGCAAAAATTTCTGGAATCAGATAAATATAGATACAGGTAGTCCCTGACTTACAAATATTTGAGTTACGAATTTCTGCAGATACAAACTGCTCTAAGACAAAATGACATCTAGAATTTTCCTCATGATTTAAAGGTGCAGAGACAACACTGTTACATTTCACATACCAGTTAAAAGTGTGAAACCTCGATCATTTATCAAGTTAAAATTTTTCACTCATTTTGCAAAACACTCACAAACTAAGTTACTTTGTGAGTGTTTTGCAAGATGAGTGAAAATTTATAACTGGATAAATAAGCGAGGTTTTACACTATGAGCAGTGCGTATACACCAGCAATGATTGTTTTCAAAGGTAAAGTGCAGATTAGTTAGTTTCATTTTAACTATTTTCAATTATATTTTTTTATTTATAAATTATATTAATTTTTTTGGGCTGTGGAACAAATCATCTGAGTTTCCGTTATTTCTTATGGGGTAATTTGCTCTGATAAAAAATGGCGCTGAGACAACACTGTTACATTTGACATTTGAGATTAAGTACACCTTAGGTGCAATTATGTTCTTTGACCATAATGTTGGCAGTGTGGGCAAAAGTGGACAGAGATTTTGTCAAATGGATTGGTATGCTTTATATTGTATATACATTTGTATATAAGACTAATTTAAGAAACAATCTGACTGACAAACCTGGAACAGAACTCATTCATAAGTAGTGGACTACCTGTATTACTCAATTACACACACACCTGAAATATGACTTCCAATTTACTCTTCTCAAGGATGTTTGATTTATTCTTCTGTGGTCTATGAATCAACAAAAGTTTTTTTTATTAAATTAATAAGTCTTTTAAACTATCAAAACTGTTTTTGTTAATATAAGTTGGGAGACATGCAACATTACTTAGTAAATTAAATTAACTCAAAAAAGCTATGCAGCAAGTTGCCTTAAATTTTTGAGTTGAGTCAACATTTTATTTTTTACAGTGTAGTTAAAGGTTTAACAAGAACTACAAATCATATTCATGACTACAAACATACAGATATCTGAGAGATGATTTATTGAGAGTATAGATGATAAAACACTGCACTCATACATTAAACTGTACTCACCTCAGATCAGTAGCACAGTCTGTGTCTCTAAAGGTTATTGGATGACCCATTGACTGGTCACTCTTCATGGACACACAGCTGGGTTCAGGTGAGTCTGATCTCTTACCCTGAATCAGACTAAACACACACAACCACTGTATCATTATTACTGTTCTGTGGGAATACTAAAGAAACTAAGAAGCATTTTTCAGGACTGAGTTAATTTTTTCACAGTGAGAAGAAGAGAATTCTGTGGACTAAACTGTAAACACAATCTCATTTCTCTTTTCACAAAATGCATTCAGTGACCACATTTACTCTCTCTCTCTCTCTCACACACACACACACACACACACACACAAACATGCTGGCATTAGTGTTGGTATTATTGATTAATTCCTTTAAATAACTTTTAATAACTGAAACCATTGACAGTAATTAAGGGATATTCTTATTTTGGACTGGCAAGCTGGGTTTATGAAAATGTAATAATTAGAAGAGAGAGGCCTTGAGCTGTAAGCCATAATCATCTTAATTATGACAAATCACAGCTTGAACTATATTTCTTTGCATTGCATGTAATGCGTCTATCTCATTTATTAGTTTCACCTTTTAAGTTGCATTACTGAAATAAAAAATGTTTTGCACAATATTAAATTTTTTTAAAGTAATTCCATATGGTAGTCATTCTGTTATGAGTGACACACTGATGTTGTTTTTGTGAAAATGCATTGATTCTGGGACATTCAGAAAGCATTTAGGTCGCTTAGTGAATGCAAGGTTATCTGTTGTGCTATGTAGTTTAATGTAACTAATCATCAGCTATTTTTGAACATATAAGACAAATCTGCTGAATTAAGCTGTTTACTAGTCACCTTTCACAGATACACACCATCGTCTGATCTGTTTACACACTTCACTCCACTTACCTCTTGTCTTTCTTTGTGCCCCGCTCAACAGACATATTCGTTTGGTGGTCTTTCTCTTATGATTATGCCTATATATTTATTCACACACACACACACACACACACACACACACACACACACACACACACACACACACACACACACACACACACACAACAATGGGTTAATTAGATATAATTAAAAAAGTCTTAAATTATTACCTAATAGTGTGTCACAGTATAAGTGTTAGCTCCTCCAGAAGAAAGTCACACCAGCCAAATTCCACTGAGCCAAATTTGCCACCGACGTCTCCTGACATCTTCCCATTTAAATCTGTTCTGAACTTGTTGCAGTGGGTACCAATTCAGTTAATTATTTTAAGCATAGCGACCCCACATCAAACCATTATCAATTTAAACTAGTTTATGAGGACATGAAAATTACCCTATCATGCATTTTGACACAAGGCAATAACAAAGTGTTATTGACATGATAGTGTTTTAGTAGTGAGCTGTTAAGGAATTTACAAGCCCTAAATAATTAACAATTAAACTGTACCATCATTAGCAGCATAAAGCGAAATTAAAATGATACTGACTATTATGGTGTTAACAATATGGTACGTCGCTATATAGACCTATATAAACCTATAGACATTGGAGGAGGGGAGACATATGTCCCGTCTGCACTCTCTCACATACACAGGTATACTGTAGCCACAGCGCACCGGCATGAGGCTCCACTTTATTAAACAGTGGAGGCAGTGATTTAGTATTATCCAAAGAGGGAAATACACATCAGTATTTACAATGCCAATAAAATACAGTATTTGCATTGAGTTTAATCAAGTGGCATTTTTTTTTATATTTATAAGAGACTCAAAGGCTAATAGTCATGATTAAGAGAAAATTTCTTCTTTCCTTCTTTTGTATCAATAATGATTCTTCTTTGACTGTGCTTATTTATTCATCATCATCATTATTATTATTATTATTAGTTGTGGTAGTAGTAGTGCTGTGGTTATTATTATTATTATTATTATTATTATTATTATTACTTCTGCTTTTTGTTTTCCTTCTTCCCCAATGTTTTAATCTCTTGTGTCACTTTATGTTTGACTGCACAGTTAAACGCATGTATATATTTTTTAATCTGTTTATTTCTATTGTTAGCACTGTCGCCTTGCACCTCCAGTGTCTGGGTTTGATTACTGTCTCTGTGTGCATGGAGTTTGCAAGTTCACCCTGTGCTTGGTGGGTTTCCTCCAGGCACTTGAGTTTTCTCCCACACTGTAAAGACCTGAAGATTAGGCTTATTGCCATTCCAAAATTGTCTGTAGTGTGTGAATGAGTATGTGAGTGTGTGTATGTGTGTGTGCCCTGCGATGGATTGGCACCTTGTCCAGGGTGTACCCCGCCTCATGCCCTAAGTCTACTTGGTTAGGTTCAACTCTGGATACAGGATAAAGCGGTATAGAACATTAGTGAGTGAGTTATTTCTATTGTTATTTTGTAACTTGATTTTGAGCTTTGGCAGTTTCAGTGTATTCAATTATATGTTACATAATATTATGTGTGTTTTGTAGTATGCCACATGTAAGCTATGCCACTCATATTTAGGGAATAAAAAATACATGCTAAATTTGCCATCAGACTTTATCATGAAATCAACAGAAATTATCAACCCACAGACAGCTACAATTACATTTCTATTGTGCATCAGACTTTAACATGTAGAAGATCTTCCATTTGTGTTACTTTCATCTACATTTAATATGAGGATTTTTGACTGCAGAATGCTGCCAAACAGGTAAGAAGGTGAAAAAACAATAACGGCTGCATAAATGCGCTTAATAATTAATAATGAATCAATGTCATTATGTCATTAATGTTGGGAAGGGCAGCAAAATTTCCCTCCTTGCATTAATGATGCTGACAAACAGGACATACTTTAAACCCAGCCCTTCATGTTTGACACAAAAGAAGATATGTAACGAATTTTCATCCAGTACACAGAATCCAGTACACCAAAGCTCTAACAATTCATTTAGAAGGAAGTACTAATACTACCAGCTCAACAGTGAAAGACCTGGGCGTAATATTAAATAGCAACTTGTCCTTTGAAATTCATATTTCCAATAATACAAAAATAACCTTCTTCCATCTTATTAACATTGCCATGCTTATCTGTATCTGATGCAAAATAGATAGTTCATGCATTTATGACCTACAGACTGGACTATTGTTATGCATTACTAGGTGGTTGTCCTGCATCCTCAATAAATCAAGCTTGATCAAGTTAGATCAAGAAAATATGATCATATAACCCCAACATTATCATGACTGCACTGGCTACCTGTTAAGTTTAGAATTGATTACAAACTAGCATTACTTACGTACAAGGCTCTAAATGATTTAGCTCCTACATATCTATAGTAGTCAGTCTTCTCACACATAACAATCCACCACACTCCCTAATCTACAATAAGTCTACAAGTCTACAATATCCCTTTGATATCTCAGAATATCAAAGTCCACAAAAGCGGGTGGAGCATTTTTGTATTTAACTGAAAAGCTTTGGAATAGCCTTCCTGACAGTTTTTGGGTCTTGGACACAGTATAGAAGTAGACTAAATACAGTACAAATCTATTTAGCCTGGCATACTGTAAACATTATTTATCCCCAACTTCATACTCCAGTGCATCTAAATGCACATTATCATCTAGTGCTGCTAATATCATGAATGACAGCTATGCTAATTCTTTTCCACCTGTTTTTTCTTTTCTACCCATCTCGAGACATCTGGAGATTGTGCCAGCTCCAGTACACAGAGGGCATCCAGAGAAGGACCAGCTACATCTGGATTCTGCTTCATGATGGTTAGGAGCAGTGTTGAGGACGTTACTTTTTAAAGTAACTAATTACATTACAAAATTACTGACTTTAAAAAGTAATCAGTTACATTACAGTGTTACTTTCTGATAAAAGTAACTAGTTCGACTACGTTTCTATTGCAGAAAATGAAAACTCCTTTGCACTTCCTCATGCATGGTGTTTTAGTCAAGACCTTTATAATTATTCCACCATCATCACTCAGCAAAGTTTGGCCCATTATATGTTAACTACTAATACCCCTGCCTCACCTACTTTGTAACGCATTATACCCAACACTGGTTAGGATCTACACATGCTACTCCTGAGCTCCTAATGATTCAGACGCCTTTTGCCCTCTGCACCTGTCTGTCTTATCCTGGTGCCATCCCGATGCCAAACTGGACTCCATGTTAAACTAAGTTAAATTAAATTACTGTTATTAAATTAAATATTATATTAAATTAAATCTTCTGTTATATTAAACTTCCAGCTGCTATGTTTGCAAAACAATTCCTGCTATCCATTATCACCCAAATAAGGAGGGTTCCCTATCTGGCTTCTCTCATGGTTTCTTCCTGTTGCCATCTCAGGGAGTTTTTCTTTGCCACTGTCACCGTCATCCTTGGCTTGCTCATCAGGGCCCATCTGATCATTGTGATTCATACACATTTTTCTCATATCTCAAACACATTTACATAATTTTGTTTTGATTTTGTAAAACTGCTTTGAGACATTAACAACTGTTAAAAGCAACAAACCAATTAGAAGAAAGGGTTCTTGCATTATGCTTCATTTGGCAAACATGTAGGAACAAAGGAACAAAACATCAAACAGCAAAGATACATTTATTATCATCTTATTTATCACAATTCCACTTACTAACAGCTGATTAACGAGGTTTTGCTTTAGATTTAGATACTCACTGTGTTTTACTTCTGCATACACGCTGCCTGCTCCCTGTCTTTATAAAATGACTTTTACTTTCAGTTAAACAGGTATGAAACATTCATTCTGTGTCCATGTGTTCCTCACCTCTTACAACCTGCCTTGTCTCCACCTCTTCTCTTTCATTTTATGTCTCACTGCTGCCAACTATCATTTTCAATACATGTTACATATAAAAATAAATAAATAAATACAAGTTTTAACTTCATAAGAACAGTCAGTATAGGATCCAATTCACAATTAATCATTGTGAACATAGCATATTATTATGTTTTATTTTCAGAACATTTCTGAAACTGCCACATTGTAACTAAAAAACTCCCTCAGGAGATGATGGATACACTTGCATTTTTTCTGGTAACCATGAAAAGGACTTAACATGCTCCATCATGCTTGATCATACACATAAGTGTGGTACATCATTGGAAATCTTGTTATGGAATGTGCTAATGTTTTAATTTGTTATATGTCCCAGCTCACTATAGGAGATGTATTGAGTAAAGCTGAAAATGTTCAAAACATCAAAGCAGGGCGAGCTGCAGCTCGACGAGAACGAAGACGTCTTAAGAAGATGCGCAAAGCTCTGGCGAGAGGAAGTGCTGCAAAGACCATTCTACCAGACATCACTGCAACATCTGTGTAGAAAGAATCAGTTGACATTTGCAAGGTTAATGTTAGCAGCAATGTTCTTCACACCTAAGATATATTGGATAAAAGACTAAGATTAAAAGAGTTCTGTTGTACTTCGATAAAGTTCTTAGGCAGTGTTACCAGGCATTGTTAATTTAAGTTCACATGGTGGTGTGCTCTTTTATTTTCCTTTGAACCCTTTGCTTAGTTCTACTTATTTACCTTATATTGCTTTTCTTTAACCATGTTGTAAGTAGTTGCAATATAAAATAATAAAAGGACTTCCTCCCATTGTGAGGTTAGTACCCCCAGTACAGTGCATCAGCTGTTAGTTCTTTGAGTTTTGGAACAGACGATCCCGAGGACTACATTGCCAAGGACCCTTTCTAAGGTGAGTCTTGCGTTGAATTTGACACCGGTAATAGTTTGTCCTTTACAGATAGATATTTCCTGTTAGAGTGTGTTTTCAGGGAATGTTTATCAAACGCAGCACGGTAATCTGTAAAGAGTCTATTTTTAGATACACTCACAATATTCAAAAAACATTGTGCTTTTGTAAAATAAACAGGGTCCGCTCTCAGCCGTCTCAGGCTCTGCAAATTTTTTTTTTTAACACATCACTAAAATTATGCAAGTCACATTGAAAACAAACATTCTCAGTTCATGTAATCTGCGTGAAACCAAGGAGAGGCACAGAATGTCTGTCGCACTTTGTTATCTGATAATGACTAGAGATGAGCGAATCCGGAATTATTTGGGTTAAATAACCCGATCCTTCATATGACTCTTGAATCACGAATCCTTTTCTCTATTTACTTGGATCAGTTGAGTCCTAAGTTATGTCGTTGTTAACAACAACATGCATAAATACAAACTGCTAATTACTCTATTCAGTTGTTCTAAGTTGTTGTTAGCTAGTAACTGTAGGAACAAGAGGCTGACTGAGTTGTTTAAAAAGACTTCCTGCACAGTCAGAAGTGTGAGAGAAAATAGCGGGTTCAGATGAATCGTCTGATTCATCTGAACCGGGAGACTCGACAGATCTGGCTGGACTCGAAGCGTGGAATGAAACAGCTGGATCCGTGTGTGTTCATGAGTCTGATTCGGTGGATACTACTGATTTGTTGAGCGCCCCTAGTGGAGAGACCTGATAAAAACAGGCAGAATCCGTATCAGAATGATATAACAAACCGCAGCTGTTTCACTTTTACAATATTGTGTGATTAGACATGGTGCTCTATAATCTGATTTTATTAACACCAAGCATATTCGTTAGATGTTGGTGTGATGTAGATGTGTTTTCTGAAAAACTGGGATGAAAAAAGGGCTCTGTCATTTATATCACAACAGACCAGTTTCCAATACAACACGTCACCAGAATGGTAATGCTAACGGTGTGATGCTTTAGCTCAATTTATACAATGACTTCTTCTTTCTTTGTGATTCGGCCCTTTCAGGGGTCGCCACAGCGAATCATCTGCCTCCATCTAACTCTATCCTCTGCATCCTCTTCTCTCACACCAACTAAATTCATGTCCTCTCTCATTATATCAAGGACTACTGTATATGCATAAAAACTCAAACTCAAATCCCGGCTTTACTACTTGGAATTTTTTTAACTATCTAAAACTTTATAGAAAAAAGTAACTATACCAAATTTAAAATATCAGATACCGCTGATATATTTATTATTATTTTATTCATTCATTGTATTTGTTGTTGTCTAAACTTATCTCTATGGGCATTTGTCATTAAAATAAATATTTGACTTGATTCTCAGTCATTTACATTTTATGGTCAGAAACAAAAAAGACTCAAAATATCTTACGTGTCCTGGCTGATTTATCTAAACTGAGTGAAACAGTCGGATCTGAGTGACTCAGTGTGTTCATGAGTCCAAGGATTTGGTGAGCGCCCTCTAATGGAGAATCCGTTTAGTGAGTGATTCAGAAGGAGTCGAATCCGTTAAAGGATCCGAGTTCTCATCTCTAATAATGACCTGAGGCAGGACACGCCTACACGCTACTTACAGGGAAAACAGTCCAGGTAATCTACAGACATGTCCACGCCCCCTGGACACCGGCTTGAAAACACACACACACACACACACAGACCGGCTTTAAAACAGAGTTTCCACACAGATTCAGTGAGTTTTCGGCGCGTTCGGAAGATGGCACGCGCTACACAGACGAAGAAGCTCTTCAGAATGTTCTGGACAGTGGGAGGAGTTTATCTTTTCCTCAGAAGAAGATTTTACGACTCGGGAGCATTTTGAAGAGAGAATAGATCCAGCAGAGGATTTTCAAATAAGCTGTTTGTGACAATGTGTAAGTTATCAAGTCTTATATAACTCTTATTCTGATAATATAAAGCTAATATTAGTAAATATTTCTCACTTCGGTTAGCTTTTGCAAGCTTCTTTTAGTGCTACTTACATAGTTTAGATAAATCATGCTAACATGCTGCCTTATGTAGCTTAGCACAAACAGGTTATTTCCCGGTGGCTCCATAATGCCTTATGGAGTTTACAGATGTTTGTAAATGTTCCAATGTATTTCACCTCGTTTTGGATAGTTTTAGATTATGGTTGCTAATATATATTTTCAATATATATCGTTTTGGTTATGTTATGACACTGCTATCGGTAATACTATTAAGCACAAACATGCTAAAATACTGTCTTATGTAGTTAAAGAGTTTATGAATATTTTTGTGGTGTAAATGTTCATAATGTCTTTTGTTTAGCTTGTATTTACATACACCTGATTAGGTGTAAATGTTTAGATGGTGATAAATATGTATGCAAAGCATGCCAAGTGGATGTGTTTGCTAATATCTCAGGTGTAAATGTTTAAGATGGACTACATGGTCTTTGGCCCATCAACAGATATTTGTCCAGCCTATTGCCCATCAACAAATAGAGAGGGGCACAAAAATGTATACACACTGACAGGTGTTATCTATGCTCTTTTTAAAACTCAGTTTGAATTATGGCAGCAGTGTGTAGTATTGTTTCCTCTAAAAATGTCAGTTGTACCATCATTATTGATGCAGTCATGTGACCTACAGAAGAGAGGTGTATATATCTTTTTATGTTGAAGTGTATATAGATTTTTTTTGGGCCTCTCTGTATATATATTGTGAGTCCATACCAATTAATTGCACATCTGTGTACTCTGAACAATATAGGCCAGCAAGTTTTTTATTAGTTTGTTTTAAGGAATGTGTATGCATCACCCTTGCCCTCACCAGCACCTCACATTGGGACACACAAGTTTCATTCAGAGAAACATACTAAGTGTGTATATGTATGTGTGTGTATAGATACATGTACACAATGGGTACGGAAGGTATTTAGACCCCCTTAAATTTTTCACTCTTTGTTATTTTGCAGCCATTTGCTAAAATAATTTAAATTAATTTTTTCCTCATTAATGTACACAGCACCACATATTGACAGAAAAACACAGAATTGTTGACATTTTTGCAGATTTATTAAAAAAGAAAAACTGAAATATCACGTGGTTCTAAGTATTCAGACCCTTTGCTATGACACTCGTATATTTAATTCAGGTGCTGTCCATCTCTTCTGATCATCCTTGAGATGGTTCTACACCTTCATTTGAGTCCAGCTGTGTTTGATTATACTGATTGGACTTGATTAGGAAAGCCACACACCTGTCTATATAAGACCTTACAGCTCACAATGCATGTCAGCAAATGAGAATCATGAGGTCAAAGGAACTGCATGAGGAGCTCAGAGACAGAATTTTGGCAAGGCACAGATCTGGCCAAGGTTACAAAAAAAATTATGCTGCGCTTAAGGTTCCTAAGAGCAGAGTGGCCTCCATAATTCTTAAATGGAAGATGTTTGGGATGACCAGAACACTTTCTAGAGCTGGCCGTCTTGCCAAACTGAGCTATCGGTAGAGAAGAGCTTTGGTGAGAGAGGTAAAGAAGAACCCGAATATCACTGTGGCTGAGCTCCAGCGATGCAGTCGGGAGATGGTAGAAAGTCAACCATCACTGCAGCCCTCCACCAGTCTGGCTTTATGGCAGAGTGGCCCGACCGAAGCTCTCCTCAGTGCAAGACACATGAAAGCCTGTCTGACGGCTCCAAGATAGTGATAAATAAGATTCTTTTTTGCCTTAATTCTGAGCGGTATGTGTGGAGAAAACCAGGCACTGCTCATCAGCATGGTGGTGACAGCATCATGCTGTGGGGGTGTTTTTCAGATGCAGGGACAGGACGTCTGGTTGCAATCGAGGGAAAGATGGATGCAGCCAAGTACATGGATATCCTGGACGAAAACCTTCTACAGAGTGCTCAGGACCTCAGATTGGGCCGAAGGTTCACCTTCCAACAAGACAATGACCCTAAGCACACAGCTAAAATAACAAAGGAGTGGATTCACAACAACTCAGTGACTGTTCTTGAATGACCCAGCCAGAGCCCTGACTTAAACCCAATTGAGCATTTCTGGAGAGACCTGAAAATGGCTGTTCACTAACATTTACCATCCAACCTGACAGAACTGGAGAGGATCAGCCAGATGGTATGGCAGAGGATCCCCAAATCCAGGTGTGAAAAACCTGTTGCATCTTTTCCAAAAAGACTCATGTATTAGATCAAAAGGGTGCTTCAACTAAATACTGAGCAAAGTGTCTGAATACTTATGTGATATTTCAGTTTTTCTTTTTTAATAAATCTGCAAAAATGCCAACAAGTCTGTGTTTTTCTGTCAATATGGAGTGCTGGGTGTACAGTAATGAGAAATAAATGAACTTAAATGATTTTAGCAAAATTTAAGGAAGTCTGAATACTTTCCGTACCCACTGTGTGTGTGTATAAATTGTATGTATAATTAGTACATCAGTTTCTTTTAATGTGTTATCAGCATGGTCATGGGTTTTATGTTTTCTTTTTTTTTTAATACAATGGAACCCCGGATTGCGAGTAACGTGGTTTGAGTGTTCCGCAAACCGAGCAAAGATTTTTAATTGGAAACCGAGGAAGTATTAGTTTACGAGCGTCGAGTATCACGCATCCGACTCTTATTTTGACACCAAGCGGCAAGTGATCACAACTGAGCCAATGATTTTTCTCTCTCTTGCGCTGCGGGAATTATGGGTAATCGTCTCCCCTGATGCATCTTAGTGCTCGTCCCTTACTGGTATAATCAACATCTCCCTCTCTCTTCTGTGTGTGTGCGTGTAATTTGACACTGTGCCCCACACACACCGACACACACACGCACTTTATTCCTGTGTGCTTTGTGTGTGCGCGCGTGCGCGTAATTTGACACACACACACACACACACTCCCCGGCTGCACACACACGCTTTATTTATGAAAAAAATAATGTATTTATTGTTTTGGGCTGTAGAATGAATAATTTGAGTTTTCATTATTTCTTATGGGAAAATTCTATTTGGTTTACGAGTGTTTTTGGAATACGAGCCTGCTTTCGGAACATCTAAGGTTCCACTGTAGATGTGACAGTGAAAATGATCAGCCACTTGTCCCATGTGTACAATTTCTACACAAGCTGATGTCTCTGATTAGCTGTTACAATACTACACTGCACAGCACAAAACAATGAAGTTGTACAAAAACATTTTTCTACACCTCTCAGACATTCCCGATTATCCAATGCTTTTATTGTGCATAAAAAACTATATGGTAACCAGCCTGTATTTACATTTTATTTATCTTAAACTGTTCCTGGAATTTGCAAGTGAAGCTTGAGTTATTCTAAATAAGCTCCAAACAAATAAATGTTTTGTTCTCAAATTATTTTCTTGCAGCACTTTCCTAAGTCCCATACCTGACTAAAAGGGATAATTATGCGGAACATTATTCGGGTCATTGTCTTCTCTGGTGTGAATTGCAGCATTATTCATGATCATTCATGCCTCCTTGCATATGGTCTTTCTAAACAAAAAGTGTCTTAGAAAATTTAGATGAATGTATTGTTTTCTGTAAATGAGTGAGCAGGATGATTGTCACATAATTTAAGTAAAACCTCCAGACTACAAGATCCAGGTCACAAAAGTCTTGTACACAAATGTCATGAATGTGGGTTGTGGACTTATTTCAATGACTTATTTTTTGTTGTTTTCAATAAATATGCATAACTGCTTTTTTTTTTTTCTCCAATATACTAATTTGTACATACATGCTGCTCACATATTACTGGCCTGTTTGTGCTGAATACAGTGTAATCAGACTTTGGACATTTATATGTTTATAAGTAACTAAAACATACACAAATGTCAGGACATGTCAGAACTTCTTCAGCACCCCAAAACACCTTCAGACTCCTAAGAGTCACCCACGATAAACCTGTTATCATGGGTTTGATTGTCTCTTTATTTCTGAATTTAAAGCCAATTTTCATGCACTCAGGTTCTCTTTGTCTGTTTTCTTTTTCTTTTGCATTCCTTTTTGTATTTGCCATCACAAATACATCTGTCATGAATTCACTGAAGCATGTTCTTTTCTAAACTTTGTGGAACTACAATTCTATTTCATTTGAGTTGCATACTAACCACAATACTGAGATCATAAGTGTTGTAATAGTACTGAGGACAAGAAGCTGCAGGCCAACTATTTTCAATGTGGTCCATGACTGATTGAAGCAGGGGGTCCTGGGGGGTATTCCAGAAAGCTTGGTTAACTTACCATTTGGTAAATCATAACCTCTGGGTTGATTTACCCCAAACCCACATACCATGAGTATGTCGGTTCCAAAACATCTGAGAAGATTAAGTTTAATCAACCTCCTATTGGTTACCCAGAGTTAATGTGCGTGCATGAAGCATACATAAAAACGTTTTCAATGGATCGCCAATTTCACGAATCAAAATGAGAAAAAAAAAGACAGCAGCATTCTTCACAGAGGCAGAGTTGGAGGTTTTAATGCGGCATATGAAGAACTCAAGCCAATAATAATGAAAAAAAGCAATAATAATCGGCTAAAGAAAGAAAGTTGGCTTGGTAAAAAATAACGGACAGAGTAAATGCGTGAGTGTATTAAATGTAAAATTTGACATCGCCTCCCCTTTTGTTCTAATGCTAAATAATTAAACACCCCTTCTGCATCCTTTTGACTGTTAAATCACAATGAAAGCATATACTTTTCCTGTCATTCATTCCCTTGGGGTAAAATACCAATGTACTGTATATTGACCATGGTTTCTTATTTAATAAGGTGTAATCCTTCTGGAGCCAGAAGAACTTTGAGCCAAGTCAAAATGAAACACAAACATTCTGCAAAAAGGTAATATTTGATTACACGATCACTGAACTATTTATTAAACACGATTTAGTATATTCTTTCTGTCATGTAGCTAATAGAAAGAAGGCTGAAGCTCGTCTAACTGGCGGGGGGCAACCACCACCTCCCCTCACCCTATCCGAGGAGCTGGCTCTGTCTCTTAATAAAGGGCGACCAGTGGTTGCTGGCATTCCAGGGAGCACTTCATCACACACACACCATGCACATGGTGAAATGTAAGTTTACCATATGATTTGTATTCATTATATAACTTAATAAATAACCATCTCTGTCACTTAAAGTCTTTTTGAACATGCTTAACGTTTTTATGCAGGGTTACTTTATTTAACTGCAAATGATGTAAAGGCTACTGTGATCTTAGTTGTATTATTTTGACATGTTTTTTTCCTGCATTGTTTTTTTCTCCAATAAACCTTTCCTACAGAAAGAACACACTCTGTCACAGTTGTAAGTGTTGGTTATTAGTTGCTTTTTTATATATATATATATATATATATATATATATATATATAAAAAAAATTTGTTTGTTTTTTTTCTTTTTGCCAGATAATGTATACTTGAATATTTCCACTGAAGAATGAAGATGACGACCACATCTGCTGTGACAGAAGTGGGCAATGCTGGTAGATCCACTGAGGTATGATGCATCCCATTATAATACATGCCCCCTTTTTACATTAGAGTAACAGACTGTCATTGTTCTTTCACAGTACATACCTGGGGATTTGCCCACAGATGATGGTCCTTCAACCTCAATGCACGATCTAAGCAGTGTAAGAACTTGTGTGCAGTTGTCCATATTTTATTTTTATTGATTGACAGAATCTCATTTATTTAATTATTTTTGCCTTCCTTGTTGCCAGCAAAGGAGCTGTATAAGGTCCATCTTGAAAAACAAATCAGAAAAAGTGACATGGAGATGGACCTTATACAGCTTCAAATGGAACAGAAAAGGCTATCCGTTAAAAAAGCAACACTAGAAGTTGAATTATTGGAGCATCGCCTTAAGATGAGAACTTTTAATGAATGTGTGAATATTAATCTGTTGCATGTTAAGTGTTGTGTATATGGGTGCCATCAATGCACCCAATTACATTTGGAATTTTTTTTTTTTTTTAATTTTACTTTCATTGTTTTTCAGGAAATAAACTAAAATGAACTAAAAAAGTCTTCCAACTCTGTTGTGTGCAGTAGAGGTTCCTCTGGGTGTGAAGCACAACACAAGCCACTATGATGTCACATGCCCTCTCTGGACTGACCCGGAGCCCACGTAGACACTGAAACCTAGACTTGAGGATCCCTATGGTCATCTCCACCTTGACCCGTGTTCTGCTGTGAGCCAGGTTAAAGTCTGTCTATGGTCCAGGATCAGGGTAGGGTGTCATTAAATAGGCCAGATAAGGGTATCCTCTGTCCCCCAGCAAGTAAACATTGTACTGTCCTGTAATGATTAAAGTGTACAATACAAATATAGTAAAAAGAAAAAAAACCTGTAAAAATTGTATAAAGCAAAACATACCCTGCTGAAATGTCTGGCATAATTATGACTCACAGAAAATTCTGGTATCATCCAACATTAGTAATGACGTGGGTTGCCTCACATATTACCTGTAGTTAGTGGAAAAAAGTAATGAGTTTAATGATTTTAACAAGGCAAAAAATTAAGGACACAAAATAAAAAAACAAAAGGTGTTACCTGTACATTGATGCTATGAATCGATTTCCTATTAACATCGTCTCCCTCATTTATTGAAGGAGCTTTAATAGGAATGTGGGTGCCATCCATGCACCCAATTACATTTGGAAACCCTGAAATAGAAAGTCATATATGGAAGTATCAAGTGTCGATGTGTGTGCAGGATGAAGTGCTATGCACAAGATGTTTTCTGTGCTAAGCGCAGATACGCTGTTTGTGACATTTGCAATATGCGGTTTCAAGAGATGCGTTAAGTAAATTAACGATTCCCTTGAAAACCGATAATGATCTTTCAAATAATCATTAGGAAATTAAAAGACATCAATACGCGGTCTTGTATCTCTCTCGCAGCGAAAAAAAAAAACTCATATAATTTGTGCCTAGTCGTCCACAGAATCATCATCAAAAGCGCACGTCATGCTCAATAAACTTCTGAAACAAACTGACCCTGGAACATGACCTGCTACCGAGCAGGCTATCTTCAGAGAGTAAGTTTGCTATGGTTACATACATACCCAGAAAGTTACCTCCGTTTTTGGAACCGAAAGTTGAGGTTAGCCACTAACTTACCAGGGTATGTCACATAACCTGCTTTCTGGAATACCCCCCTGATGTGGTCAGTTTTGATTCAACCCTGGCCATAGACATCAACATTCTCTTCAACTCATAGTATTCTCAGAACTCAGCCCCACTGAGGAAACTCTTGAGAGAGCATCTGCAATTAGTATGGAACAGTTCATCACTCAAGTTTCTGGCCATGGTCAAGTTTAAGCTTTGATGACTGTTATAATATGCAATGTTAGGAACAATAGATGGTGGAGTTTGACCGCAGGTGGTAACAAGAGATGAACTCAGGGACACAGAGAAAGGAAAAGGCAATATGGACACTAAATTGTGAAAAATTAGGGTGACATCATTCACAAAAGAAAAAGAAAATAGTATGTTTAAATTGGGCTGTGAAAAGGACCGTTTACTTGACTCAAGCATGGCCAGTCTGCTATTTGAGTGGAGCGCAGTCTCTCGGATATTAAGGACTCCGCTGAGAGCACTTTGCGATAAGATCAACACCAATCTTCTACCTAGTATTTACACATGACAATACCAGTCTGCCCATTAGGACTCCCCCATGAGATCATGACAAATCTGCACTGCTTGACTCACTGCTTGACTTACTTGACTCAAGCATGGCCAGTCTGCTATTTGAGTGGAGCGCAGTCTCTCGGATATTAAGGACTCCGCTGAGAGCACTTTGCGATAAGATCAACACCAATCTTCTACCTAGTATTTACACATGACAATACCAGTCTGCCCATTAGGACTCCCCCATGAGATCATGACAAATCTGCACTGCAATCTTTACAGTAAGTGCACAGATGCCCGTTGTTTTGCCAAATGGGTGTGGTATTTTGGTAATTTTTTGTGCTTATGGTGTGTTTGTTCAGGATATGGTTGTTTATGTTGATGTTTAATTTACTATGTTTATGATGATAGTAGTTTTGCCAGTGAGGTGGCTGTTAGGGCTGAATTTCTCAAGCTGCTGTTCTCATCCGCACAATCTGGTGACTTGCTGGTGAATTGTAAGCCAATGAGAGTAGTGGTTAGTGATAAAGGCTCTCAGCATTACTACTGTGCACAAGCAACAGGGACTACCACAGCCTTTTGAAACTTGGCAAGCAAAGCAGATCCATGAACTTGGGAGAGTTTCACAAGGAGAAGAGTGAGACTGGAGTCATGCATTAATCTGCAGACAAGCTTTAAGGTGGTTTCCCCATGTTTGATTTCCTGCTTTGTTTGTGAGATGATTTCCTTTTCTAGCAGGACTAAGCAGCTGCCCACAGTACCAATAACTGGGTTGCTGACCGATATTACTGTGCTTGACTGACCAGCAAACTCCCCTTACATGGATCCTGTAGAAAATCTATGGGATATTGTCAAGAGGAAGACGAGAAACACCTGACTTACCAATTCAGATGGGCTGAAAGCAACCTGAGAGTATAAGTTAACATCATAGTGCATTTTTTTATTGAAAATATTCTAATATTTTAGGATCCTGATTTTTTTGAAGTTGTAATCATCTGAAAAAAAAAGGCTTGACACATGTCACTCATTTAGAATATATGAGAACTTCGCTTTATTTGTGTATACAGCAATTTCAACATTTAACCTAATGATTATTACCTAGATGTTTCTGGTCACTGTTACTGTTTCCAATAAATCCTCTCTGGCCAATGCACTAACAAACATTTAAAATTAAGCTGATTTTGCTTATTTACTGCCATCATGAACTTGCATGAGCCAAACCTTTTGGTTGGGGTCTTTGATTTAGCAGTTACACATTTAATACTCCTATAACACTAAAATAAATGAAAGACATTTACCACCTGGAAAATATATTGAAAACTTTGATTCATTCCAAATATTCATATCAAAATTATTAATACAAAATGTAAAATGAAAATAAAAGTTGTCATATAATCTGCACTTTACCTTTGAAAAGAATCCCATTAATATGTGTGTGTGAAGCTGAAGTTAGACAAGAGAGAAGACCAGGGATGTTTATTAAATGTATTAAACAATGTTACAGTTTTTAAACAGTTGCTAACAAGCATTTTACAATACTGAATTTACCTATTCAAAATTATTTACATAGTGAGCACAACAGCATTCTATATGGAATAAACTGTGGGTAATTTTTATGGTTTTGAAACGCATTCTGTGACAACATTGTCCAAAATTCTCAGATACTTTTCTCAGTCATGTGAAACCGCACAACCTCCAGCAAAACCTTACAGATGAAGCACTTTCAAACAGCCGGCTGGTCCGTGAAAGAACCTTTTAACTAGCCTTGAGAATTCCTTGAAGTGTCTGTGAATGGAACGTGATCCCCCGCAATGACGAATGAAGCCCCGCCCCATTAACGCCCCTTTGCGTTATTCTATTAAGATGGTTGCAATGCTGTATAATACCGCCAGGTGGTGCAGTGACTGCTTCAGTTAACTGCCGCTCTTGCATTGTCCACACATTTTTATGATTAAAGCAAGCTTGTCATCTTATATATATATACAGTACAGAGTACCGGTCCCTAACTATGCTTTAATGCTCAGACCTTTCATGCATAAGACATCGGGCCACTGCTACTCTCATATACTTTCAAAATAAAATAAAAACATTCGAATGTCACACTGTAAACCCTAATGCTCAAATTAATTAAACACATTGAGTACTATTAACTTAAATAATTGCAATTAGGTCAAATTAATAGACATTTTTGAGTGTTTAGAACTTTGGTATTTATGGGTTTGTAGAAATGACACTTTTCAAGTTAGCTGAACAAATTTGATATTTTATGTAGTCGTAAGTACTTAAGTAACAATAACTTAAGTAAAACTTCCACCAATGTAAACTCTATAGAGCAGCACTGGTGGTTCAGTGGTAGGTGTTTCGTCTGCCATGCGGAAGGCCTGGGTTTGATTCCTGCGCTGGATTGTCTGCAAAAATTTATTTGATTTGCACAAGTTCAACAAACTAAAAAATTTATAGTTTTGTTTGCTTAAAGTTGGAAACATCATTACTTAGAAAATTTGACGAAACTCATTACCTCAAATATTTTGAGTTTTGCCAACTTAATCGGGTTTACAGTGCAGCCGAAATGTATTTTAATGCTGCACCAGTATGTTTTACATAAATAAATAACTCAGCTAAGTATAGGCTATAGTGATTTCATTCTTATGAGAGGTCATGAGTAATTAAGAGTGTTTTTTTTTTCCTTGAACATAGTGTTACAATGTATAGCAACGCATAGTAACACGATGCAACTTCACACCTGTGGACAAAGAGGCGCACACTCACAGTCAGCGAACCCCACAACTTATCGTGTGGTAGAAATTACTACTCCCACTGCTAGTCATAATATGAATAATTGTTGTAATGTAAATTAAACCCATGGGTCTCAATCATCACAAAATCAGCCAATGCCTACAGTATACTACTGTATTTCACTGCTTATATTTTTTGCCCTAGTTTCATTTGCTTTTACGCGATTTCATGTGCTATTTGTGTCTGCGCGTGTATGTATGTGCGCGCGAGAGAGAGAGCATATATTGTGATTTTCATGTATTTTCTGTGCGCGCTTGCTCTTTTTCTTTCTTAGTTTAACGATTAACCATTGTCAACTACAAGCTTAAAACTTATTTTATTATCCAAGTCATAGTAACATATGTAATTTATGTACACATACAGTACAATACAATACAAATGCAGGTTATTTTCTGGTTGGGTTTGTTTATATATACGTTTTGACAATGTTTTCGCTTATGATTACGTAAATTATCATTTGTTCAGCTAACTTTAAATTAATACAAATAGGATTTGAGAGTGTGTGTGTGTGTGTGTATGTATGTATATATATATATATATATATATATATATATATATATATATATATATATATACACACACCCATACACACACACATAACATGTAACACGGGCAGCACTTACGTATTTAATAAGTTTATTTGAAATTATCTTTATTAAAGTTTGAAATTCTCCATAACCCTTTAATAAAAGCTCTTGCTCCGCTTGAGAAAAAAAAGGAGCTGCTCTTTTGCCATTTCGTCAACCAAGCGCAGGGGTTGTGATCAGTGTTTCTACTGTTGATGCATATCGCCTTTTAAACCAACGCACGAATGCGCAATAATCCTAGACAACTCAATCCAGCTATACTAATCATCAACAACAGGTGTGTCGAAGAACCGAATTAACATCACGCAATACACGAGGAATTTGAAAAATGCTGTGAATAATCCTGACACCTTCAGTAACCGGTTGCTCTCTCATAAACGGAAAGACAGTGCTGCGACAGATTTGAGAAAATAACCTTCACTTATATAGACGCAATCAGGGGATAGAATGTTACATATAATTAGACACACACGGAGATTAACACACGAATGATGACCACAGACACAGACATGTATACATATACTGTATTTGTTTAAATACATCCATCCATATATTCATGCAAGATACTTTTCTTTTCCCCGCGGAGTCAGTCCGCGTCAGTCATGCTCTTTTACCAATCAGATGTGATCTCGCCATTTCAGCCAATCATAACCCGCCAGGAGCGCAGCCTAAATCCTGTTTACATTAAATAAACCTGCTCCTGAGCAGGTTTAAGCTTACGGACATGTTGCTATGACAGCAAGCGCGTGATTCGCTTCGAAGAACGAAACAATCCAAGATCAGGACAAATCCACAACAATCAAATCCAGCTAACTGAGTTAGGGACGTACGAAGAACGGACCCCTGATTGTCAAAAATTGGCATAACAAAAGCGACTAATGGCGCACAATATCTGGAATATATATCTGCCCAGAGAGGTCAGCATTTCTTTTGTCATTTAACCGTGCATAATGTTCCCCCATCACGAATCTGAAGAACCATTAATCACTCATCACAACTGCGAATAGAGGACAGATTAAACAGCGGAGACAGATTAAATACAAATAAACACTTGAAAACAATACTAAAACATCAGACGACATAAACTGACCTTTGAAACTTAAATAATTGCCACATGTGAGTGTGTGTTTGTGGAAGGAGAGGTACTGTACGTCTGTGTGCGCTCCTGCATTTATTATATCAGTGGGCCTTGACACAAACACATCTGCGCACAGGCGAGTCGAAAGATACCCCCAAAAACACAGAGCAATTAGCACCATGTACAGTAATAGTCAGTACATTCTCCGCATCACAACTCTGAATAGATGCAATAATAGCTGCAACAGCAGAGACAGACTGTGAAGTGTGAATCCAAATAAACACTCACACTTGAAAATAGGTTTAGTGCTATTATTTAAAATACAAGAGCGCATACTGTATGTGCACGCACATACAAGGATACATATTGCAGGACAAGAATAACCTACAGTATTTTTCACTACTTATACAGTATTTGCCCTAGCTTTATTTGGTTTTACGCAATCTCCTGTGCTGTGCTCTGTGTGTGTGTGTGTGTGTGTGTGTGTGTGTGTGTGTGTGTGTATGAGAGAGACAGAGAGATTATATTATGATTTGTCCAAGCCTTTGGATTGCTACCACTACTACAAAAAATAATAATAATAATAATAATAATTGTTATTTCAATTAATCACATGGGTCTCATGGAAACAAAATCAGCCACCGCTGTAAACAGATGACTTTGACACCTTCGTAGATTTTAACGAAGCTGGTGCCACTGAGAGAACGGTAGCCTGAAAAAAAAGATCATTTTATTATAAAAATTCAACTTTTATTATTCAATTATGCTATACAAAAATATGAAACGTTTTATAGTTAGTAAGTTACCGCTTTCTTTATTACCATTCTCACTTTTCCAGACGTGGATGCTGCAGGTGTCCTCGGTTTTCTTTTTTTTGGTGACTGAGGAGGGCATCTGTGTCTAGAGAAACATGAACCAGCCACATTATGAAACATCGCAAACAAAATCACAATACACACAATATTAGCATGTAACACATCTGAACTCACACTCAAAAAAGGTAACAACTTGCTTACCTTAGCTGCAACACATTGTGGTCTCTGGGCCTTGTAGAACATGACTGCTTACATTCTTAACGTTGTGAATCAATTGAATTAAAGAATCGATTTAATTAGTTTTTTTTTTATTTTACACTATTTATATGTCACCTGTATTGAGATGCTGACCAAATGGAATCGGATTGGTTAGTAACTGGGGAATATTTTAGGCAACCAGAATGAGTTAGTTGGAACACGCCCATTTGTGAGCTATTACATTTTGCACGGATCAATCGCTGCAAATATTCACCTTTGCACCTCAATCAACTTGGCTCAAAACAGATTCGTCAAATGAGGGCCTGTGGAAAATCGTCACGGGAGATAAAGCAGCATTTTGCCGACTTGGGGATTAAAATTTTGTCTCGTGTTGTGAGATATCACTACAAAGAGAGACATCCTCGCCATTCATGTCCAGGGAAACTTCACCAGTAAGTAATCAAAAGAATGAGAAAAGACTGAACACGTGTGTAATATTGTAATTTATAGCAGAAGTTACATTTACTTACAGTATGTCTAATGGTTTTCTTTAATTTCAAATTCAAATTTTATATTTGTCACATACACAATCCTACACAGTACGATATGCAGTGAAATGCTTAGGCAACTGCCCTGACCTAAGAGAATAAAATTAAATAAAATATAAAATATAGAATATAAAATGTAAAATGTAAGAATATAAAATATAAAATGTAAGTAAGTAAAAAATTGTAATTGCACAAGTGGAAATAAAAATATTGAATATGCAAATATGCAGTAAAGTGACATGTTAAATGATAAAGTGTCTTGTGTGCATATTTAAGTGACTTGTGTGCATACTACCCATGAGTGAGCAGGTGTGCAGTGAGGACAAGTGAGCAAATGTCCTGAATGTCCAGAGTGTCCAGAGTGAGTGCAGAAGCATGTGTGGGTGTGCAAAATGGATCAGTACTGTGTGTTGTACTGATTAAGAGACCGTATCGCCTGCGGGAAGAAGCTCCTCCTCAGTCTCTCTGTGTTGGCCTTCAGGGAGCGGAATCGCTTTCCTGACCTCAACAGAGAGAACAGTCCATTGCTGGGGTGACTGAGGTCCTTCATGATCTTCCTGGCCTTGGTCCAGCACCGCTTGCTGTAGATCGAGTGCAGGTCAGGGAGCTCGGTGTGGATGATGCGCTCAGCTGATTGCACCACCCTCTGAAGAGTTCGTCTGTCCTGCATGGTGCTGTTCCCGAACCAGGACGTGATGTTTCCCGTCAGGATGCTCTCTATGGTGCAGGAGTAGAAGTTCCTAAGCACCTTGGAGGGCAGTCTGAAGTCTCTCAGGCGTCTGAGGTGGTAGAGACGCTGTCGGGCCTTTTTCACCACGGTGTTGATGTGACAGGACCAAGACAGGTCCTGCGTGATGTGTACACCGAGGTAACGGAAGCTGTCCACTCTCTCCACTGGGCTCTTATTGATGACGGGGGTCTGGTAGTTCCTCTTCTGCTTTGTGCTGAAGTCCACTATCAACTCCTTTGTCTTGCTGACGTTGAGAAGGAGGTTGTTCGTCTGACACCAGTTCTCCAGATTTCCAATCTCCTTCAGGTAGGCCGTCTCATCATTGTCAGTGATCAGGCCGACCACGACGGTGTCGTCAGCAAACTTGATGATGGTGGTGGAGTTGGTAGTGGCTACGCAGTCGTGAGTGTACAAAGAGTACAGTAGAGGGCTCAGAACACAACCCTGTGGGGCTCCAGTGCTGAGGGTGATGGAGGCTGAAATATGTCCACCCATCCTTACTGCCTGTGGTCTCCCCGTTAGGAAATTGGAGATCCACTGACACAAGGATGAGCTGAGTCCCAGGTGCTCCAGCTTGGTGGTGAGTGTAGAGGGAATTATGGTGTTAAATGCTGAGCTGTAGTCGATGAAAAGCATTTTCACATAATTCCCCCTTCTAGTGTCCAGATGAGTGAGAGATGTATGGAGTAGATGAGCGATGGCGTCATCTGTAGAGCGGTTTGAACGGTAGGCAAACTGAAGTGGATCTAGTGTGTCTGGTAATGAAGAGATGATGAAGTCTCTGACCAGCCGTTCAAAGCACTTCATCACCACTGATGTGAGGGCTACAGGTCGATAGTCATTGAGGGAAGCAGGATGTGGTTTCTTTGGAACAGGAACAATGATGGACTCTTTGAAGCATGTGGGGATCACCGACTGAGATAAGGAGAGGTTGAATATCTCTGTGAACACTGGTGCTAGCTGGTCTGCGCAGGCTCTGAGGACTCTACCTGAGATGCCGTCTGGTCCTGCTGCTTTCCTGGTGTTCACTCTCCTGAAGGCTCTCCTCACGTCATGCTCGGAGATGACGAACGCGTTTCCGGTGCTGGCAATGACTTCCTGTCTGCAGCCATTAGCAGCGCTAGCATTAGCAACGCTAACGTCTTTAGCTGCAGCCTCGAAGCGAGCATAAAAGGTGTTCAGCTCGTCTGCCAGAGTCGTGTCCGCGTTTGTCATACCGGATGTTGGAGCTTTGTAGTCCGTTATCGTTCTTAGTCCCTGCCACAGGCTCCCAGAGTCACTCTGTTGGAGTTGTGACTCTAGCTTCCTCCCGTAGCGCTGCTTCGCCTCCTTCACCGCCTTCCGGACGTTATATGCCGCAGCCTTGTACATGTCCATGTCCCCCGAAGCAAGTCCCGCATTGTAGGCAGCAGCTCGAGATCTCAGAGCGTCGCGGATGGTTTTATCCACCCACGGCTTCTGATTGGGAAACGTTCTGATGGTCGTTTTCTGTACGGTATCATCCGCTAGTTTCCCGATGAATCCCACAACCGCTTCCGTAAACACGCTGACGTCATCGGAGCTGTTTCGGAACATGTCCCAGTCTGCGTCATCAAGTGCGTCTTGAAGCGCGGCCACTGATTGGTCCGTCCAGCGCGCGACCTCCCTCTGAACCGGAAGTTCCTGTTTAAGCCTTTGTTTATATTTTGGCATGAGGAAGATGGCGGCATGGTCAGATTTCCCAAACGGTGGACAAGATTGTGCCTTGTAGCCGTCTTTAACTGGTGTGTAACAGTGGTCCAGTGTCCTTTCGCCCCTGGTCGGGCAGGTGATGTGCTGATGGAAGTTAGGCGCTGCACGTTTGAGGTTGGCACTGTTAAAGTCCCCCGCCACAATAAGCGCAGCGTCCCGGTGTTGTGTCTGGTGCTGTGTGAGTGCCTCATGCAGCTCGCATAAGGCAGTGTCCGTGTCCGCTTGTGGCGGAATATAAACGGCGCTGATTATGACCGATGTGAACTCCCGAGGAAGATAAAAAGGACGACATTTGATAGTTAATAGTTCCAGGTTGGGTGTGCAGGAGCATGCGAGAGGAACAACGCTCGCGCTGTTGCACCAGCTGCTGTTCACAATTAAACACACGCCGCCTCCCCTTGTCTTCCCCGAGTCCCGTGTCCTGTCCATGCGGTGAACCGAGAAGAACTCGGCCGGCTGAATGGCGTGGTCCGGCACCGCTGGGTTCAGCCATGTCTCGGTGAAGCAGAGAAGATTGTAGTCCCGAATGTCTCTCTGGAACTTTATCCTGGCCCTGAGGTCATCGAGCTTGTTCTCCAGTGACTGGACGTTGGCGAGCAGGATGCTAGGCAGAGGTGTGCGGTGTGCACGCGCTCTCAGCCTGTTCCTGACGCCGGCTCGTTTTCCTCGGGGCCGCCGCTTCGCGTCGCGTCCTTTGTTTACCCTCAGGATCTCACTCGGCCAGCTCGGATCCGGAGTTAAAAACGTCGAATTGTGAGTACATTGTAAACCAATAGAAATAAGAGTATCTCTATCGTACTTAATGCACTCAATGATGGTGAATTAGCCGGATTAAAATTATTGAAAGTTAACTTAAAAAACGAAAACAAGGAAAAATAGGTCGGAGCAGTCGCGACGGCAGCCGACCTCACCGGCGCCATCTTGATCAAAAACTGTAGTCCGACAGGATGTCCGACAGGATATTTCTGTAGAAATATCCTGACTGCTATTGATAATATGACACTGGCTAATGATGAGATGACCACCCAGGACGTGCAACAGAAACTTGGCACAGATTTCGGCATCCACCTGAGTCTCAGTAGTATTCACGGAGCTCGCCGAAAACTTGGGTGGAAGTTTGGAAAGACTCGTTTCTGCCCGATGATGAGAGACCGCAGTAAGGAATCAAGGCTCAGTCCAGCTCTTCAGTGGATGGAGTCGGGGGAGATATGGCATGATGTGTTATTTACTGATGAAACAACAGTAGCCCTGGAGCACTATGTCCGACAGAGTTTCTACAGAAAGGGGCATTTTGTTTTTAAACCACGGCCTAAGCATCCATTAAAGGTCCATGTCTGGGGAGTGATTTCGAGATGTGGAGCAGGGCCTATTGTTATTTTTGAAGGAACTATGGACAGACAATTCTTTGAAAATTCCATCATCAAGGAAGCTGCAGGACCATATATAAGAAAGTGTTTTGGACTGCATCATCGCTTCTTCCAGGATAACGATCCGAAGCACACTGCTGCTGCATTGCATCAGAGGGAATCAACTGGGTGAAAACTCCGCCAGAGTCACCAGATTTGAACCCTATCAAGCTTGTCTGGCACTCCATGAAAGACTTTATCCGAAAGGAGGCAAAGCCAGGCACAAAACAAGAGCTTATTCGTGCCATAGAAGTATTTTGGGAGACAAAAGTTACCCCAGACTTCTGCGGTACATTAATTGCCGGACTTCATAACGTACTGGACATGATAGTAAAAAACAATGGGGGGCACAGTGGAAAATGAACAATTGGACCACTAGTGCACATTCTCTTTGTTTGTACTGCACACTGTTGCTGTGTTTGTTGGGGCACTTGTTAATAAACAGTACTGCAATGCATCAAATACCTCTTTTTTGTTAATTTCTTTCACACCACACTGTTACAGTTTCCCTGATTTGTTTAGTAATAAAACCACCACTTGTTTAGTAATAAACCACCACTTTCCTAATAAAAGCAGAAAGTCGGAGTGGTAAATCTATCCACTTACGTCGAACCAAATGTTTCTCATTTTTATGGTAAAAATGTATAAAATATAAAAATGTATATGGTATAAATGTTTACAAATAAGTGTGTTACATTTTTTAAGTATCACGCACAAAGGAATTCTGTATCACTTTTAAAGCAGTATATCGCTGCTTACATTTTATATACAGACATTGGCCAGGTATCATAAAATACAGTAGTTTGTCTTCCTCTTTTAAATAGGGTTATTCTGAGGGAATTATGTCATATTATTTGGATCATGTAATGCTTCTTGTTTAATCAGAACTCAGTAACCATTTTTTCGTGATTAACTGTAACATTCAGTTCAGTTTTATGTATACTGTATGGAGCTTTTTACAATAGTTACTATTGTAAAATACTGAGTACAAGTCAAGTCAAGTCAAGTCAATTTTATTTATATAGCGCTTTTAACAATTGACATTGTCGCAAAGCAGCTTTACACAATAAAAAGAAGTAAGTTTTTATGCAATGTATATGAATCAAAATGACAAGATTGTCCCCGATGAGCAAGCCGAGGGCGACGGTGGCAAGGAAAAACTCCCTGAGATGGTAATAGGAAGAAACCTTGAGAGGAACCAGACTCAACAGGGAACCCATCCTCATCTGGGTGATAACGGATAGCAGGAATTGCTCAGCATAATAATGTGTAAGACTGGAAGTTCAGTATAACAAGAGATGTTTTAAAATTAAAAGGAGTCCAGTTTGTTCCCGGAGGCTCAGGTAGACTGTAGGGGATTCCGGTCCTGAGTTATCGAACAACTGAAGTCACAGGTCCCCAGAGCATCACTCGATGACAGGAGAGTCTTCATGGAAACCATCCCCAGCCACCATACGAATCCAGGCAGACCACACGGGGCATCCATGCGACGAGATCTCCAACCAGAAGCAGGACTCCAGGATGGGTTAGACGGCTCCAGAGGGCAGAGGGGTCTGGATCACTGGCAACTCAGGAGCGAAACATGTATAGCTCGACAGAGAGACAGAGAGAGGGAAAGAAGAGGGGGAGAGAGAGAGAGAAGAGAGCAGAAAAGGAGAGAACAGAAAATAAGGAGAGATGGCAGTTAGGTATGGTCACAGTCAGCATGTATAGGTGAATGTATATTTAGTGCAAAGTGCAAGCAGAGACTCCGGCAGGACTAACTATAACAGCATAAAATACTGTACAAAATACTGAGTGCCTGAAGAGGACTCTCCAGGCTGTAGAGCTCTGCGATGTTGCAGGTACAGAATGGGTCGTTTCTCAAACATGGTTTTTCCAACTTAGCGTGTATTGAGATGCCGACAGATTGTATTGAAGAATGCACCCATAGGAACCTAAAGCACACACACGCTTGTGTTTAGGGGCGTTTTCACACTGGTAACGATCTGTTCCGTTCTGTACCCGAGCTCGGTTTCTCCCCCTCCCCAGTCCCCCCGCAGGTCTGCGTTCACACTGTAATAGCGATTGTGATCCCGGGGACACTTGCGTATTTACACAACCGGAAACAGTAGGTGGCGGTAGAGAGGTAGTTGGTTTGTTTTTCGCCGGAAAAAACTAAGAAAGAAGAAGAAACGCCAGTCGGGTCATGAACTGTGAGACACCTGTTAATGCTCCTTGTGGACGTTTTTATTTTTATGACAAAAACAACGGCGCTGTAAACAACATGCCTACTGACACGTCTGTCGCGCGACTCAGAGGGTGAAATGAGCGCGCGCTGCACGGACACAGCACGAGGCACTGAGGAATGACTTTACATCTCTACTCTGTAAGGTGAGGAATCAGGTGTGTCCACATTCTCTACTGATTCCCAGTCAAATAGAAATAAAGTGCTCATTAAACATTACTTTCTTTAGTCATAGCACATTTAAAACTTTTACTTTTTTATCATAAAAATAGTGTTTATGTACACTGTAAATTAATCACAGATGTAAACAATGAATAAATGCTACAAATAAATATAATGCCTGCTAGAATAATGTTCAATAAATAGCATAGATACATATTTATCATTTATTATATCTAATCATGCATTTTTCTTTTCTCCTCAGGATCATCTGGGTTTAGAGAGCGGTGGTGTGTGATGGCAGGATGTCCCAGTGACCAGGAGAGACCAGGAATGGCTACTAAATACTCCTATTAAGAAGACAACAGTCCTACAAGAGAGATGCTTGTGCTCTTTTTTTTCCTAACCTTGTTATGTGTAGATTTTCAAACTTAGCTGAGGTGCTGAAACTTAATTTAAAACCTCACCATGCATCAATGTTTAGTGTTTAACATGTTTTGTGTGCAATTATTTTGTATTTTTGTAAATGTAAAAATAAATGTATACTGTAAAATCCGAGATGAGTGTGGGGGATTTGGAATAGAGACAAAGTACTGGATAGAGTGCAAAATGTTTTATTAAACATTATTAAATAAAAATATAATAAAAGTAAATTTTGTAACAAAAGTAGCTGTCAAATAGGACAAAAAATCTAAACATTAAAATGTAGCATATTTTATATTTACTTGTACTTGCATAGGAAGAGGGTGTGTGGTAATGAAATTAAGACAACAGTTGGTCCATCATCTGCATCAACATCCTATTCGATCTCTTGCTGTTCCTTCCTCTGTATCTGTAGTCAGCGCTTCTCCATCTAAATCTGAGATTTCATGCAACATTATGAGTCTCCTGCTCTGCACGTCAGGTTTTGTCTCTTTCTTCTGTTGTTAGCTGGTCTTGTGCTACTGTCAGAGGTCTCAGTCTGTGTTTCCTCCAGTGCCTGTCTGCAAGAAAGTATAAAGGCAAGAAATTAGCTGAAAGTTGCACCATAACAGCTTGTACAAATTACATTTTTCCAACATTTACAATTTGTCACAGCAATCACAGATAACCTGAAACTGTGTGTGGAGCTTATGTGGCTCATCAGTGTCTCAGTGTTTATAAGTGTCTCTGAGATGTGTTGGAGAATATACATGAAGGTTCTACATGAAATATGATTAAAGAGTAAAGTAGCTGTAACTCTAATAGCTACATAAGCACAACACTGGAGTTCATCACATTCTGCTCTTCTGAACAGTGAAATGATCTGAGGCCTTAAAGTGAGCAGACATGAGGAGCCTTCAGAGTGAACTTTACTGTGAGCTAATGTGAAAGGATCATCCTGTATACCTTATTATATGCATTTAAATGTCACCACAAGATCCACAGACAATTACCTGGAGATGTGGTGATAATATGAGACTCTCTGTAACAGTGTTAATAACAGGAGTTAACAGTATTTAATATGAACTCACCGCTCACGCGCAGGCTCTCTGCTGGACCAGGATCCACACTGTCCGGTTCCGATGATGAAGGTAGATGTTGTCGTGGGTCAGAGGGGTTCCGACTCGATCACACCGGATGGTTTTTATCCTATTGTTTATCTTTTCCTCACTTCAGTATCGCAGCGCGCCCTATGTGCTGCACGAGCTGAAGTTTGTTTAACTCCGCACGGCATCGCTCAGTGCTGCTGTACGCGCGCGTGTCTAAATACTCACAGATACTTCCGTAAATATCGGAGTTTTTATGTGTAGTGTCCGATTATCTCCGGATATTTTCGTCTGTCTAAATTTCTAGCAAATACTATACTTCAGCATTACTTCACAGAGATTCTTCAGTAGCCACGTTTGTTTGTGTACAGAGTCAAACTGGAATTACGTCACTTCCTCTTTTGAGCACGAGCGCGTACTTATGTCCCGCTTTCCTTTCTCGGGAAGGTGTGAATCGTTCCCGAAACCACCTCTGCAATCGGTCCAGGGATTCGTTCCCGAGCGCGGAACGATTCGGAACGATTACATTCTCACAGACAAAAATCAACTGGTCCCGGGGCCAAGTGTACTCGGAAACGGATCCGGGACCGCAGTGTGAAAACGCCCTAGGACTGCTTCTAAACAGCTGCGCTCATAGGTTTAATCAACTACTGTATTTACAAGACAACAGTTAAAGTGCCACAGGTGAGTGTGTGTTTGTGGATGGAGAGGTTTGTCTGGGTGTGTTTGTCGATTTATCAGTTGGCTTTAACACAAACACATTTGTGCGTCGGTGAGTCGAAAGATCCCCTTCCCCCCAAAACACAAAGCAATTAGCACCGGTACTTTCTCTGTTGGGGTTTCTCACCTTCACCCAAAGCATTTATTTATACTGAGGAAAAATAAACATGGGTCACATAACTACAAAATAGAATAGATGCATACTGTATGATCAAGTGTTCAATGGTTGTTTTCGTTTGTTTCTATTACGAAAAAAATATATATTTTATTATTATTATTTTATTATTTGCCCAACTCTTTGACTATTTAAAACAAAGTTGTCTCCTGTTTTAGCCCATTGATGTAGTTGGTTCAAGTAAATTTTTTTTTTTTTATTATAAAAATGGCCTAACAATACCCCAACAATTAAAATGACGTACAGTATATAAAAAACTTTATTCTTTCAAATCTAGACAAAGTTAAAACAGTAATTTGTACTGTATAACACTGAATACAACTTGTATTTTGCTTAAAGGTCAGTAAAATACAGTACATGGATAACACCAGCTGCTTATCAGTCTCTATCTGTTATATTAAAGTATCCATTTTTAAAAACTATCAGAGATGAAACAGTGTAAGTCTTTGTTTCCCCCAATGTGTAGACCTGACCAAACATCATCCTAAAACTGGTGCACAGTCACCCAGGCCCTCAAGTACTCCAGGTTGTTCATGTTCCTTCAGTAGCTCCAAAAGGCTCAGAGAAACAAGATAATTTATTAAAGAGAAAGATAAATAAACTTGACAGAATATCTATTTTGTATGGAAAAATAAAAGACATTAATAAGCATATATACCATTAGGAATTCTATAAAATTAGGAATTAGGAATTCTGGAATGTAAATAAACTGCCTGTGCTGAATGTAAATAAATTGTTGAACTTAGCCACTCTCTGTCTGTATTAAATTAATGGGAATTTACTTAATGCGGTTTCAAGTTAAGCAATATAACACTCATATATATACTCATATAGCTTACAGCTGGTTATGGTCGCTGAACCGCTGGATGTCCAGGTGGTGCTCCGAAAACAACGTGGGCTTCATAGACAACTGAAAGACCTTTGAGGGCAAAACTGGCCTGTTAGGGCGGGACGGTGTCCATCCCACTCGGGAAGGTGCTGCTCTCATTTCTTGCAGTATAGCACATAGTCTCAGAAGAGGCCTAGTTAATCGGTGACAATCCAGAGCCCAGGCCAGGGAGCAGACAGACAGGCTAAACCAACCGTCTGCTAGCTGCAGAGAGTCGTCACTCAGGGTTCATCATATTGAGACTGTGTCTGTTCCCCGAGCTAAACATAAACATAAATTTAGGAAAACTTAGAAAGTCTGTTTTAGTAATTTAATTAACATAGATACCACAAACTCAGATCACACTGAATGCGCAGCCGGCACCTCTGACCTGAAGCTAGGACTGTTAAATATTAGATCTCTCGCATCTAAAGCAGTTATTGTTAATGAAATTATCACAGATCAGGAGTTTGATATATTATGTTTAACAGAAACCTGGATTAAACAGGACGAGTATGTAGCTCTAAATGAAGCTAGTCCTCCTGGATACAGCTACATACACCAGCCTCGGCTAACTGGTAGAGGAGGAGGAGTCGCAGTTATTTATAACGATAATCTGTCTCTCGTACAAAAACACAGTTTTAAATTTAATGCATTTGAAGTTCTCTATAGTAACATAAAGTCAGCTCAGTCGATCCCGCTAATCATCATTTACAGACCCCCAGGGCCGTACTCGGAGTTTCTCTGTGAATTTGCAGATTTCCTCTCAAACCTTGTTGTTTCTGTAGACAAAGCGTTAATTGCTGGAGACTTTAATATTCATTTTGAGAATTCAGAAGACCCTCTGAGAACAGCATTCTTGTCCATACTGGACTCAGTAGGAGTAAATCAGTGTGTAGTAGGACCCACTCATAAAGCAGGTCACACTTTAGATTTAATATTATCCTTCGGATTAAGTATAGGAAATATAACCACAATTCCACAGTCTGAAGTTATCTCGGATCACTACCTTGTCTCGATTAAAGCGTGTCATAGTAATAATGTATGCACAGCACCGCGCTTCCACCTTAAACGTACATTTACATCAAATACCGCACAGAGCTTTAGCAATAATCTTCCAGAGTTATCAACTTTGATTGGATCGCCATCTGACTTCACAGAACTCGAACAGGTGAATGAATATCTAGAGTCAGCACTTCGTTATAGCTTAGATAATGTAGCTCCAGTTAAAAGGAAAATGATTAGAGATAAGAAACTCGCTCCTTGGTATAATGATCACTCACACACTTTAAAACAAACCGCTCGAAAATTTGAACGTAAATGGCGCCAAACTAAATTGTTAGTATTCAAAATAGCTTGGAAGGAGAGCATCCTGAACTATAAAAAAAGCTCTCAGTGATGCTAGATCAACGTATCTCTCCACTCTTATAGAAAATAACAAAAACAACCCGAGATTTTTATTTAATACCGTAGCTAACTTAACTAAAAACAAGACCACTGCAGAAATCTCCACAACAACATCATGCAGTAGTGAGGATTTCATGAACTTTTTCAATAACAAAATCATAAATATTAGGCAAAAAATTCAGGCTTTGAAACCAGACAATTTAAATAATTCAGATGATCTAACCACATCACATCAGATCTTAGAACACTTTACTCCCCTTGAAGCGAGGGAACTAATTTCACTCATCTCTTCTTCAAAATCGTCAACCTGTATATTAGATCCTATACCGACACATTTTCACAAACAGATAGTACCAGCAATAATAGAACCCCTGTTGAAAGTAATTAACTGTTCACTCAGTAGTGGGTATGTCCCCAAATCCTTTAAATTAGCCGTTATTAAACCGCTAATCAAGAAACCTGACCTTGACCCCTGTCTGCTTTCTAATTACAGGCCGATATCAAACCTTCCCTTTATCTCCAAGATTTTGGAAAAGGTAGTATCACAGCAGCTATGTTCACATCTACACAGAAATAGCATAAATGAACTGTATCAGTCAGGATTTAGGCCTCATCACAGCACAGAGACAGCACTTGTTAAAGTAGTAAACGACCTCCTATGGGCCTCTGATCAGGGTTGCGTCACTATACTTGTGTTACTGGACCTCAGTGCAGCTTTTGACACCATTGATCATAGTATTCTCCTTCACAGATTAGAAAAGGTAGTAGGAATTAAGGGAACTGCCCTCTTGTGGCTCAGATCCTATTTGACTGATCGTTATCAGTTTGTAGATTTAGATGGTGACCATTCCTCATGTTCTCAAGTGGAGTTTGGTGTTCCACAGGGTTCAGTTTTAGACCCACTGCTTTTTTCCCTTTACATGCTTCCTCTGGGCAACATAATTCGTAAACATGGTATTAGTTTTCATTGTTATGCTGATGACACACAATTATATGTCTGAGAAAAACCAGTTTGCTAAAATTGAGCAGTGTGTGCAGGACATAAGAGATTGGATGTTAATTAATTTTCTTCTGCTTAATCCTGATAAGACAGAAGTTCTGGTCATAGGACCACAAGTAGCTAGAAGTAAGCTTTCTGATCACACTGTAACTTTAGATGGCCTTTCTGTTCCATCAAATGCAACAGTAAAAGACCTTGGTGTGATTATAGATTCCAGCCTTTCGTTTGAAGCACATGTAGATAATATCACCAGGATAGCTTTCTTTCACCTTAGAAATATTGCCAAGATTAGAAACATATTGTCACTAAATGATGCAGAAAAACTAGTTCATGCCTTTATCACCTCTAGGTTGGACTATTGTAACGCCTTACTGTCTGGTTGTTCAACTAGGTGTATAAACAAGCTTAAGTTAGTACAGAATGCAGCAGCGAGAGTCCTCAGTAAAACCAGAAGATACGAGCACATGTCCCCTATCTTATCTACACTGCATTGGCTCCCTGTGAAATTTCGCATCGATTTTAAGATTCTACTTTTGACATTTAAAGCACTAAATGGTCTCGCACCACAGTATCTGAGTGTGAACTGCTAGTGTCTTACGATCCCCCACGCCTACTTTGATCAAAGAATGCAGGCTGCCTGTCAGTACCACGTATTATTAAAACTACAGCAGGGGGCAGATCTTTTTCTTACAAAGCCCCAAAGTTATGGAATAGTCTTCCTATTAATGTTCGGGACTCAGACACAGTCTCAGTGTTTAAGTCTAGGCTAAAAACCTATTTATTTAGCCAAGCATTTTTGTAAATAGATTAACCTTAGGTAAAGGAGCAGATCTGGGGGACTCATGGACGTAGAGTATTCTGGTGAACTGGTATGTTTAGATGCTGTCCTCCCCACTCTCATTGATCACTCAGGTTTGTTGACGGTGAGGTGATTGGTTGCTTTACATCACAGGGAGCCCTCATGTCTGTGTTTCCTTCTGGCTCTCCCTTTTAGTTATGCTGTTATAGTTAGTCCTGCCAGAGTCCCTGCTTGCACTTTGCACTAAATATACATTCACCTTATACATGTTGACTGTGACCATACCTAAGTGCCATCTTTCCTTATTTTCTGTTCTCTCCTCTTCTGCTCTCTCCCCTCTCTCTCTCTCTCTCTCTCTCTCTCTCCTTTCCTTCTCTCCTTTCCCTCTCTCTGTCTCTCTGTCGAGCTATACATGTCACTCCTGAGTGATCCAGACCCCTCTGCCCTCTGGACCCGTCTAACCCGTCCTGGAGTCCTGCTTCAGGTTGGAGATCTCGTCGCATGGATGCCTCGTGTGGTCTGCCTGGATTCGTGTGGTGGCTGGGGATGGTTTCCATGAAGACTGTCCTGTCATCGATTGATGCTCTGGGGACCTGTGACTTCAGTTGTTTGATAGCTCAGGACTGGAATCTCCTACAGTCTACCTGAGCCTCCAGGAACTAACTGGACTCCTTTTAATTTTAATTTAAAACACATCTCCTGTTATACTGAACTTCCAGTACACATTATTATGCTGATCAATCTTTGCTATCCGTTATCACCCAGATGAGGATGGGTTCCCTGTTGAGTCTGGTTCCTCTCAAGGTTTCTTCCTATTACCATCTCAGGGAGTTTTTCCTTGCCACCGTCGCCCTCGGCTTGCTCATCAGGGACAATCTTATCATTTTGATTCATACACATTGCATACAAACTTACTTCTTTTATTGTGTAAAGCTGCTTTGCGACAATGTCAGTTGTTAAAAGCGCTATATAAATAAAATTGACTTGACTTCACTTGATATATGAGCATTAGTGTAACTCTCAAGCCAAACTATAACTTAGCCAGGTATTGAAGCAGTAAGCTATAACTCCAGACTTGGTAAACAGATGATTACGTTACCTACAGTCACATCTGTAGTCACGCTGCTGGCACTGCAAAACGGCCAATAAAAAATTCATTAAATAAACTGGGAACTGTAAATTAACCGAAATTTTAGAAAAGTCACCACTTACCCTGAATAAAAAGTCAATTAAACTGTCACCTTCATCTTCATCTCCATACTGCAGTTTTCTAGCGTCACTCCGGCAGGGGTGAGGAGGGTTAAAATCACATGATTGCTACTCAGCCGCTAAGGTGCTCGCATCTGTTAACGTCTTCGTGAGAACAAAGTGCCATCTAGTGGTGGTGGACGGTAAATGAACAAATATGGCTTCAATGGGCGTGTTTACTGTGAAATCTTGACACACCTTCTGGCAGGAGAGGGAGGGGGGGATTCACGTCACACGTCAGCCATACGCCAGCCATACGCCAGCCATATGCCATTCACATGCCAGTTGCCCGACCATGGCTATTTTGAGTTGCTACATCTGTATGTTTCTTCAGCACTTTTTGTACAGACAGACCTACCAGGTTTTCAAACCTGTTAAACCTCAGTTAAAACTTAACTTAATGTAAAAACAAAATACACTAACACAATTAATCCCCTTTTAGGCAAGGAGTGAGTGCTAGAGTGGGCAGAAGAGAGAGATAGAATGATGAGTGTAGGGTGTAGCGAGATGGGTGTAGGAATGGCAGAAGACTGCAGAGAGTGAGACCAAGAACAGTTGCTTCTGATAACATTGGGGCTACTGTAATTAATCATACGATAGATCCTGGTCTACATTAAAAAGGATATACTGAGGGTAGAGCCAACACCAATTGCAACAGAGGCCTCTATTATTTGAATATTAGAGCAAACAAACATTTGATTTTCTTTCATCAACCATCAATGAACACAAGAACAATTTGCAAAATTTTGGCAAAACTGAGTTTAATAGAACATTTGTTTAGCGCATCAAATGAAAGTACAGTTAATAATATAACTTGGATTACAAAATTGTCTTTTTTACTCAACTTAGTTGATGCAAAAATGAATACACCCCATAACAAAAACTACTAGATCGAGTATTTTGTACGACCTCCATGATTTGTAAGAACATTTGTAAGTCATCTAGGCATGGAATGAACAAGTTGGTGACAATTTGCTCCATTTATCTTTTTCCATTCTTCAAGAATGTACTGTTTTAGATCACTTGTCTCTTCAGAATTCCCCATGGTGTTTGACTGGGTTCAGATCAGGAAACATAGCTGGCCACTAAATTACTTTCACCCTGTTTACTTCAGAAACGCAGTAGTGGCCTTAGATGTATTTTTTGGATCATTGTCATGTTGAAAAAGTGACCGGCGTCTAAGGGCATGGAGTGATGATAACAACTTCTCTTTCAACATAGAGACGTACATCTGTGAATTCATGATACCATCAATTAAATGCAGCTCCCTGACATCAGCAGCACTCATGCAGCCCCACAGAAGGACACTGCTACTACCATGTTTCACTGTAAGCACTATGCATTTTTCTTTGTACTCCTCACCTTTGCATACATATTACCATACAGTTTTGATGCCATCAGTTCCAAAATCATTTATCTTGGTCTCATCACTCCAGAGTACAGAGTCCCAGTAGTCTTCTTCTTTTTCAGCATGGGCCCTGGCAAATTCTAGGTGGGAGTGCTTGTGCCTGGCCTTCAGACAAAGAAAAATGTATTCATTTTTGTACCTTGGTCATGAATTAATTTGTCATTTGCAAATTAACAAATCTTGTTTGCAATCAGTGGCCCACATTTGTGGAAGTAATTTTTAATATACTGTCCCATAGAAACTGCTGATTCTGAGAGGAAAGTACAGGTTTTCTGACAAATCTGTTGGGGTGTGCTCATTTATACTGAGCATCAATGCCATATGTTGTTAGTGTTCCTTAAGTCATTCTGATTATGCTACTGAATCTAAAATGTGTATTAAGTGTTTTTGAGAGATTGAGTGCATTTTTCATAATGAGAACTTTGAAAGTTTTGAAAAAGTGTGATCAGTATTAACTGATATCAACTATAAAAATATGTAATAAGCAAATATATTACTGTAATTAACATTGATGCATTTTTACTCAGCTGGTGTATTTTAACAAACAGCTAGAGAAGTAGAAGTCCTGACATGTTGTAGACCTTCTGATTATCACTGAATGAGAAAAGGAAGACATCAGTTTAAGCTCTCACAGCTGTTCTTCAAAAGCTCTGTACTGGAAGAGTTTATTCTCATCATCATCATCCTCTGTGTGAGACCCAGCTTGGTTTAAAACTGCTTAATACTGTAATGAAAGAGAAAAGGGCAGAAAGTTCAAATTTAATCAGATATTTATCGGAATCAGTCATCAGATTCCTCACAAGAAACATTGTCACGCAATACAAAATACAGTGGAACCTCGGACTGCGAGTAAGGTGGTTTACGAGTGTTCCGCAAACCGAGCAAAGATTTATAATAAATTTAAAATCGGAAACCGAGCAAGTATTAGTTTACGAGCGCCGAGTATCATGTATCACGCATGCAACTCTTATTTTGACACCAAGCGTCACTCTCTCACCTCCCCGCCCTCGCAAACACACAGAAACTCTGCTCGTCTCTTATGCGTGTGCGCGCGTAATTTGACAACGACACACACACGCACAGACGCTCTTTCGCCTTTTCACCTCCTCCCCGGCTTCACAAACACACAGAAAATCTGCTGTCGCGATTCTTTTCAAAGGTAAGGTGCTGGTTCATTTGTTTGATTTCCTTAGTATGCGCTGACGCCAGGTCAGAGGGATTTCTTTTTTCCCTGTTAAAACGGTGTTTCCGTTGTGTGTGTGTGTTTGTTGTGAAACTTAAAAAGTGATTCCTTTAGTATGCGCTCGTGCCAGTGTCAGATTTCTTTTTTCCCTGTTAAAACAGTGTTTCCGTGTTTGTGTGTGTCCGTTTGTTGTGAAACTTAGTTGATTCTGTTAGTATGCGCTCATGACAGTCTTGCTTTTTTCCATTAAAACGGTGTTTCCGCTGTGTTTATGCGTTTGTTGTGAAACTTAAAAAGTGAGTCCGTTAATATGCGCTCATGCCAGTCTCAGAAAGATTTTTTTTCCTGTTAAAATGGTGTTTCCGTTGTGTGTGTGTGCATTTGTTGTGAATCTTAAAAAGCGCGGTGGGGAGAGGGGGAGGAGTGTTACTGTGTAAAACGAGGCGAGGGAAGGAGCTAATTCCACACACACACACACAAGGCGCCTGCGTGCACCAACGGAAACACTTATCTGTCAGGATTTATTTGTACTTTTTTTAAAGGTAAAGTGCAGATTAATTTGTTTCATATTTTCATTTTATAGATTGTATAAATTATTTTTATGTATTTATTTTGGTACGAACGAATGATTTGAGTTTTCATTATTTCTTATGGGAAATGATGGTTTGGTTTACGTGTGTTTTGGAACACGAGCCCACTTCCGGAACGAATTATGCTCGTAATCCAAGGTTCCACTGTAATAGACTCAAGTGCACAAAATACAAAAATTTTTAATTAAGTACAAATTATGTAAAATTATTATTTATGGATGAAACACACTGTGGCCTGATACAGTCACCAGGTTTATTACTGTACATACACATTAAGATACAGGAACCCCTCGCTGGTTCGATCCCCGAGTAATACTGTAGCCTTTTGCAGCTGAGGGCCTAGAAAGAGCAAAATTGGCCGAGCTGTCTCAGCGGGTTGGGATGGAAGGCACTTAGTGCTCTCATATTGATTACAGCTCTACAACCATACCAGTCAGGGGTGTCTGTGAGCTCACACAAGAAAGAGGAGCAGATAGCACTGTCCTCTGAGTGTGTCACTCTGTCCTCAATCGTGTGTGAGCAAGCAGTTAAAAAAGATGTGGTCGGTGACATCACGTGGTTCAGAGGAAAAACTTGATAGTCTGCGGCCCGCCTGACTGTGTGGTCATAGTAGCCTTAATGAAGCACTAAAAACTAAAAATGAAGGATAGATTTTTAGTTAAATGACTGAAATGGTTCACATATGAACCAGAGGCCACGCTCCCACATCTGCCTCTCCTCTATTCCTTTCCCCCACATCAGAGAGTCTCCTTAAGTTCCGTATAGCTTTTTTTGTATTTTAGTGCTTTATTTATTTATTTTTTTTGGTATAATTAAGTTTTTTATATATATATATACTTTGTTTAATATTTTGTGATATAAACAAAATAAATCAAAAGTTAAATATAGTTCATAGTAATGGAGAACGGATTAATTCTATTAACATGTATTTTCCTATGTAAAAAACTGAATTGATCCTATCAAATATGGTTACAGTGTGTGTGTGTGTGTGTGTGTGTGTGTGTGTGTGTGTGTGTGTGTGTGTGTGTGTGTGTGTGTGTGTGTGACTCACTGTAGTTTCTCTAGTCTACAGTGTGGATCCTTCAGGAGATCAGAAAGCAGCTTCACTTCTGATTCTCCTGGTTGATTGTAGTTCAGATTCAGCTCTCTCAGGTGTGATGAGGTGTTCGACCTCAGAGCTGAAACCAGAGCAGCACAACCTTCACCTGTAATACTGCAGTGTTGCAGCCTGTAGAAAAAGCAAAAATTATAGATCAACATACATACACAAATGTACCTTTACTCATACATTCTGATTGTGTTGCATATGTTCTGTGTCTGTTAGTCCCAGTCTATCTTAAATATTTATGTCCTCATGGTGCTTACGGTTTTGATCCTGTGCCTCTTTTTCAGATTCCTGCTCCTGCCTCATAAAACAGGTAAATGTCAGGAGATCAGCAAATAAAATCAACAGGGATGGTATTTGCTGATCACCTGAAATGTACCTATTTTATATTTTTAAACATAGATTTCCTTTTCATTTATTTGCTTCAAATACATCCTGTCTAACTGCACTTGCCTCCTCTAGTGTGTTGCCTCACAAATAGGAGCTCTCTTGAGGAGGTATTGCACACGTTGACCTGACCACTGATTTCTTATTTTAACTATCTCTGTGGTGATTTTGGGGTAGAAATATACTTGCATTCAACTACATCTACACACACAAGATGGCTGTCTCATGTATCCTGCATTCATTTGGTGCATAGCTTCTGCATGTTGTCGGATATTAACATGACATGCCCACAATGTGAAATATGCATGTAAACAGTAGGGGCAGTGTAGTTAGCAGGCATGTTAAAAAGCGTGGAAAGATTTGAGAATTTGTGTGACCAGGTCCTCACTTAAAATATTTAATATTTTGTCAGCCTTATACATCAGGCTTGTTGCTTTACATTTTATTATATTATTAGGTTTCTACTTAAATTTATTAGTTTTATAATGACCAGGGGTCTTGCTAGACATAAAGTGCTACTGGGGCACTGTCACACTGCCAGGCGTCCAAAGACTGTTTTTGACTCTTTTTTTTTTTTGCTGGACTACCACGCTGACGCGGATCTCACAGCTTTGAACTCGCGCTTCTGCTCTCTCTACCATGTCTGGATAGATTCTCTGCTTAGCAGTTCCACTCTTTAAAACATCAAAGGCCCTTACGGCTTGTACCCATGTCAACAACTTCCTCATGCGGGCCTCTTTATCAGTCTGCCTCTCGCCTGTGTTTGGATCCATCTTTCCAAGCCCCACAGTGCGTTCTGATAGAATAACTTGACCATCGCGATGGACGGAGCAGATTTTGACAGGATGAGGCTGGACTTGGAGATTCAGGGCACCCTCCTTGGGAAACACCTAGAAGAGCTCCTCACCATGGACAGGACACAGGACTCTGGGAAGTCAAGGGGAGGCGGCGTGTGTTTAATGGTGAACAATAACTGGTGCTACAGCGCAAGTGTTGTTTCTCTCACACGCTCCTGCACACCCATCCTGGAACTATTGACCATCAAATGTTGTCCTTTTTATCTTCCTCTGGAATGTACATTGGTCATAATCAGCGCCGTTTATATTCCACCAAAAGCGGACCCGGTCACTGTCGTATGCGAGCTGCATAAGGCACTCACACAGCACCAAATGCAACACCGAGACGCTGGGCTTATTGTGGAAGGGTAGTTTAACAACACCAACTTCAAACATGCAGCGCCAAACTTTTATCAGCATATCACCTGCCCCACCAGTGGCGAAAGGACACAGGTTAATTGTTGTACAACAGTCAAGGACAGCTACAAGGCACAAGGCACATTTCTCTTTTTGGAAATGGCCGCCATCTTCCTCATGCCAAAATACAAACAAAGATGGGCCTCCGAGTGGCGCAGTGGTAAAGTGCTCGCCCTATCATCTGGAGATCGCGAGTTCGATCCCCGGGTGATGCTGTTACCTCTCACAGCCAGAGGCCTAGAGAGAGTGCTTTAAGTGGCTGATCTCTTCACTACCTGACACACTGGATCCATTACAGTTTGCATACCACCCAAACCACTCTCCTCCATCACCCACCTGGACACTAGAAGGGGGAATTATGTTAAAATGCTCTTTGTCGACAACAGCACTCCAACACCAGCATTTAATATCCTCCACACTCACCACCAAGCTGGAGCACCTGGGACTCAAAGAGCAATCTCCTTCTAAATGTCAGCAAGACAAAGGAGTTGATAGTGGACTTCAGTTCAAACCAGCAGAGGAACTACCAGACCCCTGTCACCAACAGGAGCCCAGTGGAGAGAGGAGACAGCATCAGATACCTCGGTGTTCACATCACGCAAGACCTGTCATGGTCCTGTCACATCAACACCGTGGTGAAAAAGGCCCGGCAGAGTGTCTACCACCTCAGATGCTTGAGAGACTTCAGACTGCCATCCAGGGTCTGAGGAATTTCTACTCCTGCACCATAGAGCACATCCTGATGGGAAACATTATGACCTGGTTCGGAAACAGCACCATGCAGGACAGACGAGCTCTACAGATGGTGGTGTGATCAGCTGAATGCATTATCTGCACTGAGTTCACTAACCTGGGAGGACCTCAGCCACATAAGTCACTTAAAATAAGACACTTTCATGCATATTTGAATGCCCCCCCCCCCCCACCCATTTCTATTTAACATTCCACTTCATCCTCACACTAAAATTTCTATATTTTTCTATATTTGTACAGAAACCGTCTCTTCTCCATATTTGTACAGCTTTATTTTCTATTTTATTTCTTTTTATTCATATTTAATTTGTTAAGGTCATGGGTGGTCCATTAAGCATTTCACTGCATTTTGTACTGTGTATGACAGTGTATGTGACAAATAAAATTTATATTTGAATTTGAAATAACAGTAAGGGAGTGTTACCCTTTACCGCTCATGGCTACTGCATTTAAGCTTCTCAGAGGAGCCGACATCTTCACCTACAATGCATACCATCTCATCCACATTCGGGAGGGCAATGAGTGGAAGACTGCCTTCAACACCCCGACCAGGCATTATGGTGGTCCTATTCGGACTGAGTAATGCACCTGCTGTCTTCCAGGCCCTTATCAATGACATCCTCCAAGATTTCCTAAATTCCTTTGTGTTTGTCTATTTGAAAGACATTCTGATTTTCTCTTGTGGCTTGAAGGAGCACCGTCACCACATTCATCAAGTTTTACAGAGACTCTTAGAGAAGAACTTGTACATCAGAAAAGTGTGAATTTCACACAACATCCACCATGTTCCTGGGTTATGTTATCTCCAACTTGAAGCTGGAGATGGAACTAGCAAAGATTCAGACAGTCTTCAACTGGCGAACCCCAGTCTTGTGACGAGACCTCCAATGGTTTCTAGGCCACCCTAATCTCTCTGACTTCCTCCAGAACACTTTTTTTTGGAACAAGGGAGCAGAGAGAGCATTTGTCTACCTCAATAAAGGCGGCCATCCTCACCATTCCTGACCCACCCCATCAGTTTGTGGTAGAGGGTGATGCTTCCAACATCACCGTTAGACTATCCTTTCCCAAAGATCCGCACAGGATAAACTGCACACCTGCTTATTCTTCTCCCGTCGCCTATCCCTGGCCGAGAGGAACAATGACGTGGGTGACCAAGAGATTCTGGCTATGACGTTAGCTCTGGAGTAGTAGAGGCACCGGCTGTAAGGAACTAAGCTCCCGTTCCTAGTATGGACCGATCATAGGAATCTCGAGTATCTACGTACTGCCAAAAGACTCATTGCCCATCAAGCTCGATGGGCACTGTTTTTATCTAGATTTAACTACGTCCTGTCCTACCGACCAGCCTCTAAAAACGCTAAACCAGACACGCTTTCTCGTCAGTTCACCTCTCCCCAAGATCCCTAGAAAGGTTCACCACTGTTCCACTGTTTTCTCCATTTGTAGATAATGGCTTCTACGGTGGTTCACTGAAGTCCCAAAGCCTTAGAAATTTTACATCAATTACTTTGTTTCTCAGATTTTTTTGATTGTGTTGCTTTTGTTTATATCTTTTAGCATGCATTACTGCCAGAGCTGTTGAATCAAGATATTACTTTAACAGAAACTGTCTGACAAAGTGAAGCATGTTCTAAAGTTCTAAATAAATTCCTCCCTTAATAAATGAAATACTCTTTTTAAAAAATATAATTTTGCTTTACACTGGTTATCTTTGTATAATATTAGAATTTTTTGATGATCTTAATCATTTAGGTGTAAAAAAAAAACGGGAAGGGGAAAATACTTTTTCATGGTACTGTACGTTAAAATAGCTATTCAATTTATACAATTGCTCCTTAAAGCCTGACCTGCCAAGCTGCTGCCTGTGTCCGCTGGATAATTATGTGAATTAGGATTTATTTTTTATCTGTATACATTTGAGCCTGTCCCTGACCTTCCCTTAATCTCTGGAATTATATGTTGGTTTTTGGATCGGAAAATGATCTGTTGTGTTCGTTATGAGCTACTGAGACTGAGGCTCACCTGAGTTCGATGATAATTAAACTGCTTTGACATTGTTTTTTGTATTGCTAGCAAAACCCAGCTCCACTGATCTACAGATTGGTCACCTGATTTTTCAGTAAAGGATAATCCTTCAACTAAACGGAAGTCAAAAGCAGCCTTCACAAGACTGCCCCTAAAGCTTATATATCCTGTAAGTTCCTTCAAGTTTGATTCCTTCAAGAGTTGTGTACATCAACCTAGTCATCAACTAGTCATTACTCCACTGTCTTTGTGCAAGACTTTTCAAATCTCTCCCTCCTGTACTAACCACTGAGGGCAATCACAATAATTTCTCTCTCTCTCTCTCTCTCTCTCTCTCTCTCTCTGAGTTTGATATCGCTGCCTTTAAATCTTTCAACATCACACTCAAACTCTATTTTTCCACATTCTTTCCTGCACGCACTTTCCTGTAGTCACTGACTTCCTGCCAATCAGAGGCTAGAGGAGGAACAGTACCAGCCAATCAAAAGTTGGGGGGTGGACAAGCTGATTACCAAATTCTGACTGGCTCCTTTTGATTCTCTGTGTCCCCTCAATGTGCATACATCAAACCATTACACTTCCTTCTGTTGTTGTGTTTATCATCGTATGTGTTTATATCATTATTTTTATGCACAGCAAATATCTCACATGCGTGCACACACTAAAAACTAAAATATATGCTATTGTCTCAGGAAGGACAGACATGTACAATACTAACTGGGATAGAACTTGCTGTATAAGTTAATTAAACTTGATGCATTAAATCTTGCTGAGAACAGATATTGTTACACATTATAATAAGAGTATGTTAAGATAGCCTTTGGCAACAATACGTTCTACACTGTAAACTATGTATTTTAATTTCAGAAGATTTAACAAACAATATGAGATTCCTTATGCTGACAGTAATAATAATAATAATAATAATAATATAAACTAATGCATGTAATGAAGAGTGTCCAAAGTGTACAGGCGCTATTTATTAATTATTTTTATTTATTATTGTCAATGTTTTATTAAAAGTATTAATATTTAACAGCTTATTCACTTCAATGGTTCTAAAATAGGAATTTGTTTAATTCAAGAAAGTATTCATGAGTATCCTGAATATGAACATGAATATCCTGAGTAGACAGCACTTTTTCAAACTTGAGTGCAATAAATGTGTTCTTCTCTCTCTCTCTCTCTCTCTCTCTCTCTCTCTCTCTCTCTCTCTAGATGCACTGTGTTGTTTGGATATTGTGGATTTAGAAAATCTATTCTTGCCCATTATCAATCTAAATTAATCAACTGCAGGGTAGGAGCTTGTTAAACCGTATATGTGAGATTTTACTGAGAGACAGCAGATAACTACTGGGGCACATGCTGCAGTAAAAGGGGTCTAGTGATGCCTGTGATCATCACAATCAGATAAACAGAATGTGAAAGTGATTATCTGACCTCAGTGTCTCCAGTGTACAGTGTGGATTCTCCAGTCCAGCAGAGAGCAGCTTCACTCCTGAATCCTGCAGGTTATTGTAACTCAGGTCCAATTCACTCAGACTGGAAGACTTTAAACTGAGAACTGAGGACAGATCTCTACAGCTTTCCTCTGTGAGATCACAAACACACAGTCTGGGAAAGAAATGATGATACATCAGAACATTGATCTCTCTCTCTCTCTTACTCACAAAACCCTTTACATAAAAAATTAAAAGAGCTGCTTCACCCAGTTCAAAGGAATCGACTCTAATTTTAATATAAAAATATCTAATATACTATATACAGTGGAACCTCGGATTGCGAGCAACCCGGTTTGCAGGTGTTCCGCAAGACGAGCAAATTTTTAAAAAATAATTTTTTTAAAAATCGTGAAAAACGAGCATACCTTGATTTACGAGTGCCGAGTATCATCAAGTATCATATGGCAGACATGCGCTTCTTGTTTTGAAGCTTAGCGTTACGTGATGACAACTGAACTAATGTTTTTTCTCTCTTTCACGCTGTAGAATTGTGGGTAATCTTCTCCCCTACTCAGTCTTAGTGCATGTCTCTCACTGGTATAATCATCATCCTTGCTCATGTGTAGTGTTTCCTATAACACTGTGACCAAGTGTGTGCGTGTAAAACATATTTGATTTTTCCACAAGTTCCTCTCTCTTTCTACCCTCTCTTTTTTTGGATTCCATTTTTGTTCTTTCCCTTGGACTCCATCCATCACATAACCCTTTACTTTGCTGTCTTCTCCACTCTCATTGATCACTCAAGTTTGTTGACGGTGATGTGATTGGTTGCTTTACTTCTCAGTTCCCCCTCATGTCTGTGTTTCCTTCTGGCTCTGCCTTTTAGTTATGCTGTTATATTTTGTCCTGCTGGAGTCCCTGCTTGCACTCTACACTAAATATACATTTACCTTATGCATTATGTGACTGTGACCATACCTAACTGTTATCTCTCCTCTTCTGCTCCCCCCTCTCCTGTTCTCTCTCCCCCTCTCTTGCTTTTCCTCTCTCTGTTGAGCTACACATGTCGTTCCTGAGCTGCCAGTGATCCAGACTTCCTCTACCTTCTGGACCTGTCTGACTCATCCTGGTGCCCCGTTTCTGATTGGAGATCTTGTCACATGGATGCCCCGTGTGTCTCTTTGGGATGCGTCCCGCGTCTGGGGATGATTTCACTCTACTATGAAAACAGTTCTGGCCTTGACTGAAGTTGACAGCTGTTTCTCTGAAGACTTGACTTGGCTGCAGTCACTCGATAGTTCAATTCAATTGAATTAAATGTAATTTTATTTGTATAGCGCTTTTAACCATTGACATTGTCGCAAAGTATATTTACACAATCAAAAGAATTATTTAATTTTGTATGAGATGTGAATGTGTATGAACCAGAATGATAAGACTGTCCCTGATGAGCAAGTCAAGGACGATGGCAACAGTGGCAAGGAAAAACTCCCTGAGATGGTAATAGGAAGAAACCTTGAGAGGAACCAGACTCAACAGGGAACCCATCCTCATTTGGGTAAAATGGATAGCACGGATTGATCTGCATCATACTGTGTGAGATTGGAAGTTCAGCATAACAGGAGATGTGTTTAAGTTAAAATTAAGTCCAGTTCGTTATTGGAGTCTCAGGTAGACTGTAGGAAACACCAGTCCTGAACTATCGAGTCCTCAGAGAACAGCAGTCTGCCTCAGCCAAGGACAGGACTGTCTTCATGGAAAAGTGGAACCGTCCCCAGTCACCACATGCATCCCAGGCAGACCACGCGGGGCATTCATGTGATGAGATCTCCAACCAGAAGCAGGACACCAGGACGAGTCAGACAGCTTCAGGGGGCAGGGGGATCTGGATCACTAGCAGCTCAGGAGCTCGCCAGAAAGACAGGGAGAGGAAGAGAGGAAGAGGGAGAGATAGAGGAGAAGAGCGAGAAGAAGAGAGAGCAGAAGAGAAGTAGAGATGGCAGTTAGGTATGGTCACAGTCAAGCAATTTATAATGTGAATGTATCTTTAGTGCAGTGTGCAAGCAGGGACTCCGGCAGGACCAACTATGACAGCATAACTAAAAGGAAGAGCCAGTAGGAAACATGATATGAGGGCTCCCTGATATGTAAAGCGACCAATCACTTCACCATCAACAAACCTGAGTGATCAATGAGAGTGGGGAAGACAGCATCTAAACATACCAGTTCACTATAATACTCTTCGATGAGTCCCCCAGATCTGCTCCTTTATTTAAGGCAAATCTATTTACAAAAATGCTTGGCTAAATAAATACGTTTTTAGCCTAGACCTAAACACTGAGACTGTGTCTGAGTCCCGAATATTAATTGGAAGACTATTCCATAACTTTGCGGCTTTGTAAGAAAAAGCTCTGCCCCCTGCTCTAGTTTTCATAATATGTGGTACTGACAAGCAGCCTGCATTCTTTGATCGAAGTAGGCGTGGCGGATCGTAAGACACTAGCAGTTCACTCAGATACTGCGGCACGAGACCATTTGATGCTTTATACGTCAATAGTAATATTTTAAAATCTATTCGAAATTTCACAGGGAGCCAATGCAGTGTAAATAAGATAGGGGTGATGTGCTTGTATCTTCTGGTTCTAGTGAGGACTCTTGCTGTTGCATTCTGGACTAACTGAAGCTTGTTTATGCACCCAGTTGAACAACCAGACAGTGAGGCGTTACAATAGTCCAACCTAGAGGTGATAAAAGCATGAACTAGTTTTTCTGCATAATTTAGTGACAGTATATTTCTTGTCTTGGCAATATTTCTGAGGTGAAAGAACGCTATCCTGGTAATATTATCTACATGTGCTTCAAATGATAGGCTGGGATCTATAATCACGCCAAGTTCTTTCACTGTTACGATGCTTACGAATCATGTTGCCCATAGGAAGCATGTACAGAGAAAAAAGCAGTGGGCCTAAAACTGAACCATGTGGAACACCAAACTCCACTTTAGAACATCTACAAACTGATAACGATCAGTCAAATAGGATCTGAGCCACGAGAAGGCCGTTCCCTTAATTCCTACTACATTTTCTAATCTGTGAATGATTGGAATTTCCTACAGGTCTACATGAGCCTCCAATAACTACCTGGACTCCGTATTAACATCAATTAACATCAACTGTTATACTGAACTGCCTGCCACCTAACACACAGTATGAATGCAGATGAATTCTTACTTTCTGTTTCACCCAGATGAGGATGGGTTCCCTGTTGAGTCCGGTTCCTCTCAAGGTTTCTTCCTATTGCCATCTCAGGGAGTTTTTCCTTGCCACTGTTGCCCTGGCTTGCTCATCAGGGACTATCTGACCATTTTGATTCATACACATTCACATTCCATACAAACCTAAATAATTATTTTGATTGTGTAAAGCTGCTTTGCGACAATGACGATTGTTAAAAGCGATATACAAATAAAATGGAATTGAATTGAATAATTGTCTTTCAAACTCATTCTTAAAAAAGACATTTATTTTCCCACTAAAACTGTACCAAGTAAGCCACTATCTCTGATTTGGATTAGCGGCTAGCAAATTGACATTGTTTGGAAATGTTTCATTACATGTTGGCATATTTCCTTATCCAGAGCGACTTACATTTTTATCTCATTATATATCTGAGCAGTTGAGGGCCTTGCTCAAGGGTCCAACAGTGGCTCGTGGGGTTTGAACCTGGGACCTTCCAAAACGTAGTCCAATGCCTTAACCACTGAGCTTCACTTATTGTTGCTGGGTAATTATGTGTATTAGGAATTGTCTTGAATCTGCATACATGTAAGCTTGTCCCTGAACTGCCCTGAATATCTGAAATTATATATTGGTTTTTGGATGTGTAAAATGATATATTGTGTCTGCTATACTTATGAGTTACTGAGACTGAGGCTTACCTTCCTGAGTTCAATGAACTGATTCTGTGAATGCCTTGGATAATTAAACTGCTCTGACCTTGTTTTTAGTAGTGCTAGGAATTAGCCTTTAGTGTTATCTTTAGCCTTTAGCTAAATGCAAGTCAAAATCATACTGTTTTTCCACATTCTCTCTCTCTCTCTCTCTCTGCTTCCAGATTCGATTTCTGTACTTTGCCTAGACCCCTCACAGGGTCCTTCACAAATTGGAGCTTTTACAAACTCATTCATAAAAGAAGCAGATTAATTTTTCAATCAAAACTGTATTGCATTACAGTAGGTAGTCAACAGGAATGCCTATTACCCCCGTGCTTTCCACCGCGGCAAAACTAAAGCGGCCAAAATAAATAAGTCATATTTCAAAGTCATAAGTGAAATGACCGCCAGGTGGCGCAAAGTGTCATTTTTCTTCTCCCCAGTTTTTAAATATAACTAGAGCTTAAATCATAAAAAAAGTCATAACAATATGTTGTATCAAAGCAAAACTACAGTGATGGTACTTTATACAAAAAACATGAAAAACAGAACCAGAGCTATCGATATTTACTGTTAAATAATGAGTTTAAAAAAACATTATTTAAATGTTGTTTAGAAAGATGAAATATACTGTTTATAATGCTGTGTTGTTTCTGTAAACACATTATTGGGTTGTTTATGCTGGGTTAAAATTCTGGGATATTTCGGGTATTTTAAACACATTGTTATGTTGCTCATCCTGGGTCAAATGAGATGTAGTGAGTCATTTACAAATGAACACCTGGTTGAGTTGTTTTGACTGAACAACTGGGTTATACTATATTTTCTGGTTTCTCCAAACGGCAGCTTGCAAAATGTTAGAAATATTACTATAATATTTGTAATATTTGTTGTGTCACAAAGAGTAATTTTGTTCAAGCGAGAATGCATGTGTACAGCTCAACACCTCTAAAAATAGCGTCTTCGGAGACGACTACGTTTTCGGAGATCTGAGCTCCAGGAAATCCGCCGGAGCTCTGCATTCATGTACTGCCCAAGGCAGCCTCATCTCAGAAAGAACTTCTGAAAACTGCCGCTGGCTGTGATGTCTCTGTAATTGTTAAAATATCAGATGTATTTTATTTTGGGTATTTCTAACTGGCATTCTTTGGTATAATATGGTTATGGTATAATATATTGCGGCTGTGTGACGCATCCTGTACTCTGCGTTCCAGACTCTTTGGTGGAGGCTTTTGATGTTTGTTTTAAAGGTTTTCTTGTCTTTGATGTTAACTAAACAAATCAGTGTCTTCTCACCTGGGAGTTTCTCCAGCATACTGTATATCAGATTGATGGACATGAGTCCTCATCTGTTAATTTTTTTTAAGTAAATAAAATAGTAATAGTTAAATTAGTTAAATAAATAGTTTAACGGTTTAAATAATTAAAATAAATAGTTAAAATATTAAGATGGGGAATGTTTGATGTCATGTGGGCATTAGATTACAAGATTTATATTGAAAACCTCTAAATAAAAAGTGGTAGCTGGCACGCCTAAAAATAGACGCAGGATTATTTTTATAATTTACATAAAAACGCTTTATTAATTGTGGGATATTGTTGTTTGCTTACAATATTTGTTAATTTCATTTAAATGAGGCTTTCCAATGTCAGACAACATTCAAATGCAAATAATACCCCCCTCCCCAGGTGTGAATCAGCTGTTCTCACCTCTACATTCAGAGAAACTAAAATGCACCCCTCCCCACTTTAAGACCCTCTCGGATCTGAAGCCTTTCTGAAGACCTGCAGTGCTTCATGTCTCCTTGAAAACAAAGACGCAGCAGTCTCGAAACTCATGCTTTCTAGTCTGCTGGAGTCAGGTGTCCAGGGAGAGGACATTGGATATAATAATGCATACAAGAGAGGCCAGCTAAGGTTTTTAGCCTAGCACAGACTCCAGCCCGCTTCTGCTTCCTTGCGTATTGTTTTCGATGTCCCTTCCTTCGGCCACTAGCATCAAGCAACGCAAAGGTCTGGAGGCCTGGTCTCTGGAGCACACCGTGGTTACTTAGCTTTTCCTGCAGCTCATGTTGAATGTTGTTTATTGGGTTACTGAGTTCTAAACGTTACTGGTGGTGGTATATATAATCACCGGTTGCTCTGATATCCATATACCAGATAAAAACTGGTACTGGGCTACAACACAAAATGAAAAAAAAAGTAGCACCATTTTGGCTTGTATCATGTATACTCACTCTCACTCACTTATCGTCTATACCGCCTTATCATGTATTCAGGGTCATGGGGGGGCCAGGAGCCCCCTTCCTGAGAAGGCTGAGAAAGACACAGCTTCCACCACCGATTCTCACCATAGAGGAACTATTGAGAGCATCCTGAGCAGCTGCATCACTGTCTGGTTTGGGAATTGTACCATATCAGACCGCAAGACCCTACAGCGGATAGTGAGGACAGCTGAGAAGATCATCGGGGTCTCTCTCCCTTCTATCGAAGACATTTACATCACACGCTGCATCCGCAAAGCCACCAGCATTGTGGCTGACCGGACACGCCCCACACACTCCTGCCATCTGGAAAAAGGTACCGAAGCATTCGGGCACTCACATCCAGACTGAGAAACAGTTTTTACCCACAAGCCATGCGTCTCCTCAACACAAAGAGACTGGACGGATAAACACATACACACACACACAAATCACTCAGACAAACTAAATAACATCTGTACTGAACTGATAAACACACATGCACAATCACACTGATATACACCCATCTCAATCTGCTCATACCTACCTACCTGTGCTGCTCTTCTCAATTTTTTGCACAATATTTATTTGACTGCTATTTGCACACGATACTCTTGTCAAAATGTAAACTGTTTACTGCTGCTCTTCCCACTACCTCAACTCATACTTCATCAAAAAAAGTACTGTTATGTGTTACATTGTTGTGTCTGTCATGTACCTCTTTGTTTGCACATTTGCACGTGCACTTTGTCTGTTGTGTATTTTTGTATAGAAATTTGATAGTTCTTTTAGATTAACTTAAAAATGTAAAAATGTGTGTTGTAAATTTATGTTGTTGTATGTATGTAGCACCCTGGTCCTGGAGGAACGTTGTTTCGTTTCACTGTGTACTAACTGTATATGGTTGGAATGACAATAAAAGCCTACTTGACTACTTGACTACTTAGGGCACAAGGCAGGGTACACCCTGGACAGGGTGCCAATCCATCGCAGGGCACACACGCACACACACATGTATAGTATAAATAAATTTTAAGAACATTTTAAGAACAGACATCCCACACTTCACCTGTAGGGGGTTTACATGTGCTGTAATTTATCTTCTGTACCAAGAATGCATTTGCAACTAAAACCAGTAAAAATTTTAGTTTGTGTAATTTAACCTGATTATTAACCATCCCAACATGAGTTTAAAGTGAAATAGATCTCTGATAATTTAAATACAATTTATATTCAAAATGGCGGCAAGGTGGTGCAGTGGTTAGCACTGTCGCCTTGCACCTCCAGGGTCCGGGTTCGATTCCCGGCCAAGGTCGATTCCTGTTTGCATGCGGGTACTCCGGTTTCCTCCCACAGTCCAAAGACATGTAGGTTAGGCTAATTGGCATTCCCAAATTGGCTGTAGTGTGTGTATGTGTGTGTGCCCTGCGATGAATCAGCACCCTGTCCAGGGTGTACCCTGCCTTGTGCTCTAAGACTCCTGGGATAGGCTCCAGGCCCCCCGTGACCCTGAATACAGGATTAAGCGGTATAGTTGATGAGTGATTAAATGTGTTGTTTTCAAAAGGTTTAAATAGTACAATTTACTATTATTGTGTTTATACTATAATAATGATAATCAAATATGAGTTGAATTTGAGATTGTGTCATTAGCCCCAGTAAAAGGAGTCTATCGATGCCCATGTGGATGACAATCAGATAAACAGAATGTGAAAGTGATGATCTGACCTCAGTATCTCCAGTGTACACTGTGGATTCTCCAGTCCAGCAGAGAGCAGCTTCACTCCTGAATCCTGCAGTTTATTATTACTCAGGTCCAGTTCTCTCAGACTGGAGGACTTTAAGCTGATAACTGGAGACAGAATTCTACAGCTTTCCTCTGTGAGATTACACCAAGATAGCCTGAGAGAGATGATGATACACATTACATTAAACACCTTTCGCATTATACTGAACTGTCGACTCAACAGAACACAGATATAGCAGAGATTGATTTATGGTCATTCTGTCTGATATCGTTTCCATATTTTTTAATGTAAAGTTGCTTTGCGACAGTGACAATTATTAAAAGTGCTAAATAAATAAAATAAAATTGAGTTCAATTTAATATTACTCAAATGAGTATGGGTTCCCTGTTGAGTCTGCTTGGTCTCAACGTTTCTTCCTGTTGTCATCTCACAGAGATTTTCCTTGCCACTGTTGCCCCCTGCTTGCTCTTTAGGACAAACTATAAGTATAATTCACATTATTTCAATTTTTTTTATCCATAATGTTTTATTTCTGTAAATCTGCTTTGCAACAATGATCACTGCTAAAAGTGTTTAAAAAAGTGTTTATTTTAATACAAATATAATCTAACTGAATCTCTCTCTCTTTCTCTCAAACACCCGTGAGACACGCAAACACACATGCACGGACACATGCACACATACTGTACATACACATGTGGACACACACACAGAGAATCTTAAAAAAAAAATAGCTAGCAAAGATTACAGTAAACATATTATTTGTCTCTGTCACTAGATTTTATGTTGAAATCTAGAGTAGTGTCACAGATGCATATATGAATATGTATGTAATGATTAAAGGCTAATTTTAAATGACAAATTATTACTAATGTTATAGTTAAATACAGATAATACATTATTATTTTATTTATTTAACCTTTATTCGACCGGAAAGACTCCTGCAAAACAAGGAATATCTCATTTGAGAGAGACTTCCTGCCATTATAGACTCATAATTACAAACACATACATGTACACTTTATGTACCCTCTTAAATTGTATTAAGATTTACACAATATACAACAGTAGCAAGAGCTGATAGTTTGGATGAAGGCCTATTGTTCTTAAGATGACAGGGTTCCCCATCTTTTAGGAGCATTAATTTTAAGGAGTAAGGTTTAAGATGTAAGGATTAAGAAGTAAAAGTCTGCAGATTTAGGTTCTTGAGTGCTTTAGACATTTCATGTAGTGTGATGAGGATTAAATTAAATACTTAATAAAAAGTTTTTAAGTGAAGACCACTTGTGACCAATATGTAGGAAAATGATCTTTAGACAGAATGATAAATTTAGTTCAGCTGCCATGCTGCAGTCTCTCTCTCTCTCTCTCTCTCTCACACACACACACACACACACAGCATGACAAGTTGGCTTGGGTTTTCTCGATATACAGTGGGTACGGAAAGTATTCAGACCCCCTTAAATTTTAAATTTTAAAATCATTTAAATTTTTTAAATTATCATTAAAAAAATCCTCATTAATGTACACACAGCACCCCATATGCCTTATGCCTTAACAGACACTGCCTTATGCGAGCTGCATGAGGCACTCACAGAGCACCAAACACAACGCCGGGACGCTGCAAACTTTTATGCAAACTCCAAACTTTTATCAGCACATCACCTGCCCGACCAGGGGCGAAAGGACACTGGACCACTGCTACACAACAGTCAAGGATGGCTACAAGGCACGATCTCGTTCACCGTTTGGTTAGATCTGACCACGCCGCCATCTTCCTCATGCCAAAATACAAACAAAGGCTCAAACAGGAAGTTCCGGTTCAGCGGGAGGTCGCGCACTGGACGGACCAATCGGTGGCCACGCTACAGGACGCACTCGATGATGCAGATTGGGACATGTTCCGAAACAGCTGGGATTTGTCGGGAATCATCGGGAAACTAGCAGATGATACCGTACAGAAAACGACCATCAGAACGTTTCCCAGTCAGAAGCCATGGGTGGATAAAACCATTTGTGACACTCTGAGATCTCGCACCGCTGCCTACAACGTGGGACCTGCGTCTGGGGACATGGACTTGTACAAGGCTGCGGCATATAACGTCCGGAAGGCGGTGAAAGAGGCGAAGCAGCGCTACGGAAGAGTCACAACTCCAACAGAGTGACTCTAGGAGCCTGTGGCAGGGACTAAGAACGATAACGGACTATAAAGCATCAACATCCGGTATGATGAACGTGGACATGACTCTGGCAGACGAGCTGAACACATTCTATGCTCGCTTTGAGGCTGCAGCTAAAGATGCTAGTGATGCTAATGCTAGTGGCGCTAACGACTACAGACAGGAAGACACTGTCAGCACCGGAAACGCGTTTATCATCTCCGAGCATGACGTGAGGAGAGCCTTCAAAAGAGTGAACACCAGGAAAGCAGCAGGACCAGACGGCATCTCAGGTAGAGTCCTCAGAGCCTGCGCAGACCAGCTTGCACCTGTGTTCACAGAGATATTCAACATCTCTTTATCTCAGTCGGTGATCCCTACATGCTTCAAAGAGTCCATCATTGTTCCTGTTCCGAAGAAACCACATCCTGCTTCCCTCAAAGACTATCGACCTTCAGCCCTCTCATCAGTGGTGATGAAGTGCTTTGAACGGCTGGTCATAGACTTCATCATTTCTTCACTACCAGACACACTGGATCCACTTCAATTCGCTTACCGTTCAAACCACTCTACAGATGACGCTATTGCTCATGTTCTTCATACATCTCTCACACACCTGGACAACAGAAGGGGGAATTATGTTAAAATGCTTTTCATCGACTACAGCTCAGCATTTAATAATTCCCTTCACACTCACCACCAAGCTGGAGCACCAGGACTCAGCTCATCTCTGTGTCAGTGGATCTCCAACTTCCTAACTGACAGACCACAGGCTGTAAGGATGGGCGGCCATGTCTCAGACTCCCTCACGCTCAGCACTGGAGCACCACAGGGTAGTGTTCTGAGCCCTCTACTGTACTCTCTGTACACACACGACTGCATAGCCTCTACCAACTCCACCACCATCATCAAGTTTGATGATGACACCGTCGTGGTGGGCCTGGTCACTGACAATGATGAGACGGCCTACCTGGAGGATATTGGAAATCTGGAGAACTGGTGCCAGAGGAACCATCTCCTCCTGAACGTTAGCAAGACAAAGGAGTTGGTAGTGGACTTTAGCACAAAGCAGGAGAGGAACTACCAGACCCCTGTCATCAACAACAGCCCAGTGGAGAGAGTAGACAGTTTCAGATACCTCGGTGTCCACATCAAGCAGGACCTGTCAGGGTCCTGTCACATCAACACCGTGGTGAAGAAGGCCCGACAGCGTCTCTACCACCTCAGACGCCTGAGAGACTTCAGACTGCCCTCCAAGGTGCTTAGGAACTTCTATTCCTGCACCATAGAGAGCATCCTGACGGGAAACATCACGACCTGGTTCGGGAATAGCACCATGCAGGACAGACGAGCTCTACAGAGGGTTGTGCGATCAGCTGAGCGCATCATCCACACCGAGCTCCCTGACTCGATCTACAGCAAGCGGTGCTGGACCAAGGCCAGGAAGATTGTGAAGGACCTCAGCCACCCCAGCAATGGACTGTTCTCTCTGTTGAAGTCAGGAAAGCGATTCCGCTCCCTGAAGGCCAATATAGAGGGACTGAGGAGGAGCTTCTTCCCGCAGGCGATACTCTGTCTCAACCAGCACACCATACAGTACTGACTGACCCACTTTACACACACACACTCATGCTTCTTGCTCTCTCTCTGGACATTCAGGGCAATCATTGCACACCCTTCACACTACATTACTATTTAATCTATAAAGTCACAAGTATGAACACTTTACAGCATACTTGCACACCCCCTGGACATTTCTATTTATATTCCATATTTTTCTATACTGTACACCTAGGTACACCTAGGCTTTCTAATATTTTCTTATATCGTTCATATATATATATTCTATATTTACACCCAGGTTTTCTTATTTTCTTATATTTTTCTAATATTTTTATTTTTATTATATTTTTCTTATATTTTTCTTATTGTATATTTGTATATTTGTACTGTACATATATTTTATTCTTTGTTAAATCTATTTCTACTGTCTTCATTATATTTTTTGTATAAATAGTCTTTAATAGTCTTTTATTCTAAGGTCACGGGCAGTCGTCTAAGCATTTCACTGCATATCGTACTGTGTATGACTGTGTATGTGACAAATAAAATTTGAATTTTGATTTTGAATATAGACAGAAAAACACAGCATTGTTGACATTTTTTTTCAGATTTATTAAAAAAGAAAAACTTATATATCACATGGTCCTAAGTATTCAGACCCTTTGCTGTTACACTCTATATATTTAACTCAGGTGCTGTCCATCTCTTCTGATCATCCTTGAGATGGTTCTACACTTTAATTTGAGTCCAGCTGTGTTTGATTATACTGATTGGACTTGATTAGGAAAGCCACACACCTGTCTACTGTATATAAGACCTTACAGCTCACAGTGCATGTCAGAGCAAATGAGAATCATGAGGTGTAAGGTTTTATAATATTGTAAGACATATTATATTGTAAGATAACAGCCCCCTCACTGTGCTTCCTTACGCCTTCTGTGGTAACACTTTCTATATCCTGTACTCAGACGAGTATACATGCAAGACATGCAGGCTCTTGTCTGCTAGAACCCTTTTGTTTAATCAGGAGAATGTAAATGTATTTCCTCTCTCCTGTCTGTCTCCGGGTCTCTCTCTATGACTGACATGTTAATGACTGGTTCGTTTGATGTTCGGGACGTAGCACCGTTTAAATGTGCTTTCCTTGCTGAGAATAAACTAGAGATCTTCAGACATCATGCCTGCGTGTGTGTGTGTGTGTGTGTGTTTGTCTCTCCCGGTCGATCTGGCCCGGGCTGGTAAGTGTATCAAGGTGCAGCGGACACAACAAGTTAAACTCTTATTCTCTTAGCTTAAAACTTAGCTTGGACACACTACTCCTTCATTTAAACCTAACATGAGGTCAAAGGAACTGCCTGAAGAGTGCAGAAACAGAATTCTGGCAAGGCACAGATCTGGCCAAAGTTACTAAGAGCACTGTGGCCTCCATAATCCTTAAATTGAAGACGTTTGGGATTACCAAAACACTTCCTAGAGCTGGCCATCCAGCCAAACTGAGCTATCAGGGGAGAAGAGCCTTGGTGAGAGAGGTAAAGAAGAAACCAAAGATCACTGTGGCTGAGCTCCAGAGATGCAGTCGGGAGATGGGAGAAAGTTGTAGAAAGTCAACCATTACTGCATTATGGCAGAGTGGCCCGACGGAAGCCTCTCCTCAGTGCAAGACACATGAAAGTTTGTTAAAAAAACACCTGAAGGACTCCAAGATCATGAGAAATACAATTCTCCTGCCTGATTAACTTTTTGGCCTTAATTCTAAGCAGGATGTGTGGAGAAAACCAGGCACTGCAGATCACCTGTCTAATACAGTCCCAAAAGTTAAATATGGTGGTGGCTGCATCATGATGTGGGGGTGTTTTTTCAGCTGCAGGGACAGGACGACTGGTTGCAATCGAGGGAAAGATGAATGCAGCCAAGTACAGGGATATCCTGCACGAATACCTTCTCCAGAGTGCTCAGGACCTCAGACTGGGCCTCAGACAATGACCCTAAGCACACAGCTAAAATAACGAAGGAGTGGATTCACAACAACTTTGTGACTGTTCTTGAATGGCCCAGCCAGAGCCCTGACTTAAAGCCAATTGAGCATTTCTGGAGAGACCTGAAAATGGCTGTCCACCAACGTTTACCATCCAACCTGACAGAACATCTCGGGTTACTTTGCTGTAGCAGGAACAAGATGATGCTCAAAAACGCTATGGGAAAACAGTCTCCATTGACTAGTTGTTGAAGCATGTGTATCAAACACGCCAAAAACTTGGCTTATATAATCTCAGTCAGGTGACTTCATCTGATCAGGTACACCTGGAGGTTATAAATAGGTCTGAACTGGAAACATCCTCAGGTCAATTTTGTCTGAAAGGACGTCCAATCACTCCTACAGTGCAGCATTGGAGCATCTCATTCACGCTTTTTCGGGGAACAGGATTACAGCAAAATAACCCGAGACGTTCCCGTTCAAAAGCTACACTCGATGCTGCATGAAAACACTATGGGAACGAGAATACCAACGCCACCGCACTGGAAGTGTCTGGACCCCAGGGTTGTGTAGCGTGTGCGCACAATAATCAAAGTGGTGTAGACCTGATTGTGGGATGCTGACTCTAGGACGGTGAGCCTGGAGTAGCATGGACATCCAAACTATAAAATCTGAGAAAAGTGTGTGGAGGGGACCAACTTACTGCATCACACACTTGCTGCAAGGGGACACCTCGCAAAACCCCTTAGTTGAATGGGCCCTAACTCCTAGAGGTGAAGTGTGACCACACACCTCATAGGCTAGGGCAATAGCATCCCTTACCCTCTTAATGTGACATAGTTTGTCTAGTGGCAGCCGCCCCACCCGGTTGCGGGCATAACATATAAGAGCTGCTCCAATTTACGCACCTGACTAGTGGAGCGTTAAATGTCGGAGGACAGAAGGCTTCAAGAACAACTGGTTGCATCGTCGAGAATGGAACTTTCGGAAGATAATTCGGGTGAGGGTGCAGCATAGTTTTGACCGGCCCAGGGGCAGAGTCTAAGCAGGATGATGAGATTGACAGAGCCTGCAAATCCCCAATTCTCTACAGAGAAATAATGGCTATTAGAAAAATCATCTTAAGGGTTAAAAGCCTAACAGACACAGGTTCTAGAGGTTCGAAAGGGGTGTCAGGCACAACCTTTGAACACAATAGCTAGGTCCCATGTAGGGTCTGTTGTTCTAGTGGGCCCTATACGTTCTGAGAGTGCTAGGTATATGCCTGAGGACAGTTTCTCATGCAGAAACTCCAGCACTAAACAATCTGGCAGTGGACTGGGTCTACATGGTTTGCCATACATCACTTTCCAAAATCATTCCAACTGAGGGCACAAGTTCTTCTATTAGAGGGAGCACTAGCACTCGGAATAGTTTCTATTACTTTAGCTGGAAGACCAGCATCTCTTAATTAGCCTAAATTTCCTCCCAGATTGAATGACCACTTCGGGGTGGGGTTTCCACTCCCATGTGTCACAGCTTGTTTGAACAGCAAGTCTGCTCCCACATCCATATGCCCCGGAATACAAATCGCCTTGAAGGACAAGAACTTGTCCTCTGGCTAAAGAAAAATCTGCTGCGCTAGCTCGTTCAAGCTGCGCAGACGCAATTCGCCATGGCGATTTCTATAAGAGACTACCATAGTATTCCACCCGCACTAGGACATGGTATCCTCTCAGCTGGAGGAAGTATTCCAGGGCCAGAAATAAAGCCATCATTTTGAGGCAATTGGTGTGCCATGCGAGAAGATGACCTCTCCAGATCCTTTGAGCTGGATGGCCATCCAAGATTGCAACCCAACCCAAAGGAAAGCGTCTATCATTAGCATCTTGTGATGACAACAGAGACCTAGAGTGGGACCCAAAGTTAGAAACCGGGGTTTGAACCTCATAGAAAGTGTACGAAGCCTCTGGTGCATACGCTGTTTGCCACAGGGGATTGGCCCTTGAATGAAATCCCCTGACTCTCAGCCACAACAGAAAGGGTCTCATATACAGAGGGCCCAAGGGTATCACCTGCCATGAAACCTAGGATTTTCTGAAAGTAACGAACAGTCACTTTCTGGCCTAACTTGATGTTTCTTAGGGTACTTAAAATAGATTAAATACGTACAGGACACAATTGTGCCTATATTCTGATCGAATCTCATATGACCCCCAAATGCGGTGTCCTATGAATGGAAGAGACAATGCTTCTCTTGGCATTGAGTCTCAACCCTAAAGATTCAAGATGAGCTAGGACAACATGTCGATGTCAAAGCGCTAGCTCCCGAGACTGAGCCAGTCGTGAATATAATTAAAATTACAGATGCCCTGGAACCATATAGGAAACAGCGCTGCATCCATACCTCTTGTATATGTGCGGGTTGCTAGGCCAAATGGAAGGACCCAATAGAGGTAAGCTTCGCCCCAAAAACGAAACTCAGGAGCCTCGTGTGTTGTGGCAATATTTCTATATGAAATATGCATCCTTCAGGTCGATTGTCACATTTTGACTGTCAATTTTTAAATTTTATATTCTGAGATAGCTGTACCACCCGCAAGGATCTAGAATTGGATGCATCTCCCCATTTTTTTTTTTCCGGTTTCCCCTTCATGAGGTTTGTCAGCAGCACATCCACTGAGGCTGACTCTGTCACATCACACAATCTCTCATTCTTCTGGAAATTTAGAGGAAGTCGACACTCATCTAGACCATCAAAGATGAACAGAACTTTGTTGATCTCATAGTCTAGTAATTTTATTTGTTTTATTTCTTGGAAAAAGTGATGAAGAAGATCCATCAGACTAAGATTTTCCTGCTTCATCAGATTCAGCTCTCTAAAGGGAAGAGGAAAAAACATGAAGGTGACATCCTGATTTGCTTTTCCTTCAGCCCAGTCCAGAATGAACTTCTGCACAGAGACTGTTTTTCCAATTCCAGCAACTCCTTTAGTCAGCACACTTCTGATCTATGGCCCCTATATCCAGCAAAGTCTGCAATTCTTGTGTCAACAAATGCGCTCATTCCGGTTTCACGGAAGTGGAGACCACGCCGTTGAAACACGGAGGGCAATGTGCAAGTTGGATCCTGTAGCTTCCATGCTGCCAAAAGCTAAAGTTAAAGGCCATTTAAAGACATCAGAGAGACATTTTACGTTTAAGATTCATTTCCTTAGCTGCAGCTTTTGGGGAAATGGGGCAGATTTAGTCAGTTGGATTGGTATGCTTTACATGTATTTTATGCTTTACATGTATTTTTACGTTACAGACGTATAAGACTCACTTTGTCAGACTTAAGAACAAATTGGACTTATGAACATGCTCCTGATAAGGAACTTGTTTGCAAGTTGAGAACTACCTGTATTATTACATTTCAAGCTAATATGTTTAATGGGTTGAAATGCTTTATCCATAATTTTTAACTTAAATTTTTTAACATTAATTATTTGTATTTACTGTATCTAAGATATTTCCATTTTATGTACATTTTATCTGATTTTCATTGTATTGAGTGTGAAATAATTTAAAAGTCAGGACAACTTTTTAAAAATTTAATTTGGGTTTTGTATATAAAAGCTGAGCAGAAAAAAATCACTTAAAAAAAGATCTCTTACTAAATCATGCTCTCTATTTAGTAAGCTCTCCACATTCTCTTTAAATACAGAATAAAAGTGAACTGATTAGAGTAATTAATGATAAGCGTGACCCGAATTACTACAGTGTCATTATTGTTAGTATAAAAAATAAAAGCTATTTTTATATACCTAGCGGTATATTTATAAATTATTTTAAAGTGACTTACACAGCTTTTCTGGATGCCTTCACCACTGGCAGCAGCCTCAGAAGACATTCGTCTGATCTGTTATAATTACTTAAATTGAATTCATCCCGATTCTCATGTGAGTTTAGCAACACAAACACCAGCGCTGACCACTGAGCAGGAGAGAGTCTGACTCCTCTAAGACACCAGGAATCTCCACTGTTCAGGTAATGTTGTACTTCCTGCACTAGAGACTGATCGTTCAGTTCATTCAGACAGTGGAACAGATTGATGGATTTCTCTAGAGATGGATTCTCCCTGATCTTCTTTTTGATGTAATCAACTATTTTCTGTTTGCTGTGAGAGCTGCTGTCTGACTGGGGCAGTAGGTCTCGTAAGAGAGTCTGATTGGACTCCAGTGAGAGACCCAGAAGGAAGCGGAGGAAAAGGTCCAGGTGTCCATTCTCACTCTGTAAGGCCTTGTCCACTGCACTGTTGAGGAAATTAGACATGCTTGATTTGGTGAAAAGATCAGACAGATCAGTAGTTTCTTGTCTTGCAATCGTTTTGTTGATGAAGGAGAGAAATGTATATAAAGCAGCCAGAAACTCCTGAACACTCAGATGAACAAAACTGAACACCTTCCCCAGGTGAAGCCCAAACTCCTCTCTGAAGATTTGGGTACACACTCCTGAGTACACTGACGCTTCTCTGTCATCAATGCCACACTCTCTCAGGTCTTCCTCATAGAAGATCAGGTTTCCTTTCTCCAGCTGTTGAAAAGCCAGTTTTCCCAGTGCCAGGATACTCTGTCTGGCCTGCTGAGGATGATAGTCACATTTCTGATGGTACTTCTGGTCCTTGTGTTTGATCTGAAAGATTAGGAAGTGTGTGAACATTTGAGTCAGAGTCTTGGGGATCTCTCCACTCTCTGCTTCACCCAACATTCTCTCTAGAACAGTGGCTGAGATCCAGCAGAAGACTGGGATGTGACACATGATGTAGAGGCTTCTTGATGACTTCATGTGTGAGATGATTTTATTGGCCAGGCTCTGATCACTGATCCTCTTCCTGAAGTACTCCTCTTTCTGAGGATCACTGAACCCTCGTACCTCTGTTACCTGGTCTACACACTCAGGAGGGATCTGATTGGTTGTTCCTGGTCGAGAGGTGATCCAGAGGAGAGCAGAGGGAAGCAGGTTCCCCTTGATGAGGTTTGTCAGCAGCACATCCACTGAGGCTGACTCTGTCACATCACACAATCTCTCATTCTTCTGGAAATTTAGAGGAAGTCGACACTCATCTAGACCATCAAAGATGAACAGAACTTTGTTGATCTCACAGTCTAGTAATTTTATTTGTTTTATTTCTTGGAAAAAGTGATGAAGAAGATCCATCAGACTGAGATTTTCCTGCTTCATCAGATTCAGCTCTCTAAAGGGAAGAGGAAACATGAAGGTGACGTCCTGATTTGCTTTTCCTTCAGCCCAGTCCAGAATGAACTTCTGCACAGAGACTGTTTTTCCAATTCCAGCAACTCCTTTAGTCAGGACACTTCTGATGGACTTGTCTTTAAAGAGATCATTACATTTGATGGGTGTCTCCTGTGTTGCTGCTCTCCTGGATGCTGTCTCAATTTGTCTCACCTCATGTTCATTATTGATGTCTCCACTCCAACCCTCTGTGATGTAGAGCTCTGTGTAGATCTCATTCAGAAGTGCTGCGCTTCCATGCTGTGAGATTGCTTCATTAATTCTTTTACATTTTTCACTCAGTTTGGATTTGAGTTTTTGCTGGTATACAGAGACGAGTTCTGATGAAAAGCAGAATAAAATGTTTACGTTCAGCCTGAATTCATCACACATACATTACTGCACAGTGAAATTCTTTACTCTTCGCCAGTGGCGCCTGGTCAATACAGGCAGAGAAAAATGCTACTTTAACATGTAATTATTTAACATAAGAATTATTTATTTTAATAATGGAATAAAGTCATTTAGTCACAATATTCCGCTGTATTTCTTAATATAATTTATTTGCAATTTTAAAAACTTCCTTCGTTTGTGTTCGTGTACGCGGGGCGCTGGACAAGCAAGTGTCTATGTAGACACTTAAATTTTTTAAAAGCATTTGACTTGAGGCTGACCTCTAATTGGATCTTCTCAAATCATTCTTGGGGTGCAGCACCCCCCGAACCCTCCCAGTTTTGTTCTTAGCGAATCAATATTATTTTTAAATATTTGGGCTCATGTGTTTGGACCATTCTCAACGAGTCTTTTCCAGCACTTCTTATGGCAAGCGGAGTTCGCTGACTGGATGCTATCTGAGTCCTGCCTGTATTTTATATTAGTAGTATTGATCCTTAATCACCTGATAAATGGCTATTTACAGGCGAGTATTAAAAGTTTAATTTGAATTTTGTTTGCGCCCCCCAAAAAAGTTTTTGCAACAGCCGTCACCGCTCTTCACATATCCCAGCTTCTTGTTAGTAGGCAGTCAGCCATTTTATGGCACCCTTGGAGCAGACAGGGTTAAGGGCCTTGCTCAAGGGCTCAACAGCAGCAACCTGGCGGAGCTGGGGCTCAAACCACCGATCTTCCGATCCATAACTCAGAGCCTTAACATACTGAGCCGGAGACTCCAAAGCCTCTTTAACAGCTAAATCGTTGCAAAATCATACATAATATTTTTTTTTTATCAGCTTGATGATTTATGACTTTTCCTAAGTTTATTGGTCACACTCTAATATTTCATCGGACTACCTTTTGCATTTTCAAGCACGCATTTCAATAAGCTCATGCAATTCAACAAACTAAGGTTTCAATAAGCTCATACAACGTCACAACATATATTTTCCATCCAGAGTTGCATTAATTTCTCTCTAATATCTTGTCTTGATGATGGAAGAGTTGGACCACTGCCTAAAGTCTTCTCCAGCACATCCAAAAGACTTTCAATGGTGTTATGGTCTAGACTGTGTGGGGGCCAATCCACGTGTGAAAATAAGGAGGCAACCCCAGATCATAACACTGCCCCCATCAGGCTTGTACAGTAGAAACTAGGCATGATGGGTGCATCATCTTATTTGCCTCTCTTCTTACCCTGACCCACCCATCACTCTGGAACAGGGTACATCTGGACTCAGATCACCTGGACCTTGTTCAATGCTCCAGAGTCCATTCTTTATGCTACATAGCAAACTGAAGCCTTTTTTTCCGTTTCGTCTCATTGCTAAGTGGTTTTAAGGATACCCCGCTGTTTTATCTCATTTATTATTAATAAAATGAAAACAAAACTTAAACAAAAAAACCCAAACAGAAACACAAATTCCATTTCTCCTTGAGACAGGGTTAATCCTTATCTTTTCCTTTGTCTTTTCACTTAATTACTTTTCAGTTTTCTCCTTTTGGTCTTTTTTTCATCTTTTCACTTTTTCTTTTCAATTTTTATATTTTCTTTATCTTTTCAATTTTTTTGTTTAGTTTTCTCTTTTCTTTTTTATATGTTCACTTTTCTTTATCTATTCACATTTCTTTCCCTTAACTTTACATTTTTCCTTTCAATTTTCTCTTTTATTTTTTACCAGAGCAATGCTCCCATACCTGGTGCTTTCTAAATGTCCATACATCTGTTGCTTTGTATTGGGGGCTTATATAGACATGCGTCCAGGTGTCGTACATTGCCCTTAATTGCCATAATGGTAGCTTTGCCTAATGACAGCACGAGAGGGTGGCTGTGGAGCAGCTGTCCATAGGTTTGTCTGTCGCGAGAGCCGCTGTCATAACTCCTAACACACTCCTAACAAGACCGGCACTAGGACCTGGAAGTAGTACGGTCGTTATTCAGGAAGCATAAAAGGAGACAAGATGGCTCCACACATTGCTCAGTCATTGAGTTGCCCATGCTATCGCCGACGCTCTGTCCGTCTAATCGTGAGTACTCACTTTCTTGGGTTTCGCTTTCGATTGAGTGTGTGTTATTAGAACGCGGGTTTATTTGTGTAAGCTCTTGCTCTCGTTCCGAGAGAGTTCTAAAAATAAACAGCGTGGTTATCCTGCCTACTCGCGCTACTTCCGCGTTTGGGTTTACCATCTATGCTACAGGGCTAACTGCTAGTCTTCTGGTCCGTCTCCGTTTGTTTGTGACAGCCGCACTGTTACAAATGCAAATTAAAATTTTATTTGTCACATACACAATACGATATGCAGTGAAATTATTATACCTTGTGACCTTAAAAATTAAGATTATCAATAAGAAATAAATTATGGAATAAAGAAGAAAATATAGAAAAACGTAGCTGCAGGAAAAAATAGAAGAACAAAAATATAAAATATAGGATATAAAAGAATATTTAAAAAACGTAGCTGTACAAAATAGACAATAATGGCTGTACAAATATGGAAAATATGGGAAGATGTGCAATGTGCAAAAGTGTGCAAAATTAAATGCAATAAAAATGTCCAGAAATGTCTAGAGTGAGTGCAAATGTGCATGATTTTTCAAGTGTATAATGTCCATAAATGGCTTGGGTGTGAGCAATGTCGCTTTATTGACAAATGTATCGAAGTGGGTCTCCTGGGCCCCACTCCAAGAGACAGTGGCCGGACAGATTACCAGGCACCCTGCTGGAAATGACCCTGCCCTTTTGGCTGTTCACCCGGTGCAGCTGACCTGTGCCAGTGACCAGTTCTGCTATTCCCAAGTTGGGTGTCTTGGCGACCATGACCCTGTTTAAGGTGACAAGATCGGCTGCTCCCAAATACATAGGCTCTTCCATGTCCCCTTCGGGTTCTAGTTCACTTGCTAGCCTATACAGCGCCTCTAGATCACCTGAGGGTTCCCGAGTGGCTAGATCATCCTTGAGGCCTTCAGACAGACCCTGCACATAGGTGTCCATGAGTGCCAAAGGGTTGTCTATACGTTGTACAGCTAAGTTTTTTTTTTTTTGCTCTTGTTCTATTTCATTTTTCCCACAGCTAAGTTTTTCTATATTGTATTATTATTCTATTCCAAAATTTATTCCTTATTGTTAATCTTAATTTTCCATTATTGTTATCTTAATTTTAAGATCACAGGGAGTCATATAAGCATTTGTCATATAAATAGTCATATCGTACTGTGTATGACTGTGTATGTGACAAATAAATTTTAATTTGATTTGAATTTGATTTCATTTGATTCTACCCTGAGCTTGCCACCTGGGTCTGGAACTCAATGGTGTAGTCTGCCACTGAGCGGCTACCCTGGCAAATCCAGAGTAGTGGAGAGATTATGCCCCCCACAATATGCAGATAGTGAAATGTGGCCTTAAGTGCGTCAACAAAGGCATCTAAGCTGTTGTTTTCTGGAAAGCATGCTCTGCCAAATTGCTGTGCCCCATTCCAGTGCTCGCCCCATGTGCAAGGAGCTCATAAAAACAATCTTCGCTCTGTGAGGAACTGTGATGGTTGCATTTCAAAAACCAGAGAGCACTGCAATATAAAGGCATTGCACCACTCAGGTTCGCCTGCATACGGCTGCCTGTCACGAGACTTGCAACGTTACAACCATGAGTTCTACTGTTATTTTATTATTTGATTTCACCAAATATTTAAGTATCTCCTATAAAGATAATTTTAAAAAATGCAATTCTTGAACAAAGATGATGGTTCTCTACTATCATTCCATGTTTTCATAATGCAAGCCTGTACAGTTCCTAACCCAATTTTACTAGTTTCAGCAATCTCCTCAGTTGTTTTCTTTTCTCGATGCAGGACAATAATTAGACCTTTCTTAAATAAAATAACATTTTAGCCACAATCACTTTGCTACAAAGTATACACTCACCTAAAGGATTATTATGAACACCATACTAATACGGTGTTTGACCCGCTTTCGCCTTCAGAACTGCCTTAATTCTACGTGGCATTGATTCAACAAGGTGCTGAAAGCATTCTTTAGAAACGTTGGCCCATATTGATAGGATAGCATCTCGCAGTTGATGGAGATTTGTGGGATGCACATCCAGGACACGAAGCTCCCGTTCCACCACATCCCAAAGATGCTCTATTGGGTTGAGATCTGGTGACTGTGGGGGCCATTTTAGTGCAGTGAACTCATTGTCATGTTCAAGAAACCAATGTGAAATGATTCGAGCTTTGTGACATGGTGCATTATCCTGCTGGAAGTAGCCATCAGAGGATGTGTACATGGTGGTCATAAAGGGATGGACATGGTCAGAAACAATGCTCAGGTAGTCCATGGCATTTAAACGATGCCCAATTGGCACTAAGGGGCCTAAAGTGTGCCAAGAAAAGATCCCCCACACCATTACACCACCACCACCAGCCTGCACAGTGGTAACAAGGCATGATGGATCCATGCTCTCATTCTGTTTACGCCAAATTCTGACTCTACCATTTAAATGTCTCAACAGAAATCGAGAGTCATCAGACCAGGCAACATTTTTCCAGTCTTCAAATGTCCAATTTTGGTGAGCTCGTGCAAATTGTAGCCTCTTTTTCCTATTTGTAGTGGAGATGAGTGGTACCCGGTGGGGTCTTCTGCTGTTGTAGCCCATCCGCCTCAAGGTTGTGCATGTTGTGGCTTCACAAATGCTTTGCTGCATACCTCGGTTGTAACGAGTGGTTATTTCAGTCAAAGTTGCTCTTCTATCAGCTTGAATCAGTCGGCCCATTCTCCTCTGACCTCTAGCATCAGCAAGGCATTTTCGCCCACAGGACTGCCGCATACTGGATGTTTTTCCCTTTTCACACCATTCTTTGTAAACGCTAGAAATGGTTGTGTGTGAAAATCCCAGTAACTGAGCAGATTGTGAAATACTCAGACCGGCCCGTCTGACACCAACAACCATGCCACGCCCAAAATTGCTTAAATCACCTTTCTTTCCCATTCTGACATTCAGTTTGGAGTTCAGGAGATCGTCTTGACCAGGACCACACCCCTAAATGCATTGAAGCAACTGCCATGTGATTTGCTGATTAGATAATTGCATTAATGAGAAATTGAACAGGTGTTCCTAATAATCCTTTAGGTGAGTGTATGTCTTCTTGTTTAAGAAATAAAAAGCTACTCACTGTCAGTTAGGTTTAATGACTTGTTGAAGCTGAACCATATTAATCACTGCAGTAACTATTCAATGAAAGGCTCTTAACTAATTGCTAAGTTAAATCCAGGTGGTGACTTTTTTTGGCTGGCCAGTTTATATTTACATACATCCCAGTGATATTGATGTTCTTGTTTCTCCAAATAATAACTCTTTATGGTAATTTAAATACGTTGGCATATCTATAACATTTGATTTGCCAAAGATTGTTTTTAGATTGTTTTAAGAAAAAGAGTAGAAAAAAATGAGTACTGAGTTTTTGAAATATCTGGACATATTTGGGTAAAAACTATTATTTGAACTTAGTGCTTTTTAAACAAACACTCACTTGGGATCTGTACAAGGAATTAAATCTAGCATTAGCAGAACACAATGGTAAATACATTTATAATATTTTTAAAGTTAAAGTGATGTTATAAGCCCATAAGCTCTTACTGTTCTCCAGTATGTTAGCGAGATCTGTGTGGTTCATGTTCTTCAGTACGTGCAGTGTGATCTTCACCACTGCGTCTCTGACACTGCTCTGATCCTCCTCATCCTCCACCCCCCTCTCAGAGCATGCTGGGTAATCTGGACTCAGGATCTTCTTAAATCTCTTCAGTTCATTTTTTAACAGAGTGATGACTTTGTGCTCCAGCTCCTGATTTAAAAAGAAACAATTGTCAAATTATGGAGATGTTAATTTTATGCACAGACACACACACACACACACACACACACACACCTTAAAGATGGCCTCCAAATTTCTCTTTGGTCTATGAGCACACAAAAAATACATAAAAGTTTAATAAGGACTATAAATCATATCTACAAACACACACGAGTGAATACATTTTAAACATTAAACTGTACTCACCTCAGATCAGTAGCACAGTCTGTGTCTCTAAAGTATATTGGATAATCCATTGACTGGTGACTCTTCATGGACACACAGCTGGGTTCAGTTGAGTCTGATCTCTTACCCTGAATCAGACTAAACAATTAATAATAATTAATACTTAATTTAAGATAAAAACTGTTCACTGGTCACTTTTCACAGATACACACAATAGTCTGGTGTGTTTAGTGTTGCTGAATGTGAGAAAATTTATGTTTTATACCCAAACACCCTGCACTCACCTCACTCCTTTCTTTGTGTCCTGTTCCCCAGACATACTCATTTTGGAGGTTATGTTTCCTTATATAGAATACACCTGTAACAAACACAAAAAAGGATTTTAAAAGTGAGAGAGAGAGAAAATTTACAACCGCCTCTCCCACAGTCCTCCCACAGTTCAAAGATATGCAGATTAGGCTAACTGGTGTTCCCAAATTTCTCATAGTGTGTGAATGAGAGTGTGTATAGAGTGTGTGCATGTGTATGTGCTCTGCAATAGCTTGGCACCCTGTACACGGTGTACCCTGAACCCCGCCTCATGCCCTAAGGGCGTTTTCACACTGGGGTCCCGGATCTGTTTCCGAGTACACTTGACCCCGGGACCAGTTGATTTTTGTCTGTGAGAATGTAATCGTTCCGAATCGTTCCGCGCTCGGGAACGAATCCCTGGACCGATTGCAGAGGTGGTTTCGGGAACGATTCACACCTTCCCGAGCACGGAAGGCAGGACATAAGTACACGCTCGTGCTCAAAAGAGGAAGTGACGTATGCGGTCGGCTGGCGTCACGTGGTTCGGAGGAAACACGTGATAGTCTTCGGCCCTCCCGGCTGAGTGGTAGTAGTAGCCTTAATGTGGGAGCCCCCTAGTGACGGGGAGGAATTGGACACTAATCACGGCTCTACAGCCAATCAGGGGCGTCTGTGAGCTCGCGCAATGGAGGGAGTGGATAGCCCTGTCCTCCGAGTGTGTAATTCCAGTTCGACTCCGTACACAAACAAACTTGGCTACTGAAGAATCTCTGTGAAGTAATGCCGAATTATAGCATTTGCTAGAAATTTAGACAGACGAAAATATCCGGAGATGATCGGACACTACACATAAAAACTCCGGTATTTACTGATGTATCCGTAAGTATTTAGACGCGCGCGTACAGCAGCACTGAGCAATGCCGCGCGGAGTTAAACACACTGCGGCTCGAGCAGGACACAGCGCGCGCTGCGATACTGAAGTGAGGAAAAGATTAACAATAGGATAAAAACCATCCGGTGTGATCGAGTCGGAACCCTTCTGACCCACGACAACATCTACCTTCATCATCGGAACCGGACAGCGTGGAGCCTGGTCCAGCAGAGAGCCTGCGCGTGAGCGGTGAGTTCATATTAAATACTGTTAACTCCTGTTATTAACACTGTTAAAGAGAGTCTCATATTATCAGCACATCTCCAGGTAACTGTCTGTGGATCTCGTGGTGACATTTAAATGCATATAATAAGGTATACAGGATGATCCTTTCACATTAGCTCACAGTAAAGTTCACTCTGAATGCTCCTCATGTCTGCTCACTTTAAGGCCTCAGATCATTTCACTGTTCAGAAGAGCAGAATGTGATCAACTCCAGTGTTGTGCTTATGTAGCTATTGGAGTTACAGCTACTTTACTCTTTACTCATATGTTATATATATACTTCATGTATATTTTTCAACACATCTCAGAGACACTTATAAACACTGAGACGCTGATGAGACACATGAGCTCCACACACACAGTTTCAGGTTATCTGTGATTGCTGTGACAAATGTAAATGTTGGAAAAATTTAATTTGTTCAAGCTGTTATGGTGCAACTTTCAGCTAATTTCTTGCCTTTATACTTTCTTGCAGACAGACACTGGAAGAAACTGAGACCTCTGACAGCAGCACAAGACCAGCTAACAACAGAAGAAAGAGACAAAACCTGACGTGCAGAGCAGGAGACTCATAATGTCTGCATGAAATCTCAGATTTAGATGGAGGAGTTCTGACTACAGATACAGAGGAAGGAACAGCAAGAGATCGAATAGGATGTTGATGCAGATGAAGGACCAACTGTTGTCTTCATTTCATTATCACACTCCCTCTTGTTATGCAAGTACAAGTAAATATAAAATATGCTACATTTTAATGTTTAGATTTTTTGTCCTATTTGACAGCTACTTTTGTTACAAAATTTACTTTTATTATATTTTTATTTAATAATGTTTAATAAAACATTTTGCACTCTATCCAGTACTTTGTCTCTATTCCAAATCCCCCACACTCATCTTGGATTTTACAGTATACATTTATTTTTGCATTTACAAAAATACAATATAAACACACTGCACACAAAACATATTAAACACTAAACATTGATGCATGGTGAGGTTTTAAATTAAGTTTCAGCACCTCAGCTAAGATCAAAATCTACACATAGCAAGGTAAGGGAAAAAAAAGAGCACAAGCATCTCTCTTGTAGGACTGGTGTCTTCTTAATAGGAGAATTTAGTAGCCATTCCTGGTCACTGGGACATCCTGCCATCACACACCACCCCTCTCTAAACCCAGATGATCCTGAGGAGAACAGAAAAATGCATGATTAGATATAATAAATGATAAATATGTATCTATGCTATTTATTGAACATTATTCTAGCAGGCATTATATTTATTTGTAGCATTTATTCATTGTTTACATCTGTGATTAATTTACAGTGTACATAAACACTATTTTTATGATAAAAAAGTAAAAGTTTAAATGTGCTATGACTAAAGAAAGTAATGTTTAATGATCACTTTATTTCTATTTGACTGGGAATCAGTAGAGAATGTGGACACACCTGATTCCTCACCTTACAGAGTAGAGATGTAAAGTCATTCCTCAGTGCCTCGTGCTGTGTCCGTGCAGCGCGCACTCATTTCACCCTCTGAGTCGCGCGACAGACGTGTCAGTAGGCATGTTGTTTACAGTGCCGTTGTTTTTGTCATAAAAATAAAAACATCCACACGGAGCATTAACAGGTGTCTCACAGTTCATGACCCAAGCGGGCGTTTCTTCTTCTTTCTTAGTTTTTTTCCGGCAAAAAACAAACCAACTACCTCTCTACCGCCACCTACTGTTTCCGGTTGTGTAAATACGCAAGTGTCCCCGGGATCACAATCGCTATTACAGTGTGAACGCAGACCTGTGGGGGGGGTTGGGGAGGGGGAGAAATCGTGCTCGGGTACAGAACGGAACAGATCGTTACCAGTGTGAAAACGCCCTAAGTCTCCTGTGATAGGCTCCAGGCACCCCATGACACTGTATACAGGATACAGCAGTACAAACAATGAGTGAGTGTGTGAGGGATTGAATGTGTGAGTGAATGTACACAGCAGTCAATTGACAACCCGAATACTGTAAAGAGTGGGCATTCTTTATTTGTTTAACATTGATTATAATGTTTTTATAATGAAAGTCAAGTTGAGTGGTGGCAGTGACACCCCTCTGTTTCTCTCTGATGTCAGCACCAAGATCAATGTTGTCCAACTGAACTGCAAAAACTGACAACAACAATAACAACCACAACAATAATATGTAGATCTGTGCCATGACTGAGTCTCTGCTGTTCCTCCCACCACACACTCAAGTGAACTGTGTGTTTACTGGAAAAAAAGCCACACAGTTTATTTTTGAATCTCTGTCTCAGTTACAGAAGCACATACACCGCCATGTCTCACACAGGCAGAGTTATTGGAAGTATTTTCAGGCTAGTTGAGAAACATAAACCCTGTCTCCAGAAATCCATGATATGCTTTAGTAACGCTGTTACAGCTCAGTGATTACACTCTAAAAGAACTAGCGGTTTGTCCAGATCTCTAACAGTTCACACACCAGCAATACATTTTACCAAAAGGCTAAAAATAACTTATAGGCTGAGCAAACAGCTGTGACACATTTATTACCGTCTCATGTAGAGCTATTCCCCTCACTAACAGCTGATTACTACTGTTTTTTGTTAAATGTAAACACTTACTTTGTTTTTCTTCCGTGAATATTTCACCTCCACTCGCCACAGAAACTTTCACTTTTAGTCCACGAAGGAGAAAGCACACACATGTGCACGCGCGCGCACACACACACACACACACACACACATGGCTCTTTCACTCTTGCTCTCACTCACACACACATTCTTGTAATTAGGGCATTATGTGGACAGTAGTCTCCCGCTCACTTATGGGGACACCCCATTTCACATCCTTCGGGTGTGAAAGAAAATCAGGCATGTAAGTTTCGAGTTTTACTGTCATATGAACAGTAAAGAAACGTACTCTCCGTACAATGAAATTATTCCTTTACTGTCCGCCCAATGAATGCCATTAAAAAGTAAAAAATAAGCATAAAACTAAATAAAATAAAATAAATATAGATATAAAAAAATACCCTGTAAAAAATTCAATGTTGACTTCACTCAAAATTTCAAGGCAACTTACTGCACAGCTTTTTTGAGTTAAGTCAACAACTTGGGTTAAAAGTTGAGTTAACTCAAAAAAGGTGTGCAGCAAGTTGCCTTAAAATTTTAAGTTAAGACAACTATTAACCCAAGTTGTTGACTTAACTCAATTTACTGAGTAAGGTCACATGTCTCCCAACTTACATTCTTTTGTTTAAAGTTTAAAGTTTTTTAATAGTTTCAAAGACTTATTCATTTAATAAATGTGAACTTGTCACATTTATTGGCATCCTGGGTTTGAAATACATGTTTAAATTTACTGAAGCAGTTTTTTTTTATTAACATTTAACACAATGTAATGAAAAAAGCTGTAACTTCATGCTTGAAAGTTTCTTCCAAATTTTTAAAATTAAACTAAAAGAAACATGGCGAAATGCCTTTCGCAGTCTAAACTTCACAAAACAAGGAAAATAACAATAATAATAAAACAGCTAGAGAGCAGCTTCTCAGAACCAGGGAATCATGTAATGTTGTAATGTAATTTGTATTCAAAGTGCTGAAACATGGCAAAATACCTATCAGTCTAAACTGCACAAAACAAGGCAAAAACGTACATAATAATAATAATAATAATAATAATAATAATAATAATAATAATAAACATCATTAATAAATACGGGAGACCTTTCAGGGCAGTTTTCACTCAGTGAGCCACAACATTTGTGGCTTTTCAGACTTCAACATTTGAAGTCTGAAAACAGCTGTAAGGGACTGCCCCTAGAGGGCACTGTGGACATGTGTGTTTTTTTGTTTTTTGTAGTTTTTTGTAGTTTGTAGACTCAGTTTCCCAGAAGGCATCTCGGTCAGGTGATGACTGAGCTCATCTGAACCGAGGTTGCTCATTAGAGTAGTTATAAATAGCTGGTTGTTCTGGGAAATTGAGTCGAGCATTAATTATGTTAAGATTGCATTACATTGTTTTTGTTTTTGTTTTGTGGTTTAGTTTTGTGGTTTAGTTTGGGTTTTTTGAGTTTGGTTTGATGTTTAGAAGGCTCTATATGGTTTTGTGTTCCAAGCCTCTGTGTGTCTCTCCGGTGTAAGTCTAGTTCACTGTTCCAAGCGCAAGAGTTGTTCGCTCATAGGAACGCGCGTGTGTGAGGCTCACTATTAGAAGCGCCAGTGTGTGTGGTTCGCTCATAGGAGCGCTTGTATAAGTGTGGTTCCCTGTTAGAAGTGCGAGTGTGTGTGGGTCGCTCAGAGGAGCCGGTGTGTGTGTAGTCCGCTCATAGGAGCCAGCGTAAGTCTGGGTCGCTGTTAGAAGCGGGAGTGCATGTGGGTCGCTCATAGGAGCCGGTGTAAGTCTAGTTCACTGTTCGAAGCGCAAGAGTTGTTCGCTCATAGGAACGCGCATGTGTGAGGCTCATTATTAGAAGCGCCAGTGTGTGTGGTTCGCTCATAGGAGCGCTTGTATAAGTGTGGTTCCCTGTTAGAAGTGAGAGTGTGTGTGGTTTCGCTCATAGGAGCAGCGTGTGTGTGTGGTTTCGCTCATAGGAGCAGCGCGGGTGTGTGGTTTCGCCCATAGGAGCAGCACGGGTGTGTGTGTGGTTTCGCCCACACTGAAAAAAATAACTCCTTGGATTTACTCAATTCAATAATGGACATTGGTTGCACACATAATGTTTGCTTCAACAACAATTTACTAAAATGTGTTGAATCAACACAAACAATTTATGTTTAACCAACACAAGTACTTTGTGTGCATACAAAATTATTAAAATTTGACTCAGTAAAGTAAGTTAAACTAGTTGATCATCTTTCCCTAACTCAACATGATCACTTCATTCCAACCCAATCTGTTCTTTTTATCGTTTTTTTAATTCCATTATTGGCTCACTTCAGCACGTTATTCGAATGTCTTCAAAATTTAAAAAATATATATCAAATTGAATTATATATTTTATATTTTTCATGTTTAAAATAAATTCTTATATGAATACAAGAAATTACAATTACATTTTCAGAAAGTATTCATTTTGTCTAATTTAAGTTTTTTTTTTCCCAATCAATTTCAACATTCACACTTTTTACCACAACTTAAAACAAGGACAGTTTTGCTTCAAAACTTTTAATCAAGATCTTCAAACAACAGGTATCCGCACTTTAAATGGGCAAAGATAAAATGCCACATAAAATGTTTAATATTTTCAAAAATTGAAAACACTAAAATGCAGATACTTGTTAGGAACCCCCACCAGAGGGCACTGTTTATGTCTTGTGTAGTTCTTGTTGGTTGACTCAGTTTCCCAGAAGGCACCTCAGTCAGGTGATGAGTGCTCACCTGGACTGAGGTGCCTCATTAAAGTTTCTATAAATAGGAGTTTGTTCTGGGAAACTGGGTCGAGTATTGTTTGTCTGTCTGTCTGTTTGTTTTGTTATGTTGGTGTTTTTATAACTACCGTCATGTGGGCATTCCTTTTTGATTGTTTCTTTGAGTTGGTATTTTAGTTATATTGTTTTACCTTTGTTTTTCTAGAGGGCTCTACTGTTTGTTTTCCTTATGTTCCTTGTGTTAGTGGATTCATGGAGCTGTCCTGTTTCATGTTTAGTTAGGCTGTGTCTCCTCCTGTGTACAGTGTAAGTACTGTTCTGTGTCTTCCCAGTGTCTGTCTTCCAGTCTAGTTCTTTGTCTGTTTAGTTTTGTGTAGCCACATGAGGGCCTAGCCGCTAACAGGGTTAGCCGCTAGTAGGCCTTGATTGCTAGTAGGCTAGCCTCTAGGGGGATTGACTGCTAGTGGTTCTGGTCGCTAGTAGGTTACCCGCAAGTTTGGAATAGCCTCATGTGTGCTTTGCCTTTTGTGTTCAGTTCCCCACTATTAGGTCAGTACTAACCCGGTTAGCCACTAACCCCTTTAGATACTAACCTGGTTAGGTCAGCATCCAGTGTCCCCATATTCCATATAGCTACTAACCACTAACCCAGCCAGTCTAATCCCGTCCCTGGTCCCGTCTCTAGTCTGTGTCCCTGGTCCCGTCTCTAGTCTGTGTCCCTGGTCCCGTCTCTAGTCTGTGTCCCTGGTCCCGTCTCTAGTCTGTGTCCCTGGTCCCGTCTCTAGTCTGTGTCCCTGGTCCCGTCTCTAGCCTGTGTCCCTGGTCCCGTCTCTAGCCTGTGTCCCTGGTCCCGTCTCTAGCCTGTGTCCCTGGTCCCGTCTCTAGCCTGTGTCCCTGGTCCCGTCTCTAGCCTGTGTCCCTGGTCCCGTCTCTAGCCTGTGTCCCTGGTCCCGTCTCTAGCCTGTGTCCCTGGTCCCGTCTCTAGCCTGTGTCCCTGGTCCCGTCTCTAGCCTGTGTCCCTGGTCCCGTCTCTAGCCTGTGTCCCTGGTCCCGTCTCTAGCCTGTGTCCCTGGTCCCGTCTCTAGCCCTGTTTCTAGTCTGTGTTCTGTCCCATGTCTTGTCCTGTGTCTCGTCTCTCCAGCCCTGTCTAGCCGGCCTCGTCTCTCCAGCCCTGTCTAGCCGGCCTCGTCTCTCCAGCCCTGTCTAGCCGGCCTCGTCTCTCCAGCCCTGTCTAGCCGGCCTCGTCTCTCCAGCCCTGTCTAGCCGGCCTCGTCTCTCCAGCCCTGTCTAGCCGGCCTCGTCTCTCCAGCCCTGTCTAGCCGGCCTCGTCTCTCCAGCCCTGTCTAGCCGGCCTCGTCTCTCCAGCCCTGTCTAGCCGGCCTCGTCTCTCCAGCCCTGTCTAGCCGGCCTCGTCTCTCCAGCCCTGTCTAGCCGGCCTCGTCTCTCCAGCCCTGTCTAGCCGGCCTCGTCTCTCCAGCCCTGTCTAGCCGGCCTCGTCTCTCCAGCCCTGTCTAGCCGGCCTCGTCTCTCCAGCCCTGTCTAGCCGGCCTCGTCTCTCCAGCCCTGTCTAGCCGGCCTCGTCTCTCCAGCCCTGTCTAGCCGGCCTCGTCTCTCCAGCCCTGTCTAGCCGGCCTCGTCTCTCCAGCCCTGTCTAGCCGGCCTCGTCTCTCCAGCCCTGTCTAGCCGGCCTCGTCTCTCCAGCCCTGTCTAGCCGGCCTCGTCTCTCCAGCCCTGTCTAGCCGGCCTCGTCTCTCCAGCCCTGTCTAGCCGGCCTCGTCTCTCCAGCCCTGTCTAGCCGGCCTCGTCTCTCCAGCCCTGTCTAGCCGGCCTCGTCTCTCCAGCCCTGTCTAGCCGGCCTCGTCTCTCCAGCCCTGTCTAGCCGGCCTCGTCTCTCCAGCCCTGTCTAGCCGGCCTCGTCTCTCCAGCCCTGTCTAGCCGGCCTCGTCTCTCCAGCCCTGTCTAGCCGGCCTCGTCTCTCCAGCCCTGTCTAGCCGGCCTCGTCTCTCCAGCCCTGTCTAGCCGGCCTCGTCTCTCCAGCCCTGTCTAGCCGGCCTCGTCTCTCCAGCCCTGTCTAGCCGGCCTCGTCTCTCCAGCCCTGTCTAGCCGGCCTCGTCTCTCCAGCCCTGTCTAGCCGGCCTCGTCTCTCCAGCCCTGTCTAGCCGGCCTCGTCTCTCCAGCCCTGTCTAGCCGGCCTCGTCTCTCCAGCCCTGTCTAGCCGGCCTCGTCTCTCCAGCCCTGTCTAGCCGGCCTCGTCTCTCCAGCCCTGTCTAGCCGGCCTCGTCTCTCCAGCCCTGTCTCGTCTCTAGTTCCCCTATGTGTCTTAGTTAGCTTCAGCTCCATGTTTCCTCATCCCCAGTTCTCTCTGTCGGTTCCCGGTGTCAGCTCCTGGTACCCGGTGTTAGCGTGCCGTCCCTGTGTTTTTCCTGAGCCCTAGTTTTAGTTTACGTTTGTTGTTTTGATTCCTTTGTTGTTTTGTTTCAATGTTTGAGTTTGTTAATAAAAGGACTCTGTTTAACAACCCCTCTGCCTTCATGCCTACCTTTATGCCCACGGCAACAACATCAGCCGGGTCTAGCCAGCACCACCAGGCTAGACCCATGACAATACTAGTGTTTCAACTTGGTGACTCCAATTTGCTACATTGTATTATAGTTTGCACAACTCTCTGAACATGTTAAACTGCTATGCAACAATGCCAAGATCTGGAATATATAGAATATTGGCAAACAAAATAGAATAAACATGCAGATAACTGCATCGGAATGATGACCGTAAAACAGCATATAGCAATATTAATTACAGATGCAAATAATTTGACAGTAATTAAAACTACACAACATCAGTGACCTTAAACGAGAACCAGTCAAACCACTCAGTCCAGGAATGTAGAGATAAAAGATTTATGCTCAAGACATCTAAAGGAACAGCAAATAAAGAACACTGAAGTCTCTTCACTGGTGCAGTTTAGTTTTCAAGCTCTGGGCCTTTCTTGATAGTTCAGCTGATTCCAACTCCATTATAACCTTTTGAATAACCTCAAAGGTGTAGCAAAGCTTCGACGGGTACCTCATATTTAAGGCATAAAAAAGTGCAAACAGCATGGCAGTAGCAAGGGCCACACTCTCCAGATCTTTAAGTACCACCACACCTTCGAGGATTACTCCAACATCAGAACAGTCACTGTTGGAAGTCCCTCTGGCAACATAGATTCCCACTGTTGTGCCCTCTATGGCCTTCAGTGTGTTGATATCAGTCATGTCCTGATAAAATGAAAATAATTTAAGATTAAGTTACATGTTTTTTCTTTTTATTATGCAGCTGTGTAGGAATGTTTGTATAACTTGGGCGTGGCTAAATTTATCAAGGTTTAGGCTAGTTTTTACATAAACAGATTTATTATCTTTTTAAATCTACTGTAGTACAGCTTACTTTAGCACAAACTCACCACGTACTCCTGCAATAGATCGTCAGGATCCTCGTTGAGGTAGATGCAGAGTCCTTTTATGACACACTCCCTAACAGCATCTGTCATCTTTAAGAAGTACAACAAAGAACAGAACAAGTCAAATTTTCAGTAGCAGCAGGGGAAAAAAGACAAGCAAAAACAAGACACCCCAAACAGTTCTATAACAGTTAACTTGTGAGGCTGGCGTCTACATAAACCATCTGAAAACCATATAAAATACACATTTTTGCTTTAATCAAAACTTAAAACACAATGTTGTTGCCATACGTGACTGTAAAACTAATTACCTCATTTATTTATACTTGATTTAACCATTGTTGAGTAAAAGTGAACAGATCATGATCTTATTTTCATTTAATTACTTTTTGGATAATAGTGAATCTTAAATAATGCAATAATGTAATTATCATAGAAGATGTGACAAAGTATATACTGTAATATATATATACCCCGACCAGCCACAACATGCCAGAGGAAGATCTCCCATTAGATATATAATGGATACTTAAATCTTTTACCAACCTAAAAGGGCAAATGTTTAATATATAATTAATTTTTACCAAATTCTTACCGTCATCATGGCAGACATGTTTTTAAGCTTCTTGCCCTGCTGTCCAGATCGCTTTCCAAACACCCTTAGCAGGTCTGCAGAGTGTAGGTCAAGCTGTGACTGAAACTTTGACTGAAGAGACATGGTTGTGATGCACTTGAATTCTGAGTTTATCTGAAACGACATGATTTATTTATTTTATCATCAGCTTTTTAACACTGCCCACTGAGCAACACAGAAGTTTTTTTTTTTTCATCAAAACTACACCTGCCAACCACATCACTGCACATACTTTTTACATTTAATTTGATTTCTGCTGTAGAATATTCTGAACCACATGCTAATTAAGCCAAGCATGAAATTATTAAAATATTTTTTACTTACCTCCATTACATTAAAGAGAGCTGGCCATCTCTCTTGTACTTCTGTGATCATGGGAGCATCACATATTATTTCTTGTCTTCTTAATGCAAATGTTTTTTTCCATTTTGGCCCTAACTGTCTCTCTGTTATTACGCTTCTTGATATCTGAAAGGAGCTCCACCCTCATCTTCTCCAAAGACTGGTAGCTTTCTCCAAGGGGAAAGGAGGGGCAGTAAGCCACTTCACCTCTCTTTGGTTTCTTAACACCAAAGGCAGGACAACGTTTCCCATCTGGTTTATGAGCCAAAGCATTTACACATACTTCAGGACATCCTACTTTCCGAAGATGTGTGCGATAGTTGGACAACTTGTATTTAAGACGAGTCTTCCATCCCCCATAACCAGTGGCTGAGACTTTCTCTTGTAAACATGGATGCCTCATAATGAGTGCCTCTGCAACTTGGTCAAACTCCCTGTCTGAGACATACACTTTGTGCTTAACAATTTCCTGAATCAACCCTTCTAATATATCAGACCTCAGCTTTGGATCAGGGATCAGCAGTGTACCCTTTTCTCTCATAGCTTCATGGGCCTTCTCAAGTTTCAACTCAGCATCATATGTATCTGGCCACGAAGACCGTGAAGAAGTGGACTCTGGAGTGGTAGAGTGCTGTCACCAGAGGATGATGTGGTGTCATCAGGATGGCTGGTTAGTGGAAAGGAACAACTGTCCACACCTTTTTCTGCATCCGCATTAAGAGGTTTGCAGGATGTGTATACAACCTTGACTGTAGCTTTGTCTTGAATTTCATAGTTCATAAATTCAAAAAGTTGGTCCATGAACTGTATTTTACATTGGCTCTTTATCTCGGTCTCCAGTTCAGTCACAGTTGTAGGCAGGCCAGAAGAAAAGACCACCCTCTGACAGCTGTCTGGACCTAGGATAACTTTGAGAATAGCTGATGTCATGGTTTTAGTTCAAAAGACTGTTTGGAAAAAGAAAATAAACAAAATGATTAGAATCAGTTTTATTTCAAGAGATATACTGTACATGATCAAAATACACCAACACAGTCGTTACTTACCAAGTCCCTTTGCCCAATATTACATACAGTATACATTGATCAGCCTTTACATTAACACTACAAGTGCATATTGTAACTGATTATCTCGTTACAGTGGCACCTGCAGGGTTGGGATATATTAGGCAGCAAGTAAACAGTGCAAGCTAAAAAATTGCCGCAGACCAGGTTACACCCCTTCATGGCAACAGTATTTCCTTATACAAGTGGCCTCTATCAGCAGGATAATACACCCTGACACTCTAAAACATTGTTCAGAAAAAGTTTGAGGAACATGACAGAGTTCGAGGTTTTTCTCTTGGCCTCCAAATTCCCTAGATCTCAATCTGGGATGTGCTGGACAACCAAGTGTGATCCACAGTACTTAAAGAATCTACTGCTAACATCCTGGCATCAGATATCACAACATCATAATAGGTTTTGTGGAGTCCATGACTCGAATTGTCAGCTGTTTTAGCGGTATAGGCAGACACACACAATATTAGGCAGGTGGTTTTAATGTTACGGCTGATCAGTGTATGTACTCTCATCCTCCATCTTTTTATATTTTTCTTATACAATTAGTATTTTCTTATTATTTATTATCTTGAAATATTTAACACATTTTGTCTGTATGCTTTTTTTTTTTTTTTAGCATTACACCATGAAAAGTTGTACTTCTAGCAATTTGGTGATCTTAAAGGATCCAGGTCTTTTTCCCTTGTGCCACGAAGAAAATATAACTATTAACATACGTAGAAGTGAAAGAGAATGTGCCCTCCTTTTTACTGCTAGTTTACCTGTCCAAAGAGCATTTTATTTGTTTTATTTTAACTTACCTCAGACACGGATTGATCTCTTCAATGTCACCGTTCGCGCAGACCTAACCAAATAATCAGTTAAGGGATACTCGTCGACCAGTTCACAGACTTCCACAAGAGCAAGTTCTCGTGCCGGAGACGGAGTCAGCGCAAAGGCTCCATAATGCTCACTATACCATCCACACAGTAGCTTCAAAACAAAAAACAGTCTCTGATGCAAAATACATATTTGACAGATTTCTCCAAATTCAGGCAGGCCACCTTCAGACCCATGAGCAACTACCATGCCTGTTCTGTAGTTTATTCCCTTGCTCCATACATTCTTTGCCAAGTTTATTTCAGATAGATCAGGATCTCTGTTTAAATGCTTGAGCTAGCTCCTCCTTCAAGAAATCTAATGAGACAGTAGATGCAACTGAGACATCGAGCAATGGTTTATCAATATTTGGGGATGACAAATGGTACCCAATCATAAACTGATGTTTCACTGCCAGAGAGAGGGGCACATTTTTAAAACAACTGGTGTGTTTAATGAGCTTTTTAAAGAAACTGTGTTTTGCCTCAAACCTGATGGTCCAAAGTCTCACGAGAGGCCCAAACAACCTAATTAGTTGCGGGTAATGTTCTAAATAATGGTGTTTGGGCAACAGTCTTTCAGTTGGAAAGATCTCTTGATACCGTTGTCTATGATCTGAAATTTTGGTCTCCAGAAATGCAATAGACTCATCATTGTGGACTGGGGCAACCACAAGCTCAACAATCTGCTTTAGGTCCAATAAGACCTGCCATACTGGATCATTCTCAGGAATCTTAGGCCCAATTAGAAATGGGAGCAATCTTAACAAGCTCCAGTTTCATGGGCATTACCACCTATAGTTTTTTTGCTGGAGAGATTTTGTGGCAAAACATGAGGCTTAGTTGTTTTGTCTGTCCACTTGTATGGGAAATGTAGAATGGAATTGTTAATTTCATCCAAGGTGATATATTTCTTTGATATCGGTAATTTGAGACAGTGTGCCATTTCAACAGGCACAATGCCTTCAAAGAGATCATGGGCAATGTCAGGAGGGTAGCCACTGACAACGTGAAAATGTGAAAGTGCTTTAGACAGAGGACAAGCTCTTTTAACTCCAAAACAGCTACTGCCACTCTCTAGCGCTGCTCTCACCTGAGTCTCATGTATTTCTTTTGTTCTGAGTTTGAATGCTCCTGATCTAACCTCATGTGAGGCAACATCTGAAACTGATGCTGTACAAAAACGACAAAAATAGGGGCCAGTAAAATTTTCAACAAAGCCTGCTATTCCATGAGCTCCTAAATTGTCTGCAGCAACAGTCTGAACTGTACCCTTCAGTGATCTCCCTAGATGTGGGACAAAAATTCCATCAATTTCCAAACACCTAAGACCACGTACAAGTGGTTCTAAAACCTTGTGATAGCCATATAACTTAACATTGTCCGTTTTGCACAAAATGGTAAATAGTAAAAAGTAAATAGAGGGCAAAGAGGAATGAGACCCTGGGGTTTTACGGGAGGTGCCTAGAGGGTTGCAGACCTCAAAGTCATCGGCATACAAACCAATAGAAAGCCTTAAGTCTTGCCCTGAGAAGAAACTGTTTTGCCTAAAATAAAAACCATCCCTAAAAGATTTGTACACAATTTTGTTTGCCGTCTCTGTTTCCCTTTGAGTTTCGTTATAAATCTTGTCCACAATATCCTTCCTACTCAACAGCACCTGTAGTGATTTAAGAATTGGGACGTACTGGAAGGTTTTGTTCTCTTTAGCATCCAAAATATATTCTACTGGTTCGACAACATTAAAGTTTGCTTTGTAATACTGCTTACACTGATATGCAGAACTTAAAGGTCCACCCTTCTCTATGGCTTTATTTATTGGACTGCCTGTGCACAGAGAAGTGGTTATTTCCTCTGACTCCTCTGTCGACCTGGAGCTTGTACTTTTGAAAAATCTCAACCAGAACCCCATTAATATGGGAACTCAAGAGAGCGCCAGTTAAGTGGTGAAGCTCTAACAAGAAATTGTTACTTGCGGTGCTTGGTACATGGATAAAATGTTCTAACTTTAACAAAGCTTCTGCAAATTTGTGTTCAATTTCATTAGGAAGGTGCTTTGGGGCATCAGCACTACAATCTGGCTTTACATCAAAGTATGGTTCACCTATGCCATCACCTGAAGCATTTTCCACAGATTTCAAGGAAAAGGCGGATGGAGTCACAATTTCTGGTTTAAAATTTGTTAATGTATAAGAATTGTGGATTCTGCTTTTGTGCGATTTAAATGTGCCATAGATGTTCGTCTGAAAATTACAATCTAAAAACATGCAAGTTACAACTTCGTTTTTCTTTAGGTGTGCATTAATTTGAACCCAGTAATCTCTTTCAGAGATAAGATCCTTACAAGCACACAAGTGGCACTTAAATATACAGCTTTCTGATTGGTGACTAAAACCAGTCACATGAATTCTATGCAAATGAATTAAAAGGCCATTCCATGTTCTAAAAGTGCATGGGCAGTTTAAATACACACAAGGAAAACGGTTATTAGTCCCATAATATCTATGTTTAACACGATAATGTTTTAATACTTACAACGCCACATTCACAACAATGACTACACAACTTGCAGCACCACTCACTGCAAAAGAAAAATGGAAACATAAGTGAGTTTATAAATGACACCATCTGTATTTCTGGCACGTACATAGACACATTATCTGGCATAATAAATCTTTAACTCAAACAAAAGCAAATGTTTTAGAAATGACCACAAGGGCTCTCCTTTAACAGTTGTAGCTGGTGGGGCTGAGGTTTCAATTTGGATGAGTAACATACTGTAGATGTACAGGGAAAAGTACGCCGAGTAAGAGTGTACATTTTACTTTGAAAATATAGTAGAAAAAAAACATCGTAGAAAATATAATTACTCAAATACAAAGTAATTTCCCTTAATTATGTTAAGTGAATTATGTTAAACCTTAACTATGTTTAAAAAAATTACTTTGTTACTTTACTCTGACTAGGAACAATGTTTTGTAGTGCAAGCTAGTGCCAAAGTCCATGATTTTTTTTTATTATTATAAAAAATAAAAATAAAAAAGCATTTACGCACACATACTCACCACAAAAACTTGAGCCCACAGTTAAAGTGCTGACTCCTGGATAGTCAAAGATTGAGTTTGCTGCAGAAACAATTAACAGAATAAAAAACACTTGTACAATTTAGTACTGTTTTGTATTAATTCAAATAGTATATATCTTTTTGAAGCAATGCAGCAAGTAGCCAATATACACAGGGTATAAACATTTTTAAGTGATGTTATCTGTATATATTGTGTATTATATTTTTCTTTTTCGCACCCTCTGTATATTTCTGCATTCAGAAACAATGTGCTGCACAAAAGTATGTTAGTATGTTGTTTGCCTTTTGGCATGCTATTTAATTTTTTCTTAATATAACTTTGGGTAAGGCTAATTCGAATTCTCTTACTTTGAGAGAAGACACACTCACCAGAGACTGAGCCACAGACTGAAGGGCGAGGCACTGCTAAAGGCAATCTGCAGCAACAACAGGAGAAAAAACACAAAAATATACACCACATCTCAACTTCAAAACTGTGACTCGCAAAACTAAATTGATGTTTAAGAACGTTGCATAAACATTCTATGCTTAGTTTTTACAGGGCCAGAACCTTCTAAACACTAATAGAAAAAACAACTCAAGACGTGTCCACCGTAATTGTAAATTCTTCCGTTATTACAGGACAGAAATGCACAAAAATGAACAGCGGTGTGGCCAGTTCATTAATAACAGAAAGTTAATGGCATCTACTTGAAATCTTTTCACGGAGCAAACATATTGAAACTATTTGAACTTCAAGTTCAGGTGCAAACAGTTAATAAATAAACAGCGCGAGAGAAAATACCATGCAGTTAATCATCGGTGACTCTAAAGACATTATACTACATATTATTAGTTATTAGCGAATATTTAAATATTCAAGTTCAAATGTGATGCCACCATCCACACTTACCGAGGTGAGCTGAATGATGCTCTAACTAAGAAACAGTCGTGCTTTGCGCGCGGTCCATAATCGCGTAGACTATCGCGAGAAAAAATATTGATACATTTACTTAATTGACTCACTTGATCCTACCTCGAATGCCATGTCTCTGCTCAACGCAAACTAAAAAGGTTCATGTACTTTCACTGCACATGTACATCATGTGCATAGGGGCGCGAGTGTGCGTGGTTTCGCCCATAGGGGCGCGAGTGTGGGCGTGTCTTGGGGGAAAAGGTTATGGATAGTCTTACATGAAAAAGTAAACTAGTAAGGTTATACAAAGCATTTTTTTTTGCCATAACTTCATACTTGGCCCTTAAAATCATTAAAAATAACTGCAGTATACTGTACATGTTTACTTACCTGAAATGGCAAAGTTTGAGGAAATGCGGAAATGCATTTCCTCAAACTTTGCCATTTGCCAATAGGATATTGAGAGAATGTGTTCTGAAACGTAAAATGCAAAGATTACAAACACATTCTTGGCACAAATACTGCATATTTTGAAAACCAAGTTTCAAAGAGTTATTTGGAAGCCTTTCAGCTTTTTAACTGTCTAAGGTTAAATAAACAATGAACAAATAGGTTAAATTCAGTCGGCTTTTTCATGTATTATTGTCCAGATTACTAATAAATACTCATTATGCCAACATTTTGCTAGTTGGATTTTTTACAGTGTGATATATTTCAAGTGCTGATTTTTTTTATTGCACTTGTAAGAATAAACATTAGTTAAATACCAATCTTAGAAAGGTGTTTTTAGCAATGTAAACAATAACAGTAGAAATGGTCCTAGAAACATTCAAGATATATAAATAATTACAATGACAGCAAACTTTAATGTCTACAGAACAAATGTAATAACGTATGAGTTAAGATGTTGTGTTGAACAGCTTTCGAAATATAATATTGCAACGCAGATTCAGACTCCAGTCGCGATATCACTGTGCAGCAAGAAATTCCTCCTCTGCTGTCACCTCCGTTCGTGCGCCTTGTCTCCCCTCCTTCACGCAGCAAGAAGAAAAGTGATCCTTTCCGGTGATTCAGAAAACCCCCCATTAGCTAACCGTCTTTCAGTCCCATTTCTCGCCAGTGTTTCATTCTGCGGTCCTCGAAACTAAAATAAAATCACTCATCCTATTACTAACCCTCTTGTGGAGTCCGTCTTTGTTACAGAAGCCCGGACCATTAAACACAACCGAGGATGAGTGAACCAAACCCTATACTGGAGCTAGCGAATCAACTTCGCCTAGCATTGCAAGCTACACCACCGCCGCCATTACAGGACCCCGCCAGCGCAGCCGCCGCTTCCTCGGCGCTCCCCGTTTCCACTCCTATGGCGCGACCAGCGCCCTTCTCTGGTGTGGCGGGGAATCGCAAGGGTTTTTTACTCCAGTGCTCCCTGACGTTCGCCATGCAGCCGGCCTTATTCCCAATTTCTAATTTCTCTTATATCTTTTCAATTATATCTAATTTCTCTTTTGTCTGGACAGGCACTACAATGGGCCGAATCTATCTGGTCACAGGGGGGACCGCTGACACAATCTTATGATCTCTTCCTGGCCCATTTCAAGGAGGTGTTTGCGCGGAGTGACAGTGAAGCATCCGCAGGTGAGCAATTGTACCAGCTGAAACAGGGTAACTGCTCTATCCAGGATTATGCACTACAATTCCGCACAACCATATTGAGTGCGATTTCAAATGATATTGAAAAATTACAGCCCCTTACTACCACTGTAAGCCTTACTGCCTCTTATGTTACAGTTTCAGTGGCCGCCCTCCTCGACTCGGGTTCAGCGGGCAACTTCATCTCCGGAGCCTTGTGCCGACATCTCAGACTCAAGACAATCCCGACGAAGAAACATTACCAGATCCAGTCCATAACCGGGAAACCCCTGTCCCGCAGAACAGTTCATCAGCTCGCAGGTCCAGTCAGTCTTCAGATCGGTTTGTTTCACCAGGAAGAAATCCAGCTGTTAGTATTAGAGGAATCTACCTCCGATGTTATCCTAGGACGCCCGTGGTTAATCCAGCATGACCCCATCCTCTCTTGGACAACCGGGGAAGTACTTAAGTGGGGAAAGAACTGCACTTCCTCCTGTTTCCCTACACTACCGTTAAAAACTCAACCCTTGAAACTCCAAACTACGTCAATCGAGAGCCCCGTTGGCCATCAGTCGGTAGAGATACCTCCTCAGTACTCCTCCTTTGCGGACATCTTCTGCTCCAAACGGGCATCTCGGCTACCACCGCATCGTCCTTGGGATTGTGCGATCGAGCTACTTCCTGGGGAACCACTACCTCACGGACGCATATATCCTCTCTCACTTCCCGAAAGGAGAGCTATGGAGGAGTACATTGCTGAGGCCATTCAACAGGGTTATATTCGCCCATCTACTTCCCCGGCCGCCTCCAGCTTCTTCTTTGTGGCCAAGAAGGGGGGTGGTTTGAGACCCTGCATAGACTTCCGTAAATTGAATCAAGCTACCATCAAGTTCCGCTATCCCTTACCCTTGGTCCCAGCGGCTTTAGAGTGTCTCCGCGGGGCAAAATTCTTCACAAAACTCGACCTCTGGAGCGCCTATAACTTGATTCGAATTAGAAAAGGGGACGAATGGAAGACTGCATTTGTGACACCGACCGGCCATTACGAGTACCGGGTGATGCCTTCTGGATTGGTGAACGCCCCCGCAGTCTTCCAAAATTTCATGCATGAAGTCCTTCGAGAGTTCCTTCATAGGTTTGTCATAGTATATATAGATGACATTCTAATCTTTTCAAGGTCAGAGGCAGAACATTACCGCCACGTCACCCGAGTACTCACCAAACTACGGGAGTTTCAATTATTCCTGAAGGCTGAGAAGTGTGAATTCCATCAATCATCCGTCCAATTTCTCGGCTATATTATCGATCAGGAAGGAGTTAAAATGGACGAAGGGAAGGTGTCGACCATTATCAACTGGCCCAAACCCACGACCATAAAGGAACTACAAAGATTTTTAGGCTTCGCCAACTTTTATAGGAGATTCATAGAGAATTACAGCACCACAGCAGGCCCCTTGACCTCTCTACTCCGGGGAAAGCCTAAATCGCTGCAATGGAACCCTGAGGCTACCTCCGCGTTTCAACAGTTAAAGCAAGCCTTTGTGTCTGCACCTATTCTCGTTCACCCCAATCCAGAAGACCTCTTTGTAGTGGAAGTGGATGCTTCAACAACTGGAGTGGGGGCCATCTTATCTCAGCAACAAGGGGAACCGACCACTCTCCACCCATGCGCCTTCTTCTCGAGAAAGTTCAGCCCGGCTGAGAAAAATTACAATATAGGAGACCGTGAGCTCCTCGCCATCAAGATGGCATTGGAAGAATGGAGACATTGGTTGGAGGGAGCTGCCCACCCATTTCTAGTATTGACAGACCACAAAAACTTACAATATCTGAGGGAGGCGAAGAGGCTTAATCCACGACAGGCAAGATGGGCCATGTTCTTTACCCGTTTTAATTTTAAGATATCCTATCTACCAGGTACAAAAAACACCAAGGCCGACGCCCTCTCAAGATTGCATGCACCCAGTGACTCCACAGAGGAACCCGTGTCAGTCCTTCCGGAGGAGATCTTTGTCAGCCCCATCGAATGGCAATCCCCGGCGTCCATTTCCGAACCAGCTCCAGCCACGCCCGCAGACTGTCCACCGCACCGCCGATTTGTTCTAGAGAATGATCGAACTCCCCTCATTCATTCAATTCATTGCTCTCTGGGCTCTGGACACCCTGGGATCGATAGGACTCTTTCAATGGTACAAGCCTGCTTCTGGTGGCCCAATATGGAGAGGGACGTGAGGAGGTACGTCAAGGGATGCCCCGAGTGTGCCATGTCAAAAAACCCCCGACACTTACCAGCCGGAAAGGTCATGCCTCTGCCCATTCCTCAACGTCCCTGGTCACATCTGGGGGTAGACTTCCTCACGGATCTACCCGAGTCAGAGGCACGAACCTGTGTTCTGGTAATAGTTGACAGATTCTCGAAGGGGTGTCGTCTGATTCCTCTTCGGGGTCTACCAACGGCTATGGAAACAGCCGAACGGCTCTTCAATGATGTTTTCCGATACTACGGGATACCAGAGGATATCGTCTCGGACCGAGGCCCACAGTTTATATCCAGAGTCTGGCGAGCGTTCTTTCGTCTCCTCGGAGTAACAGTGAGTCTATCCTCAGGATACCATCCGCAAACTAATGGGCAGACGGAACGGAAGATTCAGGAGATCAGCCGATTTCTCCGTACTTTCTGTCACAATCATCAGAACTCCTGGAACCAGTTTCTGGGCTGGGCCGAGTACGCCCAGAACTCCCTTCGCCAACCCACCACGGGTCTCACTCCCTTTCAGTGCATCCTGGGTTACCAACCACCCTTATTCCCCTGGAACGGGGAACCGTCTGATCTCCCAGCGATCGATTTCTGGTTCAGAGAAAGTGAGAGGGTCTGGGAAGAGGCACATCACCATCTGCAGAGAGCTGTGCGGAGGCACAAGACTAATGCTGATCGCCATAGATCAACCGCTCCTATCTACCACCCAGGAGATAAGGTATGGCTCTCAACTAGAGACCTGCGCCTACGACAGTCCTGCAAAAAGCTTAACCCCAGGTATGTCGGTCCCTTCAAGATCTTGGAACAAATCAATCGGGTAACGTACAGATTACAACTTCCCTCACACTACCGTATTCACCCAACCTTTCACGTATCGCTATTAAAACCATATCACGAACCTGTCATTTCCCCCTGAAGAGGAAGCGACCCCTCCTCCGATCATCACGGACGAAGGCTCCATCTACCAGGTCAGGGACATCCTGAATTCCCGACGCCGAGGTGGGCGGCTAGAATACCTGGTAGACTGGGAAGGATACAGTTCTGAGGAAAGATCCTGGGTGCCTCGGGACGACATCCTTGACCCCACACTATTGGATGAGTTTCACAGCTCACATCCTGATCGCCCAGCGCCCAGAGGACGGGGTAGACCACCACGGCGTCCGAGAGGTCGACCCTCAGGAGCGGGTCGTGGAGGAGGGGGTAATGTCACAGTCAGGTCAGGCTCTGAACTCAGTCAGACACCACGCCCTTTATCTCCGGAGTTCTAATCACCTTCACCTGTCTCCAATCAATTAAAATCCATAAAAACCACACACCGTGCCTCAGTCAGTGCCCGGGCTCGTAGACACTAAAGTGGACTCAACCGCCATCTTCAAGTAAGAAGATTTTTGTTAAGATTCTAATTTACCTTTGTCCTTGTTCCCAGAAACGACTCCAGTCATCCTCCCCAGACTCCAGTCGCGATATCACTGTGCTGCGAGAAATTCCTCCTCTGCTGTCACCTCCGTTCGTGCGCCTCGTCTCCCCTCCTTCACGCAGCAAGAAGAAAAGTGATCCTTTCCGGTGATTCAGAAAACCCTCCATTAGCTAACCGTCTTTCAGTCCCATTTCTCGCCAGTGTTTCATTCTGCGGTCCTCGAAACCAAAATAAAATCACTGTGTGAGTGCTAAGAGAACAAACTCCATCAATATTTAGCCCCTAAAATTTTTTTACAAGATTTTGTTTGTAAGCCATTATAACCATAAGTGAAAAATCTAAATACACAGCGCCCTCAGTTAACGTGTGTTCTTACGATCCAAATAAATTCATTTTCATTACAGAAGCCTTTCACACTGAAAATTGAAAATATAAAAAAAATTAATAAAAAAAAAATCCATGACTAAAAAAAATCATACTTTTTTTAAATTATAAAATCACCTGTTACACAATTATTGGCACCCTTAACAATTCAGATAAAATTAATGTAATAGAAGCATTTTTGCCATTTTTACTGTAGTTTATAAAGTTGATCAGAAAAGCTTTTAATTAATAATTCATAATGTCCTGTTTCCTTGTGGTATAAATATGATGTGATACAGAGGCCTATTTCTCTTATCCACTCTTCAACATGAGAAATACAAGAGAACACATTCAAGGAAGACAAATGTGTGTCGACCTTCATAAGTCAGGCAACAGCCACTAGCCTAAACTCGCCCATATCTACAGTCAGAGTAATCATTAAGAAGTTTAAAAGAACTGAAACAGTGACAAACAAGGCTGGATGAGGACCCATGTTTTTCTTTCCACCATGCACCATGCACCATAAGAAGGATGGGAAGAGAAGTAAAAAAAAATCTCCAGAACTCACTGTTTGAGAACTGCATCAAAAAGTGACATCTTTGGGATCACACAGTCTCCATAACAATCATCCGACCCTATCTACAGTATATGCCAACAAGCTGTTTGGGAGGCATGCAAGGAAAATGCCTTTTCTCACCTACAATCACAAACATAAACGTCTGGAGTTTGCTGAAACTTGGACCATGGGACCGGGACCATGTGCTGGGGTCAGATGAGACTGAAATGGAACTTTTTGGCAACTCTGGTGTAAAACAAACGATGAGTATGCAGAAAAGCACCCCATGCCCACTGTGAAGTATGGTGGAGGATCTGTGATGCTGTGGGCCTGTTTCTCTTCCAAAGGGCCTGGGAACCATGTTAGGGTGCATGGCATCATGAACGCTCAAATACCAGACATTCTAAATCAAAACCTTATGGCCTCTGTCAGAAAGCTGAAGATGGGTCATCATTGGATCTTTCAGCAGGATAATGACCCAAAAGGTGTGGCAAAATCTACACAAACATTGTTCTGCAGACACAGAATCAAGCTCCTCCTATGGCCATCTCAGTCCCCAGACCCCAACCCAATTTTAAAACCTGTGGGGTGAGCTGAAGAGGAGAGTACATAAGAGAGGACCCAGAACTCTTGATGATCTAGAAAGAGTAATGATCAAAGAACACTCTCTGTATTCCAATCTTGTGAAATGTTTTAGGAGGAGGTTAAGTGCTATCTTGTTGGCAAAAGGGGTTTTACAATGTATTACCATCAGGTGTTCCAATAATTGTGGCACACCTGATTTCAGGTAAAAAAATATATATATATAATGTGGGATTTTTTTCCACTGAATACTAGAGCCTATCCCAGGAGACTTAGGGCACAAGGCAGGGTACACCCTGGACAGGGTGCCAATCCATCTCAGGGCACACGCACATACACACACTCATTCACACACTATGGCCAATTTGGGAATGCCAATTAACCTAACCTACATGTCTTTGGACTGTGGGAGGAAACCAAAGTACCCGGAGGAAACCCACCAAGCACAGGGAGAACACGCAAATGCCATGCACACAGAGACGGGAATCGATCCTGGCCAGGAGGAGAACACGGACCCTGGAGGTGCAAGGTGACCGTGCTAATCACTACACCACCGTGCTACCTCATTGTGGTTCTATATTGTTTTAATAAAAAAATTATTTATTAGAAGCCCAAGAACACATCTTAACCAGGGGTGCCAATAATTGTGGAGAAAAATACACAAAACAAAAGTGCTGTTCCTGACAAGACATTAGATTTATCATTTCAAAGTTAAGTACAAGAGCTTTGGAAGACTTTGGAATATATTGCGTATTCAGCCCCAGACACATTGTTTTCTAGCTACTGCTTAAATATGCAGATAAATGGCTTAAACACATCTCACCTAAAACATCCTTTCAGAAATGTTTAACAAGGTTCAGGTTTAAGTGACTTCTGGAGCTACTGTTTAGACATTAACATCCCTACCTCTAAGCATCATAAGGCTCCCTTACACACACACAAACACACACACAAACACACCTGGCCAAACCTGCTTTATGGGGACTCCGTATAAAAAGTATAAACCGACCAGATGGAACACAAAAGAAGTGTCAAATGTCACTTAAATAATCAAATTTCTTTGTTCTCATGTACACTGGAGATGTATTGACATTATAGAGAGTGTTCATAGCCAGTAAGCAGGGCATCAACGTGATGAAACATAGAAAACACTCTAACAAACAATACTACTATGGTAGAGATTTACCTGTTCAGTTGATGAGGATTTTATAATACTGTTGCCCTTCACAAAAGGTCAAGACTTTGGTGGTTGATGCCATGTCTCCTCGAAGTTGTTGTTAGCAGTGTTCTTGTCTGTAATTTGTGTGTAATCTGTAAATGTATTGTACAATTAAGAATATTTAGTGCATGCTAAAAGAGGAACATGCCATTCCTTATAAGAGGAAGCATTCATTAGAGGAATGGATTTATCATTTATTATAAGGTTAGAAACAGGTACCTTTGGAGGACTTCGCAACAAATATGAATTATTCAGCCACATACACATTGTTTTCTAATTATTGCTTAGTGCCCCTTGAGGACCCTACAGAGGAGTTGGTTGATGACATTCTACCCAAAGTATGGTATGACTTTTAATAAAAGGATTACTTCTAATATAACCCGCTTGGATCTGAGGTTTCTTAAGACATACAGTGCTTCAGGCCTCTTCTTAAATTTGTGTAAATTTCAAATCTTCTGGATTCTAGATTTTAAAATCGACATTGTTACCATTTTTAATCCCTGGAGATTTTACTTATCATAACATATATCATAACATATATCTATACATAAATCATATCTATATATCTCTCTCTCTCTCTCTATATATATATATATATATATACATAAATCATATCTATATATCTATCTATATATATATATATATATATATATATATAATTTTTTTTTTTTTTTTTTTTTTTACAGAATATTTTGATTTAATGTTTTATAAAAAAAAATTACCATTACCAATGCTGGTCCAATTTTGATAAAATATAACATTAAAATATTCTATAAAAAATACCAAAGAAAATTATTCCATTTGTATAATATCTTTAAAAAAAACAATACAATTAAAAAGAATACAAGGCATGTCATAATAAGGAAATTCTCGATCTCTTCCATTCCAGTGATACAAAAATGGTAAAAAATGACAATTTTAGAATCCAATGATTCTCAGTGGTCCACGCACAACATCTAACAGATGAACCTTTCTCTGAATACGCCGTTTACATGTAGATTCACAAATCTATTTAATTCAATTCAAATGTATTTGTGTGGCGCTTTTAACAATTGTCATTGTTGAAAAGCAGCTTTACACAATCAAAATAATTGTTTAAGTTTGTACAGAATGTGAATGTCTATGGATCAAAATGGTCAGATAGTCCATGATGAGCATGCCAAGGGCAACAGTGGCAAGGAAAAACTCCCTGAGTTGGCAATTGTCACGAGCAACCGAGGGATGAACAGAAAAGCCTTAGCAGTTAACCCGTGTAGCGTGGATGGTAAACCCAAACACGGAAGCAGCGCGAGTAGGCAGGATAACCACGCGATTAGTTTAAGAACTCTCTTACACAAAGAACAAGGATCTACACAAATAAACCCGCGTTCTAGCAACACACACTCAATCAAAGAAGCAACCCGAATTGGTGAGTACTCACAGAATAGTCGGCGTAGTGTCAGCAAAGGCATGGGCAAACTCAATGACTGAGCAATGTGAAGCGCCACGACTAGTGCCGGTCGTGTTACGAGTGTGCATGACAGCAATAGGAAGTAACCTTGAGAGGAACCAGACTCAACAGGGAACCCATACTCATTTGGGTGAAACAGAAAGCAGGAATTGATCTACATTCATACTGTGTTAGGGGGCAGGCAGTTCAGTATAGCAGTAGTTAACAGATGTTAATTGATGTTGATATGGAGTCCAGGTAGTTATAGGAGGCTCAGATAGACTTGTAGGAAATTTCAGTCCTAACCTATCGAGCGACTGCAGCTAAGTCCTAAGAGAAAAAGCTGTCAACATCAGTCGAGGCCAGAACCGTCTTCATAGTATGCCAACCAGAAGCGGGGCAGGAGAATGAGTCAGGCAGGTCCAGTGGGCAGAGGGAGTCTGGATCAGTGGCAGCACAGGAATGAGGGGAAGAGCAGAAGAGGAGAGATAACAGTTCGGTATGGTCACAGTCACATAATGTACTGTATATGGTGAATGTATATTGTAAGCAGGGACTCCGGCAGGACTAACTATAACAGCATAACCTAAAGGGAGAGCCAGAAGGAAACACAGACATGAGGGCTCCCTGAGATGTAAAGCAACCAATCACCTCACCTTCAACAAACCTGAATGATCAATGAAAGTGGAAAAGACAGCATCTAAACATACCAGTTCACCATAATACTCTATGTCCATGAGTCCCCCAGATCTGCTCCTTTACCTAAGTCAAATCTATTTGCAAAATGCTTGGTTAAATAAGTTTTTAGCCTACACTTAAACACTGAGACTGTGTCTGAGTCCCGAACACTATTTGGAAGGCTATATACATAACTTTGGGGCTTTGTAATAAAAAGCTGCATCATTTAGTGACAATATATTTCTTATCTTCGCAATATTTCTGAAGTGAAAGATGCTATCCTGGTGATATTGTCTACATGAACTTCAAATAAAAGACTAGAATCTAAAATCACATCGAGGTCTTTTACTGGTGCACTAGATAGAACAGAAAGGCCGTCTAAAGTTACAGTGTAATCTAAAATCTTGCTTCTAGCTGCATGTGGTCCTATGACTAGAATGTCCGTTTTATTAGGATTATGCAGAAGGAAGTTAATTAGCATTCAGTCTGTTATATTCTTTACGCATTACTCAACTGTAGCAATGTTTCATCTGGTTTTGCTGAGTCATATAACTGTGTGTCGTCAGCATAACAGTGAAAACTAATATCATGCTTACGGATTATGTTGCCCAAAGGAAGCATGTAAAGGGGAAAAAAAGCAGTGGGCCTAAAGCCGAACCCTGTGGGACACCAAACTCCACTAGAGAACATGCAAAATAATCACCATTTAAATCTACATACTGATAACGATCAGTCAAATAGGATCTCAGCCAGGAGAGGGCTGTTCCCTTAATTCCTACTACATTTTCTAATCTGTGAAGAAGATGCACTGAGGTCGAGTAACACAAGTATAGTTACGCAACCCTGATCAGAGGCCAATAGGAGGTCATTTATTACTTTAATGAGTGCTGTCTCTGTGCTGTGATGAGGCCTAAATCCTGACTGATTGTAAAGTTTTTAAAGTCACGTAGTAGAAGAAGCGAGTTGCTCGGTCTGTCCGCTATGCTTCGCACACACATTGTCTGTCAGAAAGGTCTCTGTTTATTAACAGCAAAAGCTGGGGTTATAGGCAATGTTTGATCAAATGCCTGTGCCACTGGCATCTGTTATTACAAAGAACATAAACCATTGTAAATGTCCTGGTGAGATCCTGAAGAATCAAAGGAGAGGAAGACAGAGAGGTGTCCGTCCAGAGAAAGATCTCAGAAAGTTGGCGCGAGTTAGGGGGAGAAGGAGGAAGGAGACAGAGAGAGAGACATAAGGAGAGAACGGGAAGGTGAGCGTGGGAGCGTTCACACCTTTAAGAACAGATGCAAGAGGAGATTTTTTGCTCCTATGTGACATATATCGGATATTTTCTATGTCCGTGTAAACAGGAAAAAAACGCATGCATTCTGATATTTCGAGATCGGTTTCAGGCCTCCTTCATATGTGGAAATAAATCAGATATAAATCAGATATGTGCTAATGTGATTGTCGTGTAAACAGACAGATCGGATTTTCTGAGGCATTGTGTTCTGTACGTCATTAAAACTGCGACTTCTTCACTGCTTAATGACGTAATCAGGCACACCGAGGCGCTGCTCATCCCAAACAGACGAGCCAGTGTGCGGTAGCCCACACATGTTGCAAGCCACCAGAGAGCGACCCCGACACGTCTCGCACCCAGACATTCCTCTGAATGCTTGAGGACACAATAAATGACGCATATGCGCAGGCTGCAATCATGTCCCTTTTCCGTTTCGCGAACTTTGCATATATCGCAGAGCTAACATCACGCATATTTCGCCTTCGTCCATCTTGGCTAGTCTGTAGTGCAAGAACCTCCCTTTAAGTATGCACGATGTTTCAGACGGTATGGCAAGTGTAAACACTTGAATCGGAAATGAGTCATAGTTGCAAGAACGTGTAAACAGACGGTCAGAAAAATCAGATATAGGCAACAAATCAGATTTGGGCATCGAGACCTGCAATGTAAACGGGGCTTTAGAGATAAAGGGGAGGTTTGATATTGGCCTGTAATGGGACAGCTGACCGGGGTCAAGGTCAGACTTCTTAATTATCGGTTTAATAACTGCTAATTTAAAAGATTTTGGAACATACCCAATGCTGAGTGAAGAATTAATTATTTTCAACAGTGTTTCTGTTATTTCTGGCACTATTTGTTTGAAAAAATGTGTCAGTATAGGATCTAATATACAGGTTGATGAATTTGCAGAAGAGATGAGTGAAATTAGTTCATTCCCTTCAAGGGGAGTAAAGTATTCTAGGTTCCGATCTGAAATTTTAGCCTTAGTAGTCGACAGATCCGCCGGCGGGTCCACTTGCATTTTTTTCTGTTAACCATGAAAAGAATTTAAAATGCTCTGTCATTTTTATCCTACACATAAGTGTATTACATCATTTGAATATGTAAAGGCTTTTGTAAAATAAACAAAATAAACAGGCTGCGCTTTCAGCTGTCTCAGTCCCCGCGAAAAAAAAATTAAACACGTCGTTAAAATGAACTGAAACTCTGTGAATACTGCACACACAGACATGAGAAATATAGCTATAGAAAGCTTAAAGGGTCTACTTTTAAATGATGCAAGTTACATTCTCAACAAACATTCTCAGTTTATGTAATCCGTGTGAAACCAAGGAGAGGCACAGAATTTCTCTCGCACTTCATTATCCGATAATGACCTGAGGCAGGACACGCCCACACGCTATTCACACGGAGAACAGTCTGGGTAATCTACAGGCGAGGCCACGCCCCCCGGAAACCGGGTTGAACACAGAGTTTCCACACAGATTCAGTGAGTTTTCTGCGCGTTTGGAAGATGGCACGCGCTACACAGCCGAGGAAGCTATTCAGAATGTTCTGGATAGTGGGAGGAGTTTACCTTTTCCTCAGAAGAAGATTTTACGACTCGGGAGCATTTTGAAGAGAGAATAGATCCAGCAGAGGATTTTCAAGCAGGCTGTTATGACCATGGGTAAGTTCTGAAGTCTTATATAACTCTTATTCTGATAATATAAAGCCAATATTATATTTTTCCTCACTTCGGTTAGCTTACACCAGCTACATTATGTGAAACTTTGTCTTTCAATGTCACGTACATGGTTTAGGTCAGCATGGTAATCATGCTAACATGCTGCCTTATGTAGCTTAGCACAAACATGTTAGTTCCGGTGGCTAAGCTAATGCCTTATGGAGTTTACAGATGTTTGTAAATGTTCCAATGTATTTCACCTCGTTTTGGATAGTTTTACATTATGGTTGCTAATATATATTTGGCTCAGTTTTGGTTAGCTTATGACACTGTTATCGGTAATGTTATTTAGCACAAGCATGTTAGCTACAGCTGGCTAAAATAATGCCTTATGCAGCTAAGAGATGTTTATGAATATTTTCTATGGTGTAAATCTTCACGATAGCTTTAGTTTAGCAGATATTTACAATATCTGCTCAGGTGTAAATGTTTAGAATGTGTTAAATGTGTATGAAAAACATGCCTGGTGCATGGCTTCATGCTAATGTCTCGGGTGTAAATGTTTGAGATGCACTACATGGTCTGTGGCCCATCAACAGATATTTGTCCAGCCTATTGCCCATCAACACATACAGAGGGGCACAAAAGTGTATACACACTGGCAGTTGTTATCTATGCTCTTTTTAAAACTTGATTGAATTATGTCAGCAGTGAGTAGTGTTATGTTTCCTCCAAAGATGTCAGTAGTCGCCCTATTGTTGATGCTGTCCATCAGAGGAGAGGTGTATATTATTCATGGTGAAGTGTTTATACATTTTTGGGGCCTCTCTGTATAATTTTGTTTGTTTACTTGGAACAATACAGGCTAACAATTTATTATCTATTTCTTTTTTAGGAATGTGTCTGCATCATCCTTGCCTTCACCAGCACCTCACACCGTGAGTAAGTGCACATGTGTGTGTGTATATATATATATATATGATGATGATGTACATTAGTTTCTTTTATTATGTTATCAGCATGCTCATGTTTTTTCTCCCACTATCTTGTATTTATTTACAATGAGGCTTTCATTTGTCGCTTTGTTTATTAACAATCCTTTAGAACAGTACACAACTCCATGTGCTCTTTTACACTCCGCACATAACAACAACTCTTCTTTTCTGGTGCCTGTAGATATATACTCACAGAGCCCCCTAGCGGGTGGAAGATATCACGCAATACCCTGACACATCACCCATTAAAGTCCATTCTTTAGGGTAGCATTTCTGTTGTCATTAACACGTGAACCCACTATTATTCACACCATTCCTTTTTTTTTTTTCATACAGTGACTGTAAAGAATAAACCTTTACAGAGAACAATGTTACCACACAACAATGACCTATAACTATACAACATAATATTGCTACTGTACAACATTACATGTTACAGACTCTGCTGTTCCACATCTACTATTCAGACATGCATTACTATGTTGTGCTATAACCAAATGAACACAACACCCACATAAACATTTTACATTTGGTATTTGTTACATTTCACAGTAATACTGTCATTTTTTCACAAGTCCAAGCGAACCGCGGGCTTACTAACTCTTGTTAACACAAGTGAAAATGATCAGCCACCTGTCCCCAAAAAATGTAGAGACAAACAAGCAGGGAAGATGCAGACAAAGTAATGAAAAACGCAGACTAATGATGACACGGTTCCTCAGTCTCTGCGATTCCTGACCGCAAAGGAACCTGGACCCCACCTGCCTCTGCTGACTCATATTCTCCCATGAGTCTCTTAAACTGTTTTTTTTCAGGTATCCTGAACCTAAAACTTTACAGTCCATGTGTACATGGACAATTTCTAAACAAGTCCATAGCTCCTAAAAGACTTGCTTACCATGAAGTTTGGTGCATGTGGGACTTACAGAGACAACAGGAAGGACTGCACTCGGAATGCAGGTAATTGCTGCAAATACATTTCCATGTTCCAACCAGCACATGGGGGGGGGGGGGGGGGGGGCGTTGACCTGTCTGATCAGCTGTTACAGTACTACACCACACAGCACAAAACAATAAAGTGGTACATGAAGATTTTTTTTACACTTCTTGGACATTGCTGCCACCAGTGCTTTCATTGTGCATAAATAACTATATGGTAACCTGTCCCATAAAGAGTTTATGGAACAACTTATCAAAAAGCTTTGTGGTGTCTCACAGGAAGTAGCACAAAAACGGACAAGTACTGACCATGTACCAGTTCCAGTAGCTGAGCTGACCTCAGATGCCAGAGATGCTGCCACTGCTGGTCGCAGGTTGTGTGTGCATTGCAAAGCAGTCCATGGCAAGCGGCAAAACCACCTTGTAGATGCCAGGCATGCAACGTTCCCCTGTGTCTTCAGTTGAACAGGAACTGCTTTCAAAAGTGGCACAGGGATGTGTGACTGTAGACACCATACACCCATTTTATCTTGGACTGTTCCTGTTTGCACCATTTTGCTTTGAATGCCTGTTTCAGGTTTTTTTTTTTTATCTTAGAGCACTTTTTTACATTGAATGTATTTTTTCACTTTATTTTGCTCTGTTCCCGTTGCGGTTTTATCCTGAATGTATGTTTTTGTAGGGTTTTTTTTTGTATCATACACTGCTTTTGTTTGCATCATTTCATACTGAATGTCTGTTTTTACACATTTTATTTATCTTGAACTGTTCCTGAGATTCTTGCAAGTGAATCTTGATTTATTCTAAATAAACTACAAACATAGAAATATGTTTTTGTCCTCAAATTATTTTCTTGTAGCACTTCCCTATGTCACAGACCTGACTGAAAGGGGTATTTATGCAGATCATTATTCGGATCTTTGTCTTCTCTGGTGTGAAGTAGAGCATTATTCATGATCATTCACGCCTCCTCGCATACGGCCTTACCAAAACAAAAAGTGTCTTAGAAAATGTAAATTAATATATTGTTTTCTGTGAATGAGTGATCAAGATGATTATCCCATCATTTTGAAGTAAAAACTCTAGACTACAAGATCCAGGTAACCAAAAAAAAAGTCTTGTAAACAAATGTTATGAATGTGTTTTGTGAACTTATTTCAGTGATTTGCTTTTGTTGTTTTCAATAATCACGCATAACTGTTATTTTCTCCAAAGTACAAACTTGTACATACATGCTGCTCACACATTACTGTAGCCCAGTTTGTGCTGAATACAGTGTAGTGAGCCTTTAGACATTTATATGTTTATAAGTAACTGAAAAATATACAAATGTAAGGACATGTCAAAAGTTCTTCAGGGCCCCAAAACCCCGTCAGACCCCTAAGGGTTAACATCTGCATCAATTACATTGTCCGGTTTCAAAGCCTCAATTTTATGCCTAATATTTACAATTTTATTATTAAAAAAGTTCATGACGTCCTCACTACTCCACAATGTTGTTGTGGAGATTTATGCAGTGCTCTTATTTCTGGTTAATTTGGCTACGGTATTAAATAAAAATCTAGGATTATTTTTGTTATTTTCTGTAAGAGTGGAGAGATATGTTGATCTAGCTACCCTAAGAGCTTTTCTATAGTTCAGGATGCTCTCCTTCCATGCTATTTGACATACTAACGATTTAGTTTGACGCCGTTTACGTTCTCATTTCCGAGCCGTCTGTTTGAAACTGCGCGTGTGATCATTAAACCAGCGAGTGCACTTTAATTGAGACAAGAAAGTGATCTTAACTTCAGTTAACTTCAGATAGTGGAATTGTGAATAAATGTCTTATACTTAATCTGAAGAATAATCTGAAGAATAATATTATATATCAAAGAATAATATTAAATCAAAAGTGTGACCTGCTTTATGAGTGGGTCCTATTACACATTCCTATCTCCTATCGAGTCCAGTATGGACATAAATGCTGTTCTCAGGGGGTCTTCTGGATTCTCAAAATGAATATTAAAATCTCCAGCAATTAACGCTTTCTCTACAGAAATGATTAGGTTTGAGAGGAAATCTGCAAATTCACAAAGAAATTCAGAGTACGGCCCTGGGGGTCTGTAAATTATGATTAGCGTGATCGACTGAGCAGACTTAATATTTTTCTACACTTATGTTACTATAAAGAACTTCACATGCATTAAATTTGTGTCCATGTTTTTTGATTATCACGGTAAATAACTGCAACGCCTCCTCCGCTACCAGTTAGCTGAGGCTGGTGTATGTAGCTGTATCCAGGAGGACTAGCGTGAGCTACATACTCGTGCTGATTAATCCAGGTTTCTGTTAAACAGAGTATATCAAACTCCTGATCTGTGATAATTTTATTAACAATAACTGCTTTAGATGTGAGAGATCTAATATTTAATAGTTCTAATTTCAGATCAGACGTGCCGGCTTCTCATTCAGTGTGATCTGAGTTCGTGGTGTCTATGTTAATTAAATTACTAAAACAGACTTCCTGAGTCTTTTTAATTTTGTGCTTAGCTCGGGGAACAGACACAGTTTCAATATGATGAACCCTGAGTGACGACTCTATGCAGCTAGCAGACGGTTGGTTTAGCCTGTCTGTCTGCTCCCTGGTCTGGGCTCTGGATTGTCACCGAATAACTATGCCTCTTCTGAGACTATGTGCTATACTACAAGAAATGAGAGCAGCACCTTCCCGAGTGGGATGGACACCGTCCCAGGCCAGCTTTGCCCTCAAAGGTCTTCCAGTTATCTATAAAGCCCGTTATTTTCCAAGCACCACCTAGACATCCAGCGGTTCAGCGACTATAACCTGCTGTAAGCTATGTCGCCACATCTCATTGCGATGGGACCAGAGCAAACTACTTTATCGGACATCGCCTTCTCTAGTTTAAACATCTCTGTAAAGTTATGCTTACTATCCTCTGACTGACGAAGGCGTATATTGTTAGCTCCAGCATGTACCACTATCTTAGAGAACCTATGCTGTCTTAGAGCCCTAAGATTACCTGCTATGTCCGGTGCTCTGGCTCCCGGGATACACCTGACCACTGCCGCTGGGGCCCCTAAAGGCCTAGCTAATTTCACGTGCCTCAGTATAGAGTCTATTATAACCAGAGCTCTTTCAGGTTTCTCAGCGGGTGCATCACTGAAGAGAGCAAACCCGTTGAACAGGTGACATACGGATTACATAATCTGAAATTTGTTTTCCATTAGTTTATATAAAAGCAGATATTTTGCTTTCTATAAGTATACATTTTTCACGTCTGTGAGGCAAGTGTACAGAGTTTTGGTTCATTTTTTGATGCGCTCAAGTTCACCAAAACGAATAAAGAAAAGCCTACACTGTTTACTTTTATTATTTTACAAAATCATAACGTTTTGTCATCATTGTTAGTGCACTTAAATAAAAGTAGAATTTTATAAAGGCTATGTATCATATATAGTTTCATTATATAGTTTTTGCACAATAATCTGACAATAACTGTGGCATTCCCACTTTTTCTGATGTACACCCAGAGTCTGTTTTGTGGCTACGCTGGTGTTAACACAACTAAGTTTTAACATAAACTCAATATTATAATATTTGTAAAATAGCCTGAAGAACTGTGACACAGTATAGTACAGGTATGATGCAAAATACAATAAAAAGTTCATTTTTATAGCATTACAGTAAAATTCTAAAATGGAAAACAAAATGAAATATTACTATTGTGCTAGAACAGTGGAACATTCTCTCTCACAAACTTTAACATTTTGTGACTAAAAACATGATGAAATGAACAATTTCAAACAAGATTTCCAATGTTCCAGTTAAAGTTGGATTGTAAACTTTATTATAAATAAAGTACAATGTGGTTAATTTTTTTAAATCTATAGTTCTTATAATGTATGCATACTAATAACTTTACCTTTTAGTTTGGAATCCTAATGACTTGGTGCAAGTGAGTCAAATCTAACACATACCAAATTGGCAAAATGGACAGTCCAGTGTATTCAAGATAGATCCTCTTCCAAACAGGCAGTAAACAACTGGATCATTGGTGCATTAGAGTGGATTATGCAATGTAATCCAACAGAGCCAGCATGTACATCAGTGTAAACAACTTATTTTCGCCACTGACAGGCTCATAAAAGTTATAAGGATCATGAATCAATCAGGAAGCTATAATTAGAATATCCCCGCCACCAGCTGCTAATCAGCCAATCAGAAAAAAAAATAGGAATAGAATGTTCCCTCCTCCAGCTTCGGTGAGTCCTGCTGAAAAAAACAACATAGACCAGATAGCTGGTGACCAGCTTGACCAGCATATGTTGTGTTTTGGTGCTGGTATGCTGGTGACCAGCATACATTTTGCTGGTATGCTGGTCACTTTACTGATGCTTTTGATAAAAATTAATAACAAAAACAAAACATGAGACCAACCTCTCAGGGACACTTTCACACAGTTACTTTCACACAGGTTTATGGGCCCTGGAGTAGTTCTGACATTTGTGTATTTTTCTTACATACTTTAGGTAACATATAAATGTCCCGGATTGAGGGAAGAGGGACACAGATGATCTTATACACAGAAGGCACATTTATGGCATACTGTAAACATGGCCGTGCAAACAGACATTCAGTGCGAACAGGAACAGTGCACTATGAAGAAAGGGTTTTAGGTTTGTAAAAGCCCACTTTTACACCCTATACACAATCATACAATCATCTTTGTGCCTCTCTCGAAAAGCAGTTCTTGTTTAACTCAAGACACAAGTGAACATTGCACACAGACCCTGTGACCAGAAGTTGATTCCTGGCATCTGAGGTCAGTCCATGTGCTGGTTGTGTGCAGTCACAAGTGAAGCCTTATCGTGTGTCCAACCACTTAAAAAAATACAAGAGATCCATCCCGAATGCAGACCCCAGTCGTAGTCCAGGTTCCCATGCGGCAGGAATCGCGAAGTCAGTGTTTTCCATGACATAGTGATGGTCTGTTAGTATCTTGCCTGCTTGTTTGCATTTTGTCTCTATAAAACAGGAGGCTGATCATTTTCACAACTGTTTTTATAAAAAAGGAAAACGAAACATAAGCATAATAACAATAAAATTACTATATATTAGCATCAATAACTATTGACCATTGAATATTGTAACACCTTACTGTCTGGTTGTTCAACTAGGTGCATAAACAAGCTTCAGTTAGTACAGAATGCAGCAGCGAGAGTCCTCACTAGAACCAGAAGATACGAGCACATCACCCCTATCTTATCTACACTGCATTGGCTCCTTCGAGTTTAAAATACTACTATTGAAAGCATTAAATGGTTTCGCGCCGCAGTATCTGAGTGAACTGCTAGTGTCTTATGATCCACCACGCCTACTTCGATCAAAGGATGCAGGCTGCTTGTCAGTACCACGTATTATGAAAACGCCATCCAGCCGGCCGAGTTCTTCTCGGTTCACCGCATGGACAGGACATAGGACTCGGGGAAGACAAGGGGAGGCGGTGTGTGTTTAATGGTGAACAGCAGCTGGTGCAACCGCGCGAGCGTTGTTCCGCTTGCACGCTCCTGCACACCCAACCTGGAACTACTGTCCATCAAATGTTGTCCTTTTTATCATCCTCGGGAGTTTACATCCGTCATAATCAGCGCCGTTTATATTCCACCACAAGCAGACACGGACACTGCCTTATGCGAGCTGCATGAGGCACTCACACAGCACCAGACTCAACACCGGGATGCTGCGCTTATTATGGCGGGGGACTTCAACAACGCCAACCTCAAACGCGCAGCACCAAACTTTTATCAGCACATCACCTGGACCACTGCTGCACAACAGTCAAGGACGGCTACAAGGCACAATCTCGTCCACCGTTTGGTAAATCTGACCATGCCGTCATCTTCCTCATGCCAAAATACAAAGGCTCAAACAGGAAGTTCCAGTTCAGAGGGAAGTCGCGTGCTGGACGGACCTTCAGGACGCACTTGATGATGCAGACTGGGACATGTTCCGAAACAGCTCCGATGATGTCAACGTGTTTACGGAAGCGGTTGTGGGATTCATCGGGAAACTAGTGGATGATACCGTACAGAAAACGACCATCAGAACGTTTCCCAATCAGAAGCCGTGGGTGGATAAAACCATCCGCGACGCTCTGAGATCTCGCACCGCTGCCTACAACGTGGGACTTGCATCGGGGGACACTATACAAGGCTGCATCATATAATGTCTGGAAAGCGGTGAAAGAGGTGAAGCAGCGCTACGGGAGAGAATTAGAGTCACAACTCACAACAGAGTAACTCTAGGAGCCTGTGGCAGGGACTAAGAACAATAACAGACTATAAAGCTCCAACATCTGATATGATGAATGCGGACATGACATTCTATGCTCGCTTTGAGGCTGCAGCTAAAGACGCTAGCAATGCTAATGCTAGTGGCGCTAACGGCATCGGAAACGCGTTCATCATCTCTGAGCATGGCGTGAGGAGAGCCTTCAAGAGAGTGAACACCAGGAAAGCAGAAGGACCAGATGGCATCTCAGGTAGTTCTCAGAGCCTGCGCAGACTAGCTAGCACCTGTGTTCACCGAGATATTCAACATCTCTTTATCTCAGTCAGTGATCCCCACATGCTTCAAAGAGTCCATCATTGTTCCTGTTCCAAAGAAACCCCATCCCGCTTCCCTCAATGACTATCGACCTGTAGCCCTCACATCACTGGTGATGAAGTGCTTTGAACGGCTGGTCAGAGACTTCATTTCTTCACTACCAGACACACTGGATCTACTTCAATTTGCTTACCGTTCAAACCGCTCTACAGATGACGCCATCACTCATCTTCATACATCTCTCACTCACCTGGACAATAGAAGGGGGAATTATGTTAAAATGCTTTTCATCGACTACAGTTCAGCATTTAATACCATAATTTGCTCCACACTCACCACCAAGCTGGAGCATCTGGGACTCAGCTCATCTTTGTGTCAGTGGATCTCCAACTTCCTACCTGGCAGACCACAGGCTGTAAGGATGGGTGGACATGTCTCAGCCTCCCTCACGCTCAGCACTGGAGCACCACAGGGTTGTGTTCTGAGCCCTCTACTGTACTCACTGTATACACACGACTGCGTAGCCTCTACCAACTCCACCACCATCATCAAGTTTGCTGATGACCCCGTCATGGTGGGCTCTGACAATGATGAGACGGCCTACCTGGAAGAGATTAGAAATCTGGAGCACTGGTGCCAGAGGAACAATCTCCTTCTAAACGTCAGCAAGACAAAGGAGTTGGTAGTGGACTTTAGCACAAAGCAGGAGAGGAACTACCAGACCCCTGTCATCAACAACAGCCCAGTGGACAGAGTGGACAGCTTCAGATACCTCGGTGTCCACATTAAGCAGGACCTGTCATGGTCCTGTCACATCAACACCGTGGTGAAGAAGGCCCGACAGCGTCTCTATGATCTCAGGCGCTTGAGACTTTAGGCTGCCCTCCAAGGTGCTCAGGAACTTTTACTTCTACACCATAGAGAGCATCCTGATGGGAAACATCTGCATGGTGCTGTTCCTGAACCAGGTCGTGAACAGACGAGCTCTACAGAGGGTTGTGCGATCAGCTGAGCGCATCATCCACACCTAGCTCCCTGACCTTCACTCAATCTACAGCAAGCGGTGCTGGACCAAGGCCAGTAAGATCGTGAAGGACCTCAGCCACCCCAGCAATGGACTGTTCTCTCTGTTGAGGTCAGGAAAGCGATTCCGCTCCCTGAAGGCCAATACAGAAAGACTGAGGACGAGCTTCTTCGTCTCTCAACCAGCACACCACACAGTACTGACAGACCCACCTTACACACCCACACTCATGCTTCTTGTACTCTCTCTGGACATTCGAGACAATCATTGACCCTAGTGGTCACTGCACACCTTTCACATTACTATTTATTCTATTATGCACAAGTCACTTTAAGTATGAACACTTTACAGCATACTTGCACACCCCCTGGACATTTCTATTTCTATTCCACTCTTTCCCACACAAAATTCCAAAATTCTATATTTTTCTCTATTGTACACCTAGGTACACCTAGGCTTTCTTATATTTTCTTATATCTTATATATATTTTTTTCTATATTGTACCCAGTTTTTTTTAATTTTCTTATATTTTTCTTATATTGTATATTTGTACTGTACAGATATTTTATTCTTAGTTAAATCTACTTCTACTTTCTTTATTATATTATTTTCTATAAATAGTCTTTAATAGTCTCTTATTTTAAGGTCACGGGCAGTCGCCTAAGCATTTCACTGCATATCGTACTGTGTATGTGACAAATAAAATTTGAATTTGAACTATGCTGTACCTTCATGATGAACCCACCTGATTCAAGTCACATGGGTGGTGTTGGGGAGAGACAAATCCAGACTGTAAGGAATGTATTGATGTACATCCAGCACTCATGTATGAGGTAATGGCAATTATCAATAGTCGACAATTGACTGCAGAACATATCTCCCTTCTGGAGAGTTTGTAAGGGAAGATGAACGAGAGCTCAATTTCTCTCAAATGAGTTTTGGACCAGGTGGAAAAAGGAATATCAGTTATGTTTGCAACAGAGAAATAAGTAGAATAAGAGCAGGAAAAATGCTAAAATAAATAATATTGTTCTGCTTTAAGATGATTTAGCACCAAGAAATCAGTGGAAGCTAAGCAAGGTTGTAGAAGTCTTCCCAGGAGCAGATGGCAGGGTGAGAAGACTTAAGCTTCTTATTAGTGATGCAACACTGGATACCAAGGGTGCACACACAAGCAAGTTAGTCTATTTAGAAAGACCCATACACAAAATGTCATTACTGGAAGCGGATTAAGGGGTAAAATGTGGTGAAGTGCTTTAACTGACTGTGCTTAATGTGTTCAGAAATTTGTTCCGAATGTTATTTTCATGACGCGTTACTTTAGTATTCATAACTGTAAGGATCACGCATATTGTAGCGTGATGGTGGGAGTGGATATGTGTCACGAACTGGTATGACAGGCAGTTTGGGCGGATGTTATTGCAGTGGGCATAACGGGGAGGCATAGGCACAGAGAGATTGTTTTTAAACAGAAAAGTCTTTAATTCACAAAAAAGGAATGAACAAAATACACACATGGGCTCTGGACATACACACAGTCTCTTGAAGCATACATAGTCTCTATGCAGGACCTATTAAGCATTTCAGCCCCTGTAGGACTGACACGAAGGCTTAGGACTGACACAAAGATTATTAGAGACTGGATGGGACAGGACTACTAGACACTGGACAGGAGAAACATTAGAGGCTAAGGGAGCACACCGGAGGCTAGGGAAACACACACAAGGTAAAGGGAACATACTAGAGGCTATAGGGAACACACTAGAGGCTAGAGGAACACACGGGAAACTAGGGAAACACCAGAAAACACACACCACAGCACACACAAATGAACAGAATAAACTAAAAGGTACACTTACACATTACACTACTCACAGAATACATCAGAGCCCTTATAAACAAACTTAAGTAAAATAAAGCATAATCAAAACCAAATCAAAACACATGCCCACTGACAGTATTAATGCTCGACCCAGTTTCCCAGAACAATCAGCTATTTGCAACCGTAATAATGAGCTACCTCGGTTCAGGTGAGCACCCGTGAGTTTTTGAGTCGACTAACAAAAACTACAAAACAAAAACGTGCACACAGCGACCTCTAGTGGTAGTCCCTTACAATATGCTGACACAAAGTTTATTTATTTCCACTAGATGGCACTTGTGTACTTAAACACTCGCTTGTTTCAATAAATGTTGACTAGTTTAATTAGTATAATTTTATATTTTGATTACTTTATAATGTTACTTGTGATTTTTATATACAGTTACCATTTGGTTGAATGAGATACAAGAACTTTGGTCATGTTTTATTTTATTCCCATAGTTGCATTTTGTAATTGAATTGGAATTGCATTTAATGTTGTATGCATGTTTTCTGTGTAACTGAATGTTTAACTGATGTCTGTTATATATTTGTTTTGTTTATTTAGTTCTTTGGTGTCAATGAGCATATTGAACATCTATAAAAAGAAACTCAGTCTCATCTTACCGTTGTCTTGTAAATAGTTGATTAAACCGATGAACACAACTGTTTAGAAGCAGTCCTAAATACAAGCGCATGATCTATTATTGTCCTTAATTAAAATACATCAATACGTTAATAACTTACACCATGATAACTGAGTGCAGAAGTATCTGAAGAGGCTTGTCTCTATTACACAGAGACTTTAAAACCTTCACAGTAAATTGGCCATAGACGATGTTTCTTTTGCTGAACAGTGCATAGTCAATAAGCAATATTAAAAATAAAACAAACCAGGAAGTAAGTGTTCCATACATTACAGTACTGTACTTAACAAGTACCCCTAACAAACATAACTATAGTGTACAAAGTTTACTATCTGGAAGTCCAGTAGTTAAAATGGTATGTGTGTGTGTGTAATCCCCTCAATTTACGCAAAGAATATCTCATGTACCAGACAAAAGATGGTCAGAGGTGTGAATGCGCGGCTCTGCTTTGCTCCTCAATGTGTGTTTGTGCTTTAGGTTCTTTGGGGTGCATTCTTAAATTCATCTCTCTGAATCTGTATAAACGCCAAGTTGGGAAAATATCATGTTTGAGAAAACGACACATTATGTATCTGCAAAGTTATAAAATTCTCTGGTCTAAACATGTTCGCAGAGCTCTACGGCCTTTTTTTGATGAATCTCAGAGAGTCCCCCCACCCCCGCCCTCGGCTTGTTGATCAGGGACACTGATCATTTTGATTCATACTGTACATATTTCCTCACACATTTTATTTTCATTTCTCTAATTATTTTTTAATTCTGTAAAGCTGTTTTGCGATAGTAACCATTGTAAAAAGCGATATATAAATAAAACTCAATTGAATGTTACAGTTAATCCAAACCAACTGTTACTGAATTCTGATTAAACAGGAAGCATTCCATGAGCAGCAATATCACCAATAAACTTGATGGATGCGCGCCCATGTCCAAATAATATGGCATAATTTCCTCGGAATAACCCAGCGAAGGTGAAGCTAACAGAAATCTAAATAAAACAGAAAGACAAAGTATACTGCTTTAAAAGTGATACAGAATTCATTTTTGCATTTAAAAATTAACCACACTTTTTGGAAATCTTTATCATGTTTTACCATAAAAATTTTAAATGTTTGGGGAAAAGTGCATTGATTTACCACACTGACTTTTTTTTTGCTTTTATTAGGAAAGTGGTGGTTTATTATTAAACAAATCTGGAAAACTGTAACAGTTTAAATGAGAATGTTGTGGCTTCTTCCACTTTCCTTCCCTGTACGTGTGTTTGTGCCTGCAAGCATGCGTGTGTTTGTGAGAGACAGAAAGAGAGCTCTTCTTTGACACAAATAGCCTACAATAAATGATATGTGCATTATGTGATATAAAAGATAAATAAGTTTCTGTAACATGCCAGTTCAGTTTTATTCACATAAGAGCGATATATGAATAAAAGTGAACTGGCATTCTCAAGACACAAACTGGGGATCACATGCCTTCAGTGCAGATGCTTTAACCATTTCACCACATGGGAAGCTGTGAAATTCATTGACTAAACTCTATACATTGTAACACACTGTTACCAAAAATCACTCATGACCTCTCATAAGCACAAAATTACTATAGCACATACTCCCATACCATGCTGAGTTATTTATTTATTTATGTAAAACATACTGTGAAGCATTAGTAACGATTACATAAAAATACATTTCGGCTGACATTTTTACATTATAATAATATTATTATTTTAAAAGTGTATGAGAGTAACAGAGCAAGATGACATCCTTGATGTAATGAAAAAAATATGTAGACAATGCAGTAACTTCCAGTGGTGCTGTTTCTTATATGCATGAAACCATTAAAGTAGTTAATGACTGGTACTCAGAAACTGACACTGTGTATATCTCCAAGATGAAAAGCTTGATTTAATCAGGAAAATATGTTGACAAAGCAATAACTGCAGTTACCTGAAGCAGTCAATGCTCCACCTGGAGGGACTATACATCATTGGAAAAAGCTTATTAGAACAGCACAAGAGGGTGTTTATGGGGCAGAAGTTCATTCATTGCGTCATCACAGGGATCAGGATCCGTGCACGGAAAGGTCACAGATGCGCCATGGATTGGGGAGGGTCCTGCCATGGAGCAGGTGGCTGTGGCTTCTTCTGCACGCCATGTTAATTAAGTGATAAAGTGCTGCTTTATAGAGAATCTAAAAAAAAAATGTTTTACACTTAATTTATTATGAATGAAAAATATTATTAATATAGTTATTTAATATCTTTTTCTTTCAAATACAGTGGAACCTTGAATTACGAGCATAATTCGTTCCATAATTCGTGTTCCAAAACACTTGTAAACCAAATCATCATTTCCCATAAGAAATAATGAAAACTCAAATTATTCGTTCCACAGCCCCAAAAAATAAATACATAAAAATAATTAATACAATCTATAAAATGAAAATAATTGTTTGGGTGAAAAGGTGAGTGTGTGACGCTCGGTGTCAAAATAAGAGTCGCATGCGTGACACATGATACTCGGCGCTCGTAAACTAATACTTGCTCGGTTTCCGATTAAAAATTAATTAAAAATCTTTGCTCGGTTTGCGGAACCACGTTACTCGCAATTCGAGGTTCCACTGTAATAGTATATGTATATATTAGCCCACCGATGGTGGAGAAACTTATGAATCTGGGCATGATCTGTGGTTCTATAAGAGCATAGATTGATTTATTATTTCCGACTCTTTTTCAGACATATTTGTTCTGCTTGTTTATTTTATTTTGCTTGTGATATTGTTTCCTGTTCAAAATAAAGTATTCAAAACAAATCAAAATCACTGAATGAGAAAAGGGAGACATCAGTTTGAACTCTCAGGCCACTCAGGTTTCCTGAGGAGGGGTATCCATAGGGGGAGAGAACTGTCGAGAAAGGGCGTCTGGCTTGGTGTTCTTAGAACCCGGGCGGTACGACAATGTAAAATTGAACCGGGAAAAGAACAAGGACCATCATATCTGACAAGAATTAAGTCGCTTGGCTGACCTTAAATACTCTAAGTTTCTATGGTCGGTCCAGACCAAGAATGGATGTTCTGTCCCCCTCCAGCCAGTGTCTCCATTCTTCAAGTGCAACCTTGATGGCCAATAGCTCTCAGTCTCTGATGCCATAATGGCGTTCAGATGGAGAAAGTCGACGAGAGAGGAAGGAACAGGGGTGGAGTTTATTATCCTTGGAAGACCTTTGAGGAAGAACGGCTCCAACACCTGTTTACGATGCGTCCACTTCGACCACAAACTGGAGGAACAGGTCAGGGAAGGTAAGGATAAGGGCAGAGGTGAAATGACCTTTGAGTTCCTTAAAACCCTTGTCCACCAGCGAATTCCATCAAAACTGAAATTTTGTGGATGTGAGAGCGGTGAGAGGTGCTGCAACAGTGCTATAGTTCCTAATAAAGTGTCTGTAAAAGTTGGCGAAACCCAAAAAACGTTGAAGTTCCCACCTTGAAGATGGTACCGGCCAATCAGTGACCGCCTTTACTTTAGCTGGGTCCATCTGAATACCCGATGGTGATATGACAAACCCAAGGAAGGAAGTGGAATCACGATGAAATTTGCATTTCTCAGCCTTGATGTAGAGCTTGTTCTCCATGAGCCTTTGTAAAACCTGACGGACATGGGACTGGTGTTCCTTCAGTGTGTGGGAGAAAATCAAGATGTCATCGAGGTAGACAAATGCAAAAATGTTCAGGAAGTCTCTCAATACATCATTGATGAGAGTCTGGAAGACAGCTGGGGCGTTGGTCAGCCCGAAGGGTACCACGAGGTATTCGTAGTGGCCCATAGGTGTATTGAAGGCAGTCTTCCATTTGTCTTCGTCTTGTATCCTAACTAGGTGATAGGCGTTCCTAAGATCCAACTTAGTGAACACCTGTGCATCCTGAAGTAACTCAAAGGCCAAAGACATGAGAGAGAGTGGGTAGCGGTTCTTAACAGTAATCTCGTTAAGCCCCCTATAATCAATACAGGGCCGAAAGGATTTGTCCTTCTCCACGAAGAAAAACCCTGCGTCCGCTGGAGAGGAGGAAGGATGAATGATTCCTGCCGTCAGGGATTCCATAATGTATTGATCCATGGCCTCCCTCTCAGTGCGAGAGAGCGGAGTATAGTCGTCCCTTGGGCGGGGCTGTACCTGGGAGAAGGTCAATGGCACAATCGTATGGGCGGTGGGGGGGTAGCAAGACTGCACGAGATTTGCTAAAACCTTTCAGGAGATTGTGGTATTCAGCTGGGACATTCAAGGGGTTGGAGCAGTCCTTCAGCGGAGAAGGCGGGGACCCTTTGGCACCAGAGCGGAGACATGATGACAGACAGGAAGGACTCCATTCCAAAACTCTCTTCTTGACCCAGTCAATGTGGGGATTGTGCAACTGTAACCATGGGAGACCCAAAACAAGTGGAGAATGGGAGCTCTTGACAATCAGAAACGAGATAAAAAGTGGTTTCCTGAAAAGTGCAATGTGACTGGTAATGTGCGGTGGGAGATGGGGGCCAGGAAACAACCATCGAGGGCCTGGACAGTGAGCGGGTGGCTTAGAGGCATGGAGGAAATTCCAAAGAGGTTCACCAGTGAAGAGCAGATTACAGAGAGGCCTGCCCTTTTAACGGGCAGTTACATGAGAAGTGACCCAACTGACCACAGTAGAAGCATGCCCCCTTATCTCGTCTCCGTTGGCACTCCTCAGGTGAGATATGCGTCCAACCCACCTGCATTGGTTCAGGAGGGTTCTCCAGGGAGCTGGTGGAGGCTAGGGGGGTGGTGACCAGAGGTTCAGACAACGCTCCTGCTGCCTGAGGCGCATACGACCGTCGATATGTGCTCCTAATCAATGAGGTCTTGTAGGTTGGATGGTGGTTCGTGCGCCGACAACTCATCTTTGACTGTGTCTGAGAGCCCATGAAGAAACGCGTCAAAGAGAGCTTGATCAACCTAACCACATGAAGCAGCCAATGTACGAAACTCTATGGCATAGTCATGAACAGATCAGGACCCTTGGTGAAGAGCTAATATCTGGCCTGCAGCCAGGCGCGCAGTGGATGAGCGATCAAAAACTCTTCTCATTTCATCAGTGAAGACTTTATAAGTGAAGCAACAGGTTACTTGAGCATCCCACAAGACTGTTCCCCATTCTCTCGCCCTACCAGAGAGGAGCGTGATGATGTACGCCACCTTAGCTTGTTCTCTAGGGAAGGACGAGGCCTGAGCGACACTAAGGAGAAAACAAGTAGATCCAGTAGCAGAGAGAGGCAGAGAGAATAATCCAGCAAGAAACACTTACAGCCAGTAGCGGGCGTCTCAGTTTGAGAGAGCCAGGAAGTAAGGTGTCCACATTAGTGAGGTCAAAAATTCCAGTGCTCGTAATCCAATCTCGTAATCAAAAGTCGGAAGCAGAGTTCAAAACCAGTAGATCCAATTGTGAGTGCAAATCCAGAAGCAGTGTCAGACGTGAGCGAAGTTCAGAGCCGGTGATCCAACAGCAATAAATCCAGGGGCAGGCAGTCTCATGGTCAAAACGTGAGCGAGGTTCAAAAGCCGGTAATCCAAATAGAGTGCAAATCCGTAATGCGAAGACAAGGATGAAAACGATAAACCAGACTGGGTCGTAACCTATAAACTGTGGCAAAACAAACGCGAGAGTAAAGGCATGAACGGCACAATAATTTGGCAATAAGTGGGTGTCCTGAAGCGCCTTAAATACGCATGACTGATTAATCGGCAGCAGGTGAGCTCAAGCCGTGACTGTGACGGCAAAAAACAAGAGGCGGTGTGGAGCTGGAACAGGAGTGCTTTAGACTGCTTGCGGAGGTGCATCTGAAGTGTATAAAGAGATATTAAACCTCCAAATCACTGTTAATATGTGTGTGTGTGTATGTGTCAGTAACTCACTCTAGTTTTTCCAGTTTACAGTGTGGATCCTTCAGTAGATCAGAGAGCAGCTTCACTCCTGATTCTCCTGGTTGATTGTAGTTCAGATTCAGCTCTCTCAGGTGTGATGAGGGGTTCGACCTCAGAGCTGAAACCAGAGCAGCACAACCTTCACCTGTAATACTGCAGTGTTGCAGTCTGTAGAGAGATCAACAATTATAGATCAAACTGCACGTGCACACACACCGTATAGTATATGATAGTATATGTGATCATGTGCCTGTTTTTCAGATTCCTGCTCCTGCTTCATACTGTTGATGTTTTTTTGCTGAACACCTGAACTATCAGCAACACCTGAACTGTCAGGAAAGTTTTGAGGAGAAATTGTGTAACCAGACCAATAATTACCCCACCTGTGTGATGTTTCTTTACCGCTGAACAGTGACTCATATGCATGTCAAAACAGTTGACATGGAAACTAAGCTGCTCCATGTTTGTTTACTTTATGAAAAACTGTAAAACTGAATTTAAAACTCTGAATATGTAATACAAATTGAAATAAAAAAATTACAGATTTTTACCAAAAATTATTGAACTAAAATACAAGGATTAAATAAGCAAAAAAAAAAGTCCAGATGGTGTTCCGAAAATAATGTGGGCATTATAGATAACTGGAAGACCTTTGAGGGCAAAGCTGGCCTGTTAGGGTGGGACGGTGTCCATCATCTCGGGAAGGTGCTGCTCTCATTTCTTGTAGTATAGCGCATAGTCTCAGAAGAGGCCTAGTTAATCTGTGACAATCCAGAACCCAGACTAGGGAGCAGACAGACAGGCTAAACTAACCGTCTGCTAGCTGCATAGAGTCATCACTCAGGGTTCATCATATTGAGATACTGTGTCTGTTCCCCGAGCTAAACATAAATTTAGAAAGACTCAGAAAGTCTGTTTTAGTAATTTAATTAACATAGATACCACAAACTTGGATCACACTGAATGCGCAGCCGGCACCTCTGATCTGAAGCTAGGACTGTTAAATATAAGATCTCTCGCATCTAAAGCAATTATTGTTGATGAAATTATCACAGATCAGGAGTTTGATGTACTCTGTTTAACAGAAACATGGAATAAACAGGACGAGTATGTAGCTTTAAATGAACCTAGTGCTCCTGGATACAGCTACGTACACCAGTCTCGGCTAACTGGTAGAGGAGGAGGCGTCCTGATAATCCGACTATCGTACAAAAACATGGACATAAATTTAATGCGTTTGAAGATCCCTATAGTAACAAAACAAGTGTAGCTACAAATATTAAGTCTGCTCAGTCAATCCCGCTAATTATCATTTACAGACCCCCAGGGCCGTACTCGGAATGTCTCTGTGAATTTGCAGATTTCCTCTCAACCCTTGTCATTTCTGTAGACAAACCATTAATTGCTGGAGATTTTCATATTCATTTTGAGAATCCAGAAGACCCCCTGAGTACAGCATTTAGGACCCAATCATAAAGAACGTCACACTTTAGATTTAATAATATTCTTTGGATTAAGTATAAGAAATTTATTCACAATTCCACTTTCTGAAGTTATCTCAGATCACTATCTTGTCCCCTGAGAACAGCATTCACGACCCAATCATAAAGAAGGTCACACTTTAGATTTAATAATATTCTTTGGATTAAGTATAAGAAATTTATTCACAATTCCACTGTCTGAAGTTATCATAGTAATAATGTATGCACAGCACCTCGCTACCGTATTAAATGTACATTTACATCAACTACCACACAGAGCTTTATCAATAATCTCCCAGAGTAACCAACATTGATTGGATCGCCATCTGACTCCACAGAACTTGATCAGGCGACTGAATATTTAGAGTTGACATTCTGTTATACCTTAGATAACGTAGCTCCAGTTAAAAGAAAAATTATTAGAGATAAGAAACTTGCTCCCTGGTATAATGACCACACATGCGCTTTAAAACAGACCATTCAGAAATTAGAACATAAATGGCGTCAAACTAAATTGTTAGTATTTCAAATAGCATGGAAGGGGAGCATCCTGAACTATAGAAAAGCTCTTAGTGTAGCTAGATCAATGTATCTCTCCACTCTTATAGAAAATAACAAAAACAATCCTAGATTTGTATTTAATACCGTAGCCAAATTAACCAGAAATAAGACCACTGCAGAAATCTCCACAGCAACATTGTGCAGTAGTGAGGACTTCATGAACTCTTTAATAATAAAGTTGAAAATAGTCTAAAGTAGTCTAATGATGCGCGCGCACTCACAAACGTTGCAGGCTGAGAGAGAGAGAGAGAGAGAAAATGGATCTTTAAACTTTCTAACACACACACACAAGCACGACTGGGAACACTTATCTGTCGGCATTTATTTTTACTTTTTTCAAAGGTTAATTTGTTTTATTTTTACTTTATATTTTGTATGAATTATTTTTATATATTTATTTTTTTGGGTTCTGGATTTTCATTATTATTAGTTTTCATTATTTCTTATGGGGACAATTCGCTTTGGTTTGAGTTTTTGATATACTGTACGAACACGCTTCCGGAACCAATTATGCTTGTAATTCAAGGTTCCCATATATATGTGTATGTATTGTCACGGAGTGCGCCCAAATCTATTATCGCCCCTCGCTCACTTCGTAGGCTCTTTAGGTAGACGGCACGTTGATAGGATCTTGGGCTTGTTCCGCATTATATAAAAGCAAGGCGCAGAGTTTAGTCCGGGGTCCGAGAAGTGCATAACACGGTGGAGCATGAGAGTGGCATTCCACCCTTTTATCTCCTCGCTGAGGACAGCACGGGAAAGAACTATTTGACCTTAGAGTACCTTCACTCCCACGCTGAGTCCACCTTCGCATCCCCACCGCCGAAGAGGAAAACGCCGCGAGGAGGACGGCGTTAAGGCCACCGATCCCACCCGGGAAAGCCGCCCAGCCGATGGACGTCCCAGAGAGGCTCCCGTCTGAGGCCACACTCAGAGAGAGCTGGGTGGGGCCAGGCCGGCCATCGACAGCAGGAGAGGAACCATTCTGGGAGCGTGCAGAAGCGGTGCCTCCGCGTGCTCCGTTCTGCCACTCCGCCCACCGCCACCTTCCGCATGCCAGCTGGGCACTGCCTCGGACTTGCACGTGAACTTAATTCCTTCCCTTTCTTACCGTCCTCCCTCCTTTAACCCTTTCCTTCCCCATTTTCCTTAAATAAATTACCCTTTTTCCTTTAAGATCTCACCTCGTGCCTGTGCTTTATGGTGCCGCCCATGCAACCTTGGTTTGAACCCATTACAGTATGTATGAAAATTATAAAAAAATTTATGAAAATAAAATCTGACAATTTATTATGATAAGATTTAGTTTATTTTGGACCAGCTTAAATAACTCATTTTCTGACCCCAGTGAGATATTGGAAGAAAGAATTTCACTGTGCAGTTCAAATGTATATGCAACAAATAATGGCTTAACTTAGCATAACTTTAACTCACTCTAGTTTCTCCAGTGTACAGTGTGGATCTTTCAGTAGATCAGAGAGCAGCTTCACTCCTGATTCTTCTGGTTTATTGTTATTCAGATACAGCTCTCTCAGGTGTGATGAGGGGTTTGACCTTAGGGCTGAAACCAGAGCAGCACAACCTTCACCTGTAATACTGCAGCATACCAACCTGTAGAGAGATCAACAATTATAGATCAACCTACACACACACACACAATTAAATATACTTTAACTTACACACCCTTGGGTATGTAGTATATGTTCTGTGTGTGTTAATCCCAGTCTATATTAAAGATTTATATCCTGATGATGAGTACAGTTTTGACCCCATGCCTGTTTTTTTAGATTTCTGCTCCTGTTTTATACTGTTGATGTTTTAGTTTTTTCATTTTTTTATTTACATGAATCCTATCTAACTGCAACTGCATCATCCAGCATGTTTCCTGACAAAGGAGAGTTCTCTTGAGGAAGCATTGCACATGTGGACCTGTCTGCTGTTCTTTTTTTTTATATTAACTATGTGATCATATAGAAAATCATTTATTTTGGACCAGCTCAAAAAAATCATTACAAAATGCTCCCAAAGTGTATCACGAGCCACCTAGATCAACCCAGCACCTCCAGATCCTAAGACTCCACCCTGGATCTTCTCCCTGCGTGCCTGCACTTGGGCACACCTGAACCTGATCAACTAATTATCCCCCTCTGGCTTTATAAGCACACAGAAAGAATCATTCAGCTCTGCAGTATCTCCCTCTTGTGCCTCGCGTCTTCTTGGTCAAGTATTTTTCTGTTTACCCTATCCTGTTATCGACCCTGTCTGTTCCCTAGATTTTTCTCTTGTCATCATCGCCCCATCGAGAATCCAAATAGATCCTGCCAAGCTTCGAGCAGTGACTGCCTTGGCCGTTCCAACCACCCGACTGGACCTCCAGCATTTCCTGGGTTTTGCTAATTTCTACAGACAGTTCTTCTGTGACTATAGCTTGGTAGCCACTCCACTCACCTCCCTGACCTCAATTAAAACTCCATTTTCCTGGACTGAGCACCAGTTTATCTGTTTAAAGAAACTTGTTCCCATTCATGATGTAAACTTCTAACAATATGTGTTTTGCTGCTGGAGTGCAAAGGAATGACACTCTGCCACTTTCTTGTTTTGTTAATTCAGCAGAAACGTTTTTAATGTCTTGTGATGATATTTTTATGGGACTACATACAACCAGAAGCATCTACAAGTATTGTTTTGTTACTTGAGGAAGTGATGACATGATGAAGTGATGAAACAATACAAGTTTAGTTGTATTAAACATTTTATTTATGTAGTGAGTGAGTCTGTGCCATTGCTTGCTTTAATCAGTAATTACTCTATAAATAATACATATTAATTATATTTGGTATTAAAGCACAAATATGGCATGCATATGTCTGGTTGTGGAGTTTATTTATAAAAAGGCAGGTAGGTTTGGACAACTTATTTTTCCTAATAAATGAAACTAGTGTTTATAAACTGCATTTTGTATTTTACAGCTTTAAATTTTGTACCTGTATTTTGAAAGTCTTTCGGGGTATGTCTCTACCAGCTTTGCACACCTAGTGAAATTTTTGTCCATTCTTTTATGCAAAATAGCTCAAGGTCAGTCAGATTGAGTGTAGAGCATCGGTGAACAGCAATTTTCAAGATTTGCCACAGAATCTCAGTTGGATTTATGTCTGGACTTTGACTGGGCCATTCTAACACATGAATATGCTTTAATCTAAACCATTCAATTGTAGCTCTGGCTGTATGTTTAGAGTCATTCTCCTGCTGGAAGGTGAACCTCTGCCTCAATCTCAAGTCTTTTGCAGACTTTAACTAGTTTTCTTCTAAGATTGCCCTGTATTTGGCTCGATCCATATTTCCACCAATTCAGACCAGCTTCCCTGTCCCAGCTGAAGAAAAGCACTTGATGCTGCCAACACCATGCCCAGCATTTGTTTCCTGCCATAGATAGTTTTTTGGTTTGGGCCCAAAAGTAAACTTTTGCTCTCATTTGACAAGTGCACTTTATGCCACCAAACCTCAAAAGGGACTTCGTATGGCTTTCTTCCAACAACAGCTTTCTTCTTGCCACTCTTCCATAAAGGCCAGATTTGTGGAGTGCACGACTAATAGCTGTCCTGCAGACAGATTCCAAGCTGGGGATCTCTACAGCTCCTCCAAAGTTGACCATTGGCCTCTTGGCTGCTTCTTTTATTTACCTAAACAGTAGGGCAGTGGTAGCTCAGAGGGCTATGGCACTGAGTTGCTGACCGGAAGGTCAACGGTTCGATCCCCATCTCCACCAGGTTGCCATTGTTGGGCCCTTGACTCAACCTGCTCCAGGGGAGCTGTATCATGGTTGACCTGCACTCTGACCCCAGTTACGCTGGGATATGGGAAGAAAACATTTCACTGTGCTGTAATGTATATGTGACAAATAAAGACTTAATTTAAATGGATGGCCTGTCAGTTTGTGGATGTCCATGTCTTGGTAGGTTTGCAGGTGTGCCATTTAAAACCAAAAAAAAAAAAAATGGTTGAAGAAAAATTGCTTCCTGGGATGTTCAAAGCGTGGCATATTTTTTAAAACCTAACCCTGCTTTAATCTTGTTCACAACTCTGACCTGCCTGGTGTGTTCCTTGGGCTT